>CM055117.1:1073599472-1074302788 GCA_029206835.1 Rana muscosa
CAGTTTACCGGCCACTGATTCTGAAGGAACTCTCAGTCAAGCTGACCCGCCACAGTCTCTGGACAAAAGACGGAGAGTTCCAAGGTATGCAGACCAAGCCTACATGACTTTGGTTGCAGTAGGGGCAATGTGGCCACCTGGGTCTACAACGCAAGCCTGGCACAGAGTTTAACACTTTAAACTATAATGCCGTGTACACACGACCGTTTTTAATGAGGAGAAAAATTAAATTTTTTAAAATGGTCATTAAAAATGATCGTGTGTGGGCTTCAGAGCATTTTTTACGACGTGAAAAACGGGCATGAAAAAATTGGAACATGCTCTAATTTTTCATGTCGTTTTTTACAACGTCGTTTTTCTCGTCATGAAAAACGGCCGTGTGTGGGCTTTAACAACGTTAAAAAAATGCACATGCTCAGAATCAAGTATGAGATGGGAGCGCTCGTTCTGGTAAAACTAGCGTTCGTAATGGAGATAGCACATTCGTCACGCTGTAACGGACTGAAAAGCACGAGGCTGAAAAGCGCGAATCGTCGCTCAACAAACTTTACTAACATGAAGGGTGGCGCCATCCGAATGGAACTTCCCCTTTATAGTGCCGTCGTACATGTTGTACGTCACCGCGCTTTACTCAAACATTTTTTTCCTCGATAGTGTGTAGGCAAGGCAGGCTTGAGAGAAAACACGAAAAATCACGTCGAGAAAGATGCAGTTTTTTTCAATGACATTAAAAACGGTCGTGTGTACGCGGCATAAGGGTTTTTGGTTGGTGGTATTTTTTTTGTAGCACGCTCTAGTGTGTGCTAGTTGGTAGTGTAGGTTTGTAGTGTAGGTTTGTTAGTACAGGAACATTTTGTTCAGCTCAGGGCTAAGCCTGAGCTGAGAATCTGTCAGAAACCATGAATCACGCCGAGATAGGAGTACAGTTAAATCACACCTGTTTAATAATACAAGTAAATAGAACAAACATAGTCAAAACATAGCCAAAGTTCAGTAACTGGAACGGATAGTTAGACAAGTCAGGAAGCCAGGAATCAGCGTAGTGGAACAGCAAGCAGGATCTGGAGCCAGAAGAAATGTCAGCCAAGCAAATCTTTAACAGGAGCGCTGGAGAAAGTCTCTGACCAAGGTGAAGGCAGAGATCATCTGGGCTGGAGGGCTTAAGTAAGCAGGACTGACGAGCAGGATATCATAAACAGGTGAGTCACTGTGGAGAGATAGGAGCTGGCAATTAGCCGACAGCTGAGCGGCCAGCTCAGAGAAGGAAGGGCTGATCCCAGCCCTGACAGAATCTGGGTCAGGGTTCAGTGAATCAGGGCTCGATGACTCATCCTGACAGCTCTTCTGGTACCTCCCCCTGCTCTCAGCTAATCTCCAGTAAAGGGCTGGCAGAAGGCAGGCCACCTCATAAATAGGCATGAGTCATGCCAGCAAAGGCAGTCAGGTGGAAGATGGAGATATAGTGCTGTGGAGGCTGTCAGTGACCATGAGGGGTGCTCCCTAGTCTGGGGCTTGGGTGCTGGAAGGATCCTGCCATAACACATGGAGGAAGCCCTTTCTGGAGGCACGGGAGCAAGAGAGAGGACAGCAGAAATAGGTCAGAACTACTGGGGACTTACAAGGGGGGAGACTGCCACATGTAGCCAGTTCTCCCTGAAGACAACGGTGTGCTTAGGTCTTCTTCCCTTCCCTGGGAGATCTCCTGAGAGCCAGCTGGGTGGGCTGGTGAGAGCTAGTCTGGAGGACTGCTGTGGGAGAAGTTAGCCTGGAGGGCTAGTGAAAGTGGCAGCCAGGTAGGTTGGCAGTGCCTGAGGAGGTGGTGCTGGGATTAGTAGCCACAGGAGGAGGAATGTAAGCTGGATGCTGTGATTTCTGCTACACCTAAATGGACCTCAGGTTCCTGCCTGTAATGGGCAATTGCTTCTTCCTTCTGATATGACTGAAGACCTGTCAGATCCACCAACAGTGATCCAGCTGGGGTCTGCAAGTAAAGTAAGTGAGTGCTGGAAGAAGAAGTAGAGCTGTATATAGAGACTGTATATAGGAAGAGTGTCCCTGAATTTTGTGTGTTTTATAATCCGAAGGTGCCACCATTGATTTGGAAATTCGCCCAACCCAGCCTTCGATTTCACCTCATGTTGCTACAGAAAATACATTTTGTGGCCGGGAATCTTCTTTTCTTTCCAGGTCACAGCTCATGCACATTTGTTTTTCGATTATATTTCTTACATGATTTTCCCATCGTTGATTAGAAATGTGTTCGTTATTCAAAAAATCTTCAACATGCCTGATCAAATTTGATGGCCATATGAAATACGTCTGTTGCTGCAGCCCACTAATGTTGCAAAATTCTAATGTTGCGTACACACGACCGTTTTTCATGACGAGAAATAGGGATGGGCCCGGTGCTCGATTCGAACCCATGTTCGAATCGAGCATCGGGCGTTCGCTCGCTCGTCGAGCCCAGAACTATTTGGGCCGTTCGCATCACATTCGTGTGATGCGAGCGGCCCCGCAATGCATTGCGGCCGGCGCGGCCGGCGCAGTGCATTGCTGGCTGATGATTGGCCAAGCATGCACTGTGACCCCGCATGCTTGGCCAATCACAGCGCCCGAAACTCGGAGAGCAATAATTGGCTACAGGCAGGACGCCTGTAGCCAATTACAGCTCAGGGGCTTTAGTACACGCCCCACCATTTAAAAGGCCGCCACGCCATCGGCCCCGGTCACATGAGTTCCGGCTTTAGGAGAGATTAGTCTGCTGATTCTGTCTTTGCTTGATACTGAAAGATTTGCTCTTCTTTGCTAAACCATTGGCTATTTCTTTGCTAAACCATTGCTACCTAAGTCATTGATCGTTCATTGCTGCTGATTGCACAGTTAGTGTGTTATTAGCTGCTGCTGGGGATTAGTCTGGTGCGTGCTTACTGTTATTAGTACAGTATTGCAGTAGTACCAACCGCAGTGCTGTTAGCACAGCATTGCACCCCAACAGCACCCATAGGACTTCTAGTGTGTTAGTGGCAGCAAACAGAGCTCCTATATTTTCTTCTCAGCAGCACCCATAGGACTTCTAGTGTGTTAGTGGCAGCAAACAGAGCTCCTATATTTTCTTCTCAGCAGCACCCATAGGACTTCTAGTGTGTTAGTGGCAGCAAACAGAGCTCCTATATTTTCTTCTCAGCAGCACCCATAGGACTTCTAGTGTGTTAGTGGCAGCAAACAGAGCTCCTATATTTTCTTCTCAGCAGCACCCATAGGACTTCTAGTGTGTTAGTGGCAGCAAACAGAGCTCCTATATTTTCTTCTCAGCAGCACCCATAGGACTTCTAGTGTGTTAGTGGCATCACACAGAGCTCCTATATTTTCTTCTCAGCAGCACCCATAGGACTTCTAGTGTGTTAGTGGCAGCAAACAGAGCTCCTATATTTTCTTCTCAGCAGCACCCATAGGACTTCTAGTGTGTTAGTGGCAGCAAACAGAGCTCCTATATTTTCTTCTCAGCAGCACCCATAGGACTTCTAGTGTGTTAGTGGCATCACACAGAGCTCCTATATTTTCTTCTCAGCAGCACCCATAGGACTTCTAGTGTGTTAGTGGCAGCAAACAGAGCTCCTATATTTTCTTCTCAGCAGCACCCATAGGACTTCTAGTGTGTTAGTGGCATCACACAGAGCTCCTATATTTTCTTCTCAGCAGCACCCATAGGACTTCTAGTGTGTTAGTGGCAGCAAACAGAGCTCCTATATTTTCTTCTCAGCAGCACCCATAGGACTTCTAGTGTGTTAGTGGCATCACACAGAGCTCCTATATTTTCTTCTCAGCAGCACCCATAGGACTTCTAGTGTGTTAGTGGCAGCAAACAGAGCTCCTATATTTTCTTCTCAGCAGCACCCATAGGACTTCTAATGTGTTAGTGGCATCACACAGAGTTCCTATATTTTCATCTCAGCAGCACCCATAGGACTTCTAGTGTGTTAGTGGCATCACACAGAGCTCCTATATTTTCTTCTCAGCAGCACCCATAGGACTTCTAGTGTGTTAGTGGCAGCAAACAGAGCTCCTATATTTTCTTCTCAGCAGCACCCATAGGACTTCTAGTGTGTTAGTGGCAGCAAACAGAGCTCCTATATTTTCTTCTCAGCAGCACCCATAGGACTTCTAGTGTGTTAGTGGCATCACACAGAGCTCCTATATTTTCTTCTCAGCAGCACCCATAGGACTTCTAGTGTGTTAGTGGCAGCAAACAGAGCTCCTATATTTTCTTCTCAGCAGCACCCATAGGACTTCTAGTGTGTTAGTGGCAGCAAACAGAGCTCCTATATTTTCTTCTCAGCAGCACCCATAGGACTTCTAGTGTGTTAGTGGCATCACACAGAGCTCCTATATTTTCTTCTCAGCAGCACCCATAGGACTTCTAGTGTGTTAGTGGCAGCAAACAGAGCTCCTATATTTTCTTCTCAGCAGCACCCATAGGACTTCTAATGTGTTAGTGGCATCACACAGAGTTCCTATATTTTCATCTCAGCAGCACCCATAGGACTTCTAGTGTGTTAGTGGCATCACACAGAGCTCCTATATTTTCTTCTCAGCAGCACCCATAGGACTTCTAGTGTGTTAGTGGCAGCAAACAGAGCTCCTATATTTTCTTCTCAGCAGCACCCATAGGACTTCTAGTGTGTTAGTGGCATCACACAGAGCTCCTATATTTTCTTCTCAGCAGCACCCATAGGACTTCTAGTGTGTTAGTGGCAGCAAACAGAGCTCCTATATTTTCTTCTCAGCAGCACCCATAGGACTTCTAATGTGTTAGTGGCATCACACAGAGTTCCTATATTTTCATCTCAGCAGCACCCATAGGACTTCTAGTGTGTTAGTGGCATCACACAGAGCTCCTATATTTTCTTATCAGCAGCACCCATAGGACTTCTAGTGTGTTAGTGGCAGCAAACAGAGCTCCTATATTTTCTTCTCAGCAGCACCCATAGGACTTCTAGTGTGTTAGTGGCAGCAAACAGAGCTCCTATATTTTCTTCTCAGCAGCACCCATAGGACTTCTAGTGTGTTAGTGGCATCACACAGAGCTCCTATATTTTCTTCTCAGCAGCACCCATAGGACTTCTAATGTGTTAGTGGCAGCAAACAGAGCTCCTATATTTTCTTCTCAGCAGCACCCATAGGACTTCTAGTGTGTTAGTGGCATCACACAGAGCTCCTATATTTTCTTCTCAGCAGCACCCATAGGACTTCTAGTGTGTTAGTGGCAGCAAACAGAGCTCCTATATTTTCTTCTCAGCAGCACCCATAGGACTTCTAGTGTGTTAGTGGCAGCAAACAGAGCTCCTATATTTTCTTCTCAGCAGCACCCATAGGACTTCTAGTGTGTTAGTGGCATCACACAGAGCTCCTATATTTTCTTCTCAGCAGCACCCATAGGACTTCTAGTGTGTTAGTGGCATCACACAGAGTTCCTATATTTTCATCTCAGCAGCACCCATAGGACTTCTAGTGTGTTAGTGGCATCACACAGAGCTCCTATATTTTCTTCTCAGCAGCACCCATAGGACTTCTAGTGTGTTAGTGGCAGCAAACAGAGCTCCTATATTTTCTTCTCAGCAGCACCCATAGGACTTCTAGTGTGTTAGTGGCAGCAAACAGAGCTCCTATATTTTCTTCTCAGCAGCACCCATAGGACTTCTAGTGTGTTAGTGGCATCACACAGAGCTCCTATATTTTCTTCTCAGCAGCACCCATAGGACTTCTAGTGTGTTAGTGGCAGCAAACAGAGCTCCTATATTTTCTTCTCAGCAGCACCCATAGGACTTCTAGTGTGTTAGTGGCATCACACAGAGCTCCTATATTTTCTTCTCAGCAGCACCCATAGGACTTCTAGTGTGTTAGTGGCAGCAAACAGAGCTCCTATATTTTCTTCTCAGCAGCACCCATAGGACTTCTAGTGTGTTAGTGGCATCACACAGAGCTCCTATATTTTCATCTCAGCAGCACCCATAGGACTTCTAGTGTGTTAGTGGCATCACACAGAGCTCCTATATTTTCTTATCAGCAGCACCCATAGGACTTCTAGTGTGTTAGTGGCAGCAAACAGAGCTCCTATATTTTCTTCTCAGCAGCACCCATAGGACTTCTAGTGTGTTAGTGGCAGCAAACAGAGCTCCTATATTTTCTTCTCAGCAGCACCCATAGGACTTCTAGTGTGTTAGTGGCATCACACAGAGCTCCTATATTTTCTTCTCAGCAGCACCCATAGGACTTCTAGTGTGTTAGTGGCAGCAAACAGAGCTCCTATATTTTCTTCTCAGCAGCACCCATAGGACTTCTAGTGTGTTAGTGGCAGCAAACAGAGCTCCTATATTTTCTTCTCAGCAGCACCCATAGGACTTCTAGTGTGTTAGTGGCATCACACAGAGCTCCTATATTTTCTTCTCAGCAGCACCCATAGGACTTCTAGTGTGTTAGTGGCAGCAAACAGAGCTCCTATATTTTCTTCTCAGCAGCACCCATAGGACTTCTAGTGTGTTAGTGGCATCACACAGAGCTCCTATATTTTCTTCTCAGCAGCACCCATAGGACTTCTAGTGTGTTAGTGGCAGCAAACAGAGCTCCTATATTTTCTTCTCAGCAGCACCCATAGGACTTCTAGTGTGTTAGTGGCATCACACAGAGCTCCTATATTTTCTTCTCAGCAGCACCCATAGGACTTCTAGTGTGTTAGTGGCAGCAAACAGAACTCCTATATTTTCTTCTCAGCAGCACCCATAGGACTTCTAATGTGTTAGTGGCATCACACAGAGTTCCTATATTTTCATCGCAGCAGCACCCATAGGACTTCTAGTGTGTTAGTGGCATCACACAGAGCTCCTATATTTTCTTATCAGCAGCACCCATAGGACTTCTAGTGTGTTAGTGGCAGCAAACAGAGCTCCTATATTTTCTTCTCAGCAGCACCCATAGGACTTCTAGTGTGTTAGTGGCAGCAAACAGAGCTCCTATATTTTCTTCTCAGCAGCACCCATAGGACTTCTAGTGTGTTAGTGGCATCACACAGAGCTCCTATATTTTCTTCTCAGCAGCACCCATAGGACTTCTAGTGTGTTAGTGGCAGCAAACAGAGCTCCTATATTTTCTTCTCAGCAGCACCCATAGGACTTCTAATGTGTTAGTGGCATCACACAGAGTTCCTATATTTTCATCTCAGCAGCACCCATAGGACTTCTAGTGTGTTAGTGGCATCACACAGAGCTCCTATATTTTCTTATCAGCAGCACCCATAGGACTTCTAGTGTGTTAGTGGCAGCAAACAGAGCTCCTATATTTTCTTCTCAGCAGCACCCATAGGACTTCTAGTGTGTTAGTGGCAGCAAACAGAGCTCCTATATTTTCTTCTCAGCAGCACCCATAGGACTTCTAATGTGTTAGTGGCATCACACAGAGTTCCTATATTTTCATCTCAGCAGCACCCATAGGACTTCTAGTGTGTTAGTGGCATCACACAGAGCTCCTATATTTTCTTCTCAGCAGCACCCATAGGACTTCTAGTGTGTTAGTGGCAGCAAACAGAGCTCCTATATTTTCTTCTCAGCAGCACACATAGTACCTATAGTGTGTTAGTGTCAGCACCCATAGGACCTACAGTGTGTTGTGAGCACACATAGGAGTTCTATTTTTTATACTATATACACTACCGACTACAATGGCTGGAAGACCGCCAAGGAGAGGCAGAGCGTGCCGAGGCAAGAACACAGGGCAGGCAGGCTCTGTTTCTAGAGACAACAGTGCTGGCCGTGGACGTGGTCGTGCATCGTCATCAGCACGTGGCCATGGGACACGCTTGTCTTTGTTTTCGGCAGCTGGACATGTGGAGCCGCATCATGCCGAAGGCTTGGTAGAATGGATGACCAAGCCCTCCTCATCCTCCTCATCCTCTCTCACCCAGGCTCAGGGTACTGGCAGAGCAGCTGCCAACGCGTACTCAATGGCATCATCAGCCACCCCTTCCCTAGAACCACCATGTCCTCCTGAGGAGTCCCCCGAACTGTTTGAGCACAGTGTTGGGTACATGCTCCAGGAGGATGCCCAACGATTCGAAGGCTCGGATGATGATACCCAGCTTGAGGAAGTCAGTAGTGTGCGCGCAGAGAGAGGGGATGCTGAAGGACAGCAATCTGGCAGTAGTGTTCCACCAGCTGCAGCTTACTGCCAGGTTTGCTCTAGTGGTGAAGAGGGAGGGGATGATGAGGTCACTGACTCCACGTGGGTGCCTGAAGGGAGAGAGGAGGAGGAGGAGGAGGATGCAGCGTCACATGTCCAACGAGGCAGGATGCCCCCTGGAGGCCAGCTAGAGGCCAGCACAGCAACTGTACCACACCGTAGAGCTCCGCCTGTGCAGGGCGCTGCCTCTGCACGTTATCACAAAAGTTCTTTGGTGTGGGCCTTTTTTGAGACGAGTGCATCAGATCGCACCACTGCTATTTGCAATATTTGTCTCAAGCGTATCTCGCGTGGCCAAAACATCAGCCGCTTGGGCACCACAAGCATGAGCAGACATATGTCGACCTGCCATGCAGCTCGTTGGCAAGCACACATAAAAGACCCACACCAAAGAACAAAGCGGACCTCTCCTTGCTCCTCATCAGCTGGGATCTCCATCCCCACTATATCTTCAGTCCTCTCTGAAAGCTGCTCTGAGAGGACTGAAGGTGTAGAATTAGGTGTGTCACAACCAAGTACTTGCAGTACACCGACGTCCGATTGTAGCAGGCAAATTTCCCTGCCCCAGCTGCTGGACCGTCGAAAGAAGTATACTCCCAGCCATCCACATGCCCAGCGGTTGAATGCTAGCTTGGCTAAATTGCTAGCACTTCAACTGCTGCCTTTTCAGTTGATAGACTCGGCCCCCTTCCGTGAGTTTGTTCAATGTGCGGTTCCTCAGTGGCAGGTTCCCAAACGCCACTTTTTCTCACGGAAGGCGATTCCGTCTCTCTACTGCCATGTGGAAGGCAATGTCCATGCCTCGCTGGACAGGGCGGTCAGCGGTAAGGTGCATATTACCGCTGACTCATGGTCCAGCAGGCATGGACAGGGACGTTATCTTTCTTTCACGGCCCATTGGGTCACTCTATTGGCAGCTGGGAGGGATGCAGGACAAGGTGCAGTAGTGTTGGAGGTTGTTCCGCCACCACGCCTCCAAAATGCTACTACTGGTTGTGAGACACCTCTCTCCTCCACCCCCTCCTCTTCTTCTTCCTCCATGTCCTCTTCGAGTGCTCTGTCCTCGGAACCAGCGGTGCTCCGTAGGCGTACAAGGGGCTACGCGAGTACGCAGGCAAAAAGATGCCATGCCGTGCTTGCGCTGGTGTGTTTGGGGGACAGGAGCCACACTGGGCCAGAGGTTCTGGCAGCTCTGCAGGGGCAGGCCGAGAGGTGGTTGACGCCACGCCAGCTTAAGCCAGGAATGGTCGTTTCTGATAATGGCACCAACCTCCTCTCCGCCCTGCGACAGGGGCAGCTCACCCATGTGCCCTGTATGGCTCACGTCCTCAACCTGGTGGTGCAGCGGTTCTTGGGCAGGTTCCCAGGCTTACAGGATGTCCTGAGGCAGGCCAGGAAAGTCTGTGTGCATTTCCGCCGATCTTATAATGCCAGTGCTCGGCTGACTGAGCTGCAAAAGGAGCTGAACCTGCCCAAGAACCGCCTAATATGTGACATGCCCACCAGGTGGAACTCAACGTTGGCCATGCTGCAGCGACTGCACACGCAGCAGAGGGCCATCAATGAGTACCTTTGCGACTACGGCACCAGGACAGGGTCAGGGGAGCTTGGCTTTTTTTCCCCACGCCAGTGGAGCATGATCAGGGATGCATGCACTGCCCTCTCACCATTTGAGGAGGCCACGAGGATGGTGAGCAGTGACAGTGCATGCATCAGTGACACTGTACCTCTTGTCCACCTGTTGGAGCATACGCTGCGTGGGATAATGGACAGGGCACTTGAGGCAGAACAGAGGCAGGAAGAGGAGGACTTCCTTGTCTCTCAAGGCCCCCTTTATCCAGACAATGTTCCTTCTGTCCCACCCATCACACAGGAAGAGGAGGAGGAGGAGGAGGAGGAGGAGGATTGTGTGAGCATGGAGGTGGAGCCTGGCACTCAGCATCAGCAGCAGCAGTCTTTTAGGGATGATGTACAGTCCCAACAAACCAGTGGACTTGTACGTGGCTGGGAGGAGGTGGCTGGCGATCATGTCATCCTCAGTGACCCAGAAGACTCCGGACCGAATGCCTCAGCTAACCTACGCTGCATGGCCTCCCTGATCCTGCAAAGCCTGCGGAAGGATCCTCGTGTTCTTCGGATCAAGGAGAGTGACCATTACTGGCTGGCCACTCTCCTTGATCCACGGTACAAGGGTAAGGTTGCGGACCTTATCTTGCCGTCGCAGAGGGAGCAGAGGATGAGACATCTCAGGGAGGCCTTGCAGAAAGGTCTGTGCAACGCGTTCCCAGAAACTGGGAGGTTACAAACTCCTGGTCCTGGACGACGAGTTGCTGAGGCTTCGGTCAGTAGCAGAAGGAGCGGTGGGGAAGGTGGACGTCTGACCGATGCGTTCAGACAATTTTTTAGTCCGCAGCCCCAAGGTATGATCGGTTCCAGCAACCATCGCCAGCGTCTGAAAAAAATGGTGCAGGAATACCTAGGGGCAAGGTCAGACTTGGACACCTTTCCCACCGAAAATCCTCTGGCTTACTGGGTCCTGAGGATGGATCACTGGCCAGAGCTTGCACAGTATGCAATTGAGCTACTGGCCTGTCCTGCATCCAGCGTTCTTTCCGAACGCACATTCAGTGCTGCTGGAGGATTTGTCACCGATCATAGGGTGCGTCTGTCCACCGACTCGGTTGATCGACTGACCTTCATAAAAATGAATCAGTCTTGGATCACCACCAGCTACCAGACACCTGAAGCGGATATAACGGAATAATTTATAATGTCACATCCCTTCAAGACTGCCTATGCTGATGCTGAGTGACTGTCCTGTTATGTTCACTGACTATCCTCTTCCTCCTCCTCAATGATCCATGCCACCACACCAGTGCCGAGGGCACAATTTTTCAGCCCCTGTATAACAGGGGCGTGTAATTACAATTTTTTAAAAAGATGCTTCGCAACAGGTGTGACTGCTGTACAGTATCTGTGAGGGGTTGCAGTGTTGTGGCACCAGCACCAGTGCCTAAGGCACAATTTTTCAGCCCCTGTTGGGGCGTGTAATTACAATTTTTAGGCAATGCTTTGCAACAGGTCTCATTGCTGTGCTCAGAGTACAGTATCTGTGAGGGGTTGCAGTGTTGTGGCACCAGCACCAGTGCCTAAGGCACAATTTTTGAGCCCCTGTATAACAGGGGTGTGTAATTACAATTTTTTAAAAAGATGCTTCGCAACAGGTGTGACTGCTGTGCTCCAAGTACAGTATCTGTGAGGGGTTGCAGTGTTGTGGCACCAGCACCAATGCCTAAGGCACAATTTTTCAGCCCCTGTTTAACAGGGGCGTGTAATTACAAATCTTGATCTAATAGTTCACAGCAGGGCCCATTCCTGCGCCCACCAAGAGTAACTATGAGGGCCTACAGTCTTGTGGCAACACCGTCCACCACCACCACCACCACCAAAGGCCCAATTTTTCTGCCCTGTTCAACAGGTGCATGCAATTACAAATCTTGATCTAATAACTCACAGCAGGGCCCATTCCTGCACCCACCAAGAGTAACTGTGAGGGCTTACAGTCTTGTGGCAACACCGTCCACCACCACCACCACCACCACCAAAGGCCCAATTTTTCTGCCCGGTTCAACAGGTGCATGCAAGTACAAATCTTGATCTATTAACTCACAGCAGGGCCCATTCCTGTGCCCACCAGTCTTGTGGCTACACCAACATCTAATAGGGCAAATTTCTGCAGAGTATATACGGCAGGCCCCTACTTTCAAACATCCAACTTACAAACGACTCCTACTTGCAAACGGCAAGAGAAAACAGGAAGTGAGAGGAAATCTACCCCTAGGAAGGAAAATTCTATCCTGTTAGATTTAATTTGGGAAAAAGGTATCTCCTCTCTACTGATGCTTTATCACCAATCCTTGTTTCAATTAAAACCCCACTTTTCCAAAAACATTTGTCATTGGGACGGAAAGTGAGGTGACATGTTCTGAACAGATGTGCAAAGACAGCAAATGTTACAGGGGTGATAACCCCTCCCTATGTTCTCCAAAAAGCTTAAAAATTGATTTTTTTGGGATGTAGCTACACTTCATAATGTACCTGTTCAGATTCTACTTAAGAACAAACCTACAGTCCATGTCTTGTTTGCACCACCTATATACTGCTGTTCAGAGTATATAGGGTTGTAGGTATAGGGTTTTATTTTGGGTTCGGGGTCCCCCTTAGTATCCATACAAGACCCAAAGGGGCTGGGGTGGGGGGGGGACGGGTGATGGGGTAGCCATGCCATTTTTCTCAAGGATTTTCAGCCATATGGCGGCCAGGACAAGACATGACATTAAAGCCGCAAGTGGTTTTAAATGGCTTCTTTTTTTCCTTTACAAATGTCATTTTGTGCAAGGACAGTTCTAAACACGGGAAACACATGCCACTTCACAGGCATACTTTAGACACCCCCCAGGTACCATATTTAAAGGAAAATTTCACTTTTTTTTTTTTCACTTTATGCATCATTAAAATGACTGCTCCCGAAAAAACTTTAGTTTTTAAAATTTCTTTTTGCATTGATATATGTCCCCTGGGGCAGGACCCGGGTCCCCAAACCTGTTTTATGACATTAACATGCATATTGGCCGTTGTAATTAGCAATTTTGATTTCGAACGTTCGCGTCCATTATAACGAATAGGGTTCGAAAATTCGTGCGAACTTTCGGTCCGTTCGAAGGTTCTGGTGCGAACCGAACCCGGGGGTGTTCGGCTCATCCCTAACGAGAAACATGCCATTTTTTAAATTGGTTGTGAAAAAAGGCTGTGTGTAGGCTCCAGAGCTTTTTTCTCGAAGAGAAAAATGGTCATTAAAAATTTAGAACCTGCTCTAATTTTTCTCGTCGTTTTTCACGTCGTGAAAAACGGTCGTGTGTACGCTTTAACGACAGGAAAAAATGCGCATGCTCAGAAGCAAGTTATGAGACGAGAGCGCTCGTTCTGGTAAAACTAGCGTTCGTAATGGAGATAACACATTCGTCATGCTGTAACGGACTGAAGAGCACGGAGACTGAAAAGCGTGAATCGTCTCTCACCAAACTTTTACTAACATGCGGTAACACGTAATCAGCAAAAGCATGGAACTTCCCCATTATAGTGCCGTCGTACACGTTGTCGTACGTGTTGTACGTCACGCGCTTTGCTCAAGCATTTTTTTTCACCATAGTGTGTATGCAAGGCAGGCTTGAGAAGAGTCACGTCGAAAAAAACGTTGTTTTTTTTCCATGACATTAAAAACGGATGTGTGTACGCGGCATTAGTCATGATTTTCAAAAGAAAATTATTTCGGAATTCGACCCATGTATGGTCAGCTTAAAGAGGAAGTAAACCCTGATGGGTTTACTTCCTCTTTGTTTCCCTGCAATGGTAAAGCATAATGGCTACTATGCACCGCATAGTAGCCCATTATGTGTCACTTACCTGCAGAAGAAGCCCGCGATGTCCCCGATTTCCTCGCTAGTAGCAAGCGTCCATCTTCTCCACTCTTCTTCCGGGGTCCGCGAACACCGGCTCTGTGACTGGCCGGAGTCGCTTGACGTCACTCCTGCGCATGCGCGCGGGAGCCGCTTTTCACGGCACAACCCAATTCATAAAACGGCACTCTCAGTGCACCTGCGCCGTTGTCTATGACGCGCATGCGCCGTAGATACCGTTACAGGCGTTTTTGCAAATATCTCAGAGACCGTTCAGGTCTCGGAGATATTGCAAGCACCTACAGGTAAGCCTTAATCTAGGCTTACCTGTAGGTGTAACTTCCCCCAGAGGGTTTACAACCACTTTAATTAAGACAAGTGCAATCTCTTCTAAGTGAGAGAAGCACAGGAGGGGCTGCTCCTCTGAGTCATTCAAATCTATTTTTTAACACAACTGGTAAGCCTCCTCCAGAAAAGAGCTTGACACCTGCAGGTTGCAAATATAAAATATATTTCATTGCTGGCACATGGATGGCTGTGAGGACACAATCATGTCAGGCTTTAAACCAGGGTTTCTTAACCAGGGTTCCATAGAACCCTAGGGTTCCTCCAGAGGCTGCTAGGGGTTCCTTGAGCAATGAGCAATTTCTGCCTCTCAGATAAGTTCCCAATGACACCATTGATCTTTTCAGCTATCTGTAAGGGGGTAATTCTTCCCAATAACTACAAGTGTAAAGAGCATTCTTCCCACTGACCATCCCACTAATGTATCATGAGTTGTAGATATAGTCATTTTTAGCAGAGGTAATTGATTAATTATTCCAATAATAAATAACTTTACCAGCTTTTGTACGAGCTGCATAATTTTAGTGGGACAAATGTAAGAATGTCATTTACACTTTGTGTTTACTTTTTTATTTTATTTGTATTTGTATTTTT
This sequence comes from Rana muscosa, assembly GCA_029206835.1. Classification (NCBI taxonomy): domain Eukaryota; kingdom Metazoa; phylum Chordata; class Amphibia; order Anura; family Ranidae; genus Rana; species Rana muscosa. The sequence continues at coordinate 1,073,614,097 of CM055117.1, forward strand.
TTTTAACTGGGAAAATGCATATATGTTCTATATTAATTTCTTTTTCTTTTGAAATGTAGAAAATAAAATAATTCTCGCAAGATAACTTTTTTTTTTTACCATTAGTACATGAACATTGTTCTTGTTTTTTTTTGTAGCATTGTGTTGAAAAAACATATAAAACTTTATGTAATTGATAAATTATTTCAATAATAAATAATTTCACTACTATTGTACCAAAAACATAATTTTAGTGTGACAAATTTAGGAATGCAAATTTACACTGTATTCGCTTTATTTTATTTGTATTGTTTTTTTTTTTATAACTGCAACTTGTTAAAACTAGGAAAAAGCATAATTTTTCTATATTTAGATTCCTTTTTTTTTTTTTTTGAAAGGTAGAAAATAAAAGAATTCTTGCAAGATATTTTTTTTTTCACATGCAGGGCCCGCTTAAAAAGAAACAACGTGGGGGCGTGGCCTGGACATGGCTGAATAGAGACGTGTTTCTCAGAGCTCCCGTCCGTCTCTCACATATCCCGCTATTATACCGATTCACACAGCACTATGCACTCTGCCAAGAAGCGCTATACCAAGAGGAACAACAAGATCGCAAAGCCGCCGGTGCAACCCCCGTCATCAGGAGAAATTGGGAGACTTTTCCTGCTATCCCAGCTCGGCTCCCCGGAGCTAAAGATGGCAGCGCCGCGTGCAGAGGAGGGGGAGGACAGATCATCGCACGCTTCTGTGTCCCCTGCTTCTACATTGCAGCCCTCGGCGTATGGGAACTCCCCGCTGGACCCACATATAGAAGAGGGGGGGGGGGCACTCACAGGCACCCCCCCAGATGAGCGGCGTAAACCCGGAGCTCCGGGCCCTCCTACAGGCCCTACCGACTAAAGCCGACATAGTGGCGCTCATTGGGACGGTGGAGGCGGCGCACCGCGAGGAGATGAAGGCGGTAAGAGCGGACATTACGTCCCTGACAGCCAGACTTGAGACAGGGGAAACATCCCTGGCCGAGATGGTCCGGAGGGTCACGGCAGTGGAGCGAGCTCAGACAACACACATGGAGGCCCTGATGGAGCAGCAACTCCGCACAGAGGAAATGGAGGACCGGAGCCGCAGGAACAACCTGCGGATCCGGGGCCTCCCGGAGGCTACGGGTCCTGAGGACCTGGCGGATACAGCCACTGCGGTGTTCAGAGCCATAGAGGATATCGACCTCCCGGACAGATTGGTGTTTGACAGAATCCACAGGGCGCTAGGCCCGAGGCCTACAGATCCCCAGAGACCGCGTGACGTGATATGCCGGCTACACCACTATGGACACAAGGAACAAGTGCTCCGCAAGGCATGGGAGGCGGGAGACCTGGAGTTTGATGGCGCTGCTCTCAAGATATTGCCGGACCTCTCAAGGGCCACGCTGCAGAGGAGGGCCATGCTGAAGCCCCTGTTGGGGATAGCCCGCAGACGCCAGTTTACCTACAGGTGGGGTTACCCGCTTTCAGTGACCTTCTGGAAGGATCAGCGGTACTTTACCTTACGCAAGCCGGACGCCCTACAGGAGCTGTTTACCTTCCTGGGAGTAGAACCGATCGATCTGCCCGACTGGCTAGCCTTCCTCCCAGGACCGAAGGGACGGCCGTCTGCATACGGACAGAGAGAAGATTTCTCACCAAGACCGCAGAGGAGCCGCCGCAGGCCAAGGGAGACATCACAAGAGCCAGCGAGAGAGTCCTAAGGTACTGTTTCTATCATTGCACACCGCCATGGTTTATTTGATTGATTGGGGCGGTCGCTAATGTTTTAATGCCAGCGACCATGTTACTGTTAGTATGCTACATTGACCACTGGATGCTGCTCACGGACTGGGCCCCTTTCGGTGGAGTGACCCCCTGGCCCTTTCTATGTTATGGGTGGGTGCCCCCCCCTCGCCCGTCCTCCCCTCGGACACCTTCTAGCCTAGCAGCGGTACCTGGAGTCAGCACAGGCCATCCTGAAGACTGATGGGTGTATACCGAGCACGACGCATCTTTGGGCTACACAGGGGAGAACAAGCCTAAGACCACTTATCACATGGAAGCCTGAGGGAGAGGTCTGCTGCTCAATGCCCATTCATGCTACCTACCACCTGTGTTTATCCCACCCCTCATGGTTTCTCTGACCTTGTATTTTTCACTTTTTGTTTTCTCCCTCTGTTTATGGGGGAGGACGACATCAGGGGTGGGTGTATAGCTGGAATACCGGGGGTATCTGCAGCAACCAAGGAACAGAGACTTGAGAATAATGTTCACTTACCCTGAGGCCTAAGTCAGAGACGATAAGTGTATTCAAGAAGCATGTGAATCAGGGTCACATCAGAAATGTTATGAGTAGTGACGTACTAAGGTATAGATTTTCATGGTTTGCCATGCACTATAGAGCAATGCACTGTTATAATCTGCTGAGCCACTTATGGGGGTAGACAGAGGTTTACCGGCAAGATGGAGCCTAACTTATTTCAACAACCTCAGGGAACTTGAGGCACGGCTGGGAGGGCGGGGGCCGGGTTGGTGCCCCTGGGAGGGTGGGGTTGGGGGGTGACGGATTTGGTGGCTCCCAGGTTGTGGGTGTGAAGTGATGAGGGGGCTTAGGCGTAGGGTCATCTGGTAGTTACAGTTAGGTCCAGGAGACAGGGGGTCTAGTGATAACAGGGCATGGGCTAAGCAGCAGTTCTGTTGAGATTTTATACTGTTAGACTGACATAAATGTGAAACGTTTGAACGGATGGCAGAATGTTCCATAAGATGTTTTTTCGGATAGTGCAATTGTGCATAGTTCATCAGACTAGCCAGATTGCGGGAGAGGGACGGCGGAGGGCTCACCCGGTTGAGCCTTGTCCTGCTGTTCCTCCACATAGGATAGTGTGCCTCGGTCGGGGAAGTGAATAACTCCCTGATTGACATACGCGCACATAAAGGTTTTTTCTATGGGGCCAGGGTACTAGACCTAGCCCCAATTTGGTAATTGAATACCAACTCCCTATCCCTTTCCCTTCTAACTACACTTATTCACTAATTTTCTTTATTCTGAATTTCTACTACCCTTCCCACCCCACCCTACACCCCCCCTAACCACACCGCCGACTCAACCATACACGTAAAACTCCATACACGATGACGACACAAAGTGTAAAAGTGATGTCATTTAACGTAAGGGGCCTGAATACGCCAGAGAAGAGACACATGTTGCTTAATGACCTTAGAAGATCACAGGTAGATGTAGCCCTATTGCAGGAGACCCATTTTAAAGACACCAAACTACCCTATCTCAGAAACAAATACTACCCAGTTGCATACCACTCTACTAACCCAAGTGCGAAGTCCAAAGGGGTGACCATACTACTGTCAGGTAAAATTCCTTGGCAGTGCAAGGGATGCCAACTGGACCCTGCGGGCCGGTTTGTTTTTATCAAGGGCCTAATTGGAACCACTTTATTGACCATGGCAGCAATATATGCTCCCAACGAAGGCCAAGCCGCGTTCTTGGAAGGAACGCTGGAACACCTCCAGAGGTTCACGGAGGGGAAATTGATCTTAGGTGGCGACTTTAATGCCCCCCTGACTCCCTCGGTTGACACCTCGCTGGGCAGGACTTCGATACCTATTACCCAACTTAAACGGATATCCAAAACCTTACATAGGATGCAGCTAATCGACATCTGGCGCCTGCAACACTCGGGCGATAGAGACTATACATACTACTCCCCGTTACACCAGACTTATACTAGGATAGACTATTTTATGATCCCCCACAACCAACTGGAAGCTGCAGAACACACTGATATAGGAACTAGGACATGGTCGGACCACGCTCCCGTATTCCTGACGTACAAGCTTACGGACTCCTCCACCACCAGCCAAAAATTTTGGAGACTAAATGAGAGCCTATTACAGACTCCAGAGGTCTTAACTGAGGTTTCTAGAGAACTTAACTTTTACTTCTTAGAAAACGACCAACCAGACTGCGAACCAGGGATCCTATGGGAGGCCCACAAGACGGTGATTAGGGGTATCCTTATTAAGCACGGGGCCCAGATTAAAAGAGAACGGAATCAGAAACTCACCCAACTGCTCAGAGACCTCAAAGTAATGGAATCCAGACACAAACATGCCCCCACCCAACAGTTGACAGTGGACCTGGAGATAATTAGGAAACAGATAAATGATATACTACAGTACAGGGCAAAAGCAGCCTTATAGATCTGCCGAAAAACTACATACGAATCTGGGGATAAATGCGGGAGACTGTTAGCTCAATCAGTTAAAGATCTCAGACTTTCCACTTACGTCCCACACATCACTAAACCAGACGGGAGTAGGGTAACCCTCTCCAAGCAAATTACCCAGGAATTCAAATCCTTTTATACCACTCTGTACAACTTACCGCCAGTGACAGTGCCACAATGAGAGTTAGACGAATACGTGTCATCTGCCCAACTTCCGACCCTCTCCGCAGAAACCCAAACTGAATTAGACGCCCCCATTACCCTGCTGGAATTGCAGCAGGCTGTAAAGCAAATGAAGCCGGGGAAAGCACCAGGTCCAGACGGTTACACGTTACAATACTACAGAACACTGCTCCCAATACTAGGACCCCGCCTCTTAAAAGTCTTTAATGTAATTGGAGAAGGGGGTGCATTTGCCAGAGATACGTTGAATGCGCACATCTCAGTGATATGGAAGGAAGGGAAAGACCCGGCGGTATGTGGGAGCTACAGACCCATATCGCTGCTTAATGTCGACCTCAAACTGTACACGAAAATACTGGCTACCCGACTTGCACTACACCTGCAGCAACTCATTCATTTAGATCAAGTGGGCTTTATACCTTCAAGAGAAGCTAGAGATAGCACCACTAAAGTGTTAAATCTGCTACATATTGTAAAAAACAAACAAATTCCGTGTGTTTTCCTCAACACAGACGCCGAAAAGGCGTTTGACAGAGTCAACTGGCCATACATGTTCACTGTCCTGAGAGGAGTAGGTCTAGGAGAGAAAATGCTTAACCGCATAGCCGGCATTTACAGTAATCCGACAGCCCAAGTGAAGGTAAATGGAGTATTGTCAGAGGCTCTCCCTATAACTAATGGCACGCGACAGGGATGCCCATTATCCCCTTTGTTATATGCACTTTCATTGGAACCATTGCTTTCCACAATTAGACTTAATACTGACATTCACGGCATATCAGACGGACGACGACAACATAAAATATTGGCGTATGCCGACGACATGTTCTTCTCACTGACTGACCCAGGGACATCACTTCCCAACCTACTTAAAGAGCTGGACACATTTGGGAAACTGTCCAATCTCAAAATTAATTATAATAAATCTGAGGCCATGGGAATATCAATACCAACACAAGACATCACTACCTTACAAACGAGTTTTAAGTTTCGCTGGACCTCGTCCACATTGACTTACCTGGGTACGAAGGTCCCTTCAGACCTGACACAAATTTACGAAGCTAACTTCCCCCCTATTGACAAAAACTAAAACTCTATTGGAGCACTGGCACAAACAGGGCCGGATTTCCCACAAGGCCAACAAGGCCAGGCCTCGGGGCGGCACTGTGTGAAAGGGCGGGGCCGCGGAGGAGACAAGTCCTCCTAAAATTCATTTACTGTGTCCCCGGCCGCCTGAAGCTCCGGCCGCCATTTTTCAAAGTCCGGCGCCCTGTGATTGGGCCATGGGGGTCATGTGCGGCGTGGGGCTGGCCTGTCCGTGATCTTGAACTCCCCCCTCTGCACATGACCTCCATACGCCCAATCACAGTGCCCGGGACACTAAACAAACATGGCGGCCGCCTCCTCCTATCCTCCAGGCCTATGTCCATGATGCAGGACAAGCAGGTGAGGAGGAACACAGACTGGGGAGAAAAACGGAGGCAGAGACAGAGCGGCAGAGGCAAAGAGAGAGTGAGGCAGAGAGACAGAGGCACTGAGAGAGAGAGAGAGAGAGTGAGGTAGAGAGACAGAGGCACTGAGAGAGAGAGACAGAGGCACTGAGAGAGAGAGAGAGAGAGAGAGAGACAGAGGCACTGAGAGAGAGAGACAGGCACTGAGAGAGACAGAGGCACAGAGAGAGAGAGAGAGACAGAGGCACTGAGAGAGCGAGAGACAGAGGCACTGAGAGAGCGAGAGACAGAGGCAAAGAGAGAGCGAGAGACAGAGGCAAAGAGAGAGCGAGAGACAGAGGCAAAGAGAGAGCGAGAGACAGAGGCAAAGAGAGAGCGAGAGACAGAGGCAAAGAGAGAGCGAGAGACAGAGGCAAATAGAGAGAGAGACAGAGGCAGAGAGAGACAGAGGGAGAGAGAGGCAAAGAGAGAGAGATCCAAAGAGAGAGAGAGAGAGGCAAAGAGAGAGGCATAGAGAGAGAGAGAGGCAGAGAGAGAGAGAGAGGCAAAGAGAGAGAGACAGAGGCAAAGAGAGAGAGACACACAGAGGCAAAGAGAGAGAGAGAGGCAGAGACAGAGAGAGAGGCAAAGAGAGAGGCAGAGAGAGACAGAGGCAGATAGAGAGTGAGAGACGGGGGCAGAGAGTGCAAGTGACATTCCCATCTGGTGGCAGGCAGCGTGGCAAGTGACATTCCAATGTGGTGGCAGGCAGCGTGGCAAGTGACATTCCCATCTGGTGACAAGCGACTGTGGCAAGTAACACGCTCAGAGCTCCCACTCATTCTGCTTTATGGTGAGTTGAACTATTTCATTTTATATTACAATGTAATGATAGAAACAATGCATTTCAATCATCCTGGACACCATAACAACCATGGTGCCGGAATGATTGAAGCACTAACACCAGTCATTGTCTGCGAAAAATCGATTACCCCCCCCACGCGTCGCCCCCCCGCCCCCCCTATGTGATGGTGGGGGGGCGGCATTGAAGGACCCGGCCTTGGGGCGGCAAAGGGAGTAAATCCGGGCCTGGGCACAAAGGGATACACTCCTGGTTCGGGAGGTGCAATTTAATAAAAATGAGCATCCTACCCAAATTTTTATACCTGTTTCAGGCCCTACCGATTAGAATACCCCCCAGCTACTTTCGGCAAGTGCAAGCGGTGTTCACCCGATTTGTGTGGGCAAACAAAAAATCACGTTTACCACGCGCCCTGCTGACGGCTCCTAAACAACACGGAGGTCTAGCACTCCCAGACGTTAAACGGTACTATCAAGCTATACACCTTGGGAGGGTGGTGGACTGGACACGACACCAAGAGCTGAAACTGTGGGCCCAGGTAGAACAAAGTCAGACAGAGACACCGTTGGGAACAGCAATTTGGTGCTACGACTCACTGCCCATAGAGATAAGGACACATCCCTTGATTGGGAACACTCTAAGACAATGCAGACAGGCGACCCTTCAGAACGCACAGACGACCAAGAAGTCCCCTATGACTCCGATCATAGGTAACCCTAGCTTTCCCCCCGGGAACTCCCCCACAAATTTTCAGACGCTGAGAAGCAACGTCCAAACACTGGCAGGTGCATTTGTGATACAGGATAGATGGCCTACCATAGGGGAGTTGACGGCCCCGAATGGCAGTTACCAACTGCCATTTTGGAACGCAGCCCAGTTGCATCATTTCCTACATAGCATACCAGAACCCTATCTCCACGCTAGACAGAGGACTTCATTTGAGGAAATCCTAACGGGGAAGGAACCTTTAACGCAGGTCCTTTCGAACATGTACACTCTGCTGAACACACCATCAGGAACGCCGAATTTGGCGTGCTTTGAGGGTTGGGAAGCAGACCTGCACTGTACCTTTTCGGCGACACAGAGGCAGATCATGATAGACTTTGCCCTTTAATCCTCCATCTGTACTAAAATACAGGAAACAAGTTACAACATTTTGACTAGGTGGTACTTCACGCCTAGCCGGCTACACAAGATTTTTCCTGAATCCTCTGAGCTATGCTGGAGGTGTCAGGGGGAAAGTGGGACACTGTTACACATGTTCTGGTCCTGCCCGTTGTTAACATCCTTTTGGGCTGTGGTCCGCACCACGTCCCAAAAGTTCACAGAATTCCAGATCCCTGACGACCCAGCATTTTTCCTTCTCCACTTATCTACCCTATCTCCCAAGAGATACAGGAAATCCTTACTGAGACATCTGACAAATGCAGCTAAGGCCTGTATACCACTGTTGTGGAAACAACAATGCCCGCCAACTGCGGCACTGTGGCTGCGGAAAGTGGAAGACATAAACAAAATGGAAGACCTCATACTGACCTCACAGGATAAACATGAAACCTATAAGAAGACTTGGGAATTATGGAACATCTTCATCCTCTCAGATGAAGGGAAAGCCCTCTTAGGGACCTAAATCTCAATCTAAATCTGCTCATTCTCGCTAGTAACATGGAGCACGACCCGATACCGAACTGTTGAGACATGCGGTTATCCCCCCCCAACTGGACCCTTTCTGACCTGTGCTTATTCCTTCTTCTTTCCTTTTCTCTTCACTCTTTTAAACTACAATCTAGTAGTTTACATGAATAGCCTACCGGGTGAGACCTAGGTGGTTAACCAGAGACCAACGATACACAAGAAGTTTGTGCAATAATAGGAGGATAACGGGTTGATATAATGTACTGCTGATGTCTGTGAACTGAACCCGGGAGGCTGCGACCTTCACTAAAGTTATATGATTGTAAGTTCTGCTGGGGCTTGAGCCTCATTTCCTGTCTTTTCTTGAAAACTTAAATAAAAACTTATATTTGAAAAAAAAAAAAAAAGAAACAACGTCCAGATGAATTCCCCAAGGAGGTAGACAAACGGTGCTTTAGCTCATAGTGTCTTCATAGCACCGAGACGTAGCATGAGGGGCCACTTAACCCTCATGTCTTGAATTGTATTGAATTGTATCATCCCTTTGCATTTTGCATTTTAAAGCACTGTGCAAACTGTTGACACAATATAAATCCTGTATTATGATAATAATAATAATAAAAATAAAAAAAAATACCTAAAGAAAGGCATTTTTGAAGCCCCCCACAAAAAAAACCCAAATCTCTAAATCAGGACACAGCAATAAATACTTGATCAAGTTCATAATCCCTCTTCCTATCCAAAGGAAAAAACTTTGGACCAGAGTTGGTCTTTAACTAACCTAAACATTGAAATGTGTTGTAGGAACTTCAAAACGCGAACAGAAGTAAATATTAGTTGTGCTAAGTAACTGAAACAACAAAACAAACGTGTAGAATTTTATAAACTCTTCGAAGGTATAATGATCTACAATCGAAAAGAAAATCAGCTCCTTCTGAAAACAAAATTCATTTGGAGAAATGCAAAGTAGAGTATCAATCATTTAAAGCATAAAAAGCCTAATTAGGTGATTTTCAGCTTCACAGAGTTGATATTTTCATCCTTTAATAATTCAGCCAATAGCTTGCAACCATTTGAATAATTAATAAAGCATCCTGTAGCTTATTTATTTATTTATTTTCCAGAGACATAAAGATGTTCAGCATGGTCTTTGCAGATTGTGCTGTGTAAGCTTAAATTTGCATACTTACAGTCATTAAAAAGGGCACTGGGTTATATAAACAGGATTCTAAAGGGAACCTGTTACAGCGGGCGGTTTATACAGGCATCCCCAGAAAGACGCATTAGTAGACACCCACTGATGTACATAGCAGCAAAATTGCATTAGACTATTTCAGTAAGGGGTGTATTGCGGCTGGAATACCTCAGCTTTGAACTAAGGAATATGCCGCCTAAAAAACTCTGAGATATACCTCTCAGGAAGTGTAGGGGGTCTCCATCGGGCTCTGAGGATCTGGAGCAGTCATCTGCACCCTCCTCCCCTGAGAAATCAGAGGTTAATACCCATAAGGAACCCCCGGGAGTGCCAGGTACTGCGGCTGTCCTCAGTCCACCTGTTCCTGCATATATAACAGAGGAGGTTTTTTCCTCAACTCTGGAGGGATTGGAGCAGAGATTGGCAGCATTGATCGCTTCTTCTCTACAGGAAAGAAAGCGCGCCAGATCTCCATCACCTCCATTAGAGTGCCTGTTGGCAGAGCAACAGTCCCAGGAAGGGACCGACCTACCTGAAGGGGATCAGGAGGAGGTTAACTCTGTTTTTGAGGAATCGACAGTAGATGAACCATTTTCAGCATCACAGACTGAAAGATTGTGGGTCCAGACCCTAACTGACATGGTTTGATCTGCATTTAAAATGCCTCTTGTTGAACCATCAACTACTGCTGTCTCCTCATTGGGGTCGCTAAAAGCTCCCCAGGTTAATTGCTCCTTTCCAATACATCCATTATTGGAAGGACTTATATACCAGGACTGGGAACATCCTGATAAACTATTTGTTCCGCCTAAAAAATTTCCGGTGATCTATCCCATGGAGGAAAAGTTCACCCAGAGATGGAATGTTCCTACGGTGGATGCAGCCATCTCTTCTGTGAACAAATCACTGACATGTCCAGTAGATAATGTTCAAATGTTCAAAGATCCAGTGGATAACATTTTTTAATCTTTATTAAAATCTGCTTTTTCCACAGCAGGGGCTGTTACACAGCCAGCAGTGGCAGCTATTGGGGTCTGCCAAGCTTTAAAGGATCAAATGAAAATGGTCCTGAGGGATTTGCCAGACCAGCAGGCCCAGGCTCTGGCTGATCTGCCTAGAGCATTATGCTTTGCGGTTGACGCCATCAAGGATTCTATCCATCAGGCCTCCCGCCTCACGCTGTCTTTGGTACATATGCGTAGGCTTCTGTGGCTCAAAAACTGCTCTGCTGAAGCTCCCTGTAAGAAGCTCTTAGTTAGCTTCCCATTTCATGGGGAACGCCTTTTTGGTGAGGACCTGGATAAGTATATCCAGAAGATTTCCAGTGGTAAAAGTACTCTCTTACCGAGTAAGAAGAGGTCTAGGGGTCCATCTTTTAAGAGGACTACCTCTCCTATCCCTGCGACGTCTGCTACTAAGCAGTTCCGACGGCCTCCTCGGTCAAACTCAGGGGGTAAAAATCAGGGACAGTCACAGGGTAATAAGAAACCCTGGATCCGAAGGGGTACTAAACCAGCCTCCAAGTCAAGCCTATGAAGGGCTGCCCCCACTCAAACGGGTGGGGGGAAGACTTCAGTTGTTCGCAGAGACCTGGCGGGAGACGATCAAAGACAGATGGGTGCTCTCCGCAGTAACTCTGGGATACAAGTTGGAGTTAAAAGAGTCTCCTCCTTCCCATTTTATGTGGTCAGGCATGCCAAGAGACCCTCTGAAAAGAGGGTCTCTCCTATTGGCGTTAGAACAACTATTGCTCCAAGGAGTAATTATGGAGGTTCCTATGGAAGAGTGGGGGTTGGGTTTCTACTCAAACCTTTTCACAGTCCCGAAGCCAAACGGGGACATAAGACCCATATTGGACCTAAAGAGTGTAAACAAATTTCTAAACGTCCGGTCTTTCCGGATGGAGTCGATCCGATCGGTCACCGCTGCTCTACAAGGGGAGGAATGGTTAGCCTCGATCGACATCAAAGATGCTTACTTGCATGTTCCCATCTTTCCAGGTCATCAAAAATTTCTACGCTTTGCAGTAGAAGGGCGCCATTTTCAGTTCAGAGCCTTACCATTCGGTCTGGCCACAGCACCACGAGTGTTCACAAAAATTCTGGCCCCACTGTTGGCCGATCTAAGAACACGAGGTGTAACGATAATGGCATACCTAGACAACCTGTTGTTGATGGACCACTCAGTTGCCAAGCTAGAAGTGGTAATTGTCGATACAATCAAGTATCTAGAATCTCACGGTTGGGTCATCAACCTGGACAAGTCAGCCCTACAGCCAGTGAAAAACCTGGTATATCTAGGGCTACGGCTGGATTCAGACCAGAGGAAGATTTTCTTACCTCTAGACAAGGTATCCTCTTTGAGGGGCTTGGTCCGTCTGCTTTGTGCAAAAAGACAGCCGTCCATACGCCTGTGCATGAGGCTGCTAGGAAAGATGGTAGCATCATTCGAAGCTGTGCCATACGCCCAATTCCACTCAAGGAATTTACAGAGGGCCATATTGTCAGCCTGGAACGGAAAAGTTCAGGCTCTAGACTTCCCGATGGCTTTGTCCCCTTCCGTTCGGAAGAGTCTCTGCTGGTGGTTGATCCCCCAGAATCTCCAGAAGGGAAAACCCTTCAGTCCGATATCTTGGAAGGTGGTCACTACAGATGCCAGCCTTATAGGCTGGGGGGCAGTACTGGAGCAATGGTCTCTCCAGGGCAGATGGTCAAATGTAGTAAAAACCCTGCCCATCAATCTCTTAGAGATACGAGCAGCCCGGTATGCCCTAGTAGCCTGGACATCCAGACTCCAAGGGTCCCCTGTCAGAATTCAATCAGACAATGCCACAGCAGTGGCATATATCAATCATCAGGGAGGCACCAGGAGTCGTGCAGCAAGGGAAGTAAGTCACATCCTGGAATGGGCAGAAAAGCATGTCCCATGTATATCAGCTGTCTTCATTCTAGGGGTGGAGAATTGGAAGGCGGACTTTCTGAGTCGCCAACAGTTATGCCCAGGGGAATGGTCCCTTCATCCCGAGGTCTTCCGAGCAATATGTCAGCGGTGGGGAACACCGGATGTAGATCTGCTAGCATCCAGATTCAACGCAAAGGTGGACAGATTTGTCTCCCGGACAAGGGATCCCCTCGCTTGCGGCTCGGATGCTCTGGTGTTCCCTTGGGATCAGTTCAGACTGATATATGCATTCCCTCCGCTACAATTGTTGCCTCGACTCCTTCGCAGAGTCAGGTTGGAGAAGAAGCCGGTGATCCTGGTGGCTCCAGCGTGGCCCCGAAGGGCCTGGTACGCGGAGATCATCAAAATGTCTGTGGGGAGTCCTTGGACCCTTCCACGTCGTCCGGACCTGCTTTCGCAAGGACCGATATACCACCCTTCCTTACTAACTCTAAGTTTAACGGCCTGGCTATTGAATCCCACATCCTAAAGAAGAGAGGTCTCTCTAACTCTGTGGTATCAACTATAATCAATGCCAGGAAGCCTGTATCCTGGCAGATCTACTATAGAGTTTGGAAGGCGTACATCACTTGGTGCGAGGCCAGAAAATGGCATCCACGTAAGTACGTTATAGGCAGAATTCTGGACTTCCTGCAGTGGGCTGTAGACAGGAAGTTTGCCTTAAGTACTATCAAGGGCCAGGTTTCGGCCTTATCAATACTATTTCAAAGGCCCCTGGCTATGCATTCACTTGTCAAATCCTTTATGCAAGGGGTGACTCGTATTATTCCACCGATTAAAGCTCCCATATGCCCATGGGATCTAAATTTGGTTCTGTCGGTTCTGCAGAAGCAGCCGTTTGAACCTTTGCGGCACATTTCCTTGGTTCTACTCACCAGAAAATTGATATTTTTAGTAGCCATATGCTCGGCTAGAAGAGTGTCGGAATTAGCCGCCATGTCCTGTAAAGAGCCATATCTGGTTATCCATAAGGACAGAGTAGTATTACGCCCTCACCCAGCCTTTCTTCCTAAGGTGGTATCGAGGTTTCACTTGAACCAGGATGTGGTTCTTCCTTCTTTTTTCCCCAAACCAAGCTCGGTAGAGGAAAAGTTATTGCATTCTTTGGATGTAGTAAGAGCAGTTAAAGCTTATCTAAAAGCCACTGCTCAGATTCGTAGAACGGATTCTTTGTTTGTTCTGCCGGAAGGCCCCAGAAAGGGTCAGGCAGCATCAAAATCTACTTTAGCCAAGTGGATTCGACAGGTCATAATACAAGCCTATGGCTTGAGAAGTAGACCGCCTCCGTTCAAAGTTAGGGCGCACTCCACGAGAGCAGTTGGAACTTCATGGGCAGTGCATCACCAGGCCTCCCTGGCTCAAATTTGTAAGGCCGCAACATGGTCTTCAGTACACACGTTTACTAGGTTCTACCAGGTGGACGTTAGAAGTCAGGAGGATGTCGCCTTTGGGCGCAGTGTGTTGCAGGCCGCAAAAGATCCTCATGCCTGATGGCGCCCAGCTTATGTATGGTGTATCCCCCCCCTCATTTGGCATTGCTTTGGGACGTCCCACATAGTAATGACTATGCTGCTCTGTGTCCCGTGATGTATGAACAAGAAAGTAGGATTTTTAAAACAGCTTACCTGTAAAATCCTTTTCTTGGAGTACATCACGGGACACAGAGCTCCCACCCCTCTTTTGGGGACACGTATTGCTTTGCTACAAAACTGAGGTACTCCCGGATGGGAGGGGCTTATATAGGGGAGGGTACTTCCTGTTTTGGAAGTTGCCAGTGCCAGCACCTGAAGGTAATTCTATATAACCCACATAGTAATGACTATGCTGCTCTGTGTCCCGTGATGTACTCCAAGAAAAGGATTTTACAGGTAAGCTGTTTTAAAAATCCTACTTTTTTGATAAAATTTGAAACTTGTAGACTTCACCCTAAAAAGTCCCATAGAGGACTACACACACACAATCTATAATTCCCCAGAGGGGGGTCCAGCTTGCACGGCAACCCAGATATTTACTAGACAGGTATTTCTGGCTGAATTGATTTTTATTTTGCATTACAAAGTCCCACAAGGTGCCCACTTGTACTTTATAATAAATATGAAAATAACAAATAATTGAAAGCACCACAGCCCTATATATAGATAGATATACACACACACACACACACACACACACACACACACACACACATACATACATTATATATATATATATATATATATATATATATATACACACACAGTGCCTTGAAAAGGTATTCATACCCCTGGAATTTTCCACTTTTTTGTCATGATACAACCAAAAACATAAATGTATTTTATTGGGATTTTATGTGATAGACCAACACAAAGTGGCACATAATTGTGAAGTGGAAGGAAAGTGATAAATGGTTTTTATTTATTTTTTACAAATAAATCTGTGAAAAGTGTGCAGTACATTTGTATAGCACCCCCCTGTGTCAATACTTTGTAGAACTGCCTTTCACTGCAATTACAGCTGCAAGTCTTTTTGGGGATCTCTCTACCAGCTTTGCACATCTAGAGAGGGACATTTTTGCCCATTCTTCTTTGTAAAATATCTCAAGCTCTGTCAGATTGGATGGAGAGCGTCTGTGATCAGCAATTTTCAAGTCTTGCCTCAGGTTCTCAGTTGGAAATAGGTTTGGACTGTGACTGGGCCATTCTAACACATGAATATGCTTTGATCTAAATCATTCCATTGTAGATCTGGCTGTATGTTTAGGGTCGTTGTCCTGCTTGAAGGTGAACCTCTGCCCCAATTTCAAGCCTTTTGCAGACTCCAACAGTTTTTTCTAAGATTGCCCTGTAATTGGCTCTATTCATCTTCCCATCAACTCTGACAAGCTTCCCTGTCCCTCCTGAAGAAAAGCTTACCCACAACATGATGCTGCCACCACCATGTTTCACGGTGGGGATGGTGTGTTCAGGGTGATGTGCAGTGTTCGTTTTCCACCACACATAGCGTTTTGCTTTTAGGCCAAAAAGTCAAATTTTGGTCTCATCTGACCGGAGCACCTTCTTCCACATGTTTGTTGTGTCCCCCAACATGGCTTTTCGCAAACTGCAAACAGGACTTCTTTTGGCTTTCTTTCAACAATGGCTTTCTTCTTGTCACTCTTTCATAAAGGCCAGATTTGTGGAGTACACGACTAATAGTTGTCTTGTGGACAGATTCTCCGACCTGAGCTGTGGATCTCTGCAGCTCCTTCAGGGTTACAATGGACCTCTTGGCTGCTTCTCTGATTAATGCTCTCCTTGCCCGGCCTGTCAGTTTAGGTGGACAGCCATGTCTTGGTAAGTTTGCAGTTGTGCCATACTCTTTCCATTTTTAGATGATGGATGGAACAGTACTGTGTGAGATGTTCAAAGCTTGGGGTTGTTTTTTATTATCTAACCCTGCTTTAAACTTCTCCACAACTTTATCCCGGACCTATCTGGTGTGTTCTTTGGCCTTCATGATGCTGTTTGTTCACTAAGGTTCTCTAACAAACCTCTGAGGGCTTCACAGAAAAGCTGTATTTATACTTATATTAAATTACACACAGGTGGACACTTAACTAATTAGGTAACTTCTGAAGGCAATTGGTTCCACTTGAATTTAGTTAGGGGTATCAGAGTAAAGGGGGCAGAATACAAATGCATGCCACACTTTCCACATATTTATTTGTAAAAAAAATTGAAAAACATTTATTATTTTCTTTCCACTTCACAATTATGTGCCACTTTGTGTTGGTCTATCACATAAAATCCCAATAAAACACATTAATGTTTTTGGTTGTAACATGACAAAATGTGGAAAATTTAAAGGGGGTATAAATACTTTTTCAAGGCACTGTGTGTATATATATATATATATATATATATATATATATATATATAGCGCCCTGCTCCCAATGAGTGGGCTCTATATGTTGAAATTATAGTTGTCTGGGCATTAGTTCGGCCCAGAGAGATTTTATTCAAATTATGGCACTGTTTCAGTTCAGCTGGTTGCATGATTTCCCCCCCCCCCCCCCCAGCGGTGGGTGTCGCTGTCACCGCTGGTCAGGGTTGGAAAGGCAACAGACTGGACGTATTGGGTACCTCTTTCCCAGTAGCAGCCCAGGGGGCGTGATGAACCCGCTGTGCATGCTGGGAGAGGGTACTTAAGGGACGGACACCATTCTGTGGGGTTTGTTCTTCGATCCTCACCTGAGGGCCCTCCTGGCCCCAGGGATGCGTTGGCAGTTCCCGCCTCGGGGCCATGTTGGCCCGAGGCCTCGCAACTGAGATGTAGGCCCAGGAGTTACTGGGGCCTGCTGATCCAAGGACCATCCTGTGTCACCTTGCCTGATGGAAGGGACCGAGCAATTGAGGACTCAATTAGAGGATGTACCCGGATCCCAAAAATCGACCTCACAGTGCTGCCGGAGCGGCTGAAAGATCCTGGCACTGAGAGCTGTGTTCTTTCTAAGGGAGCTAACCGAGTGAGGGGTTATAAGAGTCTGTGGCAGAGACTATTGAACAAATTCCAATACCTAGTCTATGGAAGAGACTATTGAACAAGTTCTGATACTTAGTCTGTGGCAGAGACTATCTTTGATCGAGCTTCGCGCCGGTTGCTAGGCCGGTGAGAGTGGGCCTATCCGGTGGTTGCTGAGTCCAGTGTGGAGACAGTTGCTCCTCTGGACCTAGGAAATATCCGTGATCGACAAATAAGATACCTGAGTCCCCTCCCCATTCCTCTACCCCTCTGTTGGAAGTTTATTCAATAAAACCCTTGAAAGAGACTTTGTTGGTGCAGACATTTCTTCTGAATAAACTCTTCAAGGAGAACCCCTGAGCCGAACATTTGGAACAGTAAGGTAACGTGCAGACCCAAAACTAAACCAGCAGCTCCTACAGGGGTACCGCTACACTTGGGGGCTCATCCGGGATTCTGCCGCTACCACTTGCAACTAAACAGACCGTTCATTTGGGACCTATCCACAGAGGGAGAAGGACTGTGCTTAAACAGGGAGAAACTTGCGATCACTTCTGGATCGTGTGGGCCGTGGGCGGAGTCCAGGAAAAGAAAATCCCGTGAGCTACGTGCTAAAGAGAGCAAGTGGGAGGAGTTCCCACTTGTTTGCCGCGTGGGATGCCATATGTGTGTCAAACATCCCGAGAGACGGAGCTTCGCCATGTCGTCATTGCTGTCGCTAGAGTCTAACTCTGGGCCCAGGATGCTTCCTGTGGGTGCTGCTACAAGTACCATGCTGCCCGGAACTGTGCTAACGGACACTGGCATTCGATTAAAGCCGCATGGGCGGTTCGTGCTTTATACAGTCGGTGATGTGGGTATGCTGTGTAACAGGTGTAATGGACTGGTTATGCATCCCCGTCCTTTTGTCCGATGCCTACAATGCGGGGAGTACCTGTTTTCGGTGGAGCAACCAATTTTGTCACCCTGCGCTTACAAAATGGACTGGGTCACAGGCAACGTGACAGAAGAAATGCTGCCTTTGACAAGATTGTCCGGTCAATGCCTGCCACATCTGCTACAACAGCAATTCCGGAGGGAGCTGGTGCTGTTATCTCTGTGAGTGAGTCAACGGCTGACACCGTTACTACTGTAACTTCAATGGTATCCTCCTTCGTTGCACCTATCATCACTAAGCCTGCCCAGAAGAAGGTGGGATACATGAAAGCCTTCCGCGGTAGAGGCCAACTCCAGAAACTGCCGATACCAGACACAAAGAGAGGTGATACCCCCGGGAGGTCCACGTCGGAAATCGGTAAGATATCTGGGGAATAAGTACCTGGGACTGTACGCAACTGGTTGCTGTCAGAGGAAAATAATTCCTTTTCAGATTTTTGTGGAAATGTATTGGAGACCAGGTCTCACGAATTTTTGTGGAGCAACATGGAGGATATTGCCTCGGTACATAGTTCTTCGGAATTGACAGCTATGGATTCCGGGGAGACAATACCTAGAGTGGAAGCCCCGCTTGTTACAAGTGAAATCCTGCCCAAATTTACCAATGCATATGGGCCAGGAAAACTGTCTGTGAATTCTATGATACTCAAATATCCAGTCTCTTGCATACCTCCAGGATATGGAAGTTACCATTCATTACCTAGGTTTGCCCGGTCACAGAGATTGCTTAACAAAAGGGTAGCCACTGAATATGGACTTGAGTTTCCCTATGTTCCCAGGGAAATTATGCAACAGATTGAGGCTCACAGAGAGGAATGGTACCATGAAGCTGTGTGGAACTATCTAGAGGTACCTATACCGTTTCGGAAGATAGGCCATTCTTTCACTATGGATGAACGTTTTAAAGGATGTCTACTACATTGGAGCTATGGTCGGCACATCTATGCTGACAAAATGGTTATCTGCCGACCTGGAAGGGATGACCACGTTTACTTTATCACTACTGTGGACAAGCAGGGGAGAACACTGACTCCTCACTTCTACTGGTGATCAATTATAGAGACTGTTCCAGTTTTGAAACTTTGGAAAAGAAAAAGAGAAGATTTTTGTTTTATTTCTTTTCTTCTTTGAAGGACTTGGGGTAACTAGTTAGTTAGTGCTAGAACATTAGAAGCTTCGAGTCAAGATTCCTTTACCCGGTCCAGTACCTCGAACGGGACTCTGTTGTGTTACTTTTCGACCACTAGATGGCGGAGGTTTGCTTAGTCAGCAGAAACTGAACTTTTCTGCACTTAGTTGCTCACTCAAAGAAAGGAGTAATATATATGGGGAGAGAAAGTTTTATTTCTCCAGGAAGTAAGGCTTTGCTTCCATTGTACAGAAATGTTTTATATTATCTTTTTAGAGGCAATTTTTTTTAATATATATTCTTTTGAATTTTTCTGGAGTGATCTGACTATCTGATGCACCGGCCAATGGGAGTGGTTGCGAGGCATGTCGCACATTTGAAGGACTCCACCAATTACAGTAGGTGGTGTCTTTTCTATATGCACTGTACCATCTAATATGATGATTGCCTGAAGAGTGTACCTATATATACCCACTGTCGTTATATGCATGTGATTATTATTTTTCTTCTTTACACAGATTCCCTTTTCTCCGATATTTGACAAAAAGTCCTGAGGAAGCCACAAGCGAAACGTAGACCAATTTTGTCTTAGATATATCAATAGGGATTGTCATTTAATGTATGATTCCTAGGCAGAGTCAAAAATCTGTGTTTTTAATGCTATTTTTTGTATATTTTTTTACCAATTTGTATAATTAAACTATACATTTTTTCTAAATTTGTTATTTCCTTTTCTGGTACCTTTAAAGTCCGCCCAAAAAGTCCTATCTTTTTCAATTTGTAATATATAGTAATGTGATTATTGTGTCTATGTGAAATGTGTATTTTCTTGTTACCTTACCCTTCCCTTCCCCATCCAAGTTTTGGGACTCAGGTAGCTGACACTCAGGATTGAGGTTCAAACTTTCCTCGATGATGAGGACATCGTCTGTTGTGGTGGGGGAAGTGTGTAGCGCCCTGCTCCCAATGAGTGGGCGCTATATGTTGAAATTATAGTTGTCTGGGCATTAGTTTGGCCCAGAGAGATTTTATTCAAATTATGGCGCTGTTTCAGTTCAGCTGGTTGCATGATCCCCGCCCCCCCCCCCCCCCAGCGGTGGGTGTCGCTGTCACCGCTGGTCAGGGTTGGAAAGGCAACAGACTGGACGTATTGGGTACCTCTTTCCCAGAAGCAGCCCAGGGGGTGTGGTGAACCCACTGTGCATGCTGGGAGAGGGTACTTAATGGACGGACGCCATTCTGTGGGGTTCGTTCTTCGATCTTCACCTGAGGGACCTCCTGGCCTCAGGGATGTGTTGGCAGTTCCCGCCTCTGGGCCATGTACAACTCCATCTCCTCCGCTCCTCTTCCTCTTTCTGTTGGGGTACCCCAAGGCTCCGTCCTTGGGCCCCTCTTATTCTCACTTTATACCTCTACCCTGGGCCAGTTGATAACCTCCCATGGCTTCCAATACCACCTCTATGCCCACGACACCCATATCTATGTCTCCACTTCTCAACTCACCCCCTCGATCTCTTCACGGATCTCAAACTTACTGAATGACATATCGGTATGGATGTCGCACCACTTCCTCAAACTCAATCTTTCTAAAACTGAGCTTGTTATATTTTCTCCTTCACGGTCCCCCCCGTGTGACTTCACCATTAATATAAACAACACAACCATTGGTCCCTCCACACATGCCAAGGTCCTGGGTGTAATCCTTGACTCAGACCACTTCTTCAGCCCCCATATTCAATCACTGGCTAAATCCTGCCGCCTTAACCTCTGCAACATCTCCAGAATTCGACCCTTCCTGACTAATGACACCACAAAGCAACTTATTCACTCCTTGATTATTTCCCGCCTTGACTATTGCAACTCTCTCCTTAATGGCCTACCCTTAAGCAGGCTATCCCCTCTTCAGTCTATTATGAATTCTGCTGCTAGACTAATACACCTCACTAACCGATCTGTGACTGTTGCTCTTCTCTGCCAATCCCTTCACTGGTTACCCCTACCCCACCGTGTAAAATTCAAAATGCTAACCATAACATACAAGGCCATTCACAACATCGCCCCCATCTACATCACCAACCTCATCTGCAGATATCGCCCAAATCGTCCCCTCCGCTCCTCCCAAGACCTCCTGCTCTCTAGCTCCCTTGTTACCTCCTCCCATGCTCGCCTTCAGGATTTCTCCAGAGCCTCTCCCATCCTCTGGAACTGCAAACCGATTTGGCCTGAATCGTGCTCATTTTGCGAGACAACACTTGCAAACAGAGTTACGATTTTTAAAAATACAGTGCTTGTATTGCGAAACGCTTGTTAACCGCGTTACTCGCAATCCGAGGTTCCACTGTACTTGGAAGCTTTGTGTTATTTTGGCTGGATGTACTTTCAACCTTCGATGGGGTCACTGTGTGCATTATCTTGTTCTTTTTACTTAAAAAGCTTCTCAATAAACATATATTATACAACAAAAAAAGTTTTGTTGGACATGTGTAGTACATTCACTGTCCATAACTAGTTTAAATCCTTCCATACTGGGCACTTTCACCCCCTTTCTGCCCAGGCCAATTTTCAGTGCTGTCGCACTTTGAATGATAATTGCGCGGCCATGCAACACTGTACCCATATTCAATTTTTATCATTTTTTTTAGACAGACAGAGCTTTCTTTTGGTGGTATCTAATCACCACTGGATTTTTTTATTTTTCCTAAACAAATGAAAAAAGGCCAAACATTTTGAAATAAAAAAAAAAGGTTTTACTTAGTTTCTGTTATAAAATTTAGCAAATAAGTAATATTTCATCCTCACTTATTAATGCTGAGTAGGCACTGATAAGGTGGCACTGATGGACACTGATAGGCTGCACAGATGGGCATTAATGAGGCTGTACTGATGGGCACTGATAAGCTGCACTGATGGGCACTGATAGGCGGCACTGATGGACACTGATGGGCTGCACTGATAAGCATTGATAAGTTGGACTGATCTGCACTGATGGGGCTGCACTGATAATCAGGGCACTGATGATCAGTGCCCTGTTTATCAGTGTAAACAAGTATAGTCTTGAAGGTTATCGGCACTCCTTTTCTCACACAGACACAGCGTGTGAGGAAAGGACTCCTAATAACTGGCAAGTCTGTTTACATGTGATCAGCTGTGATTGGACACAGCTGATTACATGGTAAAGGGCCGCTGTGATTGGCCATTTACTGCAAACGGACACAGCTTTCACATTGCATCCGATGAGTGTCCCGACTGCGTTGAACTGGACGACTTCGCTGTAGCCGTTTTTCGGCTACAACGTGGTCAGGAATTAGTTAAAGTGGTTCTAAAGGTTGGATTTTTATTTTTAATAACAAACATGTTATACTTACCTGCTCTGTGCAATAGTTTTGCACAGAGCAGCCCTGATCCTCTTCTTTATGGGTCCCCTGCCTACAGACCTAGCTCCTCCCCCTGCTCATTGCCCCCAATAGCAAGCCCCTTTCTATAGGGGCACTTGAGCAGCCTTTCTCCCGAGCCACACTACTGTGAATGGACATGGTCTATTCACGCACAGAGTGTAGCTTGGCCCCACCCCCACTCTCTTTTCATTGGCTCACCGGGTGCGATTGACAGCAGCAGGAGCAAATAGCTCAAGCTGCAGTGTGAGCCAATGAGTAGACAGAGACCCGGGAAAGCCACTGCTCTCATGCACATTGCTGGATTGAGATGGGGCTGCTCAGGTAAGTATAAAGAGGGGGGGGGCTGCACCCAGCAGGTTTTTTACCATAGAATGCATCAAGGTAAAAAACCTTCAGCCTTTAGAACCACTTTAAGTCATGAAGAACACGCACAAAATTCGGCAAATTACATCCAGCTGCTGGTCACCTGTTGAACACAGAGCATTAATACTCAGTCCCTTTCCCAAGAATATCTAACAATATTCAATGCAATGCCTATTTTATTGTTTTGAAAATACAGTATGCACACACACAAATGTATATATTGTACAGGACGCCAAGGTTGGGTCCTGGACGGGTGCTTTATCGCACCAATATTTGGGTTGTGGTCCCTTTAAGGAGTGGTGATGGTGTTCAGGAGGTCACCCAGAATGGGTGAGGAATTCCTGGCAAAAGAAGTAGTCCAGAGAGGACTGGCTCGCAGTCCTCTTTGTCTTGATAAAGAGTTATTTGGGGCCCGGAATTTCGGAGGCTCTAAAGTGATATTCGGGTGGGATAGAGCGTCCACTCCTGACCACTGGGAGTCAGCACACAGGGGGTTAAAGGCTTTCAGGAAACAGCTCAAAAAACAGGAAGAGCCGGTTCACACTGGGGCAACACGACTTCCAGCGCGATTTTATGAGGCAACTCAGACACGACTTGAGAATAAATCACAGCACGACCTGGAGCTACTTACAAGGTAACTCCAAGTTGCCTGCAGGACAGGAGACATTACAGTGGCCAATCAAACAAGAATCAGCTCTGTGGGAGGGAGGGGGGAGGGAGAGGTTTGCCTGAGAAATGTATGTTTTCTTCCTGGAGAGTTGCTCCTATTAAGACAGTGAGAGGCGACTCCCATTGAAATGAATGGGTACAGGTCGCCTAGGAGTCGGATTGAAGTAGTACAGGGACCTTTTTTGAAGTCGGAGTGACTGCAGTAGTGTGCATAAGGACGGCTCCATTAACTTACATTGATTTCTTCAGCCAGCGCGACCTGAGGCGACTAGGGGCGATTTGGAGTCGGATCCAAAGACGCCCCTGTGTGAACCGGCTCGAAGTGGTGCTAGAGGTGTTGTGGAAGGAGTATGGGGATTGCACCTGTGAAGATGAGCTGTGTGTCTGCTGGGAGCTTTTAAAAGATTCAGCAAGGGCTCTGGAAGTTCCCTCTACAAAACTGTATGTGCCTTTTCTTTCATTTGTTTTGTGCTGAAGACAAGTAGGACTTTACTTTATGCTGGAAGATAAGTGGACTTTGTTTTCATATTTTTCCTGTGTGCTGAATGAAGCTTGATTTTTGGTTTATTTACAAATAAAAGCCTTTTTGCTCAACTTCAACGGTTTATGCACTTGGTCCCGTGGAGCTATAATCCCCAAAAGTTTACAATATATACAGGGCTTTTCTTGTGGAGGAACATGCCGGCATGCCATTCTGGCACCTCTGTCAAAGACCGTTAGGGAACAAAGCTGTTTCCAATATGGCTTGGCAAGGAGGCCGCAGAGTGAGCTGGTCGCATGAGTCGATACAGCTAAGGTAGTGTCGGCTGAGAGAGGAAGGCGGAGAGATATCTTCTGCACTCTGCCTCTCCCTGCAGACCGGATGCTCCTTTTGGCGGCAGCCGCAGCTGTGTGGAGGAGCTGTGGTGCGGGTAACCTGTCCTGACTGCTCAGTGTACTGTGGAGAAGACAGTGGAGTGGAGATAAGTTGTGTTATACATTGCTTGAAAAAGTAAATGTCCACACAAATGTAAAACCTAAACAGGAAGGCTTTATTTTCCTTTTGCTGTGGGAATTTGTAGAGAAAGCAGTAATCGAGAGGAGAACAGGGAGGTTCAGGCACACAGCACTAAGGGCACAACGTCACCACTCAAGCCTGAGTGGGTATTGCTCACCTGGATAGTCCCGTTCACTGGTCCTAGCAGCCGGGATGATGCACGGATCTACTTTATCTAAGAATTTAAAGTTGTGATCAGGAATCCTCTGCTACAGGATTATCAAAGTCCCGAACCTCCCAGCCAAGCAATAGAAAGAACATTTATGCCAGATTGGCGTATTGCAGGGCTTGTAGTAATGGATCCCTCCTTAGGTGAGTTTCCAGGCCTCCTCCCGAGACAGCAGCACCGTCGCCAGTCTCCTCTGGGGCAGATCCTCCCCTGGCCTCCTTCCCTAAGAGTGGGCTTCCCACAGATGGGTAGCTTGGGATCCTTTCCAAAGGCATAGGCCCCAGCCAGCAGAGCTGGGCCTACCAGGTAGCGATGCAGCCTCGGGCTGAAGGTGCCCGGGGCTGGAACACACGCACGCACCCCGTGCCATGCGGTCCACGAGGCGCGCACACAGGACCCCAATTAATGGCGTCTGCCCCTTATGTACCCTCTCCCAGCATGCACAGTTGGTTCACCACGCCCACTGTACAGCTGCCCAGAGAGAACACCCAATGTGCTGTGATACCCCTGTATTTCAACCTGGGCCGGTGGTCGCAGTGCCACCTACAGGCGAACAGGGAATATAACTGCCAGGCAGTATCATACCCAGAGCAGAAGCAAATTTCAACACAATCATCCAGGTCTGAGCCTAACTACTGTCTTAGACTACCCCTAAATTTAACATAGCGTCCCAATAATTGGGAGGGGCGCTACACTGGATATGGGGAATGTCTCTTTGCTGGATATGGGGGATGACACCTTGCTGGTTATGGGGGATGTCTCTGATGTAAAAAGCAGAGAAGATACATATGACAAGAATGCTGACATCGCTGGATATTTCAAATGTTTTGTAAATTTTCCTGCATTGCTTTTTATTAACAAATTCCAAACAAATTACTAGTATAGCCCCCCAAATTTAACTTGGTTCCCTGTTCTATAAGGGGCGGTGCTAGGAGCTGTGTCGGAATGGAGACAAGCGGCGATTCTAGGGGCGGTTTGGGGTCAAAAACAAGCGTGATCTAGGGGAGAGGAGGAAAAAAAGCTACACATATATATATAATTATATATATATATATATATATATATATATAGTTAGTGGGAGATTAGCTCGTGGGATCACCTTTTCTGAATGACAGTCAGCAAACGGGCACTTTCTTAAAAATCTGGCGGATGCCACGTTTATTTGCAGGAGGTTTGCAAAATAAATATAAACAAAACAGTAAATTAAATCCTTGCCATCCGGCGCTAACTAAACAAATAGTCTCCTCTCTATACAGTGCAGGGGTGATCACCGTCACCCACAAAACATGCGGTAAAGCAAACCTTTTAGTCCAACACCCAGAGCTCCTCTCACTCAGATTCCTTCCTGAGTCTGATGCCGCGTACACACGATCATTTTTCCCGTTGGGAAAAATTACATTTTTTTTTTTCGCCGAGAAAAACGATCGTCTGTGAACATGTTCTAAATTTTCTCATCGTTTTTTCCATCATTTTTTTCCGCTGCAGTTTTCCCATAGGGAGACACTGCCGCGGAGCCCACAGACGGTCGTTTTTCTCGACAAAGAAAAAAATGACGGGAAAAACGGTCGTGTGTGGGGGAAAATGCCGTTCCCTCGTTTTTCATTTTTTTTCATGTCGTGATTCACGCCGGTGTTTTCACCGCCGTGAATCACGATCGTGTGTACGCGGCATCAGAACCAGAGCACTGCTTTGCTCTCTTCCTGGTCTTTTAAATTCCACCTGAGTGTGGACTCAAGTGGACCAGATCATCAGGACCGGAACCCAGCCTGCCACAGAGGCTGGAAAAACCCGGCCTGGATTCTGGTTCATTCCCTTACAATAGAGCGCATGCGAGGTGAAATGTAGCGATTATCCACTACATCACCTCTACATCACCTCGGATACCGTCACAAATTTTATATATATATATATATATATATATATATATTATAGCGCACCAACCCCAGACTTTACCTGCTTTTCTTCTGCTTGGCTCCTCCGCAGGAAAAGAATGAGGCACACCGCACCACAAGCCTGTACCCTCCTGAATAGGGAGGTTGAGCGGTGTTAGTTTCTCGGGCCTGCTTGCGACTGGTGTAAAAAGGCCTCCAGTGCTGACCTTGTTTCTGCAGTAATCAGAACAAGTCTTTAATTTTCCCCAGTAAGCAACTGTCCACACCCACTGAAAGGTCCAACACTTGTTTATTCCTTCTTGCACAATAAACAGTCTCTTTTTAGAGCAGACTGGTTGAGACAAACACGGGTCAGATAAGGTGGGATGAGGTCCAGGCACAAACTTAAATTTGGGTTTCTCCTGTTCTGAATAGCACTAACAGGCTTGGCGCACGGTTGCTACCACCGACCATGAGGCGGTCCCTGCCACAGACCAGGTGAATAGGGCCTCTGCCACCGACCAGATTCACGATGAATTACCTTCTAGAAGTAATGACCCCTGTCAAGGAAAAGGACATCCATCCGGAGAGTTACCAGAGGCCCCACCGTCACCAGCAATACCGTGCTGGGTCTTCGGGAAGGGTCACCTCCCTGGCCTCCTCGTTCTAGATTCTGGCACCCACTTCAGGGGGGCACCCTAGGATCCCTCGATCCCTTGTGGGAACCAAGTCGAAGGTACTGGGCCCCGGGCCTCTCTCGAAGTACCTCACCCCAGACTGAAGGTGTCTGATATGGAACAGCAGCTCCGTCTCTGGGCCTAGAGCACCCAGAGACCACCCGACAGGCCTCCGGGCCTAGGGCACCCAGAGGCGACACACTCGCACCCAGGCTTAAGGTGCCTGAGCGTGGAACCGACGACCCCTCTGGAAGATGGCCGCCCCTTTTATATCCTCTCCCGACAGGCACAGCAGGTTCCCCACTCCGCCGTACTGCTGCCGAGAGGGGACAAAAAGGACACAACCTCGTACTGCAGTTCAACCCGGACCCACGGCAACAGCGCCACTTATAGGCCCCAGTGAACTTAACCACCAGTACTATCTCCCAGGGATAGAAATGGTCCTTGAGACCTAACAATTGGTACATCTGAGCCTGGCTACCACTCAGATGCTTCCCCCTAAATGTAACCACCCGCTACACACACATATATATATATATATATATATATATATATATATATAACACACACACACACAGTATGTCTATGTATTATTTTGTATATATGTACACATATATTTCCTACCTTATTTTCAGAAGTGATTAAATTGGCTTAACCACTTCACCCCCTGGACCATTTGCCAGCTTAAAGACCGGAGGTCTTTTTATAATTTGGCACTGCACTGCGTAGCTTTACCTGACAATTGCGCGGACATGCGACATGGCTCCCAATCAAAATTGATGTCCTTTTTTCCCCACAAATAGAGCTTTCTTTTGGTGGTATTTGATTACCTCTGCGGTTTTTATTTTTTGCGCTATAAACAGATGTAGCGGGGTGCTATATTTAGGGGGAGTATCTGAGTGGTAGTATGGCTCAGATACACTAATTGTCAGGCTTCTTGGACCATTTCCGTCCCCAATACGGAGATAGTATTGGTGTGCTGTTCCCTGTGGCCTGCAGGTGGCACTGTTGCCGTAGGCCAGGGTTGAAGCACTGATGCAGAGCTGTGCCTTTTTTGTCCCCTCTCGGCAGTAGTGACGGCGGGCGGGGAACCTGCTGTGCCTGTAGGAAGAGGGTATAAAAAGGGGCGGGCATCTTCCAGAGGGGTCGTGCTCAGGCACCTTCAGCCTGGGTGGTGCGTGTGTCGCCTCCGGGTGCCCTAGGCCAGGGGGCCGAGTTCCTGTTCCATCCCAGACACCTTCAGTCTGGGGTGATGTACTATTTCGGAGGCCCAGAGCTCAGCGCCTTTGGCTGGGTTCCGCCGTGGATTGAGGGCTCCCAGGGTAATGCCTTGCGAGGGGACCCGTATCCAGGATCAAGGAAGCCAGGGAGGTGACCTCTTCTGAAGACCCAGCGCAGAGTCGTGGTGACAGTTGGGGCCTCTGGTAACTCTCCGGAGGGAGGTTCTTCTCCTTAACAAGGGCCAAGTTTCTTCAGAAGGAGGTGCATGTTCTGTAGGTCATAGTGGCAGTGACTCTACGCACACCAGGTCAGTGGCAGTGACCAAATAGGGCAAGGCCCTATTCACCAGGTCAGTGGCAGTGACCAACTTCAACAAGTCAGTGGCAGTGTCTTTTCATATTCACCCGGTCTGTGGCAGAGACCTTACGCCCAAGCCTGTTCGTGAAAGCAGAACAGTAAGAGAAACCTAAATTGAGTTTGTGCCTGGACCTCCTCCCACCTTATCTGACCTGTGTCTTGTGTCAACCTGTCTGCTCTCATAGAGACTATTTGTTATCCGTGGTGAAATAAATATAAAGGTTGGACTTTCAGTTGGTGTGGACAGTTACTTTACTGGGGAGAATTAAGGACTTGGCTGTGGCTAAATGCAGAGGCGAGATCAGCGCGGGAGGATTCTAACACCGGCCGCAGGCAGGCCCGAGAAACAAACACTGCTCAACCTCCGCATCCAGGAGGGTACGGGCTGCTAGTGCGGTGTGCCTCATTCTTTCCTGCGGAGGAGCCAAGTAAAGAAAAGCAGGTAAAGTCTGGGGTGAGTGCGCTAGACGTGGGGGCTCATCTGGGATTTGTCTGCGGTTGCAAAGTGTGAAAAACCCCCCAGAAGTTGAACTTTATTCCCCAGTGAGTTCCGTGGTGGTCGGCCATATTGAGAACTGCGCCACGAGGAGAACCCTGACTGCGTAGTTCGTGGGCATACCTACTCAGAAAGCCTGCGAACGGTGCAGGAGATGGGAGGAGTCTGGCCATGTGTGGAGTTTCACGTGGGGACTTTGGCGCGAAAAGGTCAGTGCGCGATGGAGCAGCGGATGGACAACATGGCGTCTCATGCCTCATGGGTTCCGGCTACTACTACCATGAAGATGACTTAATTCGCTGCTTCGTTAATGGATACGAGGATTCGGCTCAAGCCCCGGGGACGATTTGCCCTCTACGTGTGTAAAGATGTGGAGGCCCTTGGAGTGATTTGTCCCGGCTGCTCGGGACTGGTGGTTCATCTAAAGCCATTCGGGCGATGCGAGAACTGTAAGGAGTTCCTATTTGAGGTCGAGCAACCTACGGAAAAGCCTCGGGCCTTCCACCTCAATTGCCTTACGGGTGCCACCACTCCAGAAGGAGGAATCAGAGCTTATACAGCCACCCCTGCTCGCACTGACGGGACTTCAGAGGCAGTCACAGAGGAGCTCGTAGCGAGTGAGAGACCGGAGGATGCTGCTTCGGTTACCACAGAGTCCTTTCTCCTACCGCCCAAGAGGAAAATAGGGTTCGTGACAGCTTCCTGCGGCCGTGGTGGAGCAACGCCCCAGCGCTTACTCGGAATGGATGCATCCGAAGGGAAAAGTCCCAGACGTCCTGGTTCTTCTTCAAGCCAGGGGAAGAGACTGTGCAAGATCCTGAGTGTTGGGCATTCACATGTCTGTGAAGCAACCGGAGGGGGCGACTCGTCCTTCACCAGGAGTCGCCTTCCTGCGGAGGAATATGACACCTCGGATCTGGAGTCCATCTCTGATGCGGGTGATGACACCGCCATAGATGAACTGTTCGAGAAAGGGATGGGATAAGATGCCGCTTTCCTTGTCCCGTAGTGCTAGGGACTCACCCATGTCCATTGGGGAAAGGTCACCCCGGGTGGTGGCTTCCGAGCCTTAGGAGGGATCTGTCCCCTTGCCTGCCCCTCCATCATTGGAGGCACCTGCTTCAATAGCCGAGACGAGTCGGGTGTCACTGTGGGCCCCTGCAACTGGTCCGGAGGTAGTTAAAGTACCTCGGCACCCTGATGCCATCGTCTTGCCTGGCACGGGAGACCACGCTACCATGCCACCACTGTCCCGTTTACAGAGACTTTTCAGTCAAAGAGTTGCCAGCAAGTATGGGTGGGAATACCCGTACCTACCAAAGGAACTTTTGTTCGAGGTGGAGGCCTGTAGACACCGGTGGTACGAGGACTTTGTGTGGACACATATCAAAGTACCCCAGGCCAGGAGATACCTTGCATGTTCAACAGCGGCCACTCAGAGGTTTAAGGACTGTAAGGCTGCCTGGATGTTGGGTCGGCACATCTATGCAGACAAGATTCTCATTTGTAGGAAGGACAAGGACAATGTGGAGTACCATATAGACACATTTGACAAACATTGGAAGCCGCTGGTGTTGCCTGACCCACATTATTACTTATGAGAGACAAGACTCTTTGTTTTTTTCTTGAATACACTCTTTTTACAAAACCCGGGAACTCTTTGCCCTAATTAAAGGGGGATTCTTCTCATTGGAGCAGCGGGAGCTGTTGCTGTTTTTTGTTGTTCTCCCCACCGCAAAGATTCAAGAACTTTGGGAGTAGATAGTTCAGGGCCACAGTACAGAAGAAAAGGGAGTTTTACCCCGCAGAAAAGAAGGAAAGTTTCTTTTGGGATGAGTGTTCTGACGTTGGCACTACCACTAGGTGGCGGTGTTGTGTAACTATTGCCTTACTGATGATGAGATGCAGCTTACTTATTGGAAGGAAGGGATTCTTCTCTCGGACGATTTTTTCATTCCAACTAATGTTATTTTAGGTATGTTTTTCTTTCCCCTGCAGGTGAACGCCAAGCAAGACTGCTGAGTATGGAGTGGGTCTTAGTTATTGCAGTGGGAGAGAAGTGTAAATTTTATTGAAATTTTATGTGACCTCAAAAAAGTTTTTTCTATACACGTGTATTTTTTTCCTTTCCCTTCCGTGTTTCCCCTTTCTTTCCTGTTGTAGGTTCCGGCACAAACAAACAGTTTTTTTGAAATTGCCATTTTTTTTTTTTTTGGGGTAGTCTGTCTCTGGATTGGGCTTATGCTGACTCAGGCCTGAGAGGCATAGATTGGTTCCAGACACTGGGGACCAGTGTCCATCAATCGAAGGGGATGTGTAGCGGGGTGCTATATTTAGGGGGAGTATCTGAGTGGTAGTATGGCTCAGATACACTAATTGTCGGGCTTCTTGGACCATTTCCGTCCCTGGGAGATAGTATTGGTGTGCTGTTCCCTGTGGCCTGCAGGTGGCACTGTTGCCGTAGGCCAGGGTTGAACCACTGATACAGAGCTGTGCCTTTTTTGTCCCCTCTCGGCAGTAGTGATGGCGGGGTGGGGAACCTGCTGTGCCTGTCGGGAGAGGGTATAAAAAGGGGCGGAGAGGGGACGCGCCCAGGCACCTTCAGCCTGGGTGGTGCGTGTGTCGCCTCCGGGTGCCCTAGGCTCGGGGGCTGAGTTCCTGTTCCATCCCAGACACCTTCAGTCTGGGGTGAGGTACTATTTCGGAGGCCCGGAGCTCAGCGCCTTCGGCTGGGTTCCGCCAGGGATTAAGGGCTCCCAGGGTGCCGCCTTGCGAGGGGACCCGTATCCAGGATCGAGGAGGCCAGGGAGGTGACCCCCTCTGAAGACCCAGCGCAGAGTCGTGGTGACAGTGGGGGCCTCTGGTAACTCTCCGGAGGGAGGTTCTTCTCCTTAACAAGGGCTAGGTTTCTTCAGAAGGAAGTGCATGTTCTGTAGGTCATAGTGGCAGTGACTCTACGCACACCAGGTCAGTGGCAGTGACCAAATAAGGCAAGGCCCTATTCACCAGGTCAGTGGCAGTGACCAACTTCAACAAGTCAGTGGCAGTGACTTTTCATATTCACCCGGTGTGTGCTAGAGACCTTGCGCCCAAGCCTGTTCGTGAAAGCAGAACAGTAAAAGAAACCTAAATTGAGTTTGTGCCTGGACCTCCTCCCACCTTATCTGACCTGTGTCTTGTGTCAAACTGTCTGCTCTCATAGAGACTATTTGTTATCCGTGGTGAAATAAATATAAAGGTTGGACTTTCAGTTGGTGTGGACAGTTACTTTACTGGGGACAGTGGGGAGAATTAAGGACTTGCCTCTGGCTAAATGCAGAGGCGAGATCAGCTCGGGAGGATTCTAACACCAGCCGCAGGCAGGCCCGAGAAACTAACACCGCTCAACCTCCCCATCCAGGAGGGTACGAGCTGCTAGTGCGGTGTGCCTCATTCTTTCCTGCGGAGGAGCCAAGTAAAGAAAAGCAGGTAAAGTCTGGGGTGAGTGCGCTAGACAGAAATAGAGCGACAATTTTGAAAAAAAAATCAATATTTTTTTTACTTTTTGCTATAATAAATATCCCCAAAAAATATATATAATTTTTTTTTTTTCCCTCAGTTTAGGCCGATACGTATTCTTCTACATATTTTTGGTAAAAAATAAATAAAAAAATCGCAATAAGCGTTTATTGATTGGTTTGCACAAAAGTTATAGCGTCTACAAAATAGGGGATAGTTTTATGGCATTTTTATTAATATTTTTTTTTCTTTTTTTACTAGTAATGGCGGCGATCAGTGATTTTTATCGTGACTGCGACATTATGGCGGACACATCGGACACTTTTGACACATTTTTGGGACCATTGTAATTTTTACAGCGATCAGTGACATTGGCAGTGAAGGGGTTAACCATGAGGTGGCACTGTAGGGGTTAAGTGTGTCCTGATGAGTGTTTCTTACTGTAGGGGGGGATGGGCTACATGTTACAAGACGTTCTAACTCACCGTGAGACGATCGCGGGTACCCCCACGGCGATCGAGTCCGCGGAACTCGCGGTCGGGTTCACAGAGCTTGCGGCGGGCACGTGCGCGCGCATGCACAATGGCGCTTCCTTAAAGGGGACGTATATATACGTCCTTTTGCCCAGGAGTGCCATTGTGTCGACGTATATAGTCGTGCGGCGGTCGGGAAGCGGTTAACATTTTTATTTTCGAAGGAATTTCAGTATAAACAGTTTCTGGAAAGACACCATAACATGCTGGCCAATGAAGCATGAATAGTGAGTTTTATTTTCACAGCTGATCTTAATAAGCGTGCCTGGTGCAACTCCAGTTTTAATACTTTGGCAGCTGTTATCAAGTAATCCTTTAAATTCGTTTTAATTAAATGCGCTTTATTTTTAGCATATTGGTTGAGCGCCATAAAATAACGGGGAGCAAAACTGTAAATTGACTGGAAATCACAAAAATTTATTTGAAATCAATTTAAGTAGAACCAACCAATACTGGACTTATGGAAAAATCTGAAAATTCAGTCTTAAAGTGACACTGCAATCACTAAAAGAAAAGTCTCAAAAGCAGTTACCTGCTAAAAAGAGATATTATACTTATATACTTATCTTTCCAGGGCCCATGTCCTCTCCAGAGTCCATGCTTCCTACCTTCACTTCATTGAGGTTCTGCAGCCAGCATCAGAACCACTTCCTGGAGGAGCGGTTGGATACCTGTGTACCCAATAGCATGCTGGGATCCTTATGCTGATATTCCTGGGTCAGAGGAATGAACCATGGTGTGTGGCTGGGGACACAGGCCTCGTACACACTTGTCCCGGCCGAGTGCACACACGCTCGTTTCAAAGAACCCGCGGTTCTTTGAATGGAGCGTACGCGGTGACGTCATCGACTACGACGAGCATGCGCTCGTCACATTCGATGCCGTCGCCGCCATCTTGGTATACCCTACGTATGCCTAGGAAGCTACCGCGCATGCGTCGAATTCATTTCGAACATGCGCGGGCTTCCGGGAGGACAGGTAAGTGTACACACACTCACTTTTCTCGTCGAGAAACATGCCGAGGAGAATCTCGACGAGAAAATAGAGAGCAGGTTCTCTATTTTCTCGTCGAGGTTTCTTGTCGGTTTTCTCGACGAGAAACCTGATAGCCGCGTACACACGACCGATTTACTCTTGCTGGTTCTTGCCGAGAAAATCGGTCTTGTGTACAAGGCCACAGACATCTGACACTCAAGGAAATGCTGACTGTTGAGGATCCCAATGGAAGCTATAACTCTCAAAGAGAGCAAAGATAAGAGACTTATGCCGCGTACACGTGGCCGTTTTTAATGTCATTGAAAAAACGAAGTTTTTCTCAACGTGATTTTTTGTGTTTCCTCTCAAGCCTGCCTTGCCTACACACTATCGTGAAAAAAAAATGCTCGAGCAAAGCGCGGTGACGTACAACACGTATGACGGCACTATAAAGGGGAAGTTCCATTCAGATGGCGCCACCCTTTGGGCTGCTTTTGCTGATCCTCATATTAGTAAAGTTTGGTGAGAGCTGATTCGCGCTTTTCAGCCTCATGCTCTTCAGTCTGTTACAGCGTGACGAATGTGCTATCTCCATTACGAGCGTTAGTTTTACCAGAAGGAGCACTCCCATCTCATACTTGATTCTGAGCATGCTCTTTTTTTTCCCCTCGTGAAAGCATACACACTACTGTTTTTCACAACGTTAAAAAGAACGACGTCAAAAACGACGTCAAAAAATAGAGCAGGTTCTAATTTTTTTTTTTTTAGGCCATTTTTCACGTCGTTAAAAATGCTCTGGAGCCTACACACGATCGTTTTTAATGACCAATTTAAAAAATGGCATTTTTCACGTCATGAACAACGGTCGTGTGTACGCGGCAATAGGCTCCTGTAGAGTTATGCCGCGTACACACGACCGTTTTTAATGTCCTTGAAAAAAACTGAATTTTTCTCAACGTGATTCTTCTCAAGCCTGCCTTGCCTACACACTATCGTGGAAAAAAATTCTTGAGTAAAGCGCGGTGACGTACAACACGTATGACGGCACTATAAAGGGGAAGTTCCATTCGGATGGCGCCACCCTTCATGTTGGTAAAGTTTGTTGAGAGACGATTCGCAGTTTTCAGCCTTGTGCTTTTCAGTCCGTTACAGCGTGATGAATGTGCTATCTCCATTACGAACGCTAGTTTTACCAGAACGAGCTCTCCCGTCTCATACTTGATTCTGAGCATGCGCATTTTTTTTCACGTCGTTAAAGCTCACACTCGCCCGTTTTTAATGACGAGAAAAACAACGAGAAAAATGAGAGCATGTTCCAATTTTTTCTTGGCCGTTTTTCACGTTGTGAAAAATGCTCTGAAGCCCACACACAATCATTTTTAATTACCGGTCGTGTGTACACGGCATTATAGTTCTTTTGCAGAGAACTGCAACATACAGGGATATACAATAATGCTGACATAAAATCACACACATAGGTTGGACTTGATGGACTTTTTGTATTTTTTTCTTATTTTTTTTCAAATACAAATTTTTATTAGCTTTTTCAACAACAACAAAAAAATACAGAAAGGGTACAGAACTGTGGTCTAAATAGACAGTAGGACAAACATGTGGGCTTTCCAACGAGAGCCCAATTCCTATCTGTAACATAAAACATCTAAACTGTCGCAACAGACAGGTAAAGCGATGTAGTGCTCATACCATTTGACAATAAACGTTCCTGATCTTGTGTGCTAGCACCTGGAATATTGTCATAGTCACTCAATAGCATGTTTAGTCGGAGTGTCCGTGTCTCGATCAAGTACACGACATCCAAATATCTGGATATAAGACCACCAGTAGAGAAAATGAAAATTAAGGAAATCGGAGAGAGGAGGGGGGGAGGGGGGAGGGGGGGGGGGGTAATGTTCAGCACGGGGTGATGGATACAGTGACATTGTCACTTTTCCTTTGGCCAGTATCGGGATAACTATGAAGAACTTAACAAGGATTGTCCTTTATCGGAGTATATGTACAAATTCCAAAGCCTCCAGACTTTAGAGTGTTTTTCTTGGTAATTTTGTGCCGTAAGCACCAGGTCTTCTAGGTTCTTTATTACCTCTACTTTGCGCAGCCACAATCCAATGGATGGAGGTGTGTTTTTGTTTCCAGGTAGCTGTGCTTTTAAGATCATTTTCTGGTGTTCCGTAGGTGCTTGTGGGTTTGTATCTGTCTTTCAGTGCGTGTAGTCATTTTGTATCTCTTTTTATTCAGTGCATTCTTGTCCGCTCGTTACTGATTTCAGGTCGTTCTTCATAGGCCTTGCTGTTCTTCAGTGCGTTCTTTTAGTTCGTTCTCACCAGCCGACCTTGTTCTAGCCATGTTGTGTACTCGTCGTCGAGTTCATGCTGTGCTTGGTGTTGGGCTTCATCCTTAAACCCGAGTCCAGTCCATGAACAGGGTGAGGTGGAGTTCATGGACAAAGAATTGGTTGCTCCAGCGGGACCAATTCTGTCACATGCCTTTGTTGCAGGAGATCTAGGAGAATAACCCTGATGAATACAAGAATTTTCTCCGTATGACGGACCACATTTTTCAGCGTCTGTTGGCACCCTATATTATGAGGCAGAACACCATCATGCGGGAAGCCATCACTGCTGAGCAGAGGCTAGTCGCCACATTGAGATACCTGGTGACGGGAAGAAGTCTGCAGAGAAG
This sequence comes from Rana muscosa, assembly GCA_029206835.1. Classification (NCBI taxonomy): domain Eukaryota; kingdom Metazoa; phylum Chordata; class Amphibia; order Anura; family Ranidae; genus Rana; species Rana muscosa. Next base: position 1,073,651,116 of record CM055117.1, read on the forward strand.
GCTGCAGGGAAGGCTGCAGAGAAGGTTACAAGGAAAACATGGAAGTGATGGCCTGGCTTCAGTATGGTTGGACATAAGGCACAGGCTGTTGTAGGATCAGAGACTGGGGACATATATATCACCTGCTGCTGTTCCTGGCCTCTGGGAGTCCAGGACCTGATTGTGCTCCCAATTTTATATGTGCTTCTCAAACTCCCAATTTTGTTTTCAGATTATTTGATGTGTGCCCTGGGGTCCAAAGGCTGCACAAATTGCAGCAGGTTATCCAGCATTGCCTTTCTCTTTAATTTGTTATTATGAGCCAGAATAAATGGAATTTCTTTTTACAGTTAATACTTGCCTATGTTTTTTTATTTAAAAAGGAGAGTTTGTTTGTGAGTAGGCAGGTACATTTCAAAAATACAATGTCAAATTAACAAGGGACACCAACCAACCTCCTTGAGTGTAATAAATACAAGATAATAATGTTGTTGTGGTAACTTGACACACTAAAAGAAACAAAACATATATGGAGATCAGTCTAAAATAATTTTAAAAAAATAAGCAAAAATTAAGATCTTGATTAACATTTTTTAAACAAAAAGTAAATAAAAAAAATATTATGGAGATCTGGATTGCAAAAACAAAAGATTATTCATGAGATCCCGAGAAATAATAAAGAAACTAGTTTGTCATAACTCTGTGTGAATATCAGCAGCAAAACAAGTTCATTATTGTAGCATTATAAAGCAGAAAAGAATGCGCTGCATTAAACAATGCAATAATATACAGCGTGACGAATGTGCTATCCCCATTACGAACGCTAGTTTTACCAGAACGAGCGCTCCCGTCTCATACTTGATTCTGAGCATGGGCATTTTTTTCTCCTCGGAAAAGCATACACACCAGCGGTATTTGCGATGGGAAAAAGACCGCCAGGAATCACGACGGGAAAAAAGAGAGCTGGTTCTAATTTTTTTGCGGGCAGTTTTCTCGTCTGGAAAACTGCTATGGAGCATACACACGGCCGGTTTTCCCGACAAAAAGCAAACATGCCAGTTTCCCCATCGGGATAACCGGTCGTGTGTACGAGGCATTATAGTTTGTTTCTTGTAGTCTTGTGCAAATGGACAATTTTAGAGAAAATCTAAGGATGTTTTGTGTTTGCACGTCAGTGAAAGTCTGTGTTAGGTCTTTTTCCCATTGTCGTAAAAACACCAGGTCAGGTTGTGTTGATGGGGTGTTAAGTAGGGTGTATGTTTTCGTGAGTACTTGGGGTACGTGAGTACTCCTTTGTCTCTACAGTAGTCCTCCAATGTTGTCAAATCGCGAGTAAATTGTACTGGGTCTGGTATGGAGTGGATGAAGTGGTGTAATCGTATAGCTTTTCAGAATGAAAGTTGGAAGCTACCAGTGTCACTCGTCAGTGATTGGATCGATGTCCATCGATCTCCGTCTACGTAGTGTAGAGCACAGTCCTTACCCGCCGCCAAGAGCGTCTCATATTCTGATCGGTACAATCCAGGCGTAAACGCCGGGTTGCCAAGAAATGGGAGTAGTGGGGACGCTCTCAATGTCAGGGAGGCTGCGCTCTCCACCAGGCACCAACGAGCGTGGCACCTATGGTGGGGTGTGTCATCATATCCGAAGGGAGTTGGTCATAGCACCATATCGCCCCCTTTAGTGGAATATGTACCTGGTTGCGTTCTATCTTCGTCCGCAGTTTGAATTGTACATGTCTGTTGTCTCTTAAGTGTACTGCTAGATAGTAATTTTTTTTATGTCTGGAAGGGCCAGACCTCCATATTGTTTTGGGAGTGTCAAGTATCGTATGCGTAGTCGCGGTTTCTTGTGTGACCATATAAATTTGGCAAAGAGGGATTGTACTTGTCTGAAGTATAGAGATGGGATTTTGATTGGCAGTGTTTGGAACAGATACAGAAATTTCGTGAGAATGCACATTTTGAGAAGATTGCATCTACCAAACCAGGAGTGGAGCCCCTTGTTCCACTCCTCGAGCAGCCCTCTGGTTTTGTCAGCATTGGAGGGTAGTTGAGTTCAAATGTGCGTGTACACATCCCCAGGTAGTTAAGGTGGCTATCTGACCATCTGAATTTAAATTTAAAAGGAGACAGGTCGTCTGATGTCATGTTGATGTCCATAGCCACGGACTTGTCAAAGTTAATTTTCAAATTAGATATGTTCCCATGTCTTTTAAATTCTGTAATTAGGTTTGGAAGGGATACAACAGGGTTGGTAAGGGAGAATAAAAGATCTTCATATGCCAAAATCTTGTATTGGCCCTGGTCTATAGTGATACCCGTTATATCTGGATTCTGCCATATCGTGCATAGAAATGGCTCTAGGAATAGGGCATAGTGAAGGGGTGACAACAGACAGCCTTGCCTGGTAGCGTTTGAGATAGTAAAGGGTTCGGAAAGGACTCCATTGGCTTTAGCTTGGGCCGTCGGCACAGAGTAAATATTAGAAATCCAGTGTATAATTGTTTTACCTAATCCAATGTGCCTAAGGACGGAGGACATAAATTCCCAACTAACCCGGTCAAAGGCTTTCTCAGCATCCGTGCTGAGAAAAACACATGGTGTTTTAAGCACTGAGGCCCTATGTATTAGGTTGAGTACCTTGGTGGTGTTGTCGCTTGCTTCTCTAGAAGGGACGAAATCAACTTGGTCTATATGTATGAGGTCTGTCATGTGTTGATAAAGTCTATTGGGCAGTATTTTAGTAAAGAGTTTAAGAGCTATATTCAGGAGAGATATAGGTCTGTAGCTGCCACAAGCGGCAGGATCTTTTCCTTCTTTAGGAATGAGGGAAATGTGGGCCCTTAAGGTATCTCTTTGTAAGTGTCCCCCTTCTGTAAGATTGTTAAATAGTTTCACCATGTGTGGGCATAGTACTGGTAAGAGGGTTCGATAATATTGTAGGGTAAATTCGTCTGGGCCTGGTGCTTTACCTGGTTTCATTCCTTTGATGGCGCACTGCAGTTCCATCATGGTAATGGGTTCCTCCAGAGCTGCCCCTGTCTCCTCTGAAAGTGTAGGGATGTCCGATTGGGTAAGATAGTCTCTCATGTCAGTGTCACTGGTGTGTTGTTTCGGAGGTTTTATAAGGAGGAATAGTATTCCTGGAACTCGCGTGCAATTTGGGTGGGCATGACCTTCTTGTGTCCCGATGGGCAGATAATTTGGGGTATATATGCTTGTAGTCTCTGCTGTTTAACTGCATTAGCTAACATTTTCCCGCACTTATTACCCGATTCATAGGAGAGTTTCCTACAGACTTGGACTGCTGCTTTGGCTTTGTACTGTAGTAGATCTACCTATTGTCTTCTAACAGTCAGGAGTTCTGTTTCTAGTAAGGGTGTTGGGGTACGTTTGTGTTTTGACTCTAAATCTCGTATCTTGTCTAAGAGCACTAGGAGCTGTTTTTCCCGTTCTCATTTGATACGTGCTCCGTGTTTGATCAAGACCCCCCGTATTACGGACTTGTGAGCTTACCACAGTATTCCTGGGTCACAGTCCGCAATATCATTGGTTTGGAAGTATTGTCAGTTCGGTCATAACATCCGTCAATACAATAGGATTCTGTAGTAGGCTTTCGTTTAGCCCCCAGAACCCAGTTCGAGATGTCGAGGCCCATGAGAGGGAGTAGCACATGGTAATGGGTGCATGGTCTGACCAAGTGATATTCAATTTCACTGGGTCATGTGCTGCCTCTAAGTGGCGGTGTGGTATCAGGAAGAAATCGATACGTGAGAATGTTTTGTGGGGGGACGAGAAGAACGTGTAGTCCTTTTCTCCCAAGTGGTGGAGTCTCCATATGTCCATCAATTGGGCATTGTGTAGATCTCGTGAGATGCTTTTACGTACACTGGATCTCAAGGAGGAGGTACCGGAGGATGTGTCTACTGTTGGGACTAGGGGTACATAAAAATCACCTCCTAAAATTTGATGGCCTTCAGTGAAATTCATCAAGAGGGATAGTGTACTATAAAGGTATCTTGTCGGTCGTTTGGTGCATAGACAGTGGCTAGTGTCACCAGCACGTCCCCTATTAGTCCTTTAAGAAGCACATACCGACCCTCAGGGTCTATTCTGGAGTCGCGGTAGGTCCAGGGTACTTTTCCTGCCAGGAGTATAGATACTCCTTTAGATTTGTTTGTTGTATTCATAGCGTGGTAGGCTATGGGAAAGTACCGTTTTTTTCAAGCATGTTGATGTGCCTGTTTTGAAGTGGGTTTCCTGTAGAAACGCTATATCTGCTCTAGCCCTTTTAGAGCCGGTTCACACTACCGCGACTTAGGATCCGACTTGTGTAGCCCCAAGTCGCCCGACATGACAAATTACATTCAAGTGAATGAGAGCCGTCTTAATCTACACTACTGAAGTCGCTCCGACTTCAGAAAAGGTTCCTGTACTACTTCAAGGCGACTTGTACCCATTGATTTCAATGGAAGTCGCCTCCAAAGTCAGATCAGTGTCTTAACTAAAGCAACTTTACAGGAAGAGAAAATAGTTTTCTCAGGAGCTGATTATTGTTTGATTGGCCACTGGCAAAGTCGCCTGTCCTGGAGGCAACACCAAGTTGCCTCCAGGTTGCCTTGTAAAGTCGCGCTGGAAGTCGTGTTGCCCCAGTGTGAACCGGCTCTTAGGGTCATTCAAGAGCATATAGCGTTTCTCGGGTATATTTAACCCTTTGGTGTTCAACGAGAAAATCACGGCCGTGCTGGGGAAGGGGGGATTGGGGGTGGGGCAGAGAGGGGTGGTGTGAGTGGGTGGAAAATAAGAAACTTAGAAAGGGGGAAAGAGATATAGAAATGAGAGAGCAAGATTAGCTCGGAAGAGAGTAAAGCGGACAATTAGTATTAACAATTGTCCTGTCTACTATTGACTGTTAAAAACAATCAATCTTATGCAATATTTTGCAGTGAAGCACACTCCGGATATCACCAGGTGCGGTGCTTCGACCTAGTGGGGAGGAGGTTAAACTACGACCAGGGGAGTATTCCCGGTCTCGTCCAGCCCCCCCAGCCCTAGGGTATAACTTAGGCATGTACTGTCACAAAACCTGAATTAAGGAAAGGGAGAACCAGAAACATATAACAAGTAAGGGAACCAACAAACAACTATAAATTCACATTCTCAAGTGGAACCATACACACCCCTGGATCCAGATCAATAATTGTAGAGCCTGTGTCGTGTACCTTAAAGCATTAGGTGATACAGCTTGTATAAGATATAGATGGTGACCCCTTTACCTCCGTCTAAGCTATGTGACCTAGTTGGTGTCTCTCCTACTCCCCCATCAGTCACGTTTGGTAAATTGTTGTGGGATGGGTAGGTTTGAGTCGTATGTGTGACCAGTGCGGTCGTGGTCCTGTATAAGAAAGGAGCCCGTCCAGTACTGTAGACTGTAACCTGTGGCCCTGTCAATTAAAAAGGGGGGGGGACATAGGAAAATGGTGTGTCATCTACTGCCCCTGGGGCCAGGCCTATCCCCCTATGGAGTCTGCCTTCCCTTCTTCTCCGCGCCCTGCTTGGAGTGACCTCTGAAAAGTGCCAGTGGTGTCTAATGCTCACTAGAATAACCTAGAAGTATACCCCTTCCAGGAACAACGTTTCCATCATGCCAGAATACAGTATCTACAGGTTGGCGCTCCGTGGGAGGGGGGGGTGGGGCTCGTGCATCCTTAAAGGACATTATAGAAATGCAGACTCTAACGGGTCAGCCAGGGTGGGCAGCTAGTGTATAAAGGGGATGATAAAGGCTGCAAAACCTTCCTGTGAAGTATATCTGATGGACCAGTTTGCCCCAATCCCCCATGGAGGCCGCACTCTGTAAGAGTTTAACAACAACCTGTATGAAAGACATAAGCATTAGGTAAAGGAGAGACAATGAGCCCTGATCCTCCTATGAGGAGTACTCCACATTTCCAGATACAATCAGATGCATTAAGAACGGTGTTGTCATCTCCTATCTCAGCTTGTGGATGTTTCCATCCATTGGTGCGTCTGATAACCCTTAGTTCCCCACAGGGTTTTCTCTTCACAGGCCCATTTGGCTCCTGGGTGCATGGGCCCAAACTGTGATACATTACGGAGAAAGTACCTGTTCAAGAGTTCCAGCGCGGGCTATGTAGAGTTCTCGGGTGAGGGAGAGATTGTCCTTTTTGTGGCAATCCTAGTGGACGGTTTCCAGTATCCATGTCATCCAATAGAATACAGGTGGGGGAAGGGAGTGTTGAAAGTCAATTACTCACTCTAGTTTCTAACCCCTCACCCCAATAACCCGTCACCTCCCATAGTCCACCACCCATAGTCCACCACCCATCTCAGGAGCCCAAGCAATGGCTCTAGTGACAGTTATGGGGCAGGGATGTAGTTTTTATCCGGGGAAGACCTCAGGTATATCTGGTATAACCACTGTAAATCAGGGGAGGGTGTCAGTGGGATCCGACAGGGGTGGAGCATATCGAAATGAGTATCAGGGATAAGGCACCATGTGCGGTGGATGTGTGTGCATGGTGTCACCGGAGTGGCAGCCGCCACTAGATCTTCCTGGATTCTTCCGGGGATGTGATGCGGGATCTTCGTCTGCGGCCCCGGAGAGCGGGTTCTCATAGTTACATATAGTTGCATAGTTACATAGTTAGTCAGGTTGAAAAAAGACACAAGTCCATCCAGTTCAACCATAAAAAGAAAAAAAAAGAAAGAAAAAAAAAAAGAAATATCGTACAATCCCATATACCCAATTCTATACCCACAGTTGATCCAGAGGAAGGCAAAAAACCCCAAGCAGAGCATGACCCAATTTGCTACAGCAGGGGAAAAAATTCCTTCCTGATCCCCCGAGAGGCAATCGGATATTCCCCGGATCAACTTTACCTATAAATGTCAGTACCCAGTTATATTATGTACATTTAAGAAAGAATCCAGGCCCTTCTTAAAGCAATCTACTGAGCTGGCCAGAACCACCTCTGCAGGGAGTCTATTCCACATTTTCACAGCTCTTACTGTGAAGAAACCTTTCCGTATTTGGAGGTGAAATCTCTTTTCCTCTAGACGCAAAGAGTGCCCCCTTGTCCTTTGTGTTGACCGTAAAGTGAATAACTTAACACCAAGTTCACTATATGGACCCCTTATATATTTGTACATGTTGATCATATCTCCCCTTATCTCCTCTTCTCAAGAGTGAATAAATTCAGTTCCTCTAATCTTTCCTCATAGCTGAGCTCCTCCATGCCTCTTATCAGTTTTGTTGCCCTTCTCTGCACTTTCTCCAGTTCCCCAATATCCTTTTTGAGAACTGGGGCCCAAAACTGAACTGCATATTCCAGATGAGGTCTTACTAATGATTTGAACAGGGGCAAAATGATATCACTCTTTCTGGGGACCATACCTCTCTTAATACAAGAAAGGACTTTGCTCGCTTTGGAAACCGCAGCTTGGCATTGCATGCCATTATTGAGCTTATGATCTACCAAAACCCCCAGATCCTTCTCCACTACGGATTCCCCCAGTTGTACTCCCCCTAGTATGTATGATGCATTCATATTCTTAGCCCCCAAGTGCATAACTTTACATTCATTAACATTAAACCTCATCTGCAACATAGTCGCCCAATTAGACAGAGCATTGAGGTCGGCTTGTAAATTGGCGACATCCTGTAAGGACGTTATTCCACTGCATAGCTTGGTGTCATCTGCAAAGACAGAAATCTTACTTTTGATCTCAGACCCAATATCATTTATAAACAAATTAAAAAGTAAGGGTCCCAGCACTGAACCTTGGGGTACACCACTGATAACCTTGGACCATTCAGAGTAAGAATCATTAACCACTACTCTCCGAATTCTGTCTTTTAGCCAGTTTTCTATCCATTTACAAACTGATATTTCCAATCCTGTAGACTTTACTTTGCACGTGAGCCATGAGTGGGGAACTGTATCGAACGCTTTTGCAAAATCCAAGTATACCACGTCCACAGCCACCTCTCTGTCCAAGGTCTTACTTACCTCTTCATAAAAAGAAATCAGGTTTGTTAGACAACTTCTGTCTTTCATGAATCCATGCTGTCTGTTGCTTAAATAGTTTTTTTCCAGCAAGAACTCATCTATGTGGTCTTTTAATAATCTCTCCAGTATCTTCCCAACTATAGAAGTTAAACTAACAGGTCTATAGTTACTTGGTAAAGACTTAATTCCCTTTTTAAATATAGGCACCACATTGGCCCTGCGCCAATCCAGTGGTACTATTCCTGTCATTAATGAGTTCCTAAAAATTAAATACAATGGCTTTGAAATTACAGAGCTCAATTCTTTTAGGATCCGTGGGTGAATGTCATCTGGTCCAGGTGCTTTATTCAGCTTTATTCCATCTAAATATTTCTGGACCATATCACTTTTGAGCCATTGTGGATTTGGGGCTGTGTCACTACCACCCTCATTTTGGACATGAGCTCCCCCATGCTCCTTTGTATACACAGAACTGAAGAAAGTATTTAATAAATTAGCCTTCTCTTTGTCCCCAGTCACCCACTCTAGATTATTTTGTAAAGGGCCTACATGCTCAGACTTGACCTTTTTACTATTAATATATTTTAAGAATTTTTTGGGGTTTGTCCTACTATCTTTTGCAATCTGTCGTTCATTTTGAATTTTTGCATCCTTGATTTCCTTTTTACATATCCTGTTATATTCTTTGTAATATTTAAATTACACTAGTGTTCCCTCATTTTTATATTTTTTAACTGCTCTTTTCTTATAGTTTATAGCTTTTTTAACTTTGGCAGTGAGCCACATAGGTTTTATTTTTAGCCTTTTAAACTTATTGCCCATGGGAATATACTTTGCAGTGAGTTCACAAACAGTCTTTTTGAAGAATTCCCATTTCTGTTCTGTGCCCATTGATGCCAATATTCTCTCCCAGTCTAAGTCCTGGAGAGCAGCGCTTATTCTTGGAAAATTTGCTCTCTTGAAATTAAGTGTTTTTATCTTTCCCGTATGTGATTTTTGCTTACAACTAACATCAAATGAAATCATGTTATGGTCACTGCTACCCAGGTGTTCCATTATCTGAACATTAGTAATACGCTCTGCATGGTTTGAGATTACCAGGTCCAACAGAGCATCATTCCTAGTTGGGGCCTCACTAAACTGGACCATAAAATTGTCCTGCAATAGGTTTATAAATTTTTGCCCTTTAACTGTCCCAGCAGTTCCATTACTCCAGTCAATTTCTGGGTAGTTAAAATCCCCCATTATTATCACCGTCCCAGCCCTTGCAGCCCTTTCCATCTGTGCAAGGAGCTGAGTCTCCACCTCCTCATTAACATTGGGTGGTCTATAACAAACTCCAATGATTAGCTTTGAACTACGCACATCTGTATGCAGTTCCACCCATAATGCTTCAGACTCATCCCACTCTCTATCCACCAGGTCCTCTTTCACACTCGCTTTGAGATCACTTCTCACATAGAGACAGACCCCACCACCTTTCCTTTTTACCCTGTTTTTCCGAAAGAGTGCAAAGCCAGGAATATTAATAGCCCAGTCATGTGAGGAATGAAGCCAAGTTTCAGCAATACCGATTGCATCATAGCTCTCCTCATGCACCAGAGCCTCCAACTCACCTATTTTGCTTGGCAGACTTCTGGCATTGGTGAACAGACACTTTAATGCATTAATATATTTTGACCGGTCACATACTATCCTCTTGGGTGTTCCCAGATTGCAACTAGGACTTGAGCCGCTCGTGCTGGTGGAGAAACTTGGGAGAGCTTGCAGCTAATCTGGAATAGGGATGAGCTTCGTGTTCGAGTCGAACATACGTTCGACTCGAACATCGGCTGTTCGATCGTTCGACGAAGATCGAACGATTTTGGCCGTTCGCGCCAAATTCGAGTGACGCGAACGGCCCACAATGCACTACGCCATCGCAGTATCATCCAGGCGCTGTGATTGGCCAAGCATGCACTGTGACCCCGCATGCTTGGCCAATCACAGCGCCGGCAGTGAGGAGAGCAATGATTGGCCACAGGCAGGATGCCTGTGGCCAATTATTGCTGAGGGGGTTTAGTACACGCCCCACACTATAAAAGGCCGCCAGCGCGGCGGCCTTGTGTAGTGTGTTCCGGAGCAGGGAAAGAGAAACATAGGCAGGGACAGTGTCATTTTTTTTCCTTTACTAATCCTGGATTCCTTGTGTTTAGGGACAAATAAGGATAGGTAGAGAGAGTGTCAGTGTGTTATTCTGTGCTAAACCTTGTTTGTAGGGACAGAGAGGTACAGTGAGGGAAAGTGTCAGTGTGCTATTCTGTTCTAAACCAATCTTGCTGAACCATATTTGAAATCCTTGAGTTTAAGGACAGAGAGGTACAGTGAGGGAAAGTGTCAGTGTGCTATTCTGTGCTAAATCTTGTTTGTAGGGACAGAGTAGGACAGTGAGTGAAACTGACAGTGTGCTATTCTGTTCTAAACCAATCTTGCTGAACCATATTTGAAATCCTTGAGTTTAGGGACTGAGAGGTACAGTGAGGGAAAGTGTCAGTGTGCTATTCTGTGCTAAATCTTGTTTGTAGGGACAGAGTAGGACAGTGAGTGAAACTGACAGTGTGCTATTCTGTTCTAAACCAATCTTGCTGAACCATATTTGAAATCCTTGAGTTTAGGGACAGAGAGGTACAGTGAGGGAAAGTGTCAGTGTGCTATTCTGTGCTAAATCTTGTTTGTAGGGACAGAGTAGGACAGTGAGTGAAACTGACAGTGTGTTATTCTGTTCTAAACCAATCTTGCTGAACCATATTTGAAATCCTTGAGTTTAGGGACAGAGAGGTACAGTGAGGCAAAGTGTCAGTGTGCTATTCTGTGCTAAATCTTGTTTGTAGGGACAGAGTAGGACAGTGAGTGAAACTGACAGTGTGCTATTCTGTTCTAAACCAATCTTGCTGAACCATATTTGAAATCCTTGAGTTTAGGGACAGAGAGGTACAGTGAGGGAAAGTGTCAGTGTGCTATTCTGTGCTAAATCTTGTTTGTAGGGACAGAGTAGGACAGTGAGTGAAACTGACAGTGTGCTATTCTGTTCTAAACCAATCTTGCTGAACCATATTTGAAATCCTTGAGTTTAGGGACAGAGAGGTACAGTGAGGGAAAGTGTCAGTGTGCTATTCTGTGCTAAATCTTGTTTGTAGGGACAGAGTAGGACAGTGAGTGAAACTGACAGTGTGCTATTCTGTTCTAAACTAATCTTGCTGAACCATATTTGAAATCCTTGAGTTTAGGGACAGAGAAGGACACTCGTGGAAACTATCAGTGTGCTATTCTGTGCTAAATCTTGTTTGTAGGGACAGAGAGGTACAGTGAGTGAAACTGACAGTGTGCTATTCTGTTCTAAACCAATCTTGCTGAACCATATTTGAAATCCTTGAGTTTAGGGACAGAGAAGGACACTCGTGGAAACTATCAGTGTGCTATTCTGTGCTAAATCTAGTTTGTAGGGACAGAGTAGGACAGTGAGTGAAACTGACAGTGTGCTATTCTGTTCTAAACCAATCTTGCTGAACCATATTTGAAATCCTTGAGTTTAGGGACAGAGAAGGACACTCGTGGAAACTATCAGTGTGCTATTCTGTGCTAAATCTTGTTTGTAGGGACAGAGTAGGACAGTGAGGGAAAGTGTCAGTGTGCTATTCTGTTCTAAACCAATCTTGCTGAACCATATTTGAAATCCTTGAGTTTAGGGACAGAGAAGGACACTCGTGGAAACTCTGTGTGCTATTCTGTGCTAAATCTAGTTTGTAGGGAAAGAGTAGGACAGTGAGTGAAACTGACAGTGTGCTATTCTGTTCTAAACCAATCTTGCTGAACCATATTTGAAATCCTTGAGTTTAGGAACAGAGAAGGACACTCGTGGAAACTATCAGTGTGCTATTCTGTGCTAAATCTTGTTTGTAGGGACAGAGAGGTACAGTGAGTGAAACTGACAGTGTGCTATTCTGTTCTAAACCAATCTTGCTGAACCATATTTGAAATCCTTGAGTTTAGGGACAGAGAAGGACACTCGTGGAAACTATCAGTGTGCTATTCTGTGCTAAATCTTGTTTGTAGGGACAGAGTAGGACAGTGAGTGAAACTGACAGTGTGCTATTCTGTTCTAAACCAATCTTGCTGAACCATATTTGAAATCCTTGAGTTTAGGGACAGAGAAGGACACTCATGGAAACTATCAGTGTGCTATTCTGTGCTAAATCTTGTTTGTAGGGACAGAGAGGTACAGTGAGTGAAACTGACAGTGTGCTATTCTGTTCTAAACCAATCTTGCTGAACCATATTTGAAATCCTTGAGTTTAGGGACAGAGAAGGACACTCGTGGAAACTATCAGTGTGCTATTCTGTGCTAAATCTTGTTTGTAGGGACAGAGTAGGACAGTGAGTGAAACTGACAGTGTGGTATTCTGTTCTAAACCAATCTTGCTGAACCATATTTGAAATCCTTGAGTTTAGGGACTGAGAGGTACAGTGAGGGAAAGTGTCAGTGTGCTATTCTGTGCTAAATCTTGTTTGTAGGGACAGAGTAGGACAGTGAGTGAAACTGACAGTGTGCTATTCTGTGCTAAACCAATCTTGCTGAAGCATATTGCAAATCCTTGTGTTTAGGGACAGAGAAGGATAGGCAGGGGACAGTGTCAGTGTCATTGTTGCTAAGCCTCCTGCACAGTATACACCTGAAGGTAGCCCTTATTGCTGTTTTTCCCATCTCCCTGCAGGCCATCCATTAAAATGTCTGGAAGGCAAACAAGGAGAGGCAGACAGTCAGGAGGCAAAAAAAGAGGGCAAGCAGGCTCTGTGTCTGGGGGCAACAGTGCTGGTCGTGGATGCGGTGCATTGTCATCAGCACATGGCCATGGGACACGCTTGTCCTTCTTTTCGGCAGCTGGACATGTTGAGCCACATCATGCCGAAGACTTGGTAGAGTGGATGACCAAGCCCACCTCATCCTCCTCATCCTCTCTCACCCAGGCTCAGGGTACTGGCAAAGCAGCTGCCAAAGCGTCCTCTTTTCTGGTATCATTATCTTCATTAGTCAATCCTTCCCTAGACCCACCATGTCCTCCTCCTGAGGAGTCCCCCGAACTGTTTGAGCACAGTGTTGGGTACATGCTCTAGGAGGATGGCCAGCGTTTCGAAGGATCTGATGATGATACCCAGATAGAGGAAGGCAGTAGCGTGAGAGCAGAGAGAGGGGATGCTCAAGAAGGACACCAATCTGGCAGTCATGCTCCAGCAGCTGCAGCATACTGCCAGATTGGCTCCAGTGATGAGGAGGGAGGGGATGATGAGGTCACTGACTCCACGTGGGTGCCTAATAGGAGAGAGGAGGAGGAGGAGGATGAGGAGGAGGCACATCTCCAACGAGGCAGGATGCCCTTGGGTGGCCAGCGTATGGGCAGCACACCGACGGAATCACACCGCAGAGCTCCGCCTGTGCAGGGCGCTGCCTCTGCTTGTCATTCAAAAAGTTCTTTGGTGTGGGCCTTTTTTGAGGCGAGTGCATCAGATCGCACAGCTGCTGTTTGCAACATATGTCTCAAGCGTATATCGCGTGGCCAAAACATCAGCCGCTTGGGCACCACATGCTTGATCAGACATATGTTGACCTGCCATGCAGCTCGTTGGCAAGCCTACCTTAAAGACCCACACCAAAGAACAAAGCTGACCTCTTCTTGCACCGCATCAGCTGGGATCTCCAACCCCACTATACCTTCAGTCCTCTCTGAAACCTGCTCTGAGAGGAATGAAGGTGTAGAATTAGGTGTGTCACAGCCAAGTACTTGCGGGCACTCTGCTAGCAGTACACCGACGTCCGATTCTAGCAGGCAAATTTCCCTGCCCCAGCTGCTGGACCGTCGAAAGAAGTTCACTCCCAGGCATCCACATGCCCAGCGGTTGAATGCTAGCTTGGCTAAATTGCTAGCGCTTCAACTGCTGCCTTTTCAGTTGGTAGACTCGGCCCCCTTCCGTGAGTTTGTGCAATGTGCGGTTCCTCAGTGGCAGGTTCCCAAACGCCACTTTTTCTCACGGAAGGCGATTCCGGCTCTCTACAGGCATGTGGAAGGCAATGTCTTGGCCTCGCTGGACAGGGCGGTCAGCGGTAAGGTGCATATTACCGCTGACTCATGGTCCAGCAGGCATGGACAGGGACATTACCTTTCTTTCACGGCCCATTGGGTCACTCTTTTGGCAGCTGGGAAGGATGCAGGACAAGGTGCAGTAGTGTTGGAGGTTGTTCCACCGCCACACCTCCAAAATGCTACTACTGGTTGTGACTAGGGATGAGCTTCGTGTTCGAGTCGAACATACGTTCGACTCGAACATCGGCTGTTCGATCGTTCGACGAAGATCGAACGATTTGGGCCGTTCGCGCCAAATTCGAGTGACGCGAACGGCCCACAATGCACTACGCCATCGCAGTGTCATCCAGGCGCTGTGATTGGCCAAGCATGCACTGTGACCCCGCATGCTTGGCCAATCACAGCGCCGGCAGCGAGGAGAGCAATGATTGGCCACAGGCAGGATGCCTGTGGCCAATTATTGCTGAGGGTGTTTAGTACACGCCCCACACTATAAAAGGCCGCCAGCACGGCGGCCTAGTGTAGTGTGTTCCGGAGCAGGGATAGAGCAGCATAGGCAGGGACAGTGACTGTTATTTCTTTCTTGCTTAACCTGGATTCCTTTAGTTTAGGGAAAGAGAAGGATAGGTAGGGAGAGTGTCAGTGTGTTTTGTGCTTGTGCTATAGTGTGCTTAAAAAAAACATTTATTCTAGGGACAGAAAACTGTAGGTAGGGACAGTGTCAGTTTCTTTCACTCTGCAAGTCCTTGTTTCCAGGGACCTGGAAGGACAGTGAGTGAATTGTCCTTGTGCTATATTGTGCTTAAAAAAACATTTATTCTAGGGACAGAAAACTGTAGGTAGGGAGAGTGTCAGTTTCTTTCACTCTGCAAGTCCTTGTTTCCAGGGACCTGGAAGGACAGTGAGTGAATTGTCCTTGTGCTATATTGTGCTTAAAAAAAACATTTATTCTAGGGACAGAAAACTGTAGGTAGGGAGAGTGTCAGTTTATTTCACTCTGCAAGTCCTTGTTTCCAGGGACCTGTAAGGACAGTGAGTGAATTGTCCTTGTGCTATATTGTGATTAAAAAAAACATTTTTTCTAGGGACAGAAAACTGTAGGTAGGGAGAGTGTTTTTTTTCTTTCACTCTGCAAGTCCTTGTTTCCAGGGACCTGTAAGGACAGTGAGTGAATTGTCCTTGTGCTATATTGTGATTAAAAAAAACATTTTTTTCTAGGGACAGAAAACTGTAGGTAGGGAGAGTGTTTTTTTTCTTTCACTCTGCAAGTCCTTGTTTCCAGGGACCTGTAAGGACAGTGAGTGAATTGTCCTTGTGCTATAGTGTGCTTAAAAAAAACATTTATTCTAGGGACAGAAAACTGTAGGTAGGGACAGTGTCAGTTTCTTTCACTCTGCAAGTCCTTGTTTCCAGGGACCTGGAAGGACAGTGAGTGAATTGTCCTTGTGCTATATTGTGATTAAAAAAAACATTTTTTCTAGGGACAGAAAACTGTAGGTAGGGAGAGTGTTTTTTTTCTTTCACTCTGCAAGTCCTTGTTTCCAGGGACCTGTAAGGACAGTGAGTGAATTGTCCTTGTGCTATATTGTGATTAAAAAAAACATTTTTTCTAGGGACAGAAAACTGTAGGTAGGGAGAGTGTTTTTTTTCTTTCACTCTGCAAGTCCTTGTTTCCAGGGACCTGTAAGGACAGTGAGTGAATTGTCCTTGTGCTATATTGTGCTTAAAAAAAACATTTATTCTAGGGACAGAAAACTGTAGGTAGGGAGAGTGTCAGTTTATTTCACTCTGCAAGTCCTTGTTTCCAGGGACCTGGAAGGACAGTGAGTGAATTGTCCTTGTGCTATATTGTGATTAAAAAAAACATTTTTTTCTAGGGACAGAAAACTGTAGGTAGGGAGAGTGTTTTTTTTCTTTCACTCTGCAAGTCCTTGTTTCCAGGGACCTGGAAGGACAGTGAGTGAATTCTCCTTGTGCTATATTGTGCTTAAAAAAAACATTTATTCTAGGGACAGAAAACTGTAGGTAGGGAGAGTGTCAGTTTATTTCACTCTGCAAGTCCTTGTTTCCAGGGACCTGTAAGGACAGTGAGTGAATTGTCCTTGTGCTATATTGTGATTAAAAAAAACATTTTTTCTAGGGACAGAAAACTGTAGGTAGGGAGAGTGTTTTTTTTCTTTCACTCTGCAAGTCCTTGTTTCCAGGGACCTGTAAGGACAGTGAGTGAATTGTCCTTGTGCTATATTGTGCTTAAAAAAAATATTTTTTCTAGGGACAGAAAACTGTAGGTAGGGAGAGTGTCAGTTTCTTTCACTGTGAAAGTCCTTGTTTCAAGGGACAGAGAAGGACACCTGAAGGTAGCCCTTATTGCTTTTTTCCCATCTCCCTGCAGGCCATCTATTAGAATGTCTGGAAGGCAAACAAGGAGAGGCAGACAGTCAGGAGGCAATAAAAGAGGGCAAGCAGGCTCTGTGTCTGGGGGCAACAGTGCTGGTCGTGGACGCGGTGCATTGTCATCAGCACATGGCCATGGGACACGCTTGTCCTTCTTTTCGGCAGCTGGACATGTTGAGCCACATCATGCCGAAGACTTGGTAGAGTGGATGACCAAGCCCTCCTCCTCCTCCTCATCCTCTCTCACCCAGGCTCAGGGTACTGGAAAAGCAGCTGCCAAAGCGTCGTCTTCCCTGGTATCAATGTCAGACAAATCATCAGTCACTCCTTCCCTAGACCCACCATGTCCTCCTCCTGAGGAGTCCCCCGAACTGTTTCAGCACAGTGTTGGGTACATGCTCCAGGAGGATGCCCAGCGTTTCGAAGGGTCTGATGATGAAACCCAGCTAGAGGAAGGCAGTAGCGTGAGAGCAGACAGAGGGGATGCTCAAGAAGGACACCAATCTGGCAGTCATGTTCCAGCAGCTGCAGCATACTGCCAGATTGGCTCCAGTGATGAGGAGGGAGGGGATGATGAGGTCACTGACTCCACGTGGGTGCCTAATAGGAGAGAGGAGGAGGAGGAGGATGAGGAGGAGGCACATCTCCAACGAGGCAGGATGCCCTTTGGTGGCCAGCGTATGGGCAGTACACCGACGGAATCACACCGCAGAGCTCCGCCTGTGCAGGGCGCTGCCTCTGCCCGTCATTCAAAAAGTTCTTTGGTGTGGGCCTTTTTTGAGGCTAGTGCATCAGATCGCACAGCTGCTGTTTGCAACATATGTCTCAAGCGTATATCGCGTGGCCAAAACATCAGCCGCTTGGGTACCACATGCCTGACCAGACATATGTTGACCTGCCATGCAGCTCGTTGGCAAGCCTACCTCAAAGACCCACACCAAAGAACAAAGCGGACCTCTCCTTGCACCGCATCAGCTGGGATCTCCAACCCCACTATAACTTCAGTCCTCTCTGAAACATGCACTGAGAGGAATGAAGGTGTAGAATTAGGTGTGTCACAGCCAAGTACTTGCGGCCACTCTGCTAGCAGTACACCGACGTCCGATTCTAGCAGGCAAATTTCCCTGCCCCAGCTGCTGGACCGTCGAAAGAAGTTCACTCCCAGCCATCCACATGCCCAGCGGTTGAATGCTAGCTTGGCTAAATTGCTAGCGCTTCAACTGCTGCCTTTTCAGTTGGTAGACTCGGCCCCCTTCCGTGAGTTTGTGCAATGTGCGGTTCCTCAGTGGCAGGTTCCCAAACGCCACTTTTTCTCACGGAAGGCTATTCCGGCTCTCTACCGGCATGTGGAAGGCAATGTCTTGGCCTCGCTGGACAGGGCGGTCAGCGGTAAGGTGCATATTACCGCTGACTCATGGTCCAGCAGGCATGGACAGGGACGTTACCTTTCTTTCACGGCCCATTGGGTCACTCTTTTGGCAGCTGGGAAGGATTCAGGACAAGGTGCAGTAGTGTTGGAGGTTGTCCCACCGCCACGCCTCCAAAATGCTACTACTGGTTGTGACACACCTCTCTCCTCCACCCCCTCCTCTTCTTCTTCCTCCATGGCCTCTTCCTGTGGTTTGTCCTATGAACCAGCGGTGCTCCGTAGCCGTTCACGGGGCTACGCAAGTACGCAGGCAAAAAGATGCCATGCCGTGCTTGCGCTGGTGTGTTTGGGGGACAGAAGCCACACTGGGGCAGAGGTCCTGTCTGCTCTGCAGGGCCAGGCCGAGAGGTGGTTGACGCCACGCCAGCTTAAGCCAGGAATGGTGGTTTGCGACAATGGCACCAACCTCCTCTCCGCCCTCCGACAGGGACAACTGACCCATGTGCCCTGTGTGGCTCACGTCCTTAACCTGGTGGTGCAGCGCTTCTTGGGCAGGTACCCGGGCTTACAGGATGTCCTGAGGCAGGCCAGGAAAGTCTGTGTGCATTTCCGCAGATCTTATAATGCCAGTGCTCGCCTGGCTGAGCTGCAAAAGGAGTTGAACCTGCCCAAGAACCGCCTTATATGTGACATGCCCACCAGGTGGAACTCAACGTTGGCCATGCTGCAGCGGCTGCACACGCAGCAGAGGGCCATCAATGAGTACCTGTGCGACTACGGCACCAGGACAGGGTCAGGGGAGCTTGGTTTTTTTTCTCCACGCCAGTGGGGCATGATCAGGGATGCATGCACTGTCCTGGCACCATTTGAGGAGGCCACGAGGATGGTGAGCAGTGACAGTGCATGCATCAGTGACACTGTACCTCTTGTCCACCTGTTGGAGCACACGCTGCGTGGAATAATGGACAGGGCACTTGAGGCAGAACAGAGGCAGGAAGAGGAGGACTTCCTTGCCTCTCAAGGCCCCCTTTACCCAGACAGTGTTCCTTCTGTCCCACCCATCGCACAGGAAGAGGAGGAGGAGGAGGAGGAGGAGGATTGTGTCAGCATGGAGGTGGAGGCTGGCACTCAGCATCATCAGCAGCAGTCTTTTAGGGATGATTTACAGTCCCAAGAAACCAGTGGACTTGTACGTGGCTGGGAGGAGGTGGCTGCGGATCATGTCGTCCTTAGTGACCCAGAGGACTCCGGAGCGAATGCCTCAGCAAACCTACGCTGCATGGCCTCCCTGATCCTGCAAAGTCTGCGGAAGGATCCTCGTATTCTTCGGATCAAGGAGAGGGACCATTACTGGCTGGCCACTCTCCTTGATCCACGGTACAAGGGTAAGGTTGCGGACCTTATGTTACCGTCGCAGAGGGAGCAGAGGATGAGACAACTCCGGGAGGCCTTGCAGAAAGGTCTGTGCAACGCGTTCCCAGAGACTGGGAGGTTGCAAACTCCTGGTCCTGGACAACGAGTTGCTGAGGCTTCGGCCAGTCAAAGAAGGAGCGGTGGGGAAGGTGGCCGTCTGACCGATGCGTTCAGACAATTCTTTAGTCCGCAGCCCCAAAGTATGATCGGTTCCAGCAACCATCGCCAGCGTCTGATAAACATGGTGCAGGAATATCTAGGGGCAAGGTCAGACTTGGACACCTTCCCCACCGAAAATCCTCTGGCTTACTGGGTCTTGAGGATGGATCACTGGCCAGAGCTTGCACAGTATGCAATTGAGCTACTGGCCTGTCCTGCATCCAGCGTTCTTTCGGAACGCACATTCAGTGCTGCTGGAGGATTTGTCACGGATCACAGGGTGCGCCTGTCCACCGACTCGGTTGATCGACTGACTTTCATCAAGATGAACCAGTCTTGGATCACCACCAGCTACCACACACCTGATGCTGATATAACAGACTAATTGATTTTAACATGTCACATCCCTTCAAGACTGATGCTGATGCTGAGTGCCTGTGCTGTTATGTTGACTGGCTATCCTCCTCCTCCGAGTCCTCAATGATACGATTGATGATGATAGCTTGTAAGATCATTTTTGTTTATGGGTGCCGCCACCAGTGCCTAACGCCCAATTTTTCAGCCCCTGTTTAACAGGGGCGTGTAATTACAATTTTTGAAGCAATACTTTGCAACAGGGCTCATTGCTGTGCTCCAAGTACAGTATCTGTGAGGAGTTGCAGTGTTGTGCCACCAGTGCCTAAGGCCCAATTTTTCAGCCCCTGTTTAACAGGGGCGTGTCATTACAATTTTTGAAGCAATACTTTGCAACAGGGCTCATTGCTGTGCTCCAAGTACAGTATCTGTGAGGAGTTGCAGTGTTGTGCCACCAGTGCCTAAGGCCCAATTTTTCAGCCCCTGTTTAACAGGGGCGTGTCATTACAATTTTTGAAGCAATACTTTGCAACAGGGCTCATTGCTGTGCTCCAAGTACAGTATCTGTGAGGGGTTGCAGTGTTGTGCCACCAGTGCCTAAGGCCCAATTTTTCAGCCCCTGTTTAACAGGGGCGTGTCATTACAATTTTTGAAGCAATACTTTGCAACAGGGCTCATTGCTGTGCTCCAAGTACAGTATCTGTGAGGGGTTGCAGTGTTGTGCCACCAGTGCCTAAGGCCCAATTTTTCAGCCCCTGTTCAACAGGGGCATGTAATTACAATTCTTGATCTAATAATTCACAGCAGGGCCCATTGCTGCACCCACCAAGAGTAACTGTCAGGGCTTACAGTGTTGTGGCACCAGCACCACCATCAAAGGCCCAATTTTTACTACCACTGTTCAACAATTATATGTAATTAAAATTCCTGATATAATAGTTGACAGCAGGGCGTTCCAGCACCAACCAAGAGTAACTGTGAGTGCTTACAGTGTTGTGCCAACACCAACAACTAAGGGGCCTATTTCTGCAGAGTATATACGGCAGGTCCCTACTTTCAAACATCCAACTTACAAACGACTCCTACTTGCAAACGCAAGAAGACAACAGGAAGTGAGAGGAAATCTACCACTAGGAAGGAAAATTCTCTCCTGTAAGAATAAATATGGGAGAAAGGTGTCTCCTCTGTACTGATGCTTTATCAGCAATCCTTGTTTCAAGAAAAAGACCACATTTCAAAAAGAGTTGTCATTGGGACGGAAAGTGAGGTGAAATGTTCTGAACAGGGGCACAGACAGCAAAACAAATGTTACAGGGGTGATAACCCTTACCTATGTTTTCCAAAAAGTTTAAAAATAGATTTTTGGTCTGGAGCTACACTTCAACAATGTACCTGTTCAAAATTACAAACAGACTCTACATAAGAACAAACCTACAGTCCCTGTCTTGTATGCACCGCCTGTATAGGGCTGTTCAGAGTATATAGGGCCTTTTTTATTTTATGTGCGGGGTTCCCCTTAATATCCATACAAGACCCAAAGGGGCTGGTAATGGGCTGGGGTAGGGGGGGGTCATGGGGTAGCTATGCCATTTTTCTTAAAGAATTTCATCCATATTACCGGGACCAGACATTACATTAAAGCCGCAAGCAGTTTTAAATGGCTTTTTTTTCCTTTAGAAGTGTCATTTTGTGCAGGGACAGTTCTAAACACGGGAAACACGTGGCACTTCACAGGCATACTTTAGACACCCCCCAGGTACGATATTTAAAGGAATATTTGACTTTTTTTTTTTCACTTTATGCATCATTAAAATGACTGCTCCCGAAAAACGACCGTTTTTAAAACTTCTTTTTGCATTGATACATGTCCCCTGGTGCAGAACCCGGGTTCCCAAACCCTTTTTAGGACAATAACATGCATAATAGTTGTTATAATTAGCACTTTAGAATTCGAACGTTCGCATCCATTGTATTTAATAGGGTTCTAATGTTCGTTCGAACTTTCGGTCCGTTCGCGGGTTCTGGTGCGAACCGAACCCGGGGGTGTTCGGCTCATCACTAGTTGTGACACACCTCTCTCCTCCACCCCCTCCTCTTCTTCTTCCTCCATGGCCTCTTCCTGTGGTTTGTCCTCGGAACCAGCGGTGCTCCGTAGGCGTTCAAGGGGCTACGCAAGTACGCAGGCAAAAAGATGCCATGCCGTGCTTGCGCTGGTGTGTTTGGGGGACAGGAGCCACACTGGGGCAGAGGTCCTGTCTGCTCTGCAGGGGCAGGCCGAGAGGTGGTTGACGCCACGCCAGCTTAAGCCAGGAATGGTGGTTTGCGACAATGGCACCAACCTCCTCTCCGCCCTCCGACAGGGACAACTGACCCATGTGTCCTGTATGGCTCACGTCCTTAACCTGGTGGTGCAGCGGTTCTTGGGCAGGTACCCGGGCTTACAGGATGTCCTGAGGCAGGCCAGGAAAGTCTGTGTTCATTTCCGCAGATCTTATAATGCCAGTGCTCGCCTGGCTGAGCTGCAAAAGGAGTTGAACCTGCCCAAGAACCGCCTTATATGTGACATGCCCACCAGGTGAAACTCAACGTTGGCCATGCTGCAGCGGCTGCACACACAGCAGAGGGCCATCAATGAGTACCTGTGCGACTACGGCACCAGGACAGGGTCAGGGGAGCTCGGTTTTTTTTCACCACGCCAGTGGGGCATGATCAGGGATGCATGCACTGTCCTGGCACCATTTGAGGAGGCCACGAGGATGGTGAGCAGTGACAGTGCATGCATCAGTGACACTGTACCTCTTGTCCACCTGTTGGAGCACACGCTGCGTGGAATAATGGACAGGGCACTTGAGGCAGAACAGAGGCAGGAAGAGGAGGACTTCCTTGCCTCTCAAGGCCCCCTTTACCCTGACAGTGTTCCTTCTGTCCCACCCATCGCACAGGAAGAGGAAGAGGAGGAGGATTGTGTCAGCATGGAGGTGGAGGCTGGCACTCAGCATCATCAGCAGCAGTCTTTTAGGGATGATTTACAGTCCCAAGAAACCAGTGGACTTGTACGTGGCTGGGAGGAGGTGGCTGCGGATCATGTCGTCCTTAGTGACCCAGAGGACTCCGGACTGAATGCCTCAGCTAACCTACGCTGCATGGCCTCCCTGATCCTGATCAAGGAGAGGGACCATTACTGACTGGCCACTCTCCTTGATCCACGGTACAAGGGTAAGGTTGCGGACCTTATGTTACCGTCGCAGAGGGAGCAGAGGATGAGACAACTCCGGGAGGCCTTGCAGAAAGGTCTGTGCAACGCGTTCCCAGAGACTGGGAGGTTACAAACTCCTGGTCCTGGACAACGAGTTGCTGAGGCTTCGGGCAGTCAAAGAAGGAGCGGTGGGGAAGGTGGCCGTCTGACCGATGCGTTCAGACAATTCTTTAGTCTGCAGCCCCAAAGTATGATCGTTTCCAGCAACCATCGCCAGCGTCTGATATACATGGTGCAGGAATACCTAGGGGCAAGGTCAGACTTGGACACCTTCCCCACCGAAAATCCTCTGGCTTACTGGGTCTTGAGGATGGATCACTGGCCAGAGCTTGCACAGTATGCAATTGAGCTACTGGCCTGTCCTGCATCCAGCGTTCTTTCAGAACGCACATTCAGTGCTGCTGGAGGATTTGTCACGGATCACAGGGTGCGCCTGTCCGCCGACTCGGTTGATCGACTGACTTTCATCAAGATGAACCAGTCTTGGATCACCACCAGCTACCACACACCTGATGCTGATATAACAGACTAATTGATTTTAAAATGTCACATCCCTTCAAGACTGATGCTGATGCTGAGTTCCTGTGCTGTTATGTTGACTAGCTATCCTCCTCCTCCTCCTCAATGATCCGATTAATTATGATAGCTTGGAAGATCATTTTGGTTTATGGGTGCCGCCACCAGTGGCTAAGGCCCAATTTTTCAGCCCCTGTTTAACAGGGGCGTGTAATTACAATTTTTGATGCAATACTTTGCAACAGGCCTCATTGCTGTGCTCCAAGTACAGTATCTGTGAGGGGTTGCAGTGTTGTGCCACCAGTGCCTAAGGCCCAATTTTTCAGCCCATGTTCAACAGGGGCATGCAATTATAATTATTGATCTAATAATTCACAGCAGGGCCCATTGCTGCGCCCACCAAGAGTAACTGTCAGGCCTTACAGTGTTGTGTCAACACCACCACCACCACCACCACCACCACCAAAGGCCCAATTTTTCAGCCCCTGTTCAACAGGGGCATGCAATTCTAATTATTGATCTAATAATTCACAGCAGGGCCCATTGCTGCGCCCACCAAGAGTAACTGTCATGGATATGCAGTAGTGTTTGTCTGTCAGCTTACCTTCCTTCCCATGTGTTCATCTTAGAGGCCAGAACCCTTTCACCTGGCTTCCTTTATAATCTCCTCCCAGCCTGACTCCACCCCAGGCCCTATCACAGAACACTATATTAACCTGTGCACTGCAAGCCTGCTTTGCTGATCAACGTGTTTGTTAGGCATTGTGTGTTTGGGTTCCTGCCTGCCGTGTGCTACGTCTGTCTCTCTGTTACGTTATTGGCTTGTCCCCGACTACCCCTGTCTGCTCGTGACCCTTGACCTTCGGCTCGTTCTTTCGTTATCCTTGTCTGCTTGTGGCCCCTGACCTTCAGCTTGTTATTCGGTTCTCTCATATCTTGTGCTGCTGCTTCCCCTCTTTTCCCCTTATCCTACGGGGCGTGAGCTAGGAAACTCCAGGGGCCGCGACCTGGTCCCAGCCTGCAGCATAACATCCTCACCACTAGAGGCCCTGGAGAAGACCTGCTGGGTCTTAGACTCCGCGCCCTGGGGAATCTTGGCTCTAGCTTCCGTTAGGATCCCGGTTGTGCTCCTCTGGTCCCGCTTTCCACAACCACCCAGTTTCCTATCCGCAGAAGCCAGCCATAGGGTTCACTACCTCGCGGTGCACTCCTGTCCCCCTACGGTGTGCATTTGTCACCTGGCCACAGGTGACCTTGACAGTTTGATCAGCCATGGACCCGGCTGACATCCCGATCCCCGCGGATGATCCATTGCGGGGCATAGTCCACAGACTTGAAACCCAGGAATCGAATCAGACTCAGGTGATGCGATTCCTCCAGGATCTGGCTTCTCGATTCGAGCAGCTTCAGGCCTCCTTGGGAACCCCGAATCCGCAACCTCAAGTACAACCAGCGGTGGTACCTATCGCACCAGTCG
The DNA here is from genome assembly GCA_029206835.1 of Rana muscosa. Taxonomy (NCBI): domain Eukaryota; kingdom Metazoa; phylum Chordata; class Amphibia; order Anura; family Ranidae; genus Rana; species Rana muscosa. The sequence continues at coordinate 1,073,676,184 of CM055117.1, forward strand.
CAGCCACACACTCACTAACACTGCCAGCTCCATTCCATTTCTCTGGGGACTCCAAGGCCTGCAGAGGGTTCCTTAGCCAATGCACGATTCATTTTGAGCTTCAGCCTCAAAACTTTCTGTCTGATAGGGCAAAGGTAGCCTATATCATTTCCCTCCTCTCCGGTGAAGCTTTAGCCTGGGCAGCCCCTCTGTGGGAACTGAATGATCCAGTGGTTTCTAGCCTGTCTGGCTTCTTGAAACTTTTTCGGAATATCTTTGAAGAACCGGCTCGTGTCTCTTCAGCGGCCAGCGCCCTTCTACGTCTCCGCCAAGAGTCTGCTTCAGTGGGACAGTACGCCCTTAATTTCCGCATACTGTCGGCTGAGTTGAGCTGGAACAATGGGGCCTTAGTCGCAACCTTTTTGCATGGCCTTTCTGATAGAGTGAAGGATGAATTAGCAGGAAGAACCATCCCCACTGATCTGGACGGAGTTATCTCCTTGTGTAACCAGATCGATATTTGCTTTCAGGAAAGGACCCTAGAAAAGCGGCGCCAGCACTCCTTGGTCCTTAGTCAGCCTGAGCTCCCCTCTCCTCGACCCGTGGAGCATCTCCTGCCAGCTGAGGAACCCATGCAGCTGGGCAGGACCAGGCTATCCCCAGAGGAACGTGCTAGGCGCAGAACTCTAGGCCTGTGTCTCTACTGTGGGGGCAAAGGTCATTTTCGTGACACTTGCTCTCTTTGTCCAGAAAAACGTTTGGGTCCACTTCATCTGGAAAGTGGAGTATTGGACCCAGAAATATCACCTTCCCCTTCTCGTCTTCTGCTTTCTGTGTTCCTTCATGTTGGTGCTTCTTCTCATTCGGTCTCAGCATATCTGGATTCCGGAGCCGCTGGTAATTTCATGGACTGGGAAATCGCGTCGTCCATGAGACTTACTCTTTTGCCCCTCACCACGCCATTGGTGGTCTTGGCGATTGGTGGTACTGTTCTCCCAGGGGGACCTATCCGCTTCCAGACCCTCCCTGTTAAGATGTCGGTAGGGACACTCCACCAGGAGTGGATATCCTTCCTTATCTTACCCAAGGCCTCAACACCTATAATTTTGGGTCTCCCATGGTTACAGCTCCATTCTCCTCATGTGGACTGGACTACTGGACAGATCCTGGCTTGGGGTTCCTCCTGTTCCTCGTCCTGCCTACCCAAGGTTGCCCCCTGTGAACCTGAGCCGGTCATTCATTCCAGGTCGCATAACCATTTACATTTCTCTGTCCCTAATCGCCCTTGGACGCACAGCCAGGCTAGCTTGTCTACAAGTCCTGCAGTCGCTACGTCTTGCGATGCGATTCAGGTAGTCGCTACACCTGACTCTGCTATTCACTCGGCCTCTGTACTAGTTATGCCAGTCCAGCCCATGCCCAGTGAGCTGCCTACTTTTTCTTGTTCAGGACATTCTGCTTGTCTTTCAGCTATTCAGCTTGACCCCTGTGACATGTCACCCTCTAACCAACCTGACTTCAGGGTTCCACTGACATCTGCCCAGTTTGATGGTCCTGTACTAGATGACCAGTTCATCTTTAAGGGTCTAGGGGACCCTCCTCAGATTTCTGTTGATCCTCTCATGCCCTTGCTTATTCCTAGAGAGCCTTTGGTCCTCAATAGATCTTCTTGTCATCTCCCTACCTCGTTTTCGGTCTCTGAGGATAATCTTAAGTACGAGGTTAGACAAGTTCTGGATTCTCGGCTCTGCAGAGGCATTCTTCAGTACCTTGTGCATTGGAGAGGTTTCGGTCCTGAGGCGGCATCTTGGATCGCTGCATCTGATGTCGCTGCACCTCATCTGTTGAGAAGGTTTCATCAGAGATTTCCCTTTAAGCCTGGGCCCAGGCGGGGGAGGGCCCATAAGAGGGAGGGTACTGTCATGGATATGCAGTAGTGTTTGTCTGTCAGCTTACCTTCCTTCCCATGTGTTCATCTTAGAGGCCAGAACCCTTTCACCTGGCTTCCTTTATAATCTCCTCCCAGCCTGACTCCACCCCAGGCCCTATCACAGAACACTATATTAACCTGTGCACTGCAAGCCTGCTTTGCTGATCAACGTGTTTGTTAGGCATTGTGTGTTTGGGTTCCTGCCTGCTGTGTGCTACGTCTGTCTCTCTGTTACGTTATTGGCTTGTCCCCGACTACCCCTGTCTGCTCGTGACCCTTGACCTTCGGCTCGTTCTTTCGTTATCCTTGTCTGCTTGTGGCCCCTGACCTTCAGCTTGTTATTCGGTTCTCTCATATCTTGTGCTGCTGCTTCCCCTCTTTTCCCCTTATCCTACGGGGCGTGAGCTAGGAAACTCCAGGGGCCGCGACCTGGTCCCAGCCTGCAGCATAACATCCTCACCACTAGAGGCCCTGGAGAAGACCTGCTGGGTCTTAGACTCCGCGCCCTGGGGAATCTTGGCTCTAGCTTCCGTTAGGATCCCGGTTGTGCTCCTCTGGTCCCGCTTTCCACAACCACCCAGTTTCCTATCCGCAGAAGCCAGCCATAGGGTTCACTACCTCGCGGTGCACTCCTGTCCCCCTACGGTGTGCATTTGTCACCTGGCCACAGGTGACCTTGACTGTAACTGTCAGGCCTTACAGTGTTGTGTCAACACCACCAAAGGCCCAATTTTTCAGACCCTGTTCAACAGGGGCATGCAATTATAATTATTGATCTAATAATTCACAGCAGGGCCCATTGCTGCGCCCACCAAGAGTAACTGTCAGGCCTTACAGTGTTGTGGCACCAGCACCACCATCAAAGGCCCAATTTTTACTACCACTGTTCAACAATTATATGTTATTACAATTCCTGATATAATAGTTGACAGCAGGGCGTTCTAGCACCCACCAAGAGTAACTGTGAGTGCTTACAGTGTTGTGCCAACACCAACACCTAAGGGGCCAATTTCTGCAGAGTATATACGGCAGGTCCCTACTTTCAAACATCCAACTTACAAACGACTACTACTTGCAAACGGAAGAAGACAACAGGAAGTGAGAGGAAATCTACCCCTTGGAAGGAAAATTCTCTCCTGTAAGAATTAATATGGGAGAAAGGTGTCTCCTCTCTACTGATGCTTTATCACCAATCCTTGTTTCAATAAAAACACCACATTTCAAAAACAGTTGTCATTGGGACGCAAAGTGAGGTGAAATGTTCTGAACAGGGGCACAGACAGCAAAAAAAAATGTTACAGGGGTGATAACCCTTCCCTATGTTTTCCAAAAAGCTTAAAAATAGGTATTTGGCCTGGAGCTACACTTAAACAATGTAGCTGTTCAAAATTACAAACAGATTCTACATAAGAACAAACCTACAGTCCCTGTCTTGTATGCACCGCCTGTATACGGCTGTTCAGAGTATATAGGGCCTTTTTTATTTTGTGTGCGGGGTTCCCCTTAATATCCATACAAGACCCAAAGGGGCTGGTAATGGGCTGGGGTGGGGGGGGGGGTTGATGGGGTAGCTATGCCATTTTTCTTAAAGATTTTCATCCATATTACCGGGACCAGACATTACATTAAAGCCGCAAGCAGTTTTAACCACTTAACGACCGCCCACCGCCGATTTACGTCGGCAGAATGGCACGGACAGGCAGAATCACGTAGATCTACGTGACTGCCTTTGTACAGTTGGGGGGTCCATCCGGACCCCCCTTCTGTGCCGTGAGCGGTCGTTACTTCACCGGGAGCGATCCCAGATGAGGGGGCGGCCTTTCGATTCCGGCCCCCCCCTCGCGATCGCTCCCGGCGAATGGAAATGCCTCCTCTGTCTGTTTCAGACAGAGGAGGCAGGAGGAAGTGATGTCATCTCCTGTGCGGCGCTCACATATACCGAGCGCCGTACAAGAGAAGACATCAGGTCAGTGAGCACAACACTACACTGACACCAGGACACATAGGAACACTAATCGCCCCCCCCAGGACCCCCAGACCCCCCCAGATCACCCCCCAGCCCCCAGTCACAGTGTCACTGATTGCAGTGACCATTTATTTAGTGATCACTGCAATCAGTGACATTTGTGACTGTGAAAGTGTCACTAAAGTTTAGTTTTAGGTCCAGTGTAGCCCCCTAACCCCCCCTAATAAAGGTTTAACCCCCTGATCACCCCCCAGATAACCCTTTCACCCCCTATCACCGCTGTCGCTATGCGATCATTTTTCTGATGGCTGTCTTAGCATCAGTGATGGCGATCGGTAGCCAGTAATTTTTTTTAGGTTCGCCGCAGGTTTTTATAGCGTCGGGTACCCCAATATATTATCTAATAAAGGTTCAACCCCCTTGATCGCCCCCCAGGTAACCCTTTCACCCCCTATCACCGCTGTCGCTAATCGATCGTTTTTCTGATGCTGTCTTAGCATCAGTGATGGCGATCGGTAGCCAGTAATTTTTTTTAGGTTCGCCGCAGGTTTTTATAGCGTCAGGTACCCCAATATATTATCTAATAAAGGTTAAACCCCCTTGATCGCCCCCCAGGTAACCCTTTCACCCCCTATCACCGCTGTCGGTATGCGATCATTTTTCTGATGGCTGTCTTAGCATCAGTGATGGCGATCGGTAGCCAGTAATTTTTTTTAGGTTTGCCGCAGGTTTTTATAGCGTCGGGTACCCCAATATATTATCTAATAAAGGTTTAACCCCCTTGATCGCCCCCCAGGTAACCCTTTCACCCCCTATCACCGCTGTCGCTAATCGATCGTTTTTCTGATGCTGTCTTAGCATCAGTGATGGCGATCGGTAGCCAGTAATTTTTTTTAGGTTCGCCGCAGGTTTTTATAGCGTCAGGTACCCCAATATATTATCTAATAAAGGTTAAACCCCCTTGATCGCCCCCCAGGTAACCCTTTCACCCCCTATCACCGCTGTCGCTATGCGATCATTTTTCTGATGGCTGTCTTAGCATCAGTGATGGCGATCGGTAGCCAGTAATTTTTTTTAGGTTCGCCGCAGGTTTTTATAGCGTCGGGTACCCCAATATATTATCTAATAAAGGTTTAACCCCCTTGATCGCCCCCCAGGTAACCCTTTCACCCCCTATCACCACTGTCACTAAGCGATCGTTTTTCTGATCGCTGTCTTCGTGTCGGTGATGCCAATCGGTAGCCAGTCATTTTTTTTAGGTTCGCCGCAGGTTTTTATAGCGTCAGGTACCCCCAAATATGATCTAATAAAGGTTTTAACCCCCTAATTGCCCCTAGTTAACCCTTTCACCAGTGATCACCATATAAGTGTTACGGGTGACGCTGGTTAGTTAGTTTGCTTTTTATAGTGTCAGCGCACCCGCCGTATATAACCCAATAAAGGTTTAACCCCCTGATCGCCCGGTGGGTGATATCAATTAGGTTTTAGCGTCAGAGAGGGTCTGCGTCACACCCCAGGCAGCGTCAGGTTAGTGCCAGTAACGCTAACACCCACGCGTAAAGCATACACCCCCCTTAGTGGTATAGTATCTGAACAGATCAATATCTGATCTGATCAGATCTATACCAGCGGTTTAGGGTTCCCAAAAACGCAGTGTTAGCGGGATCAGCCCAGATACCTGCTAGCACCTGCGTTTTGCCCCTCCGTCCAGCCCAGGCCACCCAAGTGCAGTATCGATCGATCACTGTCACTTACAAAACACAACACACATAACTGCAGCGTTCGCAGAGACAGGCCTGATCCCTGCGACTCCAGTGCTGTAGGAGGTGATTTCACCACCACAGTTAAAAAAAAAAAAGCATATATGCCGAAGCATGGGGGCAGCAGGGGCAGCAGGGCGGAGGAGCAATTTTGCTCCTAATGCCGCATACATACGGTCGAAATTCCGACGGAGGCTTGCCCGTGGAAACGTTTGACCATGTGTGTGCGGCATAACTTTTTTGCGGGAGGATGCCCCCATGCTTCGGCATATATAAATGGTGCATGTATGCCCATCATTAGAAGTGGGTGGATGAAGGGCGGTATTCTAATGGTGGGCATACCCACCGATCAATCTCTTTTTTCGTTCAGCCAACAGGCTGCATGAAAAAAAAAGATTACAATACATGTCCAACAAGGACCAGCAACGTACTGGTATGTTGCTGGACTTTGAATGGTTATACCAGATTGATGCCTGCGGGTTTAGGTATCATCTTGGTATCATTCTTTTCAGCCAGCGGCCGGCTTTCATGTAAAAGCAATCACAGCGGCTAATTAGCCTCTGGACTGCTTTTACAAGCAGTGGGAGGGAATGTCCCCCCCCGGATATAAAAAGCGCCATTGGGAAATTGGGAAAGCATTTTATCACACCGATCTTGGTGTGGTCAGATGCTTTGAGGGCAGAGGAAAGATCTAGGGTCTAGAAGACCCCAGTTTTTTCAAAAAAAGAGTACCTGTCACTACCTATTGCTATCATAGGGGATATTTACATTCCCTGAGATAACAATAAAAATTATAAAAAAAAAAATATATGTAAGGAACAATTTAAAAATAAAATAAAAAAGCAAAATTAATAATAAAAAAAAAAAAAAAAAAAAAAAAAAAAAAGCACCCCTGTCCTGCCCTGCTCTTGCCCAATGGCGAACGCAAGCGTCGGTCTGGCGTCATATGTAAACAGCAATTGCACCATGCATGTGAGGTATCACCGCGAAGGTCAGATCGAGGGCAGTCATTTTAGCAGTAGACCTCCTCTGTAAATCTAACGGGGTAATCTGTAAAGGCTTTTAAAGGCTTTTAAAAATGTATGTAGTTTGTCGCCAATGCGCGTTTGTGCGAAATTTTAAAGCATGTCGTGTTTGGTATCTATGTACTCGGCCTAAGATCATCTTTATTATTTCATCAAACATTTGGGCAATATAGTGTGTTTTAGTGCATTAAAATTAAAAAAAGTGTATTTTTTCCCCAAAAAATGCGTTTGAAAAATCGCTGCGCAAATACTGTGTAGAAAAAAAAAATGCAACACCCACCATTTTAATCTGTAGGGCCTTTGCTTTAAAAATATATATAATGTTTGGGGGTTCAACATAATTTTCTTGCAAAAAAAAAATATGTTTTCATGTAAACAAAAAGTGTCAAAAAGGGCTTTGTCTTCAAGTGGTTAGAAGAGTGGATGTAAGCTTCCTAATGTTGTGTATAAAATGCCAGAACAGTTCAAAACCCCCCCAAATGACCCCATTTTGGAAAGTAGACACCCCAAGCTATATACTGAGAGGCATGTCGAGTCCATGGAATATTTTATATGTTGACACAAGTTGCGGAAAAAAGACAATTTTTTTTTTTTTTTTTTTTTTTTTGCACAAAGTTGTCACTAAATGATATATTGCTAAAACATGCCATGGGCATATGTGGAATTACACCCCAAAATAAATTCTGTTGCTTCTCCTGAGTACAGGGATACCACATGTGTGAGACTTTTTGGGAGCCTAGCCGCGTACGGGACCCCAAAAACAAAGCACCGCCTTCAGGCTTTCTAAGGGTGTAAATTTTTGATTTTACTTCTCACTGCCTATCACAGTTTCGGAGGCCATGGAATGCCCAGATGGCACAAAACCCCCCCAAATGACCCCATTTTGGAAAGTAGACACCCCAAGCTATTTGCTGAGAGGTATTGTGAGTATTTTGCAGATCTCGCTTTTTGTCACAAAGTTTTGAAAATTGAAAAAAAAAAAAAAAAAAAAAAAATTTTCTTTCTTCATTTTCAAAAACAAATGAGAGCTGTAAAATACTCACCATGCCTCCTCAGCAAATAGCTTGGGGTGTCTACTTTCCAAAATGGGGTCATTTGGGGGGGTTTTGTGCTATTTTGGCATTTTATGGCCTTAGAAACTGTGATAGGTAGTGAGGAGTGAAATCAAAAATTTGTGCCTAGAAATCCTGAAGGCGGTGCTTGGTTTTCGGGGTCCCGTACGCGGCTAGGCTCCTAAAAAGTCCCACACATGTGGTATCCCTGTACTCAGGAGAAGCAGCAAAATGTATTTTGGGGTGCAATTCCACATATAACCATGGCATGTGTGAGCAATATATCATTTAGTGACAACTTTTTGTAATTTATTTTTTATTTTTATTTTTTGTCATTATTCAATCACTTGGGACAAAAAAAAATAATATTCAACGGGCTCAACAGGCCTCTCAGCAATTTCCTTGGGGTGTCTACTTTCTAAAATGGGGTCATTTGGGGGGGTTTTGTGCTATTTTGGCATTTTATGGCCTTCGAAACTGTGATAGGTAGTGAGGAATGAAATCAAAAATTTAAGCCCTTAGAAATCCTGAAGGCGGTGCTTGGTTTCCGGGGTCCCGTACGTGGCCAGGCTCCTAAAAAGTCCCACACATGTGGTATCCCCGTACTCAGGAGAAGCAGCAAAATGTATTTTGGGGTGCAATTCCACATATAACCATGGCATGTGTGAGCAATATATCATTTAGTGACAACTTTTTGTAATTTTTTTTTTTTTGTCATTATTCAATCACTTGGGACAAAAAAAAAAAATATTCAATGGGCTCAACATGCCTCTCAGCAATTTCCTTGGGGTGTCTACTTTCCAAAATGGGGTCATTTGGGGGGGTTTTGTACTGCCCTGCCATTTTAGCACCTCAAGAAATGAGATAGGCAGTCATAAATTTAAAGCTGTGTAAATTTCAGAAAATGTACCCTAGTTTGTAAACGCTATAACTTTTGCGCAAACCAATAAATATACGTTTATTGACATTTTTTTTACTAAAGACATGTGGCTGAATACATTTTGGCCTAAATGTCTGACTAAAATTGAGTTTATTCGATTTTTCTTATAACAAAAAGTAGAAAATATCATTTTTTTTCAAAATTTTCGGTCTTTTTCCGTTTATATCGCAAAAAATAAAAATCGCAGAGGCAATCAAATACCATTAAAAGAAAGCTCTATTTGTGGGAAGAAAAGGACGCAAATTTCATTTGGGTACAACATTGCATGTCCGCACAATTTACAGTTAAAGCAGCACAGTGCCGAATCCCAAAAACAGGCCTGGTCCTAATGGCCCGAAATGGTCCGGGGCTTAAGTGGTTAAATGGCTTTTTTTTCCTTTAGAAATGTTATTTTGTGCAGGGACAGTTCTAAACACGGGAAACACGTGGCACTTCACAGGCATACTTTAGACACCCCCCAGGTACAATATTTAAAGGAATATTTGACTTTTTTTTTTTTTCACTTTATGCATCATTAAAATGACTGCTCCCGGAAAACGTCTGTTTTTAAAACTTCTTTTTGCATTGATACATGTCCCCTGGTGCAGAACCCGGGTTCCCAAACTCTGTTTAGGACAATAACATGGATAATAGTCGTTATAATTAGCACTTTAGAATCCGAACGTTCGCATCCATTGTATTTAATAGGGTTCTAATGTTCGTGCGAACTTTCGGTCCGTTCGCGGGTTCTGGTGCGAACCGAACCCGGGGGTGTTCGGCTCATCACTAATCTGGAACATCTAGTGTCAAAAAAGTAAAATAGATCTGACGGTGAGCGCAGGGTGAAATACTGTGAGTGTTTCTTAAAGGTAACTGCTATGGGGAATCCCCATCTGTAGGTAATGCCGGAATGCTGGGCGACTTCCAATACAGGCTTCAGCATAGCCCTCCGTTGCAAGGTGGCCCGTGAGAGATCCGGCAGGATTTGGATGATAGCCCCATCAAATTCAGTGTCTCTCACCTCCCATGCCTTCCATAGGATGAGCTCTTTATGTGTATTGATGAACCCTGCAGATCACATCTCTTGGGTGATTTGGATCTGCAGAACGAGGTCCCAGAGCTCTGTGGATCCGGTCAAAAGACACATTCGGTGGGAGTGTGTCACCAGCAACGTTCCTAAATATGGCTAGTGCGGTTACTGCTAGGTCCTCTGTCCCAGTGACTTCGGGCAGACCCCGGAGCTGCAGGTTGTTTCTCCTACTGCGGTCCTCTATTTCTTCCAGGCACAATTGCTGAGTCAGCATGGATGTCGCTTGTACAGCCTGTGCATCCTCTACTCGCCGCAGTCTCTGTTCTAGTGCCGACACCGTGGCTGCTATGTCCTTGCGGTGGGATACTTCAAGCCTGCTGGCCAGGGATTCAATGTCGGCTCTCGTAGGCAGAGCCTGCAGCAGTGCCCTTAGCTCCCCATCTGCCCGCAGAGTCAGCAGTGTGAGATGCGGGTGGAGTGAGTCCTGGGAGTCAGAGCGGAACACCGCTGGCATGCCAAGGTCTCCCTCCATAGTGTGGAAGGCCATGGGGGACGTCTGGGAGTTATGTGGTGTAGTACTCACATGCCCGATGTGCCTCGTGGTGTCCGCCATCTTAGGGACAGGAGACGAGTTCAGCGAGCCGAGAAAGTAACAATGAATTTCTCCACTTGCTTGTGCTCTGGAAATTATTATTTTTCTCTGTCTCTCTCTCCACTTCCCAGCAGAGTACATGCCGTGTTTCCTGATGAGTATAGCTGAAATTAGGGCTGGAAAGGCCAGGACGGACCGGGAGCTCCACAAGAACATGTCCTTACTCGGCCATGTCCAGACCACGCCCCCCTTGTGTCTTTTTTCAACCTCGTCTTCTATGTAACTGCTTTTGGGATTTTTTTGGTAAACATGTGCAGAACGGAAAAAAATTCTTTAGTTTCGTATTGGATAGATTTGTTATGTTACTAATTTCATTTAGTTCATTCCTTTCGGAATTTGTTTTGTTTCATTTTCCCTAAATTGAATTGCCTTCACTAATTTTCTAACGAATTCCAAATTTTTGGAACAATTTGAATTGGTTGAAAAATGATCAACCAATTCAAATTCTGTGTGAAGAACAGATGGTTGTTAAGCACCGGGCTAGGAAGCCGGCCGTCGTGTCCTTAACAACCGATGACTCATCAGCTGTCTGCGGGCTTCCCTACTGACAGCTAAAATGTAAACAAAACAATGCCATCAATAGAAAATAAAAATAAAAACAGCGTGGAGTCCCCCCCCCCAATCCATACCAGACCCTTTGGGTCTGGTATGAATTTTAAGGGGAACCCCACACCAAAATTAAAAAAAAACATGTGTGGTCCCACCCAATCCATACCAGACCCTTATCCAAGCATAACAGGCCACATGCATAACCAACCAAAACCTCCTCCACATCCCCAAGTCCCACTACAAATCAAGGGGAGAACGAAGATTTGCAGTCCAAGGACCACGGCTATGGAACGCTCTACCCACGGACATCCGTATGGAAGAAAACCATCGGGCCTTCAGGAAAAAACTTAAGACCCACCTGAAGGATCAGGACGTCACCGATTGCAAAGCGCCTTGAGGCGATTTAGTTCGAATTTGTAGCGCTATATAAGTTATTCACTCACTCACATGCCCTTCACATGGGGGGGTGCTTTGTCCCCATGTTGATGGGGCAAGGGCCTCTTCCCCAAAACCCTGGGCTGTGGTTGTTGTGGGGGTCTGCGAGCGGGGGGGCTTATCGTAAACACGCCCGCTGACAGCTGATGAGTCATCAGGTGTTAAGGACGCAGTGGCTGGATTCCCGGTTCACTGCTTACCAAACAGCTATTATTCACACAGAATTCAAATAGTTCCGAAAATTTGGAAAGCGTTAGGAAATATATAAAAATAATTAATCTTAATGAATTTCAACTATTTTCATTTGTATAACCAAAAATTTGTCCGAATATGTATTTGGACCGAAGCGAATTGCACATGTCTCTTTTTTGGCAATGTCAGTCGCTCTTTCAAAAATTTATAATTGTAACTTTGTAACTGTTAGCCTTTCTTTTTTTCTGAGCTCAGCAGTTGCAGCAAAATAATTAGACAGTGTGCTGCACAAGCTCCTAGTTTGCAGCTTCTGCTTCTAGGGGGCGCACAATTGTAGCAGTTTGCAAACGGCAGGACTAGGGGGAATTAAGGAGCCAAGGTTTTTTTTGCTGCAAGGCCCCTCCACAGCTTCATGTGTAATGGGAGCAGGTGCAGCATTTTATAAAGGAGGAGCAATGGTATGTTCTATTCAGAGGACATGCAATTGCATAGGGGCTTTTTGGAAAATGTTGCTGAGGGTGAGTAGAGTCTAGTACAAACTGAAATAGAATCTTTGCAATGCCTATCTGCTTCACAGCACAGGCTTCAGGAAGTTTAATTCTGCTGATCTTGTTAGATGGTCTGTGAAATCTTGCTGGTAAGGATTACAGAGAAGTGAGATCAATGTGTACAGAGCACATGGCAGTGTGTTCTCTATTAGGAGCTCATTGCTGTCACCTGTTTCCTGAAATTGTTCACACGGTAGAGTTGCCACCTGTCCAGGATTCACCCGGACAGTTCGGGTTTGAAATCATGTGTCCGGGTTTCAGACAGCCTAAAACCCAGACGCATTATTTAGACTGGACTATGGCTTCCCAGCAGGGTTGCTGGTTGCAGTTGTCTAAGCTGAGTTACATTCTTTCACACTGCCTGTGATGTTTGTGCTGGAACACTGTGACCCTTCACCCTTTTTCCTTATGCATGCTGGGGGAGGGGCTGTACCAGGAAGTAGAGAGGGGGTGCGTGTGAGACTGGAAGCAGCAGCATGGATGCATAGATCTGGTAATGACAGAAGCCTGTTGTATTAAGACTCCTCCATGTAACAAGTCATCATGTTTCTGAGTGAGTAATAAACCCTCTCCATGGTTAAGAAGTTCATCCGGCCTGTGTGTGTAACTTGCTGAGCAGATACTGGCAGCATTGCTAGCACCCCGTGTCTAAGGGACATAACACTGCCCAAAGCCATCACATCCACCCCTGTCTGTGACTGAAGCCTCCCCTTCTCTCTCCTGCCTCTAAATAAGTAAACTAAGGCAAATCAGGATTCTCAGAACACCCCTTACATCAGAGATCCAATTTACACCAGATCTCACAGTGTTTCCCATTACATCAGAGTCTTCACCGTACATCAGAGTTCCCAGTGTTCCCCCTTAAATCAGGGTTCCCAGAGCATCCCTTATGTTAGAAGACCCAGAGTTCTCCCTTACATCAGAGTCTGCAGAGTCCCCCCTTACAGTGAAAGGGAACTCTGTGGATTCAGATGTAAAGAGGGACTCTTGTTATTAACTTCATATGATTAGAAATGTTATTTAATAGCAAAATATATGTATAGTTTATACTATAAAAAAAATTGCTGTGTGCCGCTAAAGCAGTGGTTCTCAACCTGGGGGTCAGGACCCCCTCGGGGGCCAAATGATGATTTGCCAGGGGTCACCAAGTCCTGGGCTTTTCCTGAAGCCCGCACCGCTCTCCCAGCCTTTGTGGCCGCCCAGCTGGGCTGTTCCTGGAGCCCGCAACCGCCCATTCAGCCTCTTCGCAGCCGCTCATTCAGTTCACGGCATGGCTCGGGGGCAGAGACTAGAGGTCAGCTGACTGGTGAGGAATGTGAAGTTGGAGGGGCTGGAGGAGACCCTATCTCCAGATTTTGACATAGGTGTCACTGCTACGAGACACCACAAAGTCGGGGTCACAGTGAGTAACACTACCTGTGATTTATAGTTGCCATTAAAGGTCCCCACTACAGTTCTCAGATCAGCAGATGACCTTGATCAAGAGCAGCTAAGTTGGCTGATCAGAACTCCCTCCAGCATTGCCACTCATCCCAAATCCCCCCCCCCACCCTCCCACCAAGGAGAAAGAGGAAGAATAAAAATAGAGAATACATAGAAGGGAGAGGAAAAGAGGAGGAAGAACAAATAAAGAGGGAGAGAAAAAAAATAAGAGAACAAGAAAGACAGCTAGAGAGAGATGGGGGGGGGGGGCAAAGAAAATAAATTAGAATGGAGAGATAAAAGGGAAAGAAAGGAGAACAAACAAAGAATGGTACATCCTAAAATGTACCATAAGGGTTTTTAATACTGTACGAGTGGAAGGGACTCAGGGAGCGCTAAATGTCCGTGGGTTAGGGGTCGCAAATTACTTGTCTTGCCTTGGGTGCTGACAACCCACGCTACGAAAATAATTTTACTGTGATGCCGCGTACACACGATCATTTTTCCCGTCGGGAAAAATTATAATTTTTCCTTTGGACGAGAAAAAAACGATCGTCTGTGGGCTTTTTGCCGTTTTTCCCGATGGGAAAAACGGCATTAATCACGATGAGAAAAATTAGAACATGTTCTAATTTTTCTCATCGTTTTTTTCCAGCATTTTTTTCCGCGGCAGTTTTCCCATAGGGAATCACTGCCACGGAGCCCACACACGGTCGTTTTTCTCGACAAAGAAAAAAATGACGGGAAAAACGGTCGTGTGTGGGGGAACATGCCGTTCCCTCGTTTTTCATTTTTTTTCATGTCGTGATTCACGGCGGTGTTTTCACCGCCGTGAATCACGATCGTGTGTACGCGGCATCAGGGGTCCCCACAACTTGGGAAATTTTATTAAGGGGTCACGGCACTAGAAAAGTTGAGAACCACTGCGCTAAAGTGTTCAGGTTTGACTTGAAGAAAAGGTGGAAACCCTATCACACAGTTTTGCTCAGCAGGGGATCTTTCCACTGATCTACTGCTGAGCTGAGCGGAGAGGGCAGGTGACAGGTCAATGTCCGCTCTGCTTATGCAGAGCGGACCCAGACAGAGTACGCTCTCCTCTATAGGCAGCCGGATGTCAGCGGACCGGCTGTCCATTTACACCCAACTGCCCTCCAATCCGATCTGGCCAGTCAGGTCCCCTTCCATTTTTTCCTGGACCCGGAGGTAGCCAGTGTAAATGGACACAAGTCCGTTTACATCTGGTGCTCCATAGAGGAGAATAGAGGGTCCATTCGGGTCCGGCTGAAAAACAAACAGCCGGATCCAATCGGACCTCTCATGTGAAAGGGGCCTGAGAGTCAGTTCTGTTGTGGAAATTTTTATTAATGTATGTTGTCAGATGTCCCCCAGTGTAAGTTTTGCTGTAATACGCTCATGCGAGCGTATTCGCACATACAGACGTCGGTGGAAGACCATTGGCTGTGGAAACCTTCCCGTGGACAGGGTAGATCTGTTTGCTCTTTTAGGGATGTTCGTTTATTCCTCACCAAGAGACTGGCCATCTCATGGCGACTGCATTAACGCTCCAAAACGGTGTTCAAACAACACATGTGAGGTATTGCCGCGATTGTTAGAGCGAGAGCAATAATTCTAGCCCTAGACCTCCTCTGTAACTGAAAACATGTGTAGCGGGGTGTTCAATTTAGGGGGAGTGTCTGAGTGGTAATTGGGCTCAGACACACTGATTGTTAGGGTTTATGGACCATTTCTGTTCACGGGGGATAGTATTGGTGTACAATTCCCTGTGGCCTTCAGGTAGCGCTGTCGCCGCGGGCCAGGGTTGAACCACCGATAGAGGGCTGTGCCTTTTGTGTCCCCTCTCGGTAGTAGTACAGCGGGGAACCTGCTGTGCCTGTCGGGAGAGGGTATAAAGGGGGGGCGGACATCTTCCGTTCGAGGTCCACACCCAGGCACCTTCGGCCTGGGGGTGAGTGAGGGTCATCTCTGGGTGCCCTAGACCCGGAGGTGGAGTTCCTGTTCCATCCCAGACACCTTCAGTCTGGGGTGAGGTACTATTTTGAAGGCCCGGGGCCCAGCACCTTCGGCTGGGGTCCGCTAGGGATCGAGGACTCCCAGGGTGCCGCCTTGCGAGGGGACCCGTATCTGGGACGAGGAGGCCAGGGAGGTAACCCCTTCCGAAGACCCAGCGCAGAGTCGTTGTGACGGTGGGGGCCTCTGGTAACTCTCCGGAGGGATGTCTTAAAGAGTTAAGCTACGTTTGTGCCTGGACCTCCTCCACATCTAAGCTGTCCTGTATCTTCGCTCCAACCTGTCTGCTATTAAAGAGGCTGTTTATTATCCTGTGAGAAATAAATATTGAGTTGGACTTTCAGCTAGTGTGGACATTCACATTCCTGGGGAAAGCAAGAACTTGCATCTATCCAAGGTAGAGGTAAGATCATTTTCGGGAGGACTTTGACTCTGGCCGCAGACAAGGCCCAAAACTAACACCGCTCAACCTCTTTACACAGGAGGGTACGGGCTTGTGGTGCGGTGTGCCTCTCCCTTCCTGCTATGAGCCGAAATTAATTCAGGTAAAGAGAGGGGTGTGTGCGCTACACATGCAACCAGTAGAATTTTTTAAACGTCGCCTATGGAGATTTTTAAGGGTAAAAGTTTGTCGCCATTCCACGAGCGGGCGCAAATTTGAAGTGTGACATGTTGGGTATCAATTTGCTCGGCGTAACATTATCTTTCACAATCTAAACAAAATTGGGCTAACTTTACTGTTGTCTTATTTTTTAATTAAAATTATTTTTTATTTTTTTCAAACAACGTGCGCCTGTAAGACCGCTACGCAAATATGGTGTGACAAAAAGTATTGCAACAACCGCCATTTTATTCTCTAGGGTGTTAGAAAAAAAACATATACAATGTTTGGGGGTTCTAAGTAATTTTCTAGCAAAAAAAATGTTTTAAACACCAACACCAAATCTCAGAAAGATACATTGAATCAGTCCAGCATTAGCAGCTCCTCTAGTGTCTTACACACTGCGTGTTTCTAGACAGTTCAAAATATAAAACTTATTATAGTTGCTAATATCCCAGGTATGGTTCACTGAACGTAGATCCCAATGAGGATGATTAAGGGAAAACAAGACCTTTAAATGCCATCACCACACTCCCCTTTGGTAATGAACTCACCAGATCTCCAAATATACTACACCTTGTATCTATGGTTCTCAGTGCCAGCCCAAGACATTGTGCTGCCTGGTACCAAGAATGAAATGCTGCCCCCCCCCCCCCAAATCACGCCCACCAAAATGCCCCAATATTCATTATTTTATATCATGATAACCACAGTGTACCAGTCATGGCTCTATACATGTATATAGGAGTATATAGAGGACCCGTCATGGCTCTATACATGCATAGGAGTTTAAAGAGGACCTGTCATGGCTCTATACATGTGTATATAGGAGTATAAAGAGGACCTGTCATAGCTCTATAAATGTATGTAGGAGTATAAAGAGGACCCTTCATGGCTCTATACATGTATATAGGAGTATAAAGAGGACCTGTCATAGCTCTAAAAATGTATGTAGGAGTATATAGAGGACCCGTCATGGCTCTATACATGTATATAGGAGTATATAGAGGACCCGTCATGGCTCTATACATGCATAGGAGTATAAAGAGGACCTGTCATGGCTCTATAAATGTATATAGGAGTATAAAGAGGACCTGTCATGGCTCTATGCATGTATATAGGAGTATAAAGAGGACCTGTCATGGCTCTTTACATGTATGTAGGAGTATATAGAGGACCTATCATGGCTCTATACATGTATGTAGGAGTATAAAGAGGACCTGTCATGGCTCTATACATGTATATAGGAGTATAAAGAGGACCTGTCATGGCACTATACATGTATGTAGGAGTATAAAGAGGACCTGTCATGGCACTATACATGTATGTAGGAGTATAAAGAGGACCTGTCATGGCACTATACATGTATGTAGGAGTATAAAGAGTACCTGCTATGGCTCTATACATGTATGTAGAAGTATAAAGAGGACCTGTCATGGCTCTATACATGTATATAGGAGTATAAAAGGACCTGTGCGTGGCCGTTGGCCGCGATGTCAGCCGGCCACCCGCGATCGCTCCACAGAGCCAGAACGGGGATCTGTCAATGTAAACAGACAGATCCCCATTCTGACAGGGGAGGAGAGACAGATCTGCTGTTCATAGTGATTAGGAACAGAGATCTCTCTCCTCCTCCTGTCAGTCCCATCCCCCCAGTTAGAAACACCTCCCAGGGAACACATTTAACCCCTTTCCTGACAGTGACATTTACACAGTAATCAGTGCATTTTTATAGCACTGATCGCTGTATAAATGTTACTGGTCCCAAAAAAGTGTCAAAAGTGTCCAATCTGTCCACCGCAATGTCACAGTTTCGCTAAAAATCGCAGATCACCGCCATTACTAGTAAAAAAAATATAATAATAAAAATGCCATAAATCTATCCTCTATTTGGTAGACGCAATAACTTTTGCGCAAACTAATCAATATAATCAAGAATACATATCGACCTAAACTGATGAAGAAAGAAATTTTTATTTTTATTTTTTTGGATGTTTATTATAGCAAAAAGTTAAATAAAAAATTATTTTCAAAGTTGTCGCTATTTTTGTTTATAGCACAAAAAATAAAAACCGCAGAAGTGATCAAATACCACCAAAAGAAAGCTCTATTTGTTTAGGTACAACGTCACACGACCGCGCAATTGTCAGTTAAATCGATGCAGTGCCGAATCGCAAAAAAAATTATTGAAGTGCATTATTTCTATTATTACATTGTTATATAAAATAAAATAGTTCAACTCACCATAATGCCGAATCAGTGGGAGCCCTGAGTGTGTCACTTGCCGCGTCACCTGCCCCCAGATGCAGATTGTCACTTGTTGCGGATTGTCACTTGCCACGATGCCATCTGCCACAAATTGCGGATGGTCACTTGCCACGATGCCACACATTGCAGATTGTCACTTGCCACACATTGTGGATTGTCACTTGCCACGACGTCACTTGCCACACGTAGCGGATTGTCACTTGCCACAACGTCACCTGCCACACATAGCGGATTGTCACTTGCCACAACGTCACCTGCCACACGTAGCGGATTGTCATTTGCCATGACGTCACCTGCCACACGTCTGACAGAGAGGAGGAGGGGGGTCTGACAGAGAGGAGGAGGGGGGTCTGACAGAGAGGAGGAGGGGGGTCTGACAGAGAGGAAGAGGGGGTGGCGGCTGACAGAGAGGGGGTGGCAGCTGACAGAGGAGGGGGGGGTGGCTGATAGAGAGGAGGGGGGGTGGCTGATTGAGAAGAGGGGGGCGGCTGATAGAGAGCAGGGGGGGCGGCTGACAGAGAGGATGGGACGGCTGATAGAGAGGAGGGGGGGCGGCTGATAGAGAGGAGGGGGGGCGGCTGATAGAGAGGAGGGGGGCGGCTGATAGAGAGGAGGGGGGGCGGCTGACAGAGAGGATGGGGGGCGGCTGACAGAGAGGAGGGGGGGCGGCTGATAGAGAGGAGGGGGGGCGGCTGATAGAGAGGAGGGGGGCGGCTGACAAAGCAGATGAGAGAGACGGACCTCAGTAGGGGGGGGGGGGCGGCTGATAGAGAGGAGGAGGGGGCCGCTGATAGAGAGGAGGGGGGGCCGTGGGCGGCTGACTGGGCAGATGAGAGAGACGGACCTCAGGTCTCCTGTGACACACAGCGCTAGTTAGGACTCCGGGAGCATGCAGGGCTGGCGCGATTACCCACAGTCCAGCTCCTCCAGGCGAATCACAAGCCTCATGTCCGCCGTCCGTCCCGCCCACATGACCTGCACGGCCAATCACAGGACACCCGCCGTTGCCCATTGTTGAACATTGATTTGCCGCCCCCCTGAAAGTGCCGCCTGGGACCGAGGTACCATCGGGTCCCATGGTAGGGCCGGCCCTGGTGGTTCTTGTATTCTATGGTAAAAAAAAATTAGAAAACCATTTATCAATTTCCTTCCGCTTCACAATTACCGTATATACTTGAGTATAAGCTGACCCAAATATAAGCCGAGGCACCTTATTTTACCACCGAAAAATGGAAAAACGTATTGACTCGAGTATAAGCCTAGGGTGTCCATCTGCAGGCCTCACTGTGCCTCACTGTGCCTATGCCTCACTGTGTCTATGCCTCACTGTGCCTATGCCTCACTGTGCCCATGCCTCACTGTGTCTATGCCTCACTGTCACTGTGCTCATCATGTGCCCTGTCAAAACGGGGATCCGCCTTGTTTACATAGGCAGATCCCCATTCTGCCTCTGTATACTGTGATCACGGGTCGCCGGTGGACATCGAGACCGCCGGACCCGCAGGCGCACTCCCGCGGCGCGCTATATTACATGCACGGACTGACGAACAACTACGACGATTTGCGCTATCCAGCCACCTTGCCACAGTATAACTGTGGCAGGTAGTCAGGAAGCGGTTAATGTTTATACACATGTAATATATTACCCAATATTTTGGTAAAATATAAAAGATGAGGTTGCGCTGAGTAAATAGATATCCAACATGTCAAGCCTTAAAATTGTGTGCACCTGTGAAATGGCGCCAAACTTCGGTACCCTACATTTTCCATAGGCTATGCCAGCCTTTCTCAACCTTTTCAACACAGAGGAACCCTTGAAATACCTTTCCAGCCTCAGGGAACCCCTACTAAAATTGTTATATCTAAAACTCATGATACATTAGTGTGATGGTCAGTGGAAAGAATGTTCCTTACACTTGTGGTCATTGGGAAGAATTGCCCCCTTCTACATAGCTACGGTGCCTTGAAAAAGTATTCATACCCCTTGAAATTTTCCACATTTTATCATGTTACAACCAAAAATGTAAATGTATTTTATATGATAGACCAACACAAATTGGCACATACCGTATATACTCGAGTATAAGCCGACTTTTTCAGCACATTTTTTTGTGCTGAAAATGCCCCCCTCGGCTTATACTCGAGTCTGTGTCCATCTTCAAATTTGTGCGCCTGATCCTGGCCAGCCGTAGGTCCCCTGGACCCCAAACTTGGCACACATGTAGCCCCACTCTTTCTCTACAAGTGTACAAAGATTGTTGCCCCGGGGACCTACAGCCAAGGAGCACAGACTTTTCCAACCCGGGCACCCCTTCCATAGACTCCAATGTTAAATGGTAATTTATCCTGTGATTTTGAGGACCCGATACTGGCCTGCCCTATATCCTCTAGACCCCAAGCTTGGCACACATGTAGCCCCACTCTTCATCTACAAGTGTGCAAAGTTTGTTGTCCGGGGGACCTACAGCCAAGGAGCACCGACTTTTCAAACCCGGGCACCCCTTCCATAGACTCCAATGTTAAATGGTAATTTCTCCTGTGATTTTGTGGACCCAATACTGGCCTGCCCTATATCCTATGGACCCCAAGCTTGGCACACATGTAGCCCCACTCTTCATCTACAAGTGTGCAAAGTTTGTTGTCCAGGGAACCTACGGCTGGGGAGCACCGATTTTTCAAATCCAGGCACCCCTTCCATAGACTCCCATGTTAAACGTCAGTCTAGTCACACAGCCCTGGAGATCAGGCAGGGATGGTGATCTGCTGTTCCCAGTTATCAGGAACAGCAAACTCTGTGGTGTTCCAGGAAGACCACCCCCCCACAGTTAGAACACACCCAGGGAACACAGTTAACCCCTTGATCGCCCCCTAATGTTAACCCCTTCCCTGCCAGTGTCATTTACACATTGATCAGTGCTTTTTTATAGCACTGATCACTGTAATAATGTCACTGGTCCCCAAAAAGTGTCATTTGGGGTCCGATTTGTCCACTGCAATGTCGCAGTCCTGCTAAAATTCGCAGATCGTCGCCATTACCAGTAAAAATAATTTTAAAAAGTCCCTAAATCTATCCCATAGTTTGTAGACACGATAACTTTTGTGCAAACCAATCAATATACGCCTATTGCGATTTTTTTTTACAAAAACTATGTAGAAGAATATGTATGTAGAAGAATATACATCGGCCTAAACTGATGAATAATTTTTTATTTTTTTGGGGATATGTATTATAGCAAAAAGTAAAAAAAAAAAAATGTTTTCAAAATTGTCACTCTTTTTTGTTTATAGCGCAAAAAAACACAAAACGCAGAGGTGATCAAATACCACCAAAAGAAATCTCTGTGCGGAAAAAGGACGTAAATTTTGTTTGGGTACAGCATCGCACGACCGCGCAATTGTCAGGTAAAGCGACGCAGTGCCGTATCGCAAAAAATGGCCCTGTCTGGAAGTGGGTAAATCCTTCCAGGGGGCTGAAGTGGTTAAAGTATTTTTTACTGAAAATATATGGTCAATAAACCATTGCGCTAATACTGTGTGACATAAAAGATCGAGACTGCTGCCCTTTTATTCTCCAGGGTCTCTGCATTAAGAAAATATATATTGTTTGGAGCGTTTTAACGAATCTTCAGGTCTAAAATGACTTTTTAAACGTGTGCAAAAAAAAACTCAAAAATGCCTCCGGCAGCGAAAAAGAAGGAAGAACTGCAAGAAGATTTCAAATTAAATCCAGTAATTGATTGACCACTAGGGGGGGAACCATTGCAAATCTGTAAATTAAATGCAGTAATAAAGACGTGGAACATCAAGTGAGCAAAAACATAAAAGCCATGTAACAAAAATGACTTTCTCTTCAATATTTCAATAATAACTGAAAATGTGTATTTGCCAAAAATTGTTTATGGTTTCCTTTGATTGAATAGCCTTGCCCAGTTATTTTCTTAGTTCTGATGATGTTTTTATGTCGAATATTTTAGCAAGTTTGGTGCCTGCAGCTGGTCTTTGTTGCATGAACGCTGATGATGTGTTTGTCACTACTGGGTCACTTGCGCTGAGTGTGAGCAGATTGGATTAAATAAAAAGCACAAAGTACTTAGCCTTAATTAGTAAAGCTGTACATGTGTTTTGTTCCAGATGAGAAAGCTTGATAAAGGAACCAGCAGGAAATCATTTTCAAGGAGGAAAGGCAAGGAACAGCTAAATGCGTATTATTAACAGGAACCGTTTAAACATACGCTGGCACAACAACCCAAACAAAAAAAAAAAAATTGAAAACATTTACTTTCCTCCAAAATATTAGTATTAAACGTGGCGTGCTTTATTCTAAATAATTAACAAGCGGAGAAAAGGCTGTTATCTTAATCCTAGTGTAGAAAAACAATAAATTACAGATAAATTACTATCCAAATTCTGTAAATAATGAAAAAAAAGTGCTATCCGTTCTTTAAAGCGGAAGTAAACCCATCGATTTAACAGTTTCAAAAAGCAGTTACATTCCCGGCATGCCAACTGTCACATTGGTTGTGCTCTCAACCAAACTGTCAAACCATCCAATGGCTGGTGTCATAACTGATCACATGTGCAGCATCTAGGCAGTTGAAGATTAAACAGAGGCCAAGATGGCCGCTTCCCTGCCTGAAAATGATAGGAGGGTTTACTTCCACTTTAACCAGTTTGACTCTCATGTCTGTACACTGCCTATAGACCAGAGCAATTTTTACATCTCTGGGGCCTGTTAATCTTAAGGCCCCATGCACACGAGATGCTGTTAAACACGTGTTCAGAGGCAGTTGGACACTTTTTTCAACTGCTCCTGAACACATTCAATGTTATCCTATGTGTCCATGCACACAGTCTCGTTTATTGCCGTTTTTAGGCAGTTGCGTTTAACCTCATTTTTCCAGAAGCAAAAAAATGGGTTCAGACACAAACGTTTTCCACGTTTCAGACGCAAAACGCTGCTAAACGCCGCAAAACGCGTTTTTGCCGCGTTTTCGTTTATAAGCGTTCTTAAAGGTGACCTATTTTTTTACATTAGAAATCTCAAAAATGATGGCAAATGATGAAAAACCATTAAAAAAAAAAAACTGTAATTGCTTGCATTGCACTGTAGACAATCCACAACTTGTGGCAAGTGGACAATCCACAACTTGTGCCAGGTGACGTGGCCAGGTGACGTGGCAGGTGACGTGGCCAGGTGACGTGGCAAGTGGACAATCCACAACTTGTGGCAGCTAACGTGGCCAGGTGACGTGGCAGGTGGACAATCCACAAATTATGGCAGGTGGCGTGGCAGGTGACGTGGCAAGTGGACAATGCACAACTTGTGGCAGGTGACGTGGCAGGTGGACAATCCACAAATTGTGGCAGGTGACGTGGCAGGTGACGTGGCCAGGTGACGTGGCAAGTGGACAATCCACAACTTGTGGCAGCTAACGTGGCCAGGTGACGTGGCAGGTGGACAATCCACAAATTATGGCAGGTGACGTGGCAAGTGGACAATGCACAACTTGTGGCAGGTGACGTGGCAGGTGACATGGCCAGGTGAGGTGGCAGGTGGACAATCCACAAATTGTGGCAGGTGACGTGGCCAGGTGACGTGGCAAGTGGACAATGCACAACGTGTGGCAGGTGATGTGGCCAGGTGACGTGGCAGGTGACGTGGCCAGGTGACGTGGCAAGTGGACAATCCACAACTTGTGGCAGCTAACGTGGCCAGGTGACGTGGCAGGTGGACAATCCACAAATTATGGCAGGTGACGTGGCAGGTGACGTGGCAAGTGAACAATGCACAACTTGTGGCAGGTGACGTGGCAGGTGACATGGCCAGGTGACGTGGCAGGTGGACAATCCACAAATTGTGGCAGGTGACGAGGCCAGGTGACGTGGCAAGTGGACAATGCACAACTTGTGGCAGGTGATGTGGCCAGGAGACGTGGCAGGTGACGTGGCCAGGTGACGTGGCAAGTGGACAATCCACAACTTGTGGCCAGGTGACGTGGCAGGTGGACAATCCACAAATTATGGCAGGTGACGTGGCAGGTGACGTGGCAAGTGGACAATGCACAACTTGTGGCAGGTGACGTGGCAGATGACATGGCCAGGTGACGTGGCAGGTGGACAATCCACAAATTGTGGCAGGTGACGTGGCCAGGTGACGTGGCAAGTGGACAATGCACAACTTGTGGCAGGTGATGTGGCCAGGAGACGTGGCAGGTGACGTAGCCAGGTGACGTGGCAAGTGGACAATCCACAACTTGTGGCAGCTAACGTGGCCAGGTGACGTGGCAGGTGGACAATCCACAAATTATGGCAGGTGACGTGGCAGGTGACGTGGCAAGTGGACAATGCACAACTTGTGGCAGCTAACGTGGCCAGGTGACGTGGCAGGTGGACAATCCACAAATTATGGCAGGTGACGTGGCAGGTCACCTGGCCACGTCACCTGCCACGTCTCCTGGCCACATCACCTGCCACAAGTTGTGGCAGGTGATGTGGCCAGGAGACGTGGCAGGTGACGTAGCCAGGTGACGTGGCAAGTGGACAATCCACAACTTGTGGCAGCTAACGTGGCCAGGTGACGTGGCAGGTGGACAATCCACAAATTATGGCAGGTGACGTGGCAGGTGACGTGGCAAGTGGACAATCCACAACTTGTGGCAGCTAACGTGGCCAGGTGACGTGGCAGGTGGACAATCCACAAATTATGCCAGGTGACGTGGCAGGTGACGTGGCAAGTGGACAATGCACAACTTGTGGCAGGTGACGTGGCAGGTGACATAGCCAGGTGACGTGGCAGGTGGACAATCCACAAATTGTGGCAGGTGACGTGGCCAGGTGACGTGGCAAGTGGACAATGCACAACTTGTGGCAGGTGATGTGGCCAGGTGACGTGACAGGTGACGTGGCAAGTGAACATTCCACAACTTGTGGCCAGGTGACGTGGCAAGTGAACATTTCACAACTTGTGGCAGGTGACGTGGCAAGTGAACATTCCACAACTTGTGGCAGGTGACGTGGCAAGTGAACATTCCACAACTTGTGGCAGGTGACGTGGCAAGTGAACAATCCACAACTTGTGGCAGGTGACGTGGCAAGTGGACAATCCACAGCTTGTGGCAGATGATGTGGCAAGTGATACACTAAATACAAGTACACTGCTGCTCTCTCAGCTGCTGGTCTCCCAAAATGGCTGAAATGGTTAAATAATACTGTTTTTTGATCTTAGGGAGGGTCTTATGATGTTTCTTAACTAAACGCCTATAGACGCAAACGCAGTAAAAAGCCGCTAAAATCGCGGCAAAACTGGCGTTTTTAAACGCCGGTTTTAGCCTTTAAAAACGTGTGTTCAGCAGAGTTTGCACCGGCGTCTCGTGTGCATGGGGCCTTAAGGAGTTGTAAACCTTTGTGTTTTTTCACCTTAATGCATCCTATGCATTATATATAATATATAATACATAGGCAAACTTAGGCCCCATGCACACGAGACGCTGGTAAACGCGCGTTCAGAGGCAGTTGGACGCTTTTTTCAACTGCCCCTGAACTCATTCAATGTTATCCTATGTGTCCATGCACACAGTCCCGTTTTTGGGCGTTTTTAAGCAGTTGCATTTAACCTCGTTTTTCCAGAAGCAAAAAAATGGGTTCAGACGCAAACATTTTCCACGTTTCAGGCGCAAAACGCGGCTAAACGCAGTACCGCAATTTAGTTTATAAGCGTTTTTAAAGGTGACCTATTTTTTTACATTAGAAATCTCAAAAATTATGGCAAATGATGAAAAAACATAAAAATATATTGTGAGGGGGTTAGCTCAGCAGCGGGTGTGTGTGACCCTCGGGATGGGCTCCCCACACAAAAACAGGCCCAGCAAACGGAGGTTGTGGTTTTCAAAATCAAAAAGGTGCGGTTTATTTTCTATTTACAGTGACAAAACACAGCAAAGCAAAAGAAACATAAACAAAATAAATCCTGGTCAACTTGACCTCTGACTAAACATACAGGTTTCCTAACTAACAACTGGGATCAGCCTAGTGCTGTCCTAGTCCCTAAGTCCCTGGTTTTAAATGTCCAAGCAAATAGCCACACAGGCTTTGTCTCACCGCACAGGGGTTCACTCTCCCTAGACAGTCCACACAGGTCTGGGTCCAGGCATGAGCAAACACCTAATGAATCTGGGAGTTCTTATAGAGGCCTAAATGAGCTGACAAGCTTCAGCTGGTCTCATCAACTCCCTGTCTGCACGACGCCCCACACTCTCCCTAGAGGTATGAGTCATCCATGAGCCCACTAGCCTCAGCTGGGCTTATACAACTCTCCACCTAGTTGTATAAGTCGGCGTAAAGCCTGAATCTGGGCGAAATATATCTACCCCCCTGGATGCAACCAGGTGACTTTACCTTCCTGCTGTCACATACCCCCCCCTCTTGTTTTAACCTCGGGGTTGGAACACCAGCAATCAGGCATTCATGTACTCGAGACAAAGCATCCACATTCCCCATTTGAACGCCAGGGCGATGCTTTACTGTGAAGTTGAATTCCTGGAGGGCCAGGAACCACCTATTCACTCTTCTATTTGTTTCCTTGTTTTGAGCCATCCACTTTAACGGAGCGTGATCCGTAACCATGTCAAAGTGCCTACCTAGCAGGTAGTACCGAAGGGAATCTAGAGCCCACTTCACCGCTAAACACTCCTTTTCAACGGTGGCGTAATTTACCTCATGGGACTTCAACTTCCTGCTGAGGTAAATGACTGGGTGCTCTTCCCCGTTCCAGACCTGGGACAATACTGCTCCTAACCCCACATCTGACACATCACTTTGTACGACAAAGTCTTTAGAGAAGTCGGGTGAGTACAACACTGGCTGGCTACATAAGGCTTGTTTCAAGAATTGGAATGCTGCCTCAGCCTCGGGGGTCCATTTAATCATGACCGACCCTTTCCCCTTCGTCAGGTTGGTTAGGGGCACAGCCTTAGAAGCAAAGTGGGGAATGAATCGCCGATAATACCCAGCGATTCCCAGAAAGGCTCGTACCTGCTTCTTGCTGTTGGGACGTGGCCAACTCTGGATGGCCTCGACTTTGTTGAGTTGGGGTTTTATTACTCCCCTCCCAATGGTGTACCCAAGATATTTGGCCTCCTCCTGCCCAATGGTACACTTCTTGGGGTTAGCCGTAAACCCCGCTTCCCGAACAGAGTCCAGGACTGCTTGCACTTTTGGCAGATGTGAGGCCCAATCTGTGCTATGGACAATTACGTCATCCAGGTAAGCCGCAGCATACTTCCGATGGGGCCTCAGCATCTGGTCCATTTTCCGCTGGAATGTGGCCGGCGCATTCTGTAACCCGAACGGCATTCTTTTATATTGGAACGCCCCGTCTGGGGTTACAAATGCGGTTTTCTCTTTGGCCGACTTGGCCAGGGGGATTTGCCAATACCCTTTTGTGAGGTCAAGAGTCGTCATGTATCGGGCTGTTCCCAGCCGGTCGATCAACTCATCTATACGTGGCATGGGGTAGGTGTCAAATTTTGTAACTTTGTTCAACTGACGAAAATCGTTACAAAATCGCCAGCTCCCATCCGGTTTAGGCACCAACACAATGGGACTAGACCAATCACTTTGGGACTCCTCTATCACCCCTAAGTTCAGCATTTTCTGTACTTCCTCCCGTATTGCCTCCCGTCGGGCCTCTGGGATCCGATAGGGTTTTAACTTCACCCTTTCACCGGGCGGGGTAATGATGTCATGCTCTACCCCAGATGTTTGTCCCGGCAGCTCAGAGAATACCTCCTTGTTGCGAAGCACAAACTCCTTAACCTCCTGTTGTTGGGGTTGTGACAAGGTGGCTGCTATTCCAACCTCAGGAATCACGCAACCAGTTTGAGCTGGTGACCAAGTGTCTGCGACTAGGGACTCTCTATCCCTCCAGGCTTTCAACAGATTAACGTGATAGATCTGTTCGGGCTTTCGCCTTCCTGGTTGTCTGACCTTGTAATTCACTTCGCTCACTTTTTCCATTATCTCATAGGGGCCTTGCCATTTGGCAAGGAATTTACTTTCAACCGTAGGGACAAGTACCAGTATCCTATCCCCCGGGGAAAAGGTACGGGTCTTGGCTCCACGGTTGTACACTCTCTGCTGTGCTAACTGCGCTTGGGCCAAATGTTCCTTCACGATGGGCATTACCTGTGCAATTCGGTCTTGCATCAGGGCGACATGCTCAATCACACTCCTGTGGGGAGAACTCTCACTTTCCCAAGTTTCCTTGGCAATATCCAACAGCCCTCTTGGGTGTCTCCCATACAGTAACTCAAAGGGGGAGAATCCCGTAGAGGATTGGGGCACCTCCCTAATAGCAAACATCAGATAAGGAAGTAGACAGTCCCAATCCTTTCCATCTCTATCCACCACTTTCTTCAACATTTGTTTTAGGGTTTTGTTGAATCTTTCAACCAGCCCATCGGTTTGGGGGTGATACACAGATGTACGTAATTGCGTCACTTTGAACAATTTACACAGCTCCTTCATAACCCGGGACATAAAGGGTGTACCTTGGTCCGTAAGCAGTTCTTTACAAATACCCACCCGGCTAAACACAAGAGATAGCTCTTTGGCTATGGTTTTGGCCGAGGTATTTTGGAGAGGGATCGCTTCTGGATAACGGGTGGCATAGTCCATTATAACTAATATGTACTGGTGCCCCCTAGCGGACTTGATTATAGGACCTACCAAATCCATGGCGATCCTCTCAAACGGGACCTCAATGATGGGTAGAGGGACCAGCGGGCTACGGAAATGTGGCATCGGGGCCGACCTCTGACACACAGGGCAGGAGGAACAATAATTTTCTATGTCCTTCATCACCCCCGGCCAATAGAATCTCTGTAATACCCTCTCTCGGGTTTTCTCTGTCCCCAGATCACCTCCAAGAATGTGCCCATGGGCCAACTCCAACACCAACTTCCTGTAAGGTTTGGGCACCACAAGCTGCTCAACGGTTTCTTCTGCCCTTTTTGCCACCCGATACAGTAGGTCCTTCTCTACGCTGAAGTATGGGTAAGTGCAGGTATTATCTGGGTTCACTAACTCGCCATCTATTTTCACTACGTTTTCCCGTGCCTTTATTAGGGCGGGGTCTTTCAACTGTTCTGTGGCAAAGTTTTCCCTGTGAACCTCAAGATCAGAAAACTCCACAGACGGTAGGTTTTCGTCTGAGGAGGTGGGCTCCTCTCCAGTTTCTTGAGTCTCCCCTGCCAATACTGATAAGGGAAATTCCGGAGAGTCCTCACCACTCTCAGGGGAGTTCTGGCTATCACATTCCTGGTACATAGGGGCACCAGTGGGGGGCTCAGGATCATCCCACAGTTCCCAGAACTTCGGAAAATCCCTTCCCACAATGGCGTCATGCGGTAACTGAGATACTAAGCCCACTGGATGAGAGAGGGTACCTTTGGGGGTCTCGAAGCACACTGTAGTCACTGGATACTCTCGGGTGTCCCCATGCACACAAATAACAGCTACCTTGCTATTCCCAGAGACCTCTGTTTTAACTAACTCAGCCTTTATCAGGGTCACAAGGCTACCTGAATCCAGCAATACCACAACATTTCTACCATTAACACACATTTTGCATAAATGTTTCTCAGTTCCTCGAATGGCAGTGCATGCGACTGTCGCACACAGCGACTGACGTCTGCCCGTCAGAAAGTCAAAATGCATGGGTTCCTCCACAACAGGGCAATTGGCTGTCTCTGGGTCTCCATGGCTTACCCACTTTTGGATGGCAGTAGGAAGAGCTCTCAAAAACCGATCCATTACAACACGTTCCACAATCTTTGGTGCGGACAAAGTCTCTGGCTGTAGCCACTTTCTGCTCAGGTGAATGAGATCATACATTTGAGACCTGGGGGGTTTTCCAAGCTGGAAAGTCCAGTTATGCACACGCTGAGCCCGGACAGCCTGGGTGACACCCAGCCTTGCCAATATTTCAGCTTTTAGCATCACATAGTCTTTTGCTTGGTTAGGGTCTAGGTCATAGTAAGCTTTCTGCGATTCACCAGTTAACAGAGGAGCCACCAGTCCAGCCCACTGCTCCTCAGGCCACTTTTCTCTTTCAGCGGTCCTTTCAAATGTGGTCAAAAATACCTCTGGATCATCCTCTCCAGTCATTTTTGTCAATAAACGACTCACCCCAAAGGACGCGGTATTAGTGGGACGGCTTTCCTCACTGGTCTGCGGACGTTGCTGCATTACTGCTTCCATCTGTTGTTGTAGTCTCTGCTCTTGCTTCTGCAACAGGTCTATGAAGCGGGCCTCAGATTGCTGCTGGGCTTGTTGCTGAGCCTCCAGACTCTGTTGCAAAGTTGCGTTTGTCTGCTGCTGGGCTGCAAGGCTCTGTTGATGAGCTTGCTGCTGGGCTGCGAAGTTCTGTTGTTGAGCTGCAAGGCTCTGTTGATGAGCTGCAAGGCTCTTTTGCAAACCTGCATTTGTCTGCTGTTGATTGGCATTTGCTAGAGCCAGCTGCTTCAGTATCTCCTCCATGCTGGCTTAAAAAAAAACTGCCACTGGTTCTCCACCAACTGTGAGGGGGTTAGCTCGGCAGCGGGTGTGTGTGACCCCCGGGATGGGCTCCCCACACAAAAACAGGCCCAGCAAACGGAGGTTGTGTTTTTCAAAATCAAAAAGGTGCGGTTTATTTTCTATTTACAGTGACAAAACACAGCAAAGCAAAAGAAACATAAACAAAATAAATCCTGGTCAACTT
Organism: Rana muscosa; assembly: GCA_029206835.1. NCBI lineage: Eukaryota > Metazoa > Chordata > Amphibia > Anura > Ranidae > Rana > Rana muscosa. Next base: position 1,073,707,300 of record CM055117.1, read on the forward strand.
GACCTCTGACTAAACATACAGGTTTCCTAACTAACAACTGGGATCAGCCTAGTGCTGTCCTAGTCCCTAAGTCCCTGGTTTTAAATGTCCAAGCAAATAGCCACACAGGCTTTGTCTCACCGCACAGGGGTTCACTCTCCCTAGACAGTCCACACAGGTCTGGGTCCAGGCATGAGCAAACACCTAATGAATCTGGGAGTTCTTATAGAGGCCTAAATGAGCTGACAAGCTTCAGCTGGTCTCATCAACTCCCTGACTGCACGACGCCCCACACTCTCCCTAGAGGTATGAGTCATCCATGAGCCCACTAGCCTCAGCTGGGCTTATACAACTCTCCACCTAGTTGTATAAGTCGGCGTAAAGCCTGAATCTGGGCGAAATATATCTACCCCCCTGGATGCAACCAGGTGACTTTACCTTCCTGCTGTCACAATATATATAAAAAAATGTAATTGCTTCCATTGCATTGTGGACAATCCACAACTTGTGGCAGGTGACATGGCAAGTGGACAATCCACAACTTGTGGCAAGTGGACGATCCACAACTTGTGGCAAGTGGACGATCCACAACTTGTGGCAGGTGACGTGGCCAGGTGATGTGGCAGATGATGTGGCCAGGTGACATGGCATGTGGACAATCCACAACTTGTGGCAGGTGACGTGGCCAGGTGAGGTGGTCAGGTGACATGGCAAGTGGACAATCCAAAACTTGTGGTAGGTGACATGGCCAGGTGACGTGGCAGGTGACGTGGACAGGTGATGTGGCCAGGTGACGTGGCCAGTGGACAATCCACAACTTGTGGCAGATGACGTGGCCAGGTGACATTGCAGGTGACGTGGCCAGGTGATGTGGCAAGTGGACAATCCACAGCTTGTGGCAGGTGACGTGGCCAGGTGATGTGGCAGGTGACGTGGCCAGGTGATGTGGCCAGTGGACAATCCACAACTTGTGGCAGATGACGTAGCCAGGTGACGTGGCAGGTGACGTGGCCAGGTGATGTGGCAAGTGGACAATCCACAGCTTGTGGCAGGTGACGGGGCCAGGTGATGTAGCAGGTTACGTGACCAGGTGACATGGCAGGTGACGTGGCAAGTAGACAATTCACAACTTGTGGCAGGTGACGTGGCCAGGTGGACAATCCGCAACTTGTGGCAAGTGGACAATCCACAGCTTGTGACAGGTGACGTGGCAAGTGGACAATCCACAGCTTGTGACAGGTGACGTGGCAAGTGAACACACTAATTACAAGTACACTGCTGCTCTCTCAGCTGCTGCTACTCACTCTGGTCTCATAAAATGGCTGAAATGGTTAAATAATACTGTTTTTTGAGCTTAAGGAGGGTCTTATGATATTTCCTAACTAAACGCTTATAGACACAAACGCGGTAAAACGCGGTTAAACGCGGCTGCAATCTCGGCAAAACGGGCGTTTCTAAACGCCGGTTTCAGCCTTTAAAAACGTGCGTTCAGCAGAGTTTGCACCGGCGTCTAGTGTGCATGGGGCCTTAGAATACAATATAAACCAAAAATTGTTATATGATTAGATTTTGCAGCAGCAAGATCTTCCCACTCCATCTAAAAGCTTGGTTCTTGTCCTCCTGGGGAGTTTGGTGTTCCCACACACCTTTGTCTACTGTCGCTCCTCCTGTTACAATCTCCATTATATAAGATAAATAAAACCTCTAAGGAAGATTAGGAAGACTGGGCCCCTATGCCTTTCACTTACAGAAAGATGCATGATGGCCATAAAAAAGGGGCTTCCTCTAAGCATTGGACCATGTAGCTGGAGGTTTGCCAAGGGTGTCACCTTTGCCTACACACTTTGTTGTTGCTCATCTCAGAAAGTTAATAAGTATGGACCGGTAGTGGCTGCTGGATGCAACAAAGGATGGAAAAAATAAAAAATAGTATACAACAGTGTAAAAACAGCTTCCATTACACACAAGTGCTTTAGTAAATTAGGGGATCTACGTCTAAAAAAAATCATATCACAAGCATTTTCTGGGCTGTAGCTAATTATCCCCATATTTTGTATTTCTTGTATGATTTTTTTATGATCATCAGCTCTATCTAGTGGCTAAATTGTGGTATTTTTCCTGATTGAGGTATTGCAGGACCACTAGAAGAAACTGGTGATCATAGTAAATAATCACATTAGACAAAATACAGGTGTAGCACCCTCCTGGTATAGAGTAGGCTGTTAAGTACATTTAGTTTAGCTTTTCTGTAATCATTGGAGCAGGGGTTGATTGCTAAGTGCTGTTTAGTGTTTCACAGGCTGCTGCCCTGTTAGTTCCCCCATCTTCTAGAGGATTCCAGAAGTACAGCGGGAGGTAGAACAGAACAAGCAGCCTGAATACTTATGGAACTCCAGCCAATCACTGTGGAGGTGTGCCCAGAAGGTGGGAAGAGAGCCAATAAATAGACTGGGGTGTGAGACAGAAGAGCAGAGTTCCTGGGTCCAGTCTTGCTGGAGCAGACCTATCAGGAACCATAAATCAGACTGAGACAAAAATGCAGTAAAAATCACACCTTTTATTATAATGGTAAAAATGGTACAGATCAGTAAACATGGTCAAAACATAAGCCAGGGATCGGTAACCAAAGCAGGTAGTCAAACAGGCCAGTAATCATGAAACCAGAGATCAGAGAAGTTGGAGGCAGAAGAACAGGATCAGGAACCAGAAGGGACATTCGTCAGGCAATATCTTTCCTAGGAACACAGCAGAGAATCTCCAGATATATTGACCAGGGCGAAGGCAGTAAAGGAATGAACAAGGCAATTTAAATAGCCAGAAGGGGCTGGCTGTAGGCAGGACTGATGAGCAGATAATGATAACCAGGTGAGCCACTGAAGGATTAATGATTGCTAACAATTATCCGGCAGCTGTTCAGCCTGAGCACAGAGAAGCAAGCTGATAAGAGCCCAGCCCTAACAAGACCCCTGTGTAGGTGCTCTACCCCTGCAACAGATTTCTTAAAAGATCTGTGAGGAAGATACAAAGGTCCCAGTTAGGCTTAGCTGGGGGCCTATTTGCAAGCTAAAAACCAAGGGTCAAGTGGGTTCTGGAGAATCTCACTGGAGAGAGCCAGGAGGAAGTTGGTGGGAAAGAGTCCAGCTGTCCTATGGTGGTGTGAGTCTACATCTCCCTCACTAGGAAGATCCTGGTGGATCGGCAGGAGGCAACCGATGATCCTGTGGCTAAGTGAGTAAGCAACCCTATTGCTGAGATGTTAGTGACTGTGTAGCTTTTAAAACTCTGGAGGGAGTACAGGTTCACTCTCAGCATAGAGATCCTGTGGGACATTCAGTGTGTGCAGTGCAGCCAGGGCTGAAACAAGGGGTGACTGCCCTGGGAGCAAGGGTGTACTGTGGGGATAGGGGCACTTTCCTTGTGTTACAAGGCTGACAGGAGTAGTGACAACAGCATCACTACTTTTGTCAGCCCAGTGCTATGAGCAATGAGGAGAGAGCCGGGACGTGGTGCGGGCTGTGTTCTCACTACCCCTTCTCTTTCCTTCTAGTGCAGTGCTCCTGTATTAACAAGCAGTCAGCGGTGATCACAAACACACAGGAGCTGTACTAGCGGGAAGGAGGTGGGGGAGAGAGCACACAGACTGTACTGCTGCAGAAGTGTCCAGGAGAGAGCATCTTTGCCCTGGGTGCTGGATGACCTTGCCCCAGCAGCCACCAGTTTGTGAAGTGCAGCCAGAAATTGTGGAGTCCTCAACTTATACAGTTCTCCAGTTTTTGAGGTATCCCATGCACTCCCCATCTCAGTTCATAGTTCTCAAGAAAACCCCAAAAAAGAAACCCCTAGACCAGGGGTCTCCAAACCTTCTAAACAAGAGGCCAGTTTACTGTCCTTAAGACTTTAGGGGTGGCAAGACTAGGGCCAGTGGAAGGAGAAAATGTCATTGTGTCCTGGTGTCCAGTTGGAGTAAACAATGCCCTATCCTTGGTGTCAGTGGAAGGAATAATGCCCCATTGTTAGGGTCAGTTGGAGGAATAGTGCCCCATTGTTGGTGTCAGTGGGAGGAATAATGCCACATCGTTGGTGTCAGTGGGAGGAATAGGGGCCCATCCTTGGTGTCAATGGAAGGAATAGCACACGAGGCATTGGATGCAGCAGTTTGTCTATTACCCTGGCACCTCACAGATATACTCCATTGAAAGGGGAGGCTCTTTGCATTCACCCTACTCAAATGGTGATGCATATTTGATATATCCTTATCTGACCTAGGACTGCATTTATCTGTGGAGTTTGCGTTGCATATTCTTCCTTCTCATTCTATGACTAGGATCTGTCTACTACACTGTGCACATAGAATCCAATATATGTAAATAGGGTTTTCTTCAGTTCCGCCCATCATTTTTGGGGACCCTTGTTGGAGATCTTTGGTCCTTTTGATCCATGAGCTGCAATATAGGGCTTTCCATATTTACCATCTTGAACAATACGCATGGCTTTTTGACATATGGAATGCCGAATAAATCCTTGAAACTCTACACTTTTTGACCTTTATGTTTGTAAATTCCCTGAAGAAGGGCTTCATACCGAAACAGCTGTTGGGTCTGACTCATGCCGCGTACACACGACCGCTTTTCTCGACGAGAAAAATGGAATTTTTTTTTTTCGCAGAGAAAAACAATCGTCTGTAGGCTTTATGTTGTTTTTCTCGTTGAGAAAAACGGCATAAAAAACGACGAGAAAAATTAGAACATGTTCTAAATTTTCTCATCGTTTTTTCCAGCATTTTTTTCCGCGGCAGTTTTCCCATAGGGAGACACTGCCGCGGAGCCCACAGACGGTCGTTTTTCTCGTCAAGAGAAAAAATGACGGGAAAAACGACCGTGTGTAGGGAACCAAGCGGTTCCCTCGTTTTTCCTGTCATTATTCACGGCGGTTTTTTAACCGCCGTGAATAATGATCGTGTGTACGCGGCATCAGAGTGTTCTATCTCCTCTCATCAATCACACCAAGCTTTCTGGATTTGCATATCTTCCATGTGTTTTTTTTTATAATTCACAATGTGATGTTTTTTGTACTTATTGATTAAATTTATACTTTTACATATACTGTTGTCTGTTTGCAGTCACTTTAAAGTCCCACCTCCAAGGAGTTTTTTCTGTTTTTTTTAATGGAAGGAATAGTGGCCCATCGTTGGTTTCAATGGATCGAATTATGCCCCATTGTTGGGGTCAGTGGATGGAATAGTGCCAAGGGCAGGATAAATGCAAGCAAAGGGCCACATTTTGGAGACCGCTGCCCTAGACTATTGTTGGAGCCATATACAAAGATAGCACTGGCATGCGTGGGGCATGAGAGAGCCTCAGTCCAAATATATGTACATACAAAGAGAAAATTGCCCAAGGGACTTTGAGAGACACAAACCAAAAATTATAAAATGTACAAAATGTATTAAACATTTAAACATATTTAATATACACTGATAAAATTGTTCTGGTAGACATAAACACATATGCATAGATATCCATAGTTACATAGATCAAAGCATAGTTGACAATCCAAGGTGTAGATGCTAATGTAACACATTTATCAGTTTCTCCACGTGTTTCGCGAGACAGTGCTCGCTTTCTCAGGAGATATATAAATAAACGTCTGAAATTAGAGACAAAACACACATAAAGGGGGGGGGGGTAGGAATTCACACTTATGATAATGTAAAATAGCCCTCTCGAACTCCAGAAAAGGTTTGCAGTCATATAGATTCTTGGTTCTCATGAATCTCTACCATGGGGATGACACAGGCAAAGGGCAGTTCCGCAAAGGTCTAGATTGTTGGTGTCAGTGGAAGGACTTCTGCTCCATCTTTGGTGTTAGTGGGAGGAATAGTGCCACATTTAGGGATGAGCCGAACACCCCCCGGTTAAGTCTATGGGACACGAACATGAAAAATCAAAAGTGCTCATTTTAAAGGTTAATATGTCATAGAAAGTGTTTGGGGACTCGGGTCCTGCCCCAGGGGACATGTATCAATGCAAAAAACAAGTTTTAAAATTGGCTGTTTTTTCGGGAGCAGTGATTTTAATAATGCTTAAAGTAAAAAACAATAAAAGTGAAATATTCCTTTAAATTTCGTACCTGGGGGGTGTCTAAAGTATGCCTGTAATGTAGCGCATGTTTCCAGTGTTTATAACAGTCTCTGCACAAAATGTAGTTTCTGAAGGAAAAAAAGTATTTTAAAAATACTCGCGGCTGTAATGAATTGTCGGTCCGGCAATACAGAGAAAAGTAATTGAAAGTCATTGAAAAATAAAAAAATAAAAATGCGTGGGGGTCCCCCAAAATTCCATTAACAGGCCCTTCAGGTCTGGTATGGATATTAAGGGGAACCCCGCACAACATTTTTAAAAACCACACACACAGTTGTGAAAAGTCCTTTATTAAAAATAAAAAATAAAAAAAGCCATTCCAGCATTGTAATGCAGTCTGTCCAGCGACGATCCATGAATCTCCAGCGATGCGGCGAGTCTCCAGCGATGAACAAAGCACATCTTCCCTGCACCGGAGCCTCCCGGCTAATGACGCGCAAGCAGTGTTGAAAGTTCTTTTATAACCGAGGTCGGGGCCACCCATGATGTGACGGGTAACCCCGCCCCCTCTAACACGTCACTGGGGTTTCCAACCTCGGTTATAAAAGAACTGTCAACACTGCTTGCGCGTCATTAGCCGGGAGGCTCCGGTGCGGGGAAGATGTGCGTCGTTCATCGCTGGAGACTCTCCGCATCGCTGGAGATTCATGGATCGTCGCTGGACAGACTGCATTACAACGCTGGAATGGCTTTTTTTATTTTTTATTTTTAATAAAGAACTTTTCACAACTGTGTCTGTGTTTTTTTAAAATGTTGACACTTTCTTTTGTGAAATGGTAGGGGTACAATGTACCCCGTTACCAATTCACATAGGGGGGGCCGGAATCTGGGGGTCCCCTTTGTTAAAGGGGGCTTCCAGATTCCGATAAGCCCCCCGCCTGCAGACCCCCACAACCACCGGGCAAGGGTTGTGGGGATGAGGCCCTTGTCCCCATCAACATGGGGACACCCCCCCATATTGAGGGCATGTGGCCTGGTATGGTTCAGGAGGGGGGGCGCTCTCTTGTCCCCCCTCTTTTCCTGTGGCCTGCCAGGTTGCGTGCTCGGATAAGGGTCTGGTATGGATTTTTGGGGGGACCCCACGCCATTTTTTTTTATTGTGCTGGGTTTCCCTTAAAATCCATACCAGACCTGAAGGGTCTGGTATGGATTTTTGGGGGTACCCCACGCCATTTAAAAAAAAAATTGCAGCGGAGTTTCCCTTAATATCCATACCAGACCTGAAGGGCCTGTTAATGGAATTTTGGGGGACCCCTACGCATTTTTTTTTTCAATGACTTTCTATGACTTTTCTCTGTATTGCCGGGACCAACAATTCATTACAGCCGCGAGTAGTTTTAAATGACTTTTTTTCCTTCAGAAATTACATTTTATGCAGAGACTTCTATAAACACGGGAAACATGCGCTACTTTACAGGCATACTTTAGACACCCCCCAGGTACGAAATTTAAAGGAATATTTCACTTTTATTGTTTCACTTTAAGCATTATTAACCACTTAAGCCCCGGACCATTTGGTAGCTAAAGGACCAGAGGTGAATTCAGAATTTTGCACTGCGCTGCTTTAACTGTAAATTGTGCGGACGTGCAATGTTGTACCCAAACAAAATTTACGTCCTTTTCTTCCCACAAATAGAGCTTTCTTTTAATGGTATTTGATTGCCTCTGCGATTTTTATTTTTTGCGATATAAACGGAAAAAGACCAAAAATTTTGAAAAAAAATGATATTTTCTACTTTTTGTTATAAGAAAAATCGAATAAACTCAATTGTAGGCATACATTTAGGCCAAAATGTATTCAGCCACATGTCTTTAGTAAAAAAAATGTCAATAAGCGTATATTTATTGGTTTGCGCAAAAGTTATAGCGTCTACAAGCTAGGGTACATTTTCTGGAATTTACACAGCTTTTCATTTATGACTGCCTATCTCATTTCTTGAGGTGCTAAAATGGCAGGGCAGTACAAACCCCTCCCCCCAATGACCCCATTTTGGAAAGTAGACACCCCAAGGAAATTGCTGAGAGGCATGTTGAGCCCATTGAATATTTTTTTTTTTTTTTGTCCCAAGTGATTGAATAATGGCAAAAAAAAAAATTACAAAAAGTTGTCACTAAATTATATATTGCTCACACATGCCATGGTTATATGTGGAATTGCACCCCAAAATACATTCTGCTGCTTCTCCTGAGTACGGGGATACCACATGTGTGGGACTTTTTAGGAGCCTAGCCACGTACGGGACCCCGGAAACCAAGCACCGCCTTCAGGATTTCTAAGGGCGCAAATTTTTGATTTCACTCCTCACTACCTATCACAGTTTCGAAGGCCATAAAATGCCAAAATAGCACAAAACCCCCCCAAATGACCCCATTTTGGAAAGTAGACACCCCAAGCTATTTACTGAGAGGCATGATTAGTCCATGGAATATTTTATATTTTGCCACAAGTTGCGGGAATATGACAAACTTTATTTTTTTTGCACAAAGTTGTCACTAAATGATATATTGCTCACACATGCCATGGGCATATGTGAAATTACACCCCAAAATACATTCTGCTGCTTTTCCTGAGTACGGGGATACCACATGTGTGGGACTTTTTGGGAGCCTAGTCGCGTACGGGACCCCAAAAACCAAGCACCGCCTTCAAGGTTTCTAAGGGCATAAATTTTTGATTTCACTCCTCACTACCTATCACTACCTATCACAGTTTTGAAGGCCATAAAATGCCAAGATGGCACAAAACCCCCCCAAATTACCCCATTTTGGAAAGTAGACACCCCAAGGAAATTGCTGAGAGGCATGTTGAGCCCATTGAATATTTTTTTTTTTGTCCTAAATGATTGAATAATGACAAAAAGAAAAAAAAAGAAAAAATGTACAAAAAGTTGTCACTAAATGATATATTGCTCACACATGCCATGGTTATATGTGGAATTGCACCCCAAAATACATTCTGCTGCTTCTCCTGAGTACGGGGATACCACATGTGTGGGACTTTTTGGGAGCCTAGCCGGGTACGGGGCCCCAAAAACCAAGCACCGCCTTCAGGATTTCTAAGGGCGTAAATTTTTGATTTCACTCCTCACTACCTATCACAGTTTCGAAGGCCATAAAATGCCAAAATAGCACAAAACCCCCCAAAATGACCCCATTTTGGAAAGTAGACACCCCAAGCTATTTACTGAGAGGTATGTTCAGTCCATGGAATATTTTATATTTTGCCACAAGTTGCGGGAATATGACAAACTTTGTTTTTTTTGCACAAAGTTGTCACTAAATGATATATTGCTCACACATGCCATGGGCATATGTGAAATTACACCCCAAAATACATTCTGCTGCTTCTCCTGAGTACGGGGATACCACATGTGTGGGACTTTTTGGGAGCCTAGCCGCGTACGGGACCCCAAAATCCAAGCACCACCTTCAAGGTTTCTAAGGGCATAAATTTTTGATTTCACTCCTCACTACCTATCACAGTTTTGAAGGCCATAAAATGCCAAGATAGCACAAAACCCCCCAAAATGACCCCATTTTGGAAAGTAGACACCCCAAGGAAATTTCTGAGAGGCATGTTGAGCCCATTGAATATTTTTTTTTTGTCCCAAGTGATTGAATAATGACAAAAAGAAAAAAAAATGTACAAAAAGTTGTCACTAAATGATATATTGCTCAAACATGCCATGGTTATATGTGGAATTGCACCCCAAAATACATTTGGCTGCTTCTCCTGAGTACGGGGATACCACATGTGTGGGACTTTTTGAGAGCCTAGCCACGTACGGGCCCCCGAAAACCAAGCACCGCCTTCAGGATTTCTAAGGGCACAAATTTTTGATTTCACTCCTCACTACCTATCACAGTTTTGAAGGCCATAAAATGCCAAGATAGCCCAAAACCCCCACAAATGACCCCATTTTGGAAAGTAGACACCCCAAGCTATTTGCCGAGAGGCATGGTGAGTATTTTACAGCTCTCATTTGTTTTTGAAAATTAAGAAAGACATATATTTTTTTTCTTTTTTCAATTTTTAAAACTTTGTGACAAAAAGCGAGATCTGCAAAATACTCACAATACCTCTCAGCAAATAGCTTGTGGTGTCTACTTTCCAAAATAGGGTCATTTGGGGGGGTTTTGTGCCATCTGGGCATTCCATGGCCTCCGAAACTGTGATAGGCAGTGAGGAGTGAAATCAAAAATTTACACCCATAGAAATCCTGAAGGCGGTGATTGGTTTTCGGGGTCCTGTACGCGGCTAGGCTCCCAAAATGTCTCACACATGTGGTATCCCCGTACTCAGGAGAAGCAACAGAATGTATTTTGGGGTGCAATTCCACATATAACCATGGCATGTTTGAGCAATATATAATTTAGTGACAACTTTTTGTAAAAAATTTTTTTTCTTTTTATTATTCAATCACTTGGGACAAAAAAAAAAATATTCAATGGGCTCAACATGCCTCTCAGCAAATAGCTTGAGGTGTCTACTTTCCAAAATGGGGTCATTTGGGGGGGTTTTGAACTGTCCTGGCATTTTATGCACAACATTAGGAAGCTTATGTCACACATCATCCACTCTTCTAACCACTTGAAGACAAAGCCCTTTCTGACACTTTTTATTTACATGAAAACATTTTTTTTTTGCAAGAAAATTATGTTGAACCCCCAAACATTATATATATTTTTAAAGCAAAGGCCCTACAGATTAAAATAGTGGGTGTTGCATTTATTTTTTCCACACAGTATTTGCGCAGCGATTTTTCAAACGCATTTTTTGGGGGAAAAACACACTTTTTTAAATTTTTAATGCACTAAAAAACACTATATTGCCCAAATGTTTGATGAAATAAAAAAGATGATCTTAGGCCGGGTACAAATTGTTCGCTGTTCGCTGAATGGGTGAACAGCCAATGTTCGCGTCAAACTCATGTTCTATTTGAACATAAAGCTCATCCCTAGCCACATTGTTGGTGTTAGTGGGAGGAAAAGTGCCACATTGTTGGTGTCAGTGGGAGGAATAGTGTCACATTGTTGATGTGAGTGGGAGGAATAGTGTCACATTGTTGGTGCCAGTGGGAGGAATAGTGTCCATGGTTGGTGTCAATAGAAGGAATAGTGGCCTGGCTATCGTTGGTGTCAATGGAAGAAATTATGCCCCATCATTGGTGTCAATGAATAGAATTATGCCCTATTGTTGGTGTCAATGGAAGAAATTATGCCCCATTGTTGGTGTCAGTGTATGGAATAGTGCCAAGGACCGAAAAAAGGCAAGCAAAGGCCGCATCGGACCCCTGGGCAGCAGTTTGGAGACCGCTGCCCTAGACTATTGTTGGAGCCAATGGAAGAATGCAGGAAATGCTGTGCGCCTGACTGTGTGTGCTCTGAGGGGGAAATAGGACCAAAATTTCCAGCGGCTTTTTAGGGGGCGCGCTACATGGGATAAGTTGTTGCAGCTGGGTGAATGCTTGTAACAGGGTTTCAGTGTACTCTAATAAAAAATAAAATGTGTTTTTACATTTATCTAGCTAATATTGGGCTTTTTAAGGTTTGATGACCATTGAAAAAAGGTTATGTTTAAAACACTGCGCCCCCCCCCCCCCCCCCATTTTTTTTTTTTTTTGTTTGTCAAGCCAGTTCATAAAAGACCAGGTTTCATTACATACTATATGCTTTATAAGATTCATGCAAACTTATTACACTGCTCATGGAAGGTGATCTTTTAAATCACATTAAACTAATGTTCCCGAAAGTCAGGATAATGTAAGTTTTATTGAATCAACGTATCTTGAAAGGTCAGCCGCTGATTTGCTCTCTATAATGGATAAGGCGATGGAAAAACATAATGAATGCTTTATTGTGTCGCGCTTGACCTTGAGACATTGTTACATAGTTTCTTTTTTTTTTTTTTCCAAAGAGATTTATGAATCTCACTGCAATTTAGGAAAATTATACACTTTGCGAGGAGGGTGACTGCTTGTATTAGGGCAGCGTAGTCTGAAATCACGGGCGAGCGCGGCCGCCCCTTTAGGCATTATCCAGAGAATAAAATTAGTAATCCTACGGCAAAACCGTAATGGGATGTTATTTGTATAAAACAGGGTCTGACCCTAAAGTAACAAAACCGTACAAATCACCATAAAAAATGAATGCCTGAGCAGGATCATTTTATTCCGAATCACCAGAGGTCTCTGATTTATATTTGTTACTTTCTTTGGGTTGACTGCAAAGGTCGGAATGGTCAAAGCGTGGAGCGTTCACTTACTGCATCGTGCTGTGATTGAGACTAATTCTACAAGTGTTCAGTTATGAAATCTAAACCCCATGCACAATTCTAAGTATAAAGCTAAAGTACAGATATGTTAACTGGTTTATATGCCAAATGTTTTTTAATTCTTTTTAGCCAGTTTTGTGATCCAGAAGCCACTGCCAGACACAATAGCCAGGTTGGTGACAACAGTTGAACTCCTGGTATGATCTTTATTGCATGCTTACATTGGCACATTATAAGTATGCACATCTTATACCTGGGGAAGCTGATAATCAATCTAGCAGTCGGCACTACTATGGTGATCGCCGCAATCTTCCAGTTCCTGTGCCAAATGGCCACTTCCACTATTCAATGAGCACCTTTTCAAATACCAGGCATTCTCTGGTCGGATGAGTTAGAGATTCTGACATCACCACCCCTCATCTCCACCTTGTCCAATCAGAAATTGCCTTGTATTCACTGGAAAAAAAGTACAAAGTGTTCTATGAAGGATGGCAGTACTGAGCTAGTAGCGACCCCATTTGGTCAGTGGGGGGAGGGGGCTTGCACAGGACCCAGAAGATCAGGACGATTGCAGTAGTAGACCTGACTACTGTCTTGATTGTCAACTTTCCCAGGAATGAGATATACATACTAGCGTAGTGGTTTCTAAACGGCGGCCAGGGGCCCTTTGCTTGCCTTTATCCGGCCCTTGGTGTACTATTCCTCTCACTGAAATTAACAATGAGGCATCATTTCTGCAACTAACACCAACAATGGGGAACTATTCCTCCCACTGACACCAATGATGGGACACTGTTCCTCCCACTGACACCAATGATGGGACACTGTTCCTCCCACTGACACCAATGATGGAGCACCGTTCCTCCCACTGACACCAATGATGGGACACTGTTCCTCCCACTGACACCAATGATGGGACACTGTTCCTCCCACTGACACCAATGATGGGACACTGTTCCTCCCACTGACAGCAATGATGGGACACTGTTCCTCCCACTGACACCAATGATGGAGCATTATTCCTCCCACTGACACCAATGATGAGACAATGTTCCTCCCTCTGACACCAATGATGGGGTCCTATTTCTGTCACGAACACCAACGATAGGGCACTATTCCTCCCACTAAAACTAAAGGAAGGGCACTATCTCTGTCACGGACACAATGATGGGGCACTGCCGATGCCAGGACATTTTCTACCCCCACTGGCCACAGCCTGGCTTGTGTATGACAGCCGCCGGGATTATAGAGGACCAGCAATCATTTCCTCTTCAGGTGGAATACATGCTAGGGAACACACGCTACCTGATGCCATAGAGTGATCATTAGACTACTTGTGCATGGTGTAAGTGCATTTTTATTTACTTGTTGAGAAAATAAAACCGTTTTACACTCCTTTTTCCTTTGATATCCCTATATGAGTGTCCAGTGTACCTGAGAGAACCATACAGAGGCAAGGTGGAACCAGTGGTGGTGATATTGGTAACAGTATTCCCAGGAAGTTCCCCTTGGCTGGAGGGTGTTCCTGGCTTCTATGCTTCTGGTCCAGTGGTGTATGGCCATACCAGCAGGCCCTTTTTAACTTCTTGCTATTGCAAGAGGTCAGATTTATCTGGTGAGTGTGGAGTGGTTGCTTTGGACATTGGAGCACAATTTTTTTTGGAGAATGTGGGTGTTTTAGAACATGCAGCAATACATTTTATTTTGTACATTTGACATGCACATTTGAGTACTATCTCTGTTTTTTGCATTTTCTCTATCCTGACCTTGAGCTGACACTTGACCTGCTTCTTCACTACCTGCCCTAACCTTGAGCTGACACTTGACCTGCTTCTTCACTACCTGCACTGACCTTGAGCTGACACTTGACCTGCTTCTTCACTACCTGCCCTGACCTTGAGCTGATACTTGACCTGCTTCTTCACTACCTGCCCTGACCTTGAGCTGACACTTGACCTGCTTCTTCACTACCTGCCCTGACCTTGAGCTGACACTTAACCTGTTTCTTCACTACCTGCACTGACCTTGAGCTGACACTTGACCTGCTTCTTCACTACCTGCCCTGACCTTGAGCTGACACTTGACCTGCTTCTTCACTACCTGCCCTGACCTTGAGCTGACACTTGACCTGCTTCTTTGCTGCCGGGGGTGGCACTTGGCCTGTATCTTTCCTGCCTTCTGTGACACTGACCTGACATTCCAACTGCACCTTCGTTGTCTGCACTGACCTTGACCTGATACCTCAGCTACCTACCTAGAATTCTTCCTGACTTGTGTACCAACAGGGAACCTGCTACAAGTAGAGAAATTCTGCAGGAGACAACCTGGGAGTTTCCTGGAAGCTCATTTCTATCCACACCATCTCAAATTTTCAGGAGCTGCCTAGCCTAGCAAAAGTAATAAAAGTATTAAAATAAGGCTATTAACGTCATTACTTCTAAGGGAATCAGGCAGGAACTGTTTTTTTTCCGTTTCAGCAAATTGGCCCCACATGTAGCACACAACAATGAAAATAGTACTGCTTGAATGCCCCTGAAGCTGTGTTAGTCTCATCAGCATGTGAATAGACTGGTGCAGGACAGACAGAATCGGCTTGTCGTTCTCTAGTAGACTTCAACAAAATGGTGGTCATCTGCACACAGATACAGACTCCCTGTTGCATTAATGTGAATGAGATGGGTATAAGATGGCTTCAGCTCCTGTTCTCCACCTGTAGAGAACTCCTCAGACAGGTTTTGTCCTTTTCAGGGCTTAATCATAGAGGCCCGAGGGGTTGTTTACAGGTGGAGAACAGAAGCTGAAGCCATCTTTTGCTCATCTTATTCACATTTACTGTATGCAACAGGAAGTGTGTGAAGACAGTCACCTTTTTGTTGAAGTCTACTAGAGCCTGACGAATTGGTCCCATGATTTATTTGTTGTTTTTTTTTCCTTCCTCTGGACCAACTGTGGGTCTGAGGTTCTGTGGATGCAGCTTTTTAATTAAATTATATTTGTCTATTGGTTGAACTCAATACAATGATAATAAAGTATCTAATCTAATTAAATCTAATCAATGGACATGTGTCCTTTAAACTGATTAACTATGTAACTAACTGATCTGCTTAGGTTTGCTGTGACCTCCTACAATTTAGAGCTGAACTCCTGCAAGCAGCTCAATACATTGTCAAAGCATACTGATGTAAACTGCCTTATCTGCCAAGCGATTTACAATTTTGTCCAGCCACTTCTGTAAAACACACATCTTAATCAGAAAACACCACCAGAAGGGTGATGCCACTTTTTCTGATAAGGAATAGAGTGATGTCACCATCATGCCTGCTAATTGGACAGTGAAGGACTATACATAACAAGTACAGTTGTTACTATCACTAGGCATACCATTACCTGGATAAATTTGACAATTCTATTCTTCTCGCCTTCCTTGCTTTGTATAATGCTGCCTTTTACATTATTTTTTTTGCTTGGAATCAGAGGTGGACAAATATCCACCCATCACACCCAGCCTTGCAGAACATGACTGACAGCAGCTACTTGTAGCAAGGTGTTGGGACCCTATTGGAAAAATTCTGCTTTAATGACCCGGGGTGTCACTAGATGTCCTCACATATCCACAATTTATCTTGGCAGGATCTTTTCTAAGGGAGCCCAGCATAGGATTAACGGGGTTGTAAAGGTAAAAGTTTTTTTACCTTAATGCATTCTATGCATTAAGGTGAAAAAACATCCGACAATACCGGCCCCCCTGGCCTCCCGTTTAGCTTACCTGAGCCCTCGAAAGTCCTGCGCTCGCCCCCGACATCCTCTTCGCCGCTCAGCCTATCCATTGATTGGTTACAGTGGACAGATTGAAATCAGCGCAGCCATTGGCTTGTGCTGCTGTCAATCACATCCAATAACGCGGCGCGCCGGGGGGCGGGGACGAGTGATACAGTGAGCATCAATAACCGCTGGCTGTATCACTGGAGCGCGCCCGCAATCACTCACCACCATGCGAGCTCGCATATAGGTGGTGAGTGATTGCGGGAAGGAGCCGAGACAGCCGCCGAGGGACCCCAGAAGACCAGGATCGGGGCCACTCTGTGCAAAACGAGCTGCACAGCGGAGGTAAGTATAACATGTTTGTTATTTTTATTTATTTTTTAACTTTTTTTCTTTAGTGATCCTTTAATGTGTCCTCTGTTGTGGGCTCCAGGATGCTATCTTGGAGATGGCTGTGTAGCAATTGTACAACAGACTCTAGAGAAATTTCAGGGTTTCCAGTATATGAATATAATCACAGAGAAGGTTCCTGCATTGGAAGTGGAGAGGGCAATCAGCATCGTATGTGCAGAGAGAAATTCATGGCCACTAGATTTCCCAACATGTCCACAATTTATCTGTCTAGGATCTGTTATAAAGGGAACCCATCAAAGCAATAAAGTGCCCCCTGCTATGGGCTCCAGGAACCATTTTGGAGAGGTCTATGTCGCAATCGGACACCAAGTTCTTGCGAGATTTGGGCAGCCATTTTGGGGTAGACATGGAAAATATTGTAAGTACCATGTACTGTGTCACTGTAGAGGAGTACTGGATGGGAAAGCTGAAGGACAGCCTCCATGTGAAGGTGAGAGTTTGGTGCGAGTGGTTGCTCTTTCCAAGGGGCTGGTCTGCTTCCCAACAAAGTGAGAGTCTTTTTTGGGGGATGAGAGTGAGACCACAAACTATGAAGTTAGGAGCAGGTGTATCTTACACGAGGGTCTCCCTTTTAGGGGGAAGCAGGAGAATTTCAAAGTACAACAGGAGAGAGAGAGACTTAAAAAGCTTGTGAGTACCTGTGCTGTCTAGGAGAAACTTCTGGGGATGGATAGGATAGAGTTGCCACCGTTTTGACAAACTAATTGAGCACCCATGACTACACCTCCCAACAGTTTGAGATGAAAAAGAGGAACAATGTATGTGGGCAATGGATAAACCCTCCACAACCCCAATTATGTAGACCATTAAACATTTGTAAGCATGTCCACCCTGACCTGGGCAAAGCTTGGCCAACTGGGCACTACAGACCTTCTTGTTAATTGTCTGTGTGACTCCCCACTCCTGGAGGGAGTAGATCACTTTAATTTTTAGCTGTCACACCACGTTTGTCCGCTGCATATAGGCCATAGATGAAGAAGACACCAGACTGATGAGTTTTCCAAAACTCTACCTGATAACTTTATAGAAGTAAAAATAATAGTTCAGAACTCTTAACAGGTCAACATTTCAGATAATGTCATAGGCACTCTTCTGGCGGTTCCTCAGCACTTCTGTTCTCACAAGTCACACCTCTCCTACCCTTACTCTTCCCTTAAGGGCCATGGAACCTTGTCTCCCAGCCAGGGAATACCTCCCACTGATAAGGCTACACATTGAACTGATAGACCCTGATCAATCCCACAGGGGCCAACGCAGCCAGAAGCTTCTTCTTCAGCTCACTACTTTCTTCTGCCCAGTGCCTACTCACACTACCTTTTTAATTCTACAAGGGCGTCAATTATTACAAATTTACAGTACATGTCAAAAATCATTGGCTAAACCTTCTTTTTATCCCACTATGACTTTTTCCTTTATACTGGATTTCGAAAGTAGCAAACGGGACAATTTAGAGATAGGGTTTTAGTGCAGAATAACACATCTGGTAGCTAAATAGTACATTCTCTTCCATACCTGTACATCAAACCAAAAAAGAGGGTCAACTGCGAAAGAAAGAGGGACAGGGGGATTTGGCTCCAAATGAGGATCAGTTGAGAGGTATACTCGTGACACCTTTGTACTAGCAATTCTGAAGAATGTTTATTTTATTTAAATTTGCCTTAAGCCACCTTGTTGGAAATGTCTCTTTGTGAAGAAGACATTGTAACTGCCTGATAAGGAAGAAAGCCCTCCAGCAAGAACTGGCATATAGCGTAACTATACTCGCCTCCACTCCAGTGATGTTGCACGCAGCAGCTCCCTGCTGGCTGCTGTCATCTTCAGATGGTCTTCTTCCAGGTTCCAATCTTGGGACATTTTGATTGGCCAGACAGAAATGACATCACTCCCATGCATGAGCAGGAGTTTATTCATCTTGGCAGATGCCGAAACTGTACTCTGAGCTACACATGTTACAGTGTGAACAGACAGGTAAGAATGTTTTAATGCAGAATTAAAAATCCAGTTTTATTTTGTTAGTAAAGTTATACTTTAACAACTGGCTAGAACATATTGGTGTAGTTGTGTTCCAGCGAATAGGGGGAGCTGCCTTAACAGCTTGCTTTACATCCTAGCCGGAGTCCTGCTGTCTGTATCAAATTAATGTCACAGCGTTGGGGGGATACTTGGAATTGAATCATGACCCTGTATACCTCTTTACCATACTCCGCCCCCACCATGAGGGAGTAATTATGGTGATGTTAACACTAAATAAAATTAATTTTTTGGCTACTTGACAAAAGTTTAAAAAAAATACTCCTCCACCGTGGGTCTCCTCTTCCGCCAAAGCGCTATTCATCCAATAGGATCGCCTGATGCTTTGGCCAATAGGGAAACAGGTCCCACAAACAGGTCTCCTCCACTGGCTTCCTCTGCTGTGGGTCTCCTCTTCCGCCAAAGCGCTATTCATCCAATAGGATCGCCTGACGCTTTGGCCAATAGGGAAACAGGTCTCACAAACCTGCCTCCTGATTGGCGAGAGGAACTTTAGTGTGAAAATAGTGAAAATTCATTCGCTATGGTCACACAACTGGGTGGCCTCGATGCGCAATGCTTTGTGCTCTGAGGCCACCCTTTTTTGAAGCTATTAGAGCCTCTGGCTCTAATCAGGTGCTTCAAAAAACACCCTCCTGCATTGGAATCTATGGTCCGGCACCACTGATATGTAGATCAGGGGGCCGGACGCATGGATAGGGGAGGCGGCGCCCGTGCACCCTCTATGGACAGACCGCTGTTTTTTTCTTTCCTGCTTAGGGGGTCTTCAAACAGAAATATATCCTTAATTGGGAGAGTGATTTGGGGGAAGAGTTAGACATTTCAGACTGGAATGAAATTGGTCAGCTGCGGCCACATGTTCTACAAAGTGGTGTTGTGATAGTACATGACCCTGAAAGAAATAGCCAGATTTATACCTTCAGCTTCACCCTTTTGCTTCTGCGGGTGCAATACTCCAGGTACAATGCACCACATGGTCTGGGTTAGTGATGAGCCGAACACCCCCGGGTTCGGTTCGCACCAGAACCCGCGAACGGACCGAAAGTTCGAACGAACATTAGAACCCTATTAAATACAATGGATGCGAACGTTCGAATTCTAAAGTGCTAATTATAAAAACTATTATGCATGTTATTGTCCTAAAAAGGGTTTGGGAACCCGGGTTCTGCACCAGGGGACATGTATCAATGCAAAAATAAGTTTTAAAAACGGTCGTTTTCCGGGAGCAGTCATTTTAATGATGCATAAAGTGAAAAAAAAAAAGTCAAATATTCCTTTAAATATCGTACCTGGGGGGTGTCTAAAGTATGCCTGTGAAGTGCCACGTGTTTCCCGTGTTTAGAACTGTCCCTGCACAAAATGACACTTCTAAAGGAAAAAAAAGCCATTTAAAACTGCTTGCGGCTTTAATGTAATGTCTGGTCCCGGTAATATGGATGAAAATCTTTAAGAAAAATGGCATAGCTACCCCATGACCCCCCCCCTACCCCAGCCCATTACCAGCCCCTTTGGGTCTTGTATGGATATTAAGGGGAACCCCGCACATAAAATAAAAAAGGCCCTATATACTCTGAACAGCCGTATACAGGCGGTGCATACAAGACAGGGACTGTAGGTTTGTTCTTATGTAGAATCTGTTTGTAATTTTGAACAGGTACATTGTTGAAGTGTAGCTCCAGACCAAAAATCTATTTTTAAACTTTTTGGAAAACATAGGTAAGGGTTATCACCCCTGTAACATTTGTTTTGCTGTCTGTGCCCCTGTTCAGAACATTTCACCTCACTTTCCGTCCTAATGACAACTGTTTTTGAAATGTGGTGTTTTTCTTGAAACAAGGATTGCTGATAAAGCATCAGTACAGAGGAGACACCTTTCTCCCATATTTATTCTTACAGGAGAGAATTTTCCTTCCTAGTGGTAGATTTCCTCTCACTTCCTGTTGTCTTCTTGCGTTTGCAAGTAGGAGTCGTTTGTAAGTTGGATGTTTGAAAGTAGGGACCTGCCGTATATACTCTGCAGAAATAGGCCCCTTAGTTGTTGGTGTTGGCACAACACTGTAAGCACTCACAGTTACTCTTGGTTGGTGCTGGAACGCCCTGCTGTCAACTATTATATCAGGAATTTTAATTACATATAATTGTTGAACAGTGGTAGTAAAAATTGGGCCTTTGATGGTGGTGCTGGTGCCACAACACTGTAAGCCCTGACAGTTACTCTTGGTGGGTGCAGCAATGGGCCCTGCTGTGAATTATTAGATCAAGAATTGTAATTACATGCCCCTGTTGAACAGGGGCTGAAAAATTGGGCCTTAGGCACTGGTGGCACAACACTGCAACCCTTCACAGATACTGTACTTGGAGCACAGCAATGAGCCCTGTTGCAAAGTATTGCTTCAAAAATTGTAATGACACGCCCCTGTTAAACAGGGGCTGAAAAATTGGGCCTTAGGCACTGGTGGCACAACACTGCAACTCCTCACAGATACTGTACTTGGAGCACAGCAATGAGCCCTGTTGCAAAGTATTGCTTCAAAAATTGTAATTACACGCCCCTGTTAAACAGGGGCTGAAAAATTGGGCGTTAGGCACTGGTGGCGGCACCCATAAACAAAAATGATCTTCCAAGCTATCATCATCAATCGTATCATTGAGGACTCGGAGGAGGAGGATAGCCAGTCAACATAACAGCACAGGCACTCAGCATCAGCATCAGTCTTGAAGGGATGTGACATTTTAAAATCAATTAGTCTGTTATATCAGCATCAGGTGTGTGGTAGCTGGTGGTGATCCAAGACTGGTTCATCTTGATGAAAGTCAGTCGATCAACCGAGTCGGTGGACAGGCGCACCCTGTGATCCGTGACAAATCCTCCAGCAGCACTGAATGTGCGTTCCGAAAGAACGCTGGATGCAGGACAGGCCAGTAGCTCAATTGCATACTGTGCAAGCTCTGGCCAGTGATCCATCCTCAAGACCCAGTAAGCCAGAGGATTTTCGGTGGGGAAGGTGTCCAAGTCTGACCTTGCCCCTAGATATTCCTGCACCATGTTTATCAGACGCTGGCGATGGTTGCTGGAACCGATCATACTTTGGGGCTGCGGACTAAAGAATTGTCTGAACGCATCGGTCAGACGGCCACCTTCCCCACCGCTCCTTCTTTGACTGGCCGAAGCCTCAGCAACTCGTTGTCCAGGACCAGGAGTTTGCAACCTCCCAGTCTCTGGGAACGCGTTGCACAGACCTTTCTGCAAGGCCTCCCGGAGTTGTCTCATCCTCTGCTCCCTCTGCGACGGTAACATAAGGTCCGCAACCTTACCCTTGTACCGTGGATCAAGGAGAGTGGCCAGCCAGTAATGGTCCCTCTCCTTGATCCGAAGAATACGAGGATCCTTCCGCAGACTTTGCAGGATCAGGGAGGCCATGCAGCGTAGGTTTGCTGAGGCATTCGCTCCGGAGTCCTCTGGGTCACTAAGGACGACATGATCCGCAGCCACCTCCTCCCAGCCACGTACAAGTCCACTGGTTTCTTGGGACTGTAAATCATCCCTAAAAGACTGCTGCTGATGATGCTGAGTGCCAGCCTCCACCTCCATGCTGACACAATCCTCCTCCTCCTCCTCCTCCTCCTCCTC
This sequence comes from Rana muscosa, assembly GCA_029206835.1. Classification (NCBI taxonomy): domain Eukaryota; kingdom Metazoa; phylum Chordata; class Amphibia; order Anura; family Ranidae; genus Rana; species Rana muscosa. The sequence goes on from CM055117.1 coordinate 1,073,729,531, forward strand.
CTCTTCCTGTGCGATGGGTGGGACAGAAGGAACACTGTCTGGGTAAAGGGGGCCTTGAGAGGCAAGGAAGTCCTCCTCTTCCTGCCTCTGTTCTGCCTCAAGTGCCCTGTCCATTATTCCACGCAGCGTGTGCTCCAACAGGTGGACAAGAGGTACAGTGTCACTGATGCATGCACTGTCACTGCTCACCATCCTCGTGGCCTCCTCAAATGGTGCCAGGACAGTGCATGCATCCCTGATCATGCCCCACTGGCGTGGAGAAAAAAAAACAAGCTCCCCTGACCCTGTCCTGGTGCCGTAGTCGCACAGGTACTCATTGATGGCCCTCTGCTGCGTGTGCAGCCGCTGCAGCATGGCCAACGTTGAGTTCCACCTGGTGGGCATGTCACATATAAGGCGGTTCTTGGGCAGGTTCAACTCCTTTTGCAGCTCAGCCAGGCGAGCACTGGCATTATAAGATCTGCGGAAATGCACACAGACTTTCCTGGCCTGCCTCAGGACATCCTGTAAGCCCGGGTACCTGCCCAAGAAGCGCTGCACCACCAGGTTAAGGACGTGAGCCACACAGGGCACATGGGTCAGTTGTCCCTGTCGGAGGGCGGAGAGGAGGTTGGTGCCATTGTCGCAAACCACCATTCCTGGCTTAAGCTGGCGTGGCGTCAACCACCTCTCGGCCTGGCCCTGCAGAGCAGACAGGACCTCTGCCCCAGTGTGGCTTCTGTCCCCCAAACACACCAGCGCAAGCACGGCATGGCATCTTTTTGCCTGCGTACTTGCGTAGCCCCGTGAACGGCTACGGAGCACCGCTGGTTCATAGGACAAACCACAGGAAGAGGCCATGGAGGAAGAAGAAGAGGAGGGGGTGGAGGAGAGAGGTGTGTCACAACCAGTAGTAGCATTTTGGAGGCGTGGCGGTGGGACAACCTCCAACACTACTGCACCTTGTCCTGAATCCTTCCCAGCTGCCAAAAGAGTGACCCAATGGGCCGTGAAAGAAAGGTAACGTCCCTGTCCATGCCTGCTGGACCATGAGTCAGCGGTAATATGCACCTTACCGCTGACCGCCCTGTCCAGCGAGGCCAAGACATTGCCTTCCACATGCCGGTAGAGAGCCGGAATAGCCTTCCGTGAGAAAAAGTGGCGTTTGGGAACCTGCCACTGAGGAACCGCACATTGCACAAACTCACGGAAGGGGGCCGAGTCTACCAACTGAAAAGGCAGCAGTTGAAGCGCTAGCAATTTAGCCAAGCTAGCATTCAACCGCTGGGCATGTGGATGGCTGGGAGTGAACTTCTTTCGACGGTCCAGCAGCTGGGGCAGGGAAATTTGCCTGCTAGAATCGGACGTCGGTGTACTGCTAGCAGAGTGGGCGCAAGTACTTGGCTGTGACACACCTAATTCTACACCTTCATTCCTCTCAGTGCATGTTTCAGAGAGGACTGAAGTTATAGTGGGGTTGGAGATCCCAGCTGATGCGGTGCAAGGAGAGGTCCGCTTTGTTCTTTGGTGTGGGTCTTTGAGGTAGGCTTGCCAACGAGCTGCATGGCAGGTCAACATATGTCTGGTCAGGCATGTGGTACCCAAGCGGCTGATGTTTTGGCCACGCGATATACGCTTGAGACATATGTTGCAAACAGCAGCTGTGCGATCTGATGCACTAGCCTCAAAAAAGGCCCACACCAAAGAACTTTTTGAATGACGGGCAGAGGCAGCGCCCTGCACAGGCGGAGCTCTGCGGTGTGATTCCGTCGGTGTACTGCCCTTACGCTGGCCACCAAAGGGCATCCTGCCTCGTTGGAGATGTGCCTCCTCCTCATCCTCCTCCTCCTCCTCTCTCCTATTAGGCACCCACGTGGAGTCATTGACCTCATCATCCCCTCCCTCCTCATCACTGGAGCCAATCTGGCAGTATGCTGCAGCTGCTGGAACATGACTGCCAGATTGGTGTCCTTCTTGAGCATCCCCTCTGTCTGCTCTCACGCTACTGCCTTCCTCTAGCTGGGTTTCATCATCAGACCCTTCGAAACGCTGGGCATCCTCCTGGAGCATGTACCCAACACTGTGCTGAAACAGTTCGGGGGACTCCTCAGGAGGAGGACATGGTGGGTCTAGGGAAGGAGTGACTGATGATTTGTCTGACATTGATACCAGGGAAGACGACGCTTTGGCAGCTGCTTTTCCAGTACCCTGAGCCTGGGTGAGAGAGGATGAGGAGGAGGAGGAGGGCTTGGTCATCCACTCTACCAAGTCTTCGGCATGATGTGGCTCAACATGTCCAGCTGCCGAAAAGAAGGACAAGCGTGTCCCATGGCCATGTGCTGATGACAATGCACCGCGTCCACGACCAGCACTGTTGCCCCCAGACACAGAGCCTGCTTGCCCTCTTTTATTGCCTCCTGAATGTCTGCCTCTCCTTGTTTGCCTTCCAGACATTCTAATAGATGGCCTGCAGGGAGATGGGAAAAAAGCAATAAGGGCTACCTTGAGGTGTCCTTCTCTGTCCCTTGAAACAAGGACTTTCACAGTGAAAGAAACTGACACTGTCCCTACCTAGAGTTTTCTGTCCCTAGAATAAATGTTTTTTTTAATCACAATATAGCACAAGGACAATTCACTCAATGTCTCTCCAGGTCCCTGGAAACAAGGACTTGCAGAGTGAAAGAAACTGACACTGTCCCTACCTAGAGTTTTCTGTCCCTAGAATAAATGTTTTTTTTAAGCACAATATAGCACAAGGACAATTAACTCACTGTCCTTACAGGTCCCTGGAAACAAGGACTTGCAGAGTGAAAAAAAAAAAACACTCTCCCTACCTACAGTTTTCTGTCCCTAGAAAAAATGTTTTTTTTAATCACAATATAGCACAAGGAAAATTAACTCACTGTCCTTACAGGTCCCTGGAAACAAGGACTTGCAGAGTGAAAGAAACTGACACTGTCCCTACCTAGAGTTTTCTGTCCCTAGAATAAATGTTTTTTTTAAGCACAATATAGCACAAGGACAATTAACTCACTGTCCTTACAGGTCCCTGGAAACAAGGACTTGCAGAGTGAAAGAAACTGACACTGTCCCTACCTAGAGTTTTCTGTCCCTAGAATAAATGTTTTTTTTAAGCACAATATAGCACAAGGACAATTAACTCACTGTCCTTACAGGTCCCTGGAAACAAGGACTTGCAGAGTGAAAGAAAAAAAACACTCTCCCTACCTACAGTTTTCTGTCCCTAGAAAAAATGTTTTTTTTAAGCACAATATAGCACAAGTAAAATTAACTCACTGTCCTTACAGGTCCCTGGAAACAAGGACTTGCAGAGTGAAAGAAAAAAAACACTCTCCCTACCTACAGTTTTCTGTCCCTAGAAAAAATGTTTTTTTTAATCACAATATAGCACAAGGAAAATTAACTCACTGTCCTTACAGGTCCCTGGAAACAAGGACTTGCAGAGTGAAAGAAACTGACACTGTCCCTACCTAGAGTTTTCTGTCCCTAGAATAAATGTTTTTTTTTAATCACAATATAGCACAAGGACAATTAACTCACTGTCCTTACAGGTCCCTGGAAACAAGGACTTGCAGAGTGAAAGAAACTGACACTGTCCCTACCTAGAGTTTTCTGTCCCTAGAATAAATGTTTTTTTTAAGCACAATATAGCACAAGGACAATTAACTCACTGTCCTTACAGGTCCCTGGAAACAAGGACTTGCAGAGTGAAAGAAAAAAAACACTCTCCCTACCTACAGTTTTCTGTCCCTAGAAAAAATGTTTTTTTTAAGCACAATATAGCACAAGGAAAATTAACTCACTGTCCTTACAGGTCCCTGGAAACAAGGACTTGCAGAGTGAAAGAAAAAAAACACTCTCCCTACCTACAGTTTTCTGTCCCTAGAAAAAATGTTTTTTTTAATCACAATATAGCACAAGGACAATTAACTCACTGTCCTTACAGGTCCCTGGAAACAAGGACTTGCAGAGTGAAAGAAACTGACACTGTCCCTACCTAGAGTTTTCTGTCCCTAGAATAAATGTTTTTTTTAAGCACAATATAGCACAAGGACAATTAACTCACTGTCCTTACAGGTCCCTGGAAACAAGGACTTGCAGAGTGAAAGAAACTGACACTGTCCCTACCTAGAGTTTTCTGTCCCTAGAATAAATGTTTTTTTTAAGCACAATATAGCACAAGGACAATTAACTCACTGTCCTTACTGGTCCCTGGAAACAAGGACTTGCAGAGTGAAAGAAAAAAAACACTCTCCCTACCTACAGTTTTCTGTCCCTAGAAAAAATGTTTTTTTTAAGCACAATATAGCACAAGTAAAATTAACTCACTGTCCTTACAGGTCCCTGGAAACAAGGACTTGCAGAGTGAAAGAAAAAAAACACTCTCCCTACCTACAGTTTTCTGTCCCTAGAAAAAATGTTTTTTTTAATCACAATATAGCACAAGGAAAATTAACTCACTGTCCTTACAGGTCCCTGGAAACAAGGACTTGCAGAGTGAAAGAAACTGACACTGTCCCTACCTAGAGTTTTCTGTCCCTAGAATAAATGTTTTTTTTAATCACAATATAGCACAAGGAAAATTAACTCACTGTCCTTACAGGTCCCTGGAAACAAGGACTTGCAGAGTGAAAGAAACTGACACTGTCCCTACCTAGAGTTTTCTGTCCCTAGAATAAATGTTTTTTTTAAGCACAATATAGCACAAGGACAATTAACTCACTGTCCTTACAGGTCCCTCGAAACAAGGACTTGCAGAGTGAAAGAAAAAAAACACTCTCCCTACCTACAGTTTTCTGTCCCTAGAAAAAATGTTTTTTTTAATCACAATATAGCACAAGGAAAATTAACTCACTGTCCTTACAGGTCCCTGGAAACAAGGACTTGCAGAGTGAAAGAAACTGACACTGTCCCTACCTAGAGTTTTCTGTCCCTAGAATAAATGTTTTTTTTAATCACAATATAGCACAAGGACAATTAACTCACTGTCCTTACAGGTCCCTGGAAACAAGGACTTGCAGAGTGAAAGAAACTGACACTGTCCCTACCTAGAGTTTTCTGTCCCTAGAATAAATGTTTTTTTTAATCACAATATAGCACAAGGACAATTAACTCACTGTCCTTACAGGTCCCTGGAAACAAGGACTTGCAGAGTGAAAGAAACTGACACTGTCCCTACCTAGAGTTTTCTGTCCCTAGAATAAATGTTTTTTTTAATCACAATATAGCACAAGGACAATTAACTCACTGTCCTTACAGGTCCCTGGAAACAAGGACTTGCAGAGTGAAAGAAACTGACACTGTCCCTACCTAGAGTTTTCTGTCCCTAGAATAAATGTTTTTTTTAAGCACAATATAGCACAAGGACAATTAACTCACTGTCCTTACAGGTCCCTGGAAACAAGGACTTGCAGAGTGAAAGAAAAAAAACACTCTCCCTACCTACAGTTTTCTGTCCCTAGAAAAAATGTTTTTTTTAATCACAATATAGCACAAGGAAAATTAACTCACTGTCCTTACAGGTCCCTGGAAACAAGGACTTGCAGAGTGAAAGAAACTGACACTGTCCCTACCTACAGTTTTCTGTCCCTAGAATAAATGTTTTTTTTAATCACAATATAGCACAAGGACAATTAACTCACTGTCCTTACAGGTCCCTGGAAACAAGGACTTGCAGAGTGAAAGAAACTGACACTGTCCCTACCTAGAGTTTTCTGTCCCTAGAATAAATGTTTTTTTTAAGCACAATATAGCACAAGGACAATTAACTCACTGTCCTTACAGGTCCCTGGAAACAAGGACTTGCAGAGTGAAAGAAAAAAAACACTCTCCCTACCTACAGTTTTCTGTCCCTAGAAAAAATGTTTTTTTTAATCACAATATAGCACAAGGAAAATTAACTCACTGTCCTTACAGGTCCCTGGAAACAAGGACTTGCAGAGTGAAAGAAACTGACACTGTCCCTACCTAGAGTTTTCTGTCCCTAGAATAAATGTTTTTTTTAATCACAATATAGCACAAGGACAATTAACTCACTGTCCTTACAGGTCCCTGGAAACAAGGACTTGCAGAGTGAAAGAAACTGACACTGTCCCTACCTAGAGTTTTCTGTCCCTAGAATAAATGTTTTTTTTAAGCACAATATAGCACAAGGACAATTAACTCACTGTCCTTACAGGTCCCTGGAAACAAGGACTTGCAGAGTGAAAGAAACTGACACTGTCCCTACCTAGAGTTTTCTGTCCCTAGAATAAATGTTTTTTTTAAGCACACTATAGCAGAAGCACAAAACACACTGACACTCTCCCTACCTATCCTTCTCTTTCCCTAAACTAAAGGAATCCAGGTTAAGCAAGAAAGAAATAACAGTCACTGTCCCTGCCTATGCTACTCTATCCCTGCTCCGGAACACACTACACTGGGCCGCCGTGCTGGCGGCCTTTTATAGTGTGGGGCGTGTACTAAACACCCTCAGCAATAATTGGCCACAGGCATCCTGCCTGTGGCCAATCATTGCTCTCCTCGCTGCCGGCGCTGTGATTGGCCAAGCATGCGGGGTCACAGTGCATGCTTGGCCAATCACAGCGCCTGGATGACACTGCGATGGCGTAGTGCATTGTGGGCCGTTCGCGTCACTCGAATTTGGCGCGAACGGCCCAAATCGTTCGATCTTCGTCGAACGATCGAACAGCCAATGTTCGAGTCGAACGTATGTTCGACTCGAACACGAAGCTCATCCCTAGTCTGGGTATATAACTTACATTTTCTTCGTCCTCAACAATGATTTACTCCAGGGAAGCATTACTTCACAGGCCCATTGCTAACCCTGCCTGAGTCGAGTGGAAATTGTTCTCTTACATTTTTTTAGCTACCTATTAAACGATAGCAGGAGCATGGTGACAGCTGGCTTTGAATTTCATGGATGTGAAACAGTCAACATTGGGCAGGATGATTCACAAAAAGCTTAACTTCTGCTTAACGACATGCACTCGAAGTGCCTCAAAATAGGGGTTCTCATTGGCTGGATAACAATTGGGATCTTACCTTAATCGTTCGTTTCTCTCTCTCTGAGAGGTGATAAGTGGTATAGAGTGGCGGCTCCTGACCAGGTCCTGACCACCTCCTTTCCTTACCCCACCCTCTCTACTCCCCTATTTCCTTTTTTTTATGTCCATTTTCTTCCCTTATTCTTCTCTTGTTATTGCTGCACCATTTTCTCTTCTACACTCTCAGCTGTCTGGATGCACAGGCACTGAGAGGGTGCTGGGGGGAAAGTTTTAAAAATTGTACTTACATTTTTGGCCCCCCTCCTCCACGTATTTATTTGATTTCCCAGCCCAGTTTACCAGGCTCATTTAGAAGCACTTTATCCATTGGTGTTATGATCCACTACTCCACAGTCTCTGCTCTAATTCATCCCAAAGGTGTTCTATCGGGTTGAGGTCAGGACTCTGTGCATGCCAGTCAAGTTCCTCCACCCCATCCATGTCTTTATGGACTTTGCTTTGTGCACTGGTGCGCAGTCATGTTTGAACAGGAAGGGGCTATTCCCAAACTGTTCCCACAAATTTGGGAGCATGAAATCGTCCAAAATGTCTTGGTATGCTGACACCTTAAGAGTTCCCTTCAGGAGAACAAAGAGGCCAAGCCCGACCGCTGAAAAACAACCCCATACAATAATCCCCCCTCCACCACAAAGCAAGGTTCATAAAGACATGGATGAGCGAGTTTGGCGAGTTTGCCTTCTCATCCAAAATCAGTGCTTGACCTTACAAATGCACTTCTGGAAGAATGGTCAAACATTCCCATAGACAAACCTTGTGGATAGCCTTCCCAGAAGAGTTGAAGCTGTTATAGCTGCAAAGGGTGGACCAACTCAATATTGAACCCTTTGGACTAAGACTGGGATGTCATTACAGTTCATGTGCATGTAAAGACAGGCGTCCCAATACTTTTGGTAATATAGTGTACATATAGGATAAAACAAAGGTAACTGAAAAGACACAAAAGCTTTTGTGCCTATATGTAAATAAGTCAATCAATGGCTAACATCACAGCCTGGAACAGAAGAGGGGAAGGGAAGAAGAGGCACCAAGCCGTCGATATTGTAGGACAGTTTATTCAAACAACCTCAATTCAGAGTAAAAATGCACTCACAGACACCCAAGGTGACAGGCATATATTAGCTCAAAGTGGGACCACCAAGGAGAAGTCCAATCCACGCTGGAGCCGCTGGATGTCAAAGCCACTGCAGGAAGCAATGCAGGAATCCGGACAAACAACCTGGGAGCCGCCACAAGGAGAGAGCTGTCAATCACTGTCAAAACTATCCTCATAATGTTACAATAAAGGGTAAATCCACTTTCATGGGGGGAAAAAATTAACAAAATAAAAAAGAATTATTAATTCATTGTTATTAAAAATTATCTTTCGTTGTCAATCTGCAACATTTAATTTGCTGTAAACTTCAATGCAATATGGCAACCTGAACGTGTTCTGTACACAGATGGTGTACAGAACGCCCCCTAGAAATGTATTTTCCTGCTTGTGTGATTCGCTCACTGATTTTCCCAGAAGTCTGCACCAGTGGCGGCGGGTGTTTTTTTTTGTGGGGGGGCGGCTAACAACCCTGTTGGTCGGTTGCATCTCAGTCAGCCCTCCCCCGCACTTACCCAAGCAGGTCCCCGGCGGGCGGGTCGCGGGCTCCGGCAGGTAGCGGGCCCCTGGTGCCAATGGCGGGCTTCGGCGTGTTGCTGGCTTTGGTGGCTTGCAGTCTCCAGCGGGCTTCTATGCTATGGACGGTGGGCGGGCTCATGTGTCTTCTGTGTGTTTCTCCCTTCTTCTCTTAGGCGTCCAATAGGATCACCTACAAAACAGATTATAGCGCACACATTCAAGAATGACATTTATCCTGCAAGGCTAGTTAAAAACACCTGAACATATACATAAAAATATATATACGGGGGTTTGGTCACACTATATGGTCATATAGTGCTAAGCCCACAAACTGCGACAAAGTACCCCGAATTTCGTGGGTCCTACCCTAGTAATAGAATGAAAGATCCTGCGTGTCAACCATGGGAGTCAAACTCCTCTATGTGGGAGAACTGAAGCTATTCCTCCTATGAACTGGTGGCCACACAATAGGATCACCTGTCCTTTCAGCCAATCGGGTGACGGGTATCAGACACACTTCCCGATTGGCCGGGAGGAGGATCAGTGTTGCAACAGCGAATAGGGGCGGGCAGGCTCATGTGTCTTCTGCGCGGCTTCTCCCTTCTCCTAGGCGTCCAATAGGATCACCTGTCCTTTCAGCCAATCGGGTGACGGGTATCAGACATGCTTCCTGATTGGTCAGGAGGAGGATCAGTGTTGCAACAGCGAATATTCATTTGCTGTTGCAACACACCTGGGTGGGCTCCGGACGCAATGCTCTGTGCCCCGAGCCCACCCTATTTTGAAGTCTATTAGAGCCTCTGGCTCTAATTAGTGATTCAAAAAACACACCCCCACCCATCCCCGCCATAGGAATTCATGCGCCCAGCATCCTGAAAGGGGCCGAGCGCATGGCAAGGGAGGGTGGTGGGCCATGGCACTAAGATACAAGTCCGATTTTGAGCATCCCCTGCAGCAATCACATCTAAATGGACCCTGACACTTTCCTCATTAGAATCCTGCAAGTGCAGCAGCTGCTTGATAATTATGAAATGACTCCCATTCACATTTATTTTGCACATATCCACAGATAAGGAGCTATTTCTTCAGATTATCAAAAAGGTAGGAATCTGCAATAAAGTTTCTTAAAATCCCTGCAATGTACATTGATCACCCAGAGGGGAATGTTTTTTTTTTTTTTTTTTCTCTCATCAAAACTCTTTAATCTTTCTGTGCTCTTCAGCCTTCTTTATATTGTACTTCTTTGTTAAACCGCTCAATAACATTTTATAAAAAGAAAATACATTTAATGATGTATTAATGATTTCAGGTTGTGTCATTTATATATGCCTGGAGTTAAGCTTTAAAATGATTCACAAATGCATTTAATTATGCTTGTTTTAAATTGTGTTTGCCCATTCAGGTACATGGAGTTCAGCTTTAATCACCTAGACGTGCGCTGTAATAAAAAATCTGGATGTTGGGGATGAAAACATTAGGTTTGCAGAGACCATTATAAGTCAGCTCACTTGATTTGACTCCCAACCATTAGATGTCAGCAAAGTTTAAGAAATGATCATCATGCAATTAAACCCTTTTATAGACAGATCCGAAAATAAATGTGAGCCGCCTCAAACGTCCTACAGTGAAAAATATTGGTTTTGTAAAATACATTTTGTAGAGTAGAGCTTAGTTAGTGTAGGTTTCTAAGGCTAGGCTCACATTGATGAGATCTGATTCTGATACAGTTATCAGTGCAATTACCGGTATGTATTGTAACTAGGGTCACCACCTTTTCTTCAAGAAGCCAAACCTGAACAATTTAGTGCCACACAGCAAGTTTTTTTTTTTTTTTTTGTTAAAGGGGGGAACACTGTGGTGTGAAGGGGAACTCTGATGTAAGGGGATTTCTGCTCACCAAACCTCCCACTTACATCAGAGTTCCCAGCATTTCCCCTTAAATTAGGGATCCCAAGGCCCATCGGAATCCACAGGGCACCCCTTACATCTGAGTCCCCCTTACCTTAGTGTACTCACTCGCTTGGAGGCAGGAGAGAGAAGGGAGGGAAGGGTTAGGCCTCGTACACACGACCAGTTTTCTCGGCAAGAAACGACAAGAAAACTGCTGGCAGAGCTTTCTTGCCGAGAAAACCGGCCGTGTGTACCTGCTCTCTATTTTCTCGTCGGGATTCTTGTCGGCCTGTTTTCCGATGAGAAACCCGAGAGTGTGTATACTTACCTGTCACCGTGGAAACCTGTGCATGCTCGAAATGACTTTGACACATATGCGGTAGCTTCTTAGGCATAGGTAGGGTGTAGCAAGATGGCGGCGACGGCATCAAATGTGACGAATGCACGCTTCTCATAGTCAATGACATCACCGTGTTCGTTCCATTCAAAAGAACTGTGGTTCTTTTGAATGGAGTGTGTGTACACCGGGCCGGGACAAGATTCTTGTCAAGAATCTCGTCAGGAAAAACGACAGGGTTTTTCCTGACGAGAATCTCGGCCGTGTTTACTAGGCTGGAGACTTCAGTCACAGATATTGGATGGTGAGCTAACTCACCCAAGGATGGAGGCTCCGGCACAGACACCTTTTATCCACCATGTATCTGGCGGTTGCTGAGCTTCAAACTTCTAGCCCAAACATTCCTTTCCTGAGGCACAGAACATCAGGGATTGGAGTGTGGGTGGGCAGACAGAGGGGGTGGGGCTCTATGCATTCGACAGTTGTGGTACTTAGTTACTTGGGGAGCCACAGTCCATTCTGAATATTGTGTCCGTGTTTCAGGTGGTCTGAAACCCGGACACACAATTCAAAACCTGGACTGTCCGTGTGAATCCCGGACAGGTGGTAACCCTAATTGTAACTTGGATAAGGTTTGTATATTCTATGTATCAAAAATATGTAAAAGTAGAAACACTAAAACATAAGCAGCGCTGTAAATATCTAGCAACCATAATACCACATAAATAGTGCTTAGAGTCCGTTTAAAACAGTGTTGTTCAACTTAATAAAAGTCCATTAAGGGAAAGGGGTGAATGTGATATGAATCATCAGATAGGAAACTTGCACTCCCAAATTGATTTTATTTCCTTCACCACACCGCCTGTGTTCAAGCCCTCTTGGAGATCCACTTACCAGATTTAAGCTGGTTTAAACGTCTATCAGTCAATCTCAGGTCGCTGGTTACTGGTTACTGGGTCATTCCATCTGTGTTAAGCTCGTCATGAGCGATAGATAGAAAAATGCCACATAGCGTGATACCGTACAACACTATTTTATTAATGTAAAACTCACGATAAAACACTCACATTTAATTAGATAAATATACGGCATAAAACATCACATATGATCATAGTCGGGCGCTCCCATCTAACCTCTTCACCGCTCCAGCGGTGATCCCGGGTAGGAAAGGCGAGGAGAAGCCGGCAAAGGGTATGCTGCGTAGCAACCTCCCTGACGCGTTTCTGTCAATCACTTTTGTCGGAGGGCGTGGCTACGCAGCGCAGCTGACACCTTAAATACACTGACAGCATCAGAGGATCCAACCTCCGGCGGTCACGTGTATAATTAAACAATTGATAGTAAGCCTCATCCATCAATCGTATCTAACAATCAATATCTATATATGCAGTGATATTTATTTTATTGCAAAATGGCATTGTAAATCGAAAATTTGGTTAATACACATAAAAGGTGCATTTCTAAACCACTTCAGTGAGCACAAAACATCGCGGCTCCATGCTAACTGATCGTTTCATATATGGCCATCAGCACTTCAAAGGTTAAACCAAAATAAATGTATTACATCATGTGTATTATTTATTTCATTATATACTGATCATAGTTAACCTAAACTGTAGTGCAAATTTAATAACGTTATGAGTGTATAGATGCAGCGGTAAGAGAATCTCTGCATACTAACACTACGGGACAAATACTATACAATCTATGGCTGGATCAGCGCGCTGATTCATAACCATCAGCACTTCAAAGGTTCAACTAAAATAAATGTATTAAATCATATGTAGCACTTACCCCCGAAGGAGTTGCTGAATTTGATTGGGCCTGCACTCTGCTATTAAACCCCCACTGACTTGGCTCGATCCCCTTGACACAGCTGTGGTGCAATGTTGGTGTGAAGCTAATAGTAAAGGATAACCCCACAATATGCAATATAACAATAGTATATGTAGCACACAGATCTAGGGTGACCACATTTTTAAACTACCATTCAGGGACACCCCCCCCCTCCCAAAAATCAGCTTGTGCTGTAACGAATCACAGCACAGTGATTGGACACAAGAGGTGGGATTTTTGATTACTCCAATCACAAGCAGGGGGCGGGATTGTGCTCCTCCAGGCATTCCTGGCCAGAACAAGTACTGTCTGTGAGTAAAGCGGTGATGTGGCAGCCTTTTTTGGGGGCATCAGATTGGCCTGGGGGGTGGCTGTGTCCATGGGTGTCCGCTGAACTTTTTTCAGCGGGGGGGCATCATTTTAAGGTCATCCATGCATCTTTGGGGCAGTGGAACAGCGCTGTATAAACCACTCCTCCACCGCCCCTGCCCATTGAAATACCGGTAAATGGGCACCGCTGCCGAAGCGCCGCTTCGGCAGCGGCGATACACAGTTGCATTTAACCCTAAAACTATCGGCGCTTTACCGATAATGGTAAATACAAAATGGTGTACACAGTAGTGTCGTGGCATGGCACAGGCACTGCTGTTACTTGTAGTTCTTCAGCAATAGGCCCAGGGAAGGCACTTGCAGCGTATTCTCTCGTTTCGGCCACTGCATGCCACACACCTGTGGGAGGAGCCGGCGCATACATATACACAGGCAGAAGCAGGCTGAGGCAGCAGCCAATCACGGAACCGCCGGGTCACAGACAGCCGGGGCAGAGCCAATCCGATGCTCGGGCTGGGGGTGAGGAGGGAGGGACGGATGTGAAGTCGGAAAAGACAGAGCAGCCCCAGCCCCCAGGCCAGCAGCAGACTTAGAAAAAAAAGTCCACAGCTGCCGCAGAAGAGGCCATTGCAACACAGGGGGCAAGTGTCTTCACTCTGACTTTCAATTCCAGGGGGGGGCAATTGACCCCCCTTGCCCTATGGAGCGGATGCCCATGGCTGTGTCAGTTTTATTCCGGGACACTATTGTCCTGGAATGAAGGTGCCCGGGACAGATCTGCAAAATGCGGGACTGTCCCGGGCAATCGGGGACACGTGGTCACCCTACACAGATCCCTTCCTTGCTTACCTCCAGCTAGCAGGTGGGACACACCATGCCATATGCCCAGTATCCTCCTTGTTGAAGAGGGTGAGCGGTGTTATCCGATTTGGGTCCTGCAGCGAGTTACCTCCTTCCGTTGGATTCTTCACCCTAGAGTGTAGGAAGAAGTCTATTCTCTCTCTTTACTTCAAGAAGGCCATTGTTCAGACAGTATTGAAACCCAATAAAAGGTTTATTTTAGTTGCTTAAGAACTCAATGGGAAAGTTGGAGGTAGAGAGAAATTAACTAGGCGGCAGGTTCAGGCACGCGGCAGTCAATCATCAATCATTGCCACTCAGGCCTGAGTGGGTTTTTGCTCACCCGGATAGTCCCTTTTAAGAACGGTCCTAGCAGCCGATGTGGAGCACAAAACGTTTACTTGTAGTTTCCTAGGGATACGATCAGAAGATAATCTCTAAGTCCTGAACTTCTCAGCCTAGTAACATTTAAGTCCTTAGGTGCCAATAGGGCACGTTACTAGGCTTTTGGCGGATAGAAATCCTTCCCTCTGACAGGTAGCCAGGCCTCTCCCAAGACAGCGAACCTTCTACTAATCTCCTTGGGACCGATCCTCCCCTGGCTTCCTCACCTTCAGAGCGTGTCACCCCTCACTTGGGTACCCTGGGATTCCTCTTCGGGTGTAGACCTCAGCTAAAGGTGCCTGGGGCTGGTACACTCACACGCACCTAGGGTGACCACGTGTCCCGGATTGCCTGGGACAGTCCCGCATTTTGCAGGTCTGTCCCGGGCACCTTCATTCCAGGCCAATACAGTGTCCTGGAATGAAACTGACACAGCCACCCCCCGGGCCAATCTGATGCCCCCAAAAAAGGCCGCCACATCACCGCTTTACTCACTGACAGTATTTGCCCTGCCCGGGAATGCCTGGAGGAGCACAATCCCCGCCCCCTGCTTGTGATTGGATAAATCATAAATCCCGCCTCTTGTGTCCAATCACTGTGCTGTGATTCGTTACAGCACAAGCTGATTTTTGGGAAGAGAGGTGTCCCTGAATGGTAGTTTGGAAATGTGGTCACCCTACATGCACACCTGGCCTGGAGGGCCGGGAGGCACGAACTGCTCCCCGAATAATGGCGTCTGCCCCTTTTGTACCCTCTCCCATCATGCACAGCGGGTAGACCACGCCCACTGCACAGCTGCCGAGAGAGTACACCCAATGGTGCTGTAACACTACCTGTGGTTCAACCTGGGTCTGAGGTGACAGTGCAACCCACAGGCCAAAGGGAACTTTACTGCCAGGCAGCATCACACCAGAGAAGAAGCAAGTTTGCATATAATCAACAGGTCTGAGCTAAACTACCAGCTCAGACTACCCCTAAATTTCTGTACACAGCGCCCCAGAATTGGGGTGGGCGCTACACATACCTTTGTTATTACCTGGGTATCCGAGGTTCCACCTGCTGGAAAAGGGATACACCAATTGTACTTAACCAGGAATGTACTTTTACTGGAACTGGTATAAAATAATAATTACAGTAGTCACACCAACATAATGCAACAGCACAATAGGTATTCACAACAGTTGGTACATATAAAGTTGTCTTAGATGACTCCTGAGAGTATGTCTCCAAGTGGGACTAAGGCCTCGTACACACGACCGATTTTCTCGGCAAGAACCAGCAAGAAACTTGCTGGCAGAGAGGTCTTGCCGAGTAAATCGGTCGTGTGTACGCTGCTATCGTGTTTCTCGTCGAGAAAACCGACAAGAAACCTCGACGAGAAAATAGAGAACCTGCTCTCTATTTTCTCGTCGAGATTCTCCTCGGCATGTTTCTCGACGAGAAAAGTGAGTGTGTGTACACTTACCTGTCCTCCCGGAAGCCCGCGCATGTTCGAAATGAATTTGACGCATGCGCGGTAGCTTCCTAGGCATACGTAGGGTATACCAAGATGGCGGCGACGGCATCGAATGTGACGAGCGCATGCTCGACGTAGTCGATGACGTCACCGCGTACACTCCTTTCAAAGAACCGCGGGTTCTTTGAAACGAGCGTGTGTACACTCGGCCGGGACAAGTTTCTTGTCCAAGAATCTCGTCGAAAAAAACGACATGTTTTTTTCAACGAGAATCTCGGCCGTGTGTACGAGGCCTAATGCTCAAAGCGCCAATGCCTTAACTTTGGGCACCTTCCCACTTCCAGCACACCTCTGTAACCACGGGAATGCAAAGTTATCAATATGGTACAACACAATTACTAGGGAGCTCCCCCTACTTTATAATACAGTCCCTCTTAGCATTAATAGGATGCAAGGCCTTGCAATGAGAGGTGTAGTCTTTAGTCTTCTGCTAGCTATTTGTGTTGTAATAATTGTAATCCAACAGTTGAACAAACAAGAATTAAAGTAAGGTGAATGTTAGGACTGTTCTTGTAATGCAGTACACCTGTAACTGCCACCGGTGTAATTAGCTTTGAATAACACAGTGTCAGTAATAGAGTGAAGGGTAGGATTGAGGCCTGTTTAAACTCAGTCTTTTTTGGATAAGATCTCCTCTGCGGGACTACAGGTCCCAGCAACACTGTGTTAAAAGTCTAGGTGTATAAAAGTGCATTAAGAAACTATGGGCGACAGCCCTCTCACCCAACTTGGCCTGGAGAATAGAGCAACTCCTCTCCGGTGTACTCCGTCTTGCTTCACGCCAGCCGGCGGCGTCACACCGCTCCGCTCCACAAGATGGACCGGGACCCTCTGATGGCTCCGACAGGTGTCTCTGGATCCTTCCCGATCCGGTCACACAGTCTTTCCAGCTTTAAGGGACAAGGCAGACTCCCTAGTTGTTCCGCTCCGCAGTGGCTGTAGGCCACACTCTCTGGAAACCTCCTCACAGGTCCTTGCAGGCAGGCCACGCGTCCAGAAGAGAGAGAAAAATGGCAGCGCGTGTGCTTTTATAGCCTACCCAGCATGCAGTTCAGTACTGAGTGATCATGGGTAGGTCACTTGGCACTCTGGGTTGGTAGGTCATGGTAAAATGTAAACAGACAGTCACTTCCTGTTATATTTCTAATCCTCTAGAAAAAATAAAATAATTGGAGTCCATTTCCAGTATAGGCCACTAGATGGTGCCAAATACTCAATTATAACACTGCTATAGATTAACATTGCATTATATTAGCAGGCCAAAATACCAGCGCTACACATATATATTATTTATTTCATCATATACTGGTCATAGTTGACTCAAACTGTAGTGAAAATTGAATACCGTTATGAGTGTATAGATGCAGCGGTAAGGGATTCTCTGCATACTAACACTACGGGACAAATACTATACAATCTATGGCTGAATCAGCACGCTGTTAGTTGGAAACACCAAACAAAAAAAAAAAAGAAAACCACTGCACAGGGAATTCTGATGAGTTTGGAATTTCAGCAGCTAAATGCCAAATATTTGGTATTTGTATATTTACATTTCTATAGCTCATTAATGCAGCTCTCGTGTTTAAATGGGTTGAATCATTAATCAGCGCACTACTTAAAACACAAGGAGCAGTATGGTCCACTTGATGGAGCGATCTCATGAAACAAGTATCACCGCAAATCGATACAGATAGTGTTATTGGTCGCTCCGTGTGTGGCATTCGTATGTAGCTTTTTATTTTAAATTGTGCAAATAGGTAATAGCTATGATAAATCATTTTAACCGGTTGCTATGCTCCAGCATAGACACCTTTCATCCATCGTGTATCTGGCGGTTGCTGAGCTTCAAACTTCTAGCCCAAACATTCCTTTCCTGAGGCACAGAACATCAGGGATTGGAGTGTGGGTGGGCAGACAGAGGGGAAGGGGCGGGAGAAGAAGGAGCAGATTAAAGCGGTTGTATACCCTCTGATTTTTTTTTAACCCCTGTAAGGCAAAAGCAATAATGAGCTAGTATGCACCGCATACTAACTCATTATGAAATACTTACCTTAGAACGAGGCGTTGGTAACTTACCTGGTCCACGCCGAGGGAGATGACAGGTTGCCTTGGCGTGTCTTCCAGGTATGCGCGCTGTAAGTGGCTGGAGTCGCAATGTCGTCACTCCCGCGCATGCACACGCGGGAGACTTCTTTCCGGCAAAGTCCAGCGTCTGTCGGGCTTTCAGCCGAGAATCCCCTGTGCGCATGTGCCGCTGCAGTCAGCGGCTCATTGCGAGGGGAATATCTCCAAAACAATACAGGTTTAGGAGATATTTTTTTTACCTACAGGTAAGCCTTATTATAGGCTTACCTGTAGGTAAAAATTTTAAATACAACCGCTTTAAGCCCTCTCTCCTGTCCGTGTATGGGGGTGGGGCTCCATGCACTCGACAGTTGTGGTACTTGGATACTTGGGGAGCCACAGTCCATTCTGAATATTGTGTCCGGGTTTCAGGAGGTCAAAACCTGGACTGTCCGTGTGAATCCCGGACAGGTGGCAACCCTAATTGTATTTTGGATAAGGTTTGTATATTCTATGGGGCCAAAACTGTGCTGGAATCGCACCAAAGCAGTACAGGAAGCTTTTCCAAAATTGCACCTTGCCGAGTTGCATTAATGTGAACGGTCATCATTGAAAACAATGTGATTTCCATTGTCATGCGATTCTGTGCAACTCAAGTCACTAATGTGAGTCTAAAAGCTTCTGTTATATGAAAGTGTAGTTACATCGTCAGGTTAAAAAAAGACACAAGTCCATCTAGGTCAACAACAGAAATAAATAAATAAAATCGAAAACCTTCATATACACAATCCTATACCCCAAGGGGTAGGCAACCTTTTAGAGGTGGAGATCCACCTGAGCAACATCGAAAAGATCAAAGAAAAGATCACCGGGTGCAGCAACTTTATTTTTTTTCTACAAAATTAACTAGTAAGGTCCCAATAAAAAGGATAGCATGAATAAAACATATAAAAATATAATATAACAAACGTCAGAGCAAGAATTAAACCTTAACCTCATATGCAGCCTCTCAATGTGTGGGCCTTCATGCTGAGCATATTCACTATATTGCCAAAAGTATCGGGACGCCTGCCTTTACATGTACATGAACTTCATTGCATCCCAGTCTTGGTCCTTAGAGCGGAGACTGCGAGCCAGGCCTTCTTGTCCATCATCAGTGCCTAACCTCACAAAGTACTTCTGGAAGAATGGTCAAACATTCCCATAGACACACTCCCAAACCTTGTGGACAGTCTTCCCAGAAGAGTTGAAGCTGTTATAGCTGCAAAGGGTGGGCCAACTCAATATTGAACCCTACGGACGAAGACTGGGATGCCATTAAAGTAAATGTGCGTGTAAAGGCAGGCATCCCAACACTTTTGGCAATATAGTGTATATGTGGCCCTTTGTAAACCACTTACTATGCTGAGAGCACGCTCCCTGTGTGCTCCCAGCACTGTAGCCAGCGAGGAGCAGAAAGCTCCCGATGCATAGTAGCTATCAGGAGCTTTCCGATTATGTGATCGCTGTGACAGCAAATCAAAGCAGTCAAATGATCCGAGTGCCCGCCTCTACCTCCTGGTTTTAGAACCCTTAAAGGTTGGGGAGGCGGTCGGCGGGACAGGGTTAAGGGCCCATTCACACTAGGAACTGCATGTGAATCGCACAGGAATGCTGTGCAGTTCCTGTGTGATTCACATGCAGTTCTGTGCAGTGCGAATCGCACCGCAACCAAAAGTAGGGCGTGCACTACTTTTGGCAGCTGCCTGAGAGTAAGGGAACATGACTAGGGTAGTTCAGATAACTTACCACCCCAACTCAAGTATGTACTTACCCCACAACCTACTAACCCCCCAGTAAGGACACTGACACCATGTTGGATTCAAATGGCCGTTAGGTCTTTTATTAACACAAAACATATTCAAAATTAAACTTTTGTAATAAACTTTTGTAATGCTCCATTTCTAGTTAAACAAAAGATTGCAGATCCTTGACGTCATCAACCATTTTGGAATCTGTGGTACCTCGGTTAGATTCTGTCCCCAGCCGCAACACCGCCTCGAGGACTGCTAACTGACCACAGACCCCTATCACCTTAATAACCGGTAATCTAGACTGAACTAGACAAATCAGGAGGACTCCATACCTGTGACGGGTCCCCCACTATTTGATCAAATACCCTCGTCAAGGACCCCAATCGCCATTAGCGACCACAACCACCACGAATACTATAATATTATCAGGGCGGGAGGGCGGGATGATTCACTACCGACTTCTCTGAACTGATGCCAGCTTACTCCACCCACAACTATTTATACAGCTCCACCCCATCCTGCACCAAAACTTCACCAATCAGGTAAGGGCCAGCTAATTTCCAAAACCATAACCACCCCTTCTTTGAACCTATTCCCCTCCGTCAGTTCCTTCCACCCTGTCATGTATGTCCTACGCTTACACTGCTTTCCAGCTCCGTACATGTCTGGCAGCTACTGTTTAACACCACTGACTGCTGCACTTTGCCTTATGTACATCTGACCCCTGCTTACATTCCACTGACCATGCGCTCTGTGTTACTACTTACTTCTAAACTCTGACCCCTGTCCTCTGCCCATATGACCTTATTTTCTGCCCCTCTAAACCCTGTACTATACCCTACAAACTACTGACCTCTGAACGCTGCCCTACAAACAAAGGTACCATGCGATCCGGTTGCAGTTCATCTCCAAAAGTAGTGCATGCACTATTTTTGGTGTGCTGTGATTTGCACTGCACAGAACTGCATATGAATCGCACAGTGTGATTCACATGCAGTTCCTAGTGTGAATGGGCCTTTAAGGTAGGCTACGTTTTTATTTTTGCTCTGAAGTTTGTTTTATTATATTTTTATATGTTTTTTTCATGCTATCCTTTTTATTTGGGCCTTGCTAGTTAATTTTGTAAAAAAAAAAAAAGAGCTGCACCCGGTGATCTTTGATCTCTTCCATGTTTTTTTTTGTTTCACAAATCTCTTCCATGTTGGTCAAGTGGATCTCCAACTTTCAACGGTTGCCTACCCCTGATTTAGAACATATCAAGAAAAGTTTTCCAGGTAACATGCCAGTCATCAGGTTATATTGGGGAAGAGCTATAGTTACTTTCTATGGCTTAAACCCCATTGATCCCAGTCCATAGGAAGTTTTTCTCTTTTTCCATCTATATAAGCCATTGGGGTTGATTTACTAAAACTGGAAAGTACAAAATCTGGTGCAGCTCTGCATAGAAACCAATCAGCTTTCAGGTTTTATTGTCAAAGCCTAATTGATGAAGCTGAAGTTAGAAGCTGGTTGGCTACTATTAGCAGAGTATTGAAATCATGGGCTGGAAGCTTCTTGTATACAGCAGAACACCTTTACTTTCATGGAGGATATCTTTATCATGGCTTTACATCATGTAGACAGTAACAGGAAAAGGACACAAATGAGTGCATTGAGCATAGATAGACAATACATCCTGTTATAGCAAAGAATATAAGAACTATACACTATAATACCACAGCGCCACCTGCTGCATAGATAGGTATAATGCATACAGTATTGTCAGTTTATATAACTTGCTGTTGCTTTTCCAACAGCTACCACGCACAGCTGCACCAGATTTTGCACGCTCCAGTTTTAGTAAATCAACCCCATTATTTTTTTTAAATGTATATCAAATCAATATGTCTAATGACATCAGAGATGTTGGGAACTACCAAGCTCTTTTAATTTCTAGTTACTATAAATCTTGCCGCAAATTGGATATTTAGCACGATAGTCCTAAGGGTGGGCAGGATAGATTCAATGCTAATGCTTAGCAGAGCTAGTGCAGGGGCAGCTTTGTTAAGTAGCCCTGTGTGATGTGATAAACTTTGAAATACTTTGTCCCAATAGCTTCTAAGGTTTGGACAAGACCAAAGCATATGTGAGATTGTGCCTACTTGGCCACAGACCCTCCAACAAGTGTTCTAATAACCTGGGGAAAGTTAAGCCACTATGTAGGGGGTCATTTTTTCACACATTTGAGGTGGATGGGGGAATCCTCCCTGCACACATTCGAGGTGGATGGGGGAATCCTTCCCCAGGAAGTAAAGTAATCACATTCTTAAAAATGTAAAAGTAATTAAAAAAATTACTTAAAGTAAGGCGAAACTAAACTCTCTGAATCAACATTCACTATTTTTAATTCTTATGCTAGAATTAGTAAATAGATAGGAAGGAAGATTATATTTTCTTGTTTTAAACTTTTTTTTTTAATGGTGTAGCACCCTCTAGTTGTGTGCTACTAGAGTGAAGAGTAGGTAAAAGCCTATTCTGTCCGGGAATAACACCAGAATTGGGTCAAGGTTACTAGAGGCCAGGCCTGGATGACTCATGGGCCGGTGCCTCCCCCTGGTTCCTGAAAGGTTGAAGAACCTTCTAGAACTAGAGGGTGGGGGTTAGGAGGAGCTACCATGAACTTATATAGGGCCTCAGCCAATCCCCAGATGTGGGCTGGCAGGGGACTGAGACAACCCGATAAATAGATATTAGCCATTCCAGTAAGGGAGTCGGGTGGAAGATGAAGAAACAGTGCTGAGGAGAGGCTGTTGGTGGCCCTTAACCACTTCTAAACCGAGGGCGTCATATGACGTCCTCGACTTTGTGCAGTGATATCTGAATGATGCCTGCAGCTACAGGCATCATTCAGATATCACTGTTTTCTGCCGGCGATTCTGTGCACGATAAGAACAATCATAGCGGCAGTTCCGCCGCTTGATCATTCTTATAGGTGGCGGAAGGGGACGTCCCCCCCCCCTCCCGCCGCCATCTGGTGCTTCTCCGGGCTCTCCCGTACCATCGGGGGCCCGGAGAACGAATCGGCCGGCGCCGGCTCACGACGATAGAGATTTTTTATGAGATTTCTATGACCGTCAGAGGCCCGGGCGCGACGTTGTGACGTCACACCCGGGTACCCGGAAGTAAACAAAGCCGCAATCGCGGCTGTCAGCATGAGATTGGTGATTTTTTTTTCCAGATCTCATGCTTTCCAGCCTGGAGGAGAGATGTGGGGTCTTATTGACCCTGCATCTCTCCATAAAGAGGACCTGTCACACACCATTCCTATTACAAGGGATGTTTACATTCCTTGTAATAGGAATAAAAGTGATAAAAATAAAAAATGTAAAAAAAAAGTGTAAAAATAAAATAATTACGGTAAGTATAATTAAGTAAAATAAAAATATATATTTTTTTAAATTAAAACGCCCCTGTTCCCGGTAGCTCGCGCTCAGAAGCGAACACGCATGTAAGTCCCGCCCACATATGTAAGAGCCGTTCAAACCCCACATGTGAGGTATTGCCGTGTGCGTTAGAGCGTGTGCAACAATTCTAGCACTAGACCTCCTCTGTAACTCAAAAATAGTAGCCTGTAAAAAAAATAATTAAAGCGTCGCCTATGGAGATTTTTAAGTACCGAAGTTTTGCGCCATTCCATGAGTGTGCGCAATTTTAAAGCGTGACATGTTGGATATCTATTTACTCGGTGTAACATCATCTTTCACATTATACAAAAAAATTGGGCAAACTTTACGGTTTTGTTATTTTTTAATTCATGAAACCGTTTTTTTTTTCAAAAAAAAGGGTTTGAAAAATTAGTTCGCAAATACTGTGCAAGATAAAAAGTTGCAATGACCGCCATTTTATTCCCTAGGGTGTCTGCTAAAAATATATAAAATGTTTGGGGGTTCTGACTAATTTTCTAGCAAAAAAATTATAATTTTTACATGAAGGAGAGAAGTGCCAGAATAGGCCCGGTGTTGAAGTGGTTAAGGGACCCCTTTACCATGGGGAGGGTTTCCTCAGAGTGGGTGCTCAGGAAAGCTGGCATGGAAGGATACTGACCTGGACATTTTATAGATAGGCAACTCCTATCCTCATATTGATTAGTGGTTTCAAATTAATAATAACTACTGCAGTAGGGAACAGACACAAAAGATACACTCCGCATCTTTCCAAATAACTGTTCTGCTTTATTATGACGCAATTGAAGGTTTTTATACACATGATCACGTAGGTATCACATTAATATTACAATTGTACTTTTATGGTAACAATGGGCATAACATAGGCAGGCTAATTCTAATCAGGACTCGAAAGAATGCAAACATGTACTGAAAACATTATTAGTGCCCTGTGCACAGTGAGGGCAGTGTAAAAAACATATGTAGCGGGCTATTGCCTTTTAAACCCCCAGAGACTACAGTACCCAGTGCGCAACGGGCTCAGACTGGTTCGGCTGGGTGAGAGAGCACCTGCTCAGAGAACTATATAGGATCTCTACGCCCAATAACTGTTATCCGGAGTTAACACTAGTGTTGCGCTGCGCACCGGAGAGACAGTGCATCGGAGCAACTTTAGAGATTGCCTTTAAATTCACCATGTTATTCGAACCCCTTTTACCCTGTGGATTACAGTTTGTTTTCTTCAAAAGTGCACCACCGTTTTACTAGCGAAGATCTTCCCCTACAGAACTTCTACACCGTACAGTCAGGCCTGACTTAGCGTAGACATTGCTGGGCGCCATTTTTGCCCACGAGGGAGAATAGCTGCAGCGGGGACCGTTAGTGTTATGCACAGTACTGTATATCTATCTGTTTGTTGAGATACTCCTATATTGCAGGGCTCTGCACATGATATGTACACTGTTGATTACATGCTCACTTAACAAATCTAAGTAAAAGTGCAAGGTTTAGTATATTGGTGTTTGTGTCATTTACTTTGCAGAGGAGACGAGTAAGAATAGCTGTACTTTATTGCTGTGTGTGCTATTTTAGGATTGTGTCCCAGGGAGTTACAGGCCACGCAATCCTACTATCCCCTACTAACTGTGCCTAGGGAGGTTAGAGCAAATTGCCTGGGGTTGACAGCGGTGCACTACAGGGCCCAAAAATTATATCAGCGGCCCTCTTAACTGGGGGTATCGCTACACATACAAAATAGAATACACTTATATACAGAAATTACAAATTTCCTTAACAGTGTTGTGGAAAAATGTATTAATGTATGTTGTCAGATGTCCCCCCAATGTCAGTTTTTCTGTAATGCGCTCATCTGAGCGTATTTGCACATACAGACGTTGGTGGAAGATCGGTGGTGGGAAAATCTTCCTATGGAAACAGCGATGTTTGCTCCATTTAGAGATGTTGTTTTGCGCCCCGTTGGGGGACTGGCCACCTCTTGGCGGGGGGCGTTAAATGACTCCGAGCGCACAGATCTGTGTCCACAAGAACAGTAGCATAACTATACAACAGTTGTGGTCCATTGAGGCATAATTGTCATATAGTTCCCGTCATTGGTAAAAGTGAGGTTGGCTTGCACACAGCTTTGTACAAAGCCATGCTTTCTGGTGTTCCTTTGTCTCACAGAAAGCATGACCCCTGTACACAGCCGTTTGCACACCTCACTGCTGGGATTATATTTGAATTTAAACATGTCTGTGATTGGTTCTTTTGAAAATATACAAAATGTCTGAATGGCTGTTCTGTGAAGCCACACCTTCTTTTGTTACTCATGTTTACTATAAATAAAGAGAGCTGGCTATCCCAGAGAACACATTGCTCTGAGATGACTTGACGATAAGGCCTGTGTTGGTGCTTTCCTTGAATGAATGATGGGATGAACGGTGAGTGGATCTTAGCAAACTTAACTTAAAGATAGCATTATTGCAAAAAGATGAAATCTGGTGTGTGCTCATAGAGCACCAGTAATATGGGCTGTGTGCTCTGCATAGAACCTATATTTCTACGACAGGATGGCGACTCTGGTTGGACCAATTGCGGCCTCTTTGAGCATCACATCAGCAGAGGGGGAGAGTGGACCTGAGATGTGATGTGTGAAGAGGCTGTACTTTGTAAAAGAACAAATTTTTCGTCTTTTTGAAATAATGCTGTAAGCTTGCAGTATGAGAGATGCGTGTGTGCGTGTGTGTCTGTGAATTTGATTGTGTGTGCTTGTGTGGGTATGCCTGCATGTGCCTGTGTGTGATTGGATTGTTTGTGCGATGTACTGAGCAGTTTGTAAGTGGACGATTGTTTGTGAGCCATGAGGTTTAGCGGGGTGGGGCAGGCAGCATGGTCATCAGTTACAATGGTGAAAGTTGGTGACTTTCTGTAAATAGCATGCAGGAGTTTTGTAGTGGGAGGGCCCTGAGAGATGATCTGATGGAAACTGTATATTGTGTATGAAATGAAGGTATAGATGTGGGATTATTCAGCCTGCAATGTGTGTTTGGTTGAGCTTTTTGTATTTCTCAGAGGCTTGTTTGTGAGCCATGTGCTTGAATGGGGGAAGGGCTTGCCCACTGTTTTGTGTTGCAGGGGCTGTGCCCTGAGGGAAAGAAACTATGAGCAGACATGCAGGCAACATTGTACTGTATGTGTGTGGTGAATATCTCAGAGTATATTAACTTAGAGAAATTAATATGTTTTTAATATTGTCATGTAACTAACATTTTTTTAAATGGGCGGTTCAGTGGCCAAAGGGTCTTAAAATGTTTTAGGAGCCTTGTGGAGTGTAGCTGACTCAAGACACACTTTTCAGTGGATTTTGATGATCAAAAAAATAAAATAGATGCAGTAATGGCGCCATTCTTGGCTTTTGATTAGCCTTGTGGTTTGTCTGCCCTTTTGAGGCACAGTTTTTCCTTAGCCTGTGGGTATCCTATAAGGGAAGGTGCAGCCACCTTTCCTTTGGGTGTGATATCATGTGACCATGCTGTGGCATTCGTCAGCTATGTTGCTGATGGAATTTCTCAGTTTTTGATGTTTGGTGCGAATATAGTGCAGTCTTTTCTGCGTTGGAACCTGGTGGAGGCCATTTGTGTTTTTCTTTGTGTGGGGGAACCCATGTGTTCATTGTGACGTCCCATGCTGGTTTTGGCGGGAAAAATTGCATGCGTTAATGGCGCCATTTTTGTTGTTTATGAGGTGTGCGGTGGTCATCCACCATTTTTGTTGTTCATGAGGTGTGCGGTGGTCATCTACCATTTTTGTTGTTCATGAGGTGTGCGGTGGTCACCCACCATTTTGTTGTCCATGAGGTGTGCAGTGGTCATCCACCATTTTGTTGTCCTGGCTTGTCGGCCATCTTGAGAGACGTTTACAGTTTGAGATAGGAAGTTCCGGGTTGGCAAACACAGCGCCTGGATGCTATATTAACATTTGTTGATTGGCGCAGTTTTCCGCCTGTTTTATGCGTTTACAGTTTGACCTGTGCACTGCTGTGGAGAGTAGTGAGACACCAGTGTGACATACTGAGAGGCTGTTTTTGTTTAATGTTGAATTCGCTGGTTTAAACTGTTTTAAACTGTTTTTGTAAGCATCACCTCTTGAGGTGAGTTGAGTAGTATCTTGATATAGCGCGGTCTTACCCCGAGGGGTCCCGATGCGCTTGCAGACACATGCTGGGGCCCATTTTTAGAGGGATCTGGCTGACCTACCAGCATGTCTTTGGAGTGTGGGAGGAAGCCAACGCAGGCACAGGGAGAACATGCAAAACTCCATTCAGATGGTGTTAGGACGGGGATTTCTCTGTTTTCATTTAAGTGAATGTAAGCTATTGCAGGGTCAGCTGACTTTGCAGTATATGAGCGGCAGTTTTTGTATCGGATTTCGTTTTTAAGTGAAAACTCCACTTTACACTGAATTTTGATAGATTGTAAGACTAACAGAGTTTTTGTACAGTGGTGTGTGTTTTTATGTTTAAATTGGAGTCTTGATAGACAAGGCGATTAGGGCTAGGCCTCCCCCTCCCCCTCCCTCTTCCTGAACAATTGATATGTAAATAAACCAGTTTTTTTTTTTTAAGTAGCTGAGCATGTAACCGGAAGTTTCTTTTCAGCATTTATATATCAGCAGAAAGTTGGCGGGAGGAGCTTGTTTTTTTTTAAAAGGTGAGCAATGAGATTTGTGTTTGGAAGGAAAATGGAAAACATTTTGGCGTTTAAAAGTGTTTTAGATTTTGTTCCAGTTTTGTGAAGTTTTGTACTGTAATACAGTTTTGGGTAGAGAGAAAAACACGGGGGCATCACCATTATTGTATCATCTAGATGCAGGTAGAAAGAAGCCATAATATTGTTTTGAATAGTGGAGGATTTCATGATGCTTTGAAGGTTGTCTGACAAACACATTTACAGGGCTGCCGATAATCGGTTGAAGAGCATGTAAACGTGAGGAGTAGATTCTAGCATACCGGGAGGCCGTGTGAAATAATCGGAATACGCCGGGTGCCAGTACTGTAAAAATGGTCACTAAGCAGTACTGCTCCGAAAACTAGTGCAAGGGTGTCCTGGACGCGGGACACTTCATAAGCGATTCGAATCGTCATGGGTAATGTGCCGTCCATGCGTTGGAGGAAAGAAATTAGGCTCCACACCAGTCAGACAACTGCACCGCACATGAGGTCTGGGTTTGGGGCTCCGGACATGAGACCCCTTAAATGATGACATATCTGGTCAGAGGGTACGGTAAGGTGTACTCCTTTGGAAGGTACTTTTGATGTCTGGAGGTACGAGACCTCAGAATAAAGGTACCTTGGATGTAGTTGAGCTGCGGCTTCAGAAATCTGCAATGATGAGTGTGTTGATGGAGGTGTAGTCTCATGCCCGTTTGTTTGAACTTTGTATGGCTGGTCCATGTAAGGTTCTCGAGCTGCTCTCATGTTTTTCCCATTGTATTTTTTTCTATTGCTGAAAGAGTGAAGGGAGAATTCTGGCTGTTTTTGTTTTTTTCATTTGTGGTTTTGGAAACTGGGAAGTATTTCCCCCACGTTTGTATCGGAATGTTTGTATGTAGTAGGGTTGTCCCGATACCGATACTAGTATCGGTATCGGGACCGATACCAAGCATTTGCGCGAGTACTTGTACTCGCGCAAATGCTCCCGATGCTTCACCCGATACTTTTTTTTTTTTTGTGGCCGGAGAGGGCGGGAGGAGTCAGTGGCTGGGGAGGGCAGGAGAGAGGGCGGGGGAGTGCGGGCGGAGTCTGGCCGGGAGGAGTCAGTGGCTGGGGAGGGCGGGAGAGGAAAGTGTGGGCGGAGTCTGGCTGAAGAGGGCGGGCACAGTCGGTGGACGGAGTCCGCGGGCGGAGAGCGAGTCCCTCACCTGCAGTTGAACCTGGTAAGCTGGCAGGGGTTCAGGGCGCAGCCGCATCAGGATCGGTGACCGGTGCTGTCACATTCGGTCGCCGTCAGCGGCTGAACGTCCCCACGCCCATCTTGGTACACCCTGCACTCGGCTGCAGTAAGCAGCAGCAGACATCTTGTTACACCCAGCCCGAGCTATATGGGCTGGGTGTAACAAGATGTCTGCTGTTGCTTACTGCAGCCGAGTGCAGGGTGTACCAAGATGGGCGTTGCAGCAGTTTTTTTTTTTTCTTAAATCCTGTGTCATTTACCCCCCACCCCCCGCAGCATTTCAGTGCCAGCCACCTATCAGTACCCACAAGTGCTACCTATCAGTGCCACCTATCAGGTGGCACTGGTAGATGCCACTGATTGCACTGATAGGTGGCACTTATGGGCACTGATTGCACTGATAGGTGGCACTTGTGGGCACTGATAGATGGCACTGATTGCACTGATAGTGCAATCAGTGCCCACAAGTGCCACCTTTCAGTGCCCACAAGTGCCACCTATCAGTGCCACCTATCAGTGCCCACAAGTGCCACCTATCAGTGCCCACAAGTGCCACCTATCAGTGCCACCTATCAGTGCCCACAAATGCCACCTATCACTGCCCACAAGTGCCACCTATCACTGCCCACAAGTGCCATCTATCAGTGCCCATAAATGCCACCTATCAGTGCCACCTATCAGTGCCCATAAGTGCCACCTATCAGTGCCCATAAGTGCCATCGATCCGTGCCCATAAGTGCCACCTATCAGTCCCCATCTTTCAAACTGTCACATGACATTGAAAAAAAGTATCGGTAATCGGTATCGGCGAGTACTTGAAAAAAAGTATCGGTACTTGTACTCGGTCTTAAAAAAGTGGTATCGGGACAACCCTAGTATGTAGTAACGTGAATATGTTCGAACTTACCGCGGCGATCCTTCGATGCGTCGCGGCTGTTGTATTTTTGTAGGAACGGGAAAAGTAAGGGTTACAGAGGGTTTTGTTTGAATCGGTTTTGAAAGAATGTCATTGACAATTTACCAATGTACAGGAATGTCATTATTCTTTACCATTCTTTGCAGGTTAAATATGAAGGATAGAGTAATGATTTTGCTTATAAGTATTTTTCAGGTCCAAGGAGTTTGTACATAGAGAACAGGTGTATGTAGACAGCGGTACATATGGATAAATACATGAGTCTAAGGAGGTAAAAGTATCATAGGCTATTTCATTGTTTCTTTTTTCCTGCACCACACATTTCTTCCTTCAGTCTGTAATGAGGAAGAAAATGGGGGGAGAATGATAAATGTAAGAGTGACAGTTTTTTTCAAACTAATAATAACCTCTGTAATTCTAACCAAGTTTGTGCCAAGACTGTCTTTCTTTAATAGAATTTGAAACCGCAAGCAGCAGTCTGGTGAAGTAGGTTCCCATCCCAGAGGCTAAGAACCTTTTGTCAATGGTTCCAGGTATTGTAAGCCACACACAGGTTATGCAGTGACCACAGTCCCGATGTCTGGGTTATTGTCATATGAGGGTTGTTTGGAGGTCAATCAAAACCAGAGTCGTACTTTCCTCATTAGCTGTCACTTATATTCTCGGCTGATGGGGTGGGTGCGATTGCTGTGACATGAACTTCAAAATGTCCACCACAGTGTTGCCAACCCCCTGAAGTGAAATTTACTGGCAAGGATGCCAAAATTTCTGTACGGCACCAATTTCTTACTGGCAAAAATCATGAAAATTGCTGGCAGAGCCGCATTTTTTACTGACACTGCAAAAAAGTACCTACAATCACTGTTTTTAGTGCTAAACAGTGCAAATATCAATATTTGAACTATAAACACACAGCTAATGCTATTATCAATGTGTTTAAGTTAAACAAAAGTAAAAAAACATTTTTCTCAATTTACATGAAGGTCAGGTTACTATAACCCAGCCAGCACAGAGTTCCCTCTTACATCAGAGTCTGCAGGGATCCCCCTTATTGTATTCATTCACCTTCTTACATCAGTGACCCCCCCCCCCCTCAGAATGGCCTGGCGGCACTGTCACTGACCTCCTCTCAGGTGCACCGTGCGGGGCTCAGTCAGACGGCTCCAGCTTGGTGGCTCTGATCTCCTCTCCCCAGTCCACACGTCTGTTTCTTCCCGGGCCGTAACCCCCATCCCGGCAGCACTTCCACTCTTGACTCCTTTCTAGGATCCCCTCAGAGACTGCAGACATGATAAAAGACAAGAGATGGTCAGAGGCTGCGGACACGATACAGGAGGTGGTCAGAGGCTGCGGACATACTACAGGAGGGGGACAGAGGCTACGGACATACTACAAGAGATGGTCAGAGGCTGCGGACACGATACAGGAGGTGGTCAGAGGCTGTGGACATACTACAGGAGGGGGACAGAGGCTACGGACATACTACAGGAGGGGGACAGAGGCTACGGACATACTACAGGAGGGGGACAGAGGCTACGGACATACTACAGGAGGGGGACAGAGGCTGCAGACATACTACAGGAGGGGGACAGAGGCTGCGGACATACTACAGGAGGGGGACAGAGGCTGCGGACATACTACAGGAGGGGGACAGAGGTTGCGGACACACTACAGGAGGTGAACAGAGACTGCGGACATACTACAGGAGGGGGACAGAGGC
Source organism: Rana muscosa (assembly GCA_029206835.1). Taxonomy (NCBI): domain Eukaryota; kingdom Metazoa; phylum Chordata; class Amphibia; order Anura; family Ranidae; genus Rana; species Rana muscosa. The sequence goes on from CM055117.1 coordinate 1,073,761,206, forward strand.
TGCGGACATACTACAGGAGGGGGACAGAGGCTGCGGACACACTACAGGAGGTGGACAGAGACTGCGGACATACTACAGGAGGGGGACAGAGGCTGCGGACATACTACAGGAGGGGGACAGAGGCTGCGGACATACTACAGGAGGGGGACAGAGGCTGCGGACATACTACAGGAGGGGGACAGAGGCTGCGGACATACTACAGGAGGGGGACAGAGGCTGCGGACATACTACAGGAGGGGGACAGAGGCTGTGGACATACTATAGGAGGTGCCGGTGGAGACAGGCTGTGGACATGATGGTGCCCTCCTCACCCCCTCACAGTAGCCTCCTCCTCTGTCCACCACCATATTACTTCTCCACATCATCAGTGTGCTGTGTCCTCCTCCTGTGCCCCTTTAACCATTCCACAGGTCAGTGCTGCACTGTGCTGCCCTGACCTGTAGAGAGGTGAAAGGGGCACAGGAACCAGAGGAGGACACAGCACACACTGATGATTTTGAGAAGTAATATGGTGGTGGACAGAGCACATCAGTCTCTCCCCTGCATGGCACGGCTTCAGGCTCCCAGGACGCCAGGCTCTCACTCGCTTGTATCCCCCCCAGTTTCACTGACCTTGAAACTCGAGTTGAGTCCGTCCTCCTCACCCCTGGGCCCTGTCAGTGCTCCGAGTCCGCTCGCTCCGAGTCCTCCTCCACCTATGATGAGTGCATGGCATGCAATGCACTCACTACAGGTGTTGCGCCAGCCGCTGTGGCCTTTTCAAAAATGGCGCCAGCGACGCCATCACGTTACCGCGCGTGCGCCGCCCGGACGAGCGTGAACAAGTTTCCCTGAGCTCGGCCGGCTTTCGGAACGGCGCATGCGCAGTTGTATGACCGGCTCGCGGCCATCTTTTTTATGGGCGACGGTGCCCATAACGGACTTTAACGTACACCCCGAAAAAGGGGCTAAATTTGTGGGCTGTACGTAAATCTACGTACGGTTGGCAACACTGGTCCACCACAGGGTTCACGAGTCCCTCCTGGACCCTGACTCAATAATCAGTTTACATTCTTTCCAACCAGGTGACTGGGTCGTTGTAAAGAAGCTTGAGGGATGAGACCACGCCAGCCACTGCAAGAAGCGGCTCAACCACACCAAAGAATGAGGAGTATCTTTGTTTATTTATATTTTTGTTGTTTAGTAAATTTTAGCAAGGGTAACGATAAAGCATCCCAAGTTATTATTTAAAGTGTATTACCTGACTAGCTCAGAAAGCGAACAGGACCGATGGTCTGTTCTGAGTCTTCACCGAGTTTTAGTCCCCAGCGATGACAGAGGTACATGCCATTCATGATGTTATTATGGGTATGAGGAGTTTTGACAAACTACTGAAGACTCCAAACAGACACTTGTCAATGGAATCTAACGATGTATTTTTTTAGAGGGTAAAATTGGTTTTAGTTTTAATAGCTCTGCCTCTTGTCAGTTTGGGTATCTAGGTAGGCCACAAGTGTGTTTGAACTTTAGTTTGGTGTTTATGCGGATCTGCAGCATATAAAGGTAATTCCCCCAAAGCAAGAGGTTCATGCGTGATGGTGAAGCTGTCCCAGCATCTTATGACATGGCCGATCGCGAGGATCTGATGGCGCAGGAAATTAAGAATGGCAGGGACGGCTAGAAGGGATTTGTTCACCAACCCCGACCAGGTCTGGGCATGGGGTCCTGCATGTACAAGGTGGGGGGGGGGCTCGAGCTTGGGATACGATTGGACAATTCTCATCCGTTAAGGATAGGGTTCTTCATGTAACTGTTGAAGCCAGAGCTGTAGCTAAGTGAAGGTTGGGAGTCCTTTTAAGGGTCTGGGAATCTTTGGGGATCTAATTTTTATTTTTACAGCGGATCGTGGTTAAAGGAAGTGGGAATATATATACTCATGTCGTTTTTATTTCTATTCTTTCTATGTCGTGACGAGGTGCTCCTGTTGCCTGATTTGAGGCGTGACCAGAGTTTCCTTGATGAGACGCCCCGAAGCCGGACCCACATACAAGACACAGAGGATCACAGACGGATCGGCGATTACTACAGCTCACCATGTCGTGTCCTCCTTTATAAGTCATGCCCCTGAAGAGTAGAGTCTACATGTCAAGCCGTGTTTTCCTTTTTATGGACTAAGGACTGATTCATTTCCAGGTGTAAGAAGCAGATCAACTTTCATCGATGGACATGGGGTGCATATGACAAAAAGGGAGGACTGTTGTGGAAAAATGTATTAATGTATGTTGTCAGATGTCCCCCCAATGTCAGTTTTTCTGTAATGCGCTCATCTGAGCGTATTTGCACATACAGACGTTGGTGGAAGATCGGTGGCGGGAAAATCTTCCTATGGAAACAGCGATGTTTGCTCCATTTAGAGATGTTGTTTTGCGCCCCGTTGGGGGACTGGCCACCTCCTGGCGGGGGGCGTTAAATGACTCCGAGCGCACAGATCTGTGTCCACAAGAACAGTAGCATAACTATACAACAGTTGTGGTCCATTGAGGCATAATTGTCATATAGTTCCCGTCATTGGTAAAAGTGAGGTTGGCTTGCACACAGCTTTGTACAAAGCCATGCTTTCTGGTGTTCCTTTGTCTCACAGAAAGCATGACCCCTGTACACAGCCGTTTGCACACCTCACTGCTGGGATTATATTTGAATTTAAACATGTCTGTGATTGGTTCTTTTGAAAATATACAAAATGTCTGAATGGCTGTTCTGTGAAGCCACACCTTCTTTTGTTACTCATGTTTACTATAAATAAAGAGAGCTGGCTATCCCAGAGAACACATTGCTCTGAGATGACTTGACGATAAGGCCTGTGTTGGTGCTTTCCTTGAATGAATGATGGGATGAACGGTGAGTGGATCTTAGCAAACTTAACTTAAAGATAGCATTATTGCAAAAAGATGAAATCTGGTGTGTGCTCATAGAGCACCAGTAATATGGGCTGTGTGCTCTGCATAGAACCTATATTTCTACGACAGGATGGCGACTCTGGTTGGACCAATTGCGGCCTCTTTGAGCATCACATCAGCAGAGGGGGAGAGTGGATCTTAGCAAACTTAACTTAAAGATAGCATTATTGCAAAAAGATTAAATCTGATGTGTGCTTGTGTAGCAGGGTCTTTAAATTTAGTTGGGGTACACCTGGGGGTAGTGTGACCCAGGTGTATAATTAGGAAAGGTTCTGGACCCCTTTTTGGTAATTTGTAGAGGATTGAGTGGTGTATTACTCACCTTTGCCTGTGGGTGGCGGTGTACCCGCAGGCTCAAGGTAGAATCACTGCCACAGTGCTACCCTTTTTTTGTCCCTTTCCGGAGATGGTACGGCTGGGGCGGGGAACCCGCCGTGGTGTTGAAAGGAGGAGATAAAAGGGGGGGACGCCCTCGCCACGTTGTTCTTTCTTGGAGGAGTTCTCTTCACGCACCCAGGCACCTTAGGCCTGGGTGCGGGCGGTTCAAGGTTCCGGTCTAGGCGCCCTAGGCCTGACCGGAATGAAGTTGGGGTCCATCCCAGGCACCTTCAGCCTGGGGTGAGGTACTATATCGTAGGCCTGGGGCCCAGTAACTTCGACTGGGTCCCGCAAGGGCGAAGTGATCTCAGGGTGCCGCCTTGCGAGGTGACCCGCATCTGAGGTGAGGAGGCTGGGGAGGTTACCCGTCCGGAGACCCGGAGCAGCATCAACCCGGTGATGGATGGGCCTTCGGTAACTCTCTTAGAGGGACATCTTCCCCTGATAGGGGCCGCAGCGCAGCGAAGGTACTCCCATCTATGTTCTATGGAGTCGCTGGTAGAGACTCACAAGTTCTATGTTCTATGCCATTCAAAGCTGCTACAACCCCTGGTCAAAGCACAGGGGTTTAGACTGAAATCAGGATAGTAACTCGGCCTGCTCATTCCATCGTATCAAGTTATAATAATGTTCCAACCAGTTAACTATTAAGACATTGTTTATTGTGGAGCGTACAATAAAGCAAGAGTTGGACTGTGATCGGTGCATAGCAGGACTGAGTTTTAAGACTAATGCACATTGGCCCGAGGAAGATACTGATACTGGCCTTCACCTCACCCACAGCCATGGGGAGGACATGGGCCGTAGCGCATCTCACCCTGTCATGTGACATACCCCTAGCAAAAGGAGATGGGGTGAGGCCGCTACACTTAGGTAGCACAGGAATTATAGGCTGTGTGCTCTGCAAACAACCAATAATTCCACGACAACAGTTTCCTCTCTTTTGATCAATATTTTGATCACTAACCATACCTGCTATCACCTTTAACCTGGAACCTTCACACGCGTATGTGGAGGTAGTCCTGGCCAAAGAGGTAAAACTCCATTGTGGGGAATAAAATAGCTGAGCAGCTTTTTTTATTGCAAAATTTATTTTCATTGTGAAAAACAAATGATTGATAAGACATATTTAGAGTACTGGCTGTACACTCCTGTGGCCAGAATGGCCTTCTAGCTTAATTGTTGGCATGCTGACTTATCAGCATTAGTGATGAGCCGAACACCCCCGGGTTCGGTTCGCACCAGAACCCGCGAACGGACCGAAAGTTCGTACGAACATTAGAACCCTATTAAATACAATGGATGCGAACGTTCAAATTCTAAATTGCTAATTATAACAACTATTATGCATGTTATTGTCCTAAAAAGGGTTTGGGAACCCGGGTTCTGCACCAGGGGACATGTATCAATGCAAAAAGAAGTTTTAAAAACGGTCGTTTTTCGGGAGCAGTCATTTTAATGATGCATAAAGTGAAAAAAAAAACTCAAATATTCCTTTAAATATCGTACCTGGGGGGTGTCTAAAGTATGCCTGTGAAGTGCCACGTGTTTCCCGTGTTTAGAACTGTCCCTGCACAAAATGACACTTCTAAAGGAAAAAAAAGCCATTTAAAACTGCTTGCGGCTTTAATGTAATGTCTGGTCCCGGTAATATGGATGAAAATCTTTAAGAAAAATGGCATAGCTACCCCATGACCCCCCCCCCCCCTACCCCAGCCCATTACCAGCCCCTTTGGGTCTTGTATGGATATTAAGGGGAACCCCGCACATAAAATAAAAAAGGCCCTATATACTCTGAACAGCCGTATACAGGCGGTGCATACAAGACAGGGACTGTATGTTTGTTCTTATGTAGAATGTGTTTGTAATTTTGAACAGGTACATTGTTTAAGTGTAGCTCCAGCCCAAAAATCTATTTTTAAACTTTTTGGAAAACATAGGTAAGGGTTATCACCCCTGTAACATTTGTTTTGCTGTCTGTGCCCCTGTTCAGAACATTTCACCTCACTTTCCGTCCCAATGACAACTGTTTTTGAAATGTGGTGTTTTTCTTGAAACAAGGATTGCTGATAAAGCATCAGTACAGAGGAGACACCTTTCTCCCATATTAATTCTTACAGGAGAGAATTTTCCTTCCTAGGGGTAGATTTCCTCTCACTTCCTGTTGTCTTCTTGCGTTTGCAAGTAGGAGTCGTTTGTAAGTTGGATGTTTGAAAGTAGGGACCTGCCGTATATAATCTGCAGAAATAGGCCCCTTAGTTGGTGTTGGCACAACACTGTAAGCACTCACAGTTACTCTTGGTTGGTGCTGGAACGCCCTGCTGTCAACTATTATATCAGGAATTGTAATTACATATAATTGTTGAACAGTGGTAGTAAAAATTGGGCCTTTGATGGTGGTGCTGGTGCCACAACACTGTAAGCCCTGACAGTTACTCTTGGTGGGTGCAGCAATGGGCCCTGCTGTGAATTATTAGATCAAGAATTGTAATTGCATGCCCCTGTTGAACAGGGGCTGAAAAATTGGGCCTTTCGTGGTGGTGGTGGTGGTGGTGGTGTTGCCACAACACTGTAAGCCCTCAGAGTTACTCTTGCTTGGTGGGTGCAGGAATGGGCCCTGCTGTGAATTATTAGATCAATAATTGTAATTACATGCCCCTGTTGAACAGGGGCTGAAAAATTGGGCCTTAGGCACTGGTGGCACAACACTGCAACCCCTCACAGATACTGTACTTGGAGCACAGCAATGAGCCCTGTTGCAAAGTATTGCTTCAAAAATTGTAATGACACGCCCCTGTTAAACAGGGGCTGAAAAATTGGGCCTTAGGCACTGGTGGCACAACACTCCAACCCCTCACACATACTGTACTTGGAGCACAGCAATGAGCCCTGTTGCAAAGTATTGCTTCAAAAATTGTAATTACACGCCCCTGTTAAACAGGGGCTGAAAAATTGGGCCTTAGCCACTGGTGGCGGCACCCATAAACAAAAATGATCTTCCAAGCTATCATCATCAATCGTATCATTGAGGACTCGGAGGAGGAGGATAGCCAGTCAACATAACAGCACAGGCACTCAGCATCAGCATCAGTCTTGAAGGGATGTGACATGTTAAAATCAATTAGTCTGTTATATCAGCATCAGGTGTGTGGTAGCTGGTGGTGATCCAAGACTGGTTCATCTTGATGAAAGTCAGTCGATCAACCGAGTCGGTGGACAGGCGCACCCTGTGATCCGTGACAAATCCTCCAGCAGCACTGAATGTGCGTTCCGAAAGAACGCTGGATGCAGGACAGGCCAGTAGCTCAATTGCATACTGTGCAAGCTCTGGCCAGTGATCCATCCTCAAGACCCAGTAAGCCAGAGGATTTTCGGTGGGGAAGGTGTCCAAGTCTGACCTTGCCCCTAGATATTCCTGCACCATGTTTATCAGACGCTGGCGATGGTTGCTGGAACCGATCATACTTTGGGGCTGCGGACTAAAGAATTGTCTGAACGCATCGGTCAGACGGCCACCTTCCCCACCGCTCCTTCTTTGACTGGCCGAAGCCTCAGCAACTCGTTGTCCAGGACCAGGAGTTTGTAACCTCCCAGTCTCTGGGAACGCGTTGCACAGACCTTTCTGCAAGGCCTCCCGGAGTTGTCTCATCCTCTGCTCCCTCTGCGACGGTAACATAAGGTCCGCAACCTTACCCTTGTACCGTGGATCAAGGAGAGTGGCCAGCCAGTAATGGTCCCTCTCCTTGATCCGAAGAATACGAGGATCCTTCCGCAGACTTTGCAGGATCAGGGAGGCCATGCAGCGTAGGTTTGCTGAGGCATTCGCTCCGGAGTCCTCTGGGTCACTAAGGACGACATGATCCGCAGTCACCTCCTCCCAGCCACGTACAAGTCCACTGGTTTCTTGGGACTGTAAATCATCCCTAAAAGACTGCTGCTGATGATGCTGAGTGCCAGCCTCCACCTCCATGCTGACACAATCCTCCTCCTCCTCCTCCTCCTCCTCCTCCTCTTCCTGTGCGATGGGTGGGACAGAAGGAACACTGTCTGGGTAAAGGGGGCCTTGAGAGGCAAGGAAGTCCTCCTCTTCCTGCCTCTGTTCTGCCTCAAGTGCCCTGTCCATTATTCCACGCAGCGTGTGCTCCAACAGGTGGACAAGAGGTACAGTGTCACTGATGCATGCACTGTCACTGCTCACCATCCTCGTGGCCTCCTCAAATGGTGCCAGGACAGTGCATGCATCCCTGATCATGCCCCACTGGCGTGGAGAAAAAAAACCAAGCTCCCCTGACCCTGTCCTGGTGTCGTAGTCGCACAGGTACTCATTGATGGCCCTCTGCTGCATGTGCAGCCGCTGCAGCATGGCCAACGTTGAGTTCCACCTGGTGGGCATGTCACATATAAGGCGGTTCTTGGGCAGGTTCAACTCCTTTTGCAGCTCAGCCAGGCGAGCACTGGCATTATAAGATCTGCGGAAATGCACACAGACTTTCCTGGCCTGCCTCAGGACATCCTGTAAGCCCGGGTACCTGCCCAAGAAACGCTGCACCACCAGGTTAAGGACGTGAGCCACACAGGGCACATGGGTCAGTTGTCCCTGTCGAAGGGCGGAGAGGAGGTTGGTGCCATTGTCGCAAACCACCATTCCTGGCTTAAGCTGGCGTGGCGTCAACCACCTCTCGGCCTGGCCCTGCAGAGCAGACAGGACCTCTGCCCCAGTGTGGCTTCTGTCCCCCAAACACACCAGCGCAAGCACGGCATGGCATCTTTTTGCCTGCGTACTTGCGTAGCCCCGTGAACGGCTACGGAGCACCGCTGGTTCATAGGACAAACCACAGGAAGAGGCCATGGAGGAAGAAGAAGAGGAGGGGGTGGAGGAGAGAGGTGTGTCACAACCAGTAGTAGCATTTTGGAGGCGTGGCGGTGGGACAACCTCCAACACTACTGCACCTTGTCCTGCATCCTTCCCAGCTGCCAAAAGAGTGACCGAATGGGCCGTGAAAGAAAGGTAACGTCCCTGTCCATGCCTGCTGGACCATGAGTCAGCGGTAATATGCACCTTACCGCTGACCGCCCTGTCCAGCGAGGCCAAGACATTGCCTTCCACATGCCGGTAGAGAGCCGGAATCGCCTTCCGTGAGAAAAAGTGGCGTTTGGGAACCTGCCACTGAGGAACCGCACATTGCACAAACTCACGGAAGGGGGCCGAGTCTACCAACTGAAAAGGCAGCAGTTGAAGCGCTAGCAATTTAGCCAAGCTAGCATTCAACCGCTGGGCATGTGGATGGCTGGGAGTGAACTTCTTTCGACGGTCCAGCAGCTGGGGCAGGGAAATTTGCCTGCTAGAATCGGACGTCGGTGTACTGCTAGCAGAGTGGCCGCAAGTACTTGGCTGTGACACACCTAATTCTACACCTTCATTCCTCTCAGTGCATGTTTCAGAGAGGACTGAAGTTATAGTGGGGTTGGAGATCCCAGCTGATGCGGTGCAAGGAGAGGTCCGCTTTGTTCTTTGGTGTGGGTCTTTGAGGTAGGCTTGCCAACGAGCTGCATGGCAGGTCAACATATGTCTGGTCAGGCATGTGGTACCCAAGCGGCTGATGTTTTGGCCACGCGATATACGCTTGAGACATATGTTGCAAACAGCAGCTGTGCGATCTGATGCACTAGCCTCAAAAAAGGCCCACACCAAGGAACTTTTTGAATGACGGGCAGAGGCAGCGCCCTGCACAGGCGGAGCTCTGCGGTGTGATTCCGTCGGTGTACTGCCCTTACGCTGGCCACCAAAGGGCATCCTGCCTCGTTGGAGATGTGCCTCCTCCTCATCCTCCTCCTCCTCCTCTCTCCTATTAGGCACCCATGTGGAGTCAGTGACCTCATCATCCCCTCCCTCCTCATCACTGGAGCCAATCTGGCAGTATGCTGCAGCTGCTGGAACATGACTGCCAGATTGGTGTCCTTCTTGAGCATCCCCTCTGTCTGCTCTCACCCTACTGCCTTCCTGTAGCTGGGTTTCATCATCAGACCCTTCGAAACGCTGGGCATCCTCCTGGAGCATGTACCCAACACTGTGCTCAAACAGTTCGGGGGACTCCTCAGGAGGAGGACATGGTGGGTCTAGGGAAGGAGTGACTGATGATGAGTCTGACATTGATACCAGGGAAGAGGACGCTTTGGCAGCTGCTTTGCCAGTACCCTGAGCCTGGGTGAGAGAGGATGAGGAGGAGGAGGGCTTTGTCATCCACTCTACCAAGTCTTCGGCATGATGTGGCTCAACATGTCCAGCTGCCGAAAAGAAGGACAAGCGTGTCCCATGGCCATGTGCTGATGACAATGCACCGCGTCCACGACCAGCACTGTTGCCCCCAGACACAGAGCCTGCTTGCCCTCTTTTATTGCCTCCTGACTGTCTGCCTCTCCTTGTTTGCCTTCCAGACATTCTAATAGATGGCCTGCAGGGAGATGGGAAAAAAGCAATAAGGGCTACCTTCAGGTGTCCTTCTCTGTCCCTTTACTTAAGGATTTCTAAATATGGTTCAGGATGATTGCTTTTGCACAGAATAGCACAACGACAATTTCCCTGACTGTCCAAAAAACAAGGATTTCAAAGATGGTTGATGAGGAATGCTTTAGCACACTATAGCACAAGGAGAATTCACTCACTGTCCTTCCCAGTCCCTAGAAACAAGGACTTGCACAGTGAAAGAAACTGACACTCTCCCTACCTACAGTTTTCTGTCCCTAGAAAAAATGTTTTTTTTAAGCACACTATAGCACAAGGAGAATTCACTCACTGTCCTTCCCAGTCCCTAGAAACAAGGACTTGCACAGTGAAAGAAACTGACACTCTCCCTACCTAGAGTTTTCTGTCCCTAGAAAAAATGTTTTTTTTAAGCACACTATAGCACAAGGAGAATTCACTCACTGTCCTTCCCAGTCCCTAGAAACAAGGACTTGCACAGTGAAAGAAACTGACACTCTCCCTACCTACAGTTTTCTGTCCCTAGAAAAAATGTTTTTTTTAAGCACACTATAGCACAAGGAGAATTCACTCACTGTCCTTCCCAGTCCCTAGAAACAAGGACTTGCACAGTGAAAGAAACTGACACTCTCCCTACCTACAGTTTTCTGTCCCTAGAAAAAATGTTTTTTTTAAGCACACTATAGCACAAGGAGAATTCACTCACTGTCCTTCCCAGTCCCTAGAAACAAGGACTTGCACAGTGAAAGAAACTGACACTCTCCCTACCTACAGTTTTCTGTCCCTAGAAAAAATGTTTTTTTAAAGCACACTATAGCACAAGGAGAATTCACTCACTGTCCTTCCCAGTCCCTAGAAACAAGGACTTGCACAGTGAAAGAAACTGACACTCTCCCTACCTACAGTTTTCTGTCCCTAGAAAAAATGTTTTTTTTAAGCACACTATAGCACAAGGAGAATTCACTCACTGTCCTTCCCAGTCCCTAGAAACAAGGACTTGCACAGTGAAAGAAACTGACACTCTCCCTACCTACAGTTTTCTGTCCCTAGAAAAAATGTTTTTTTTAAGCACACTATAGCACAAGGAGAATTCACTCACTGTCCTTCCCAGTCCCTAGAAACAAGGACTTGCACAGTGAAAGAAACTGACACTCTCCCTACCTACAGTTTTCTGTCCCTAGAAAAAATGTTTTTTTAAGCACACTATAGCACAAGGAGAATTCACTCACTGTCCTTCCCAGTCCCTAGAAACAAGGACTTGCACAGTGAAAGAAACTGACACTCTCCCTACCTACAGTTTTCTGTCCCTAGAAAAAATGTTTTTTTTAAGCACACTATAGCACAAGGAGAATTCACTCACTGTCCTTCCCAGTCCCTAGAAACAAGGACTTGCACAGTGAAAGAAACTGACACTCTCCCTACCTACAGTTTTCTGTCCGTAGAAAAAATGTTTTTTTTAAGCACACTATAGCACAAGGAGAATTCACTCACTGTCCTTCCCAGTCCCTAGAAACAAGGACTTGCACAGTGAAAGAAACTGACACTCTCCCTACCTACAGTTTTCTGTCCCTAGAAAAAATGTTTTTTTTAAGCACACTATAGCACAAGGAGAATTCACTCACTGTCCTTCCCAGTCCCTAGAAACAAGGACTTGCACAGTGAAAGAAACTGACACTCTCCCTACCTACAGTTTTCTGTCCCTAGAAAAAATGTTTTTTTTAAGCACACTATAGCACAAGGAGAATTCACTCACTGTCCTTCCCAGTCCCTAGAAACAAGGACTTGCACAGTGAAATAAACTGACACTCTCCCTACCTACAGTTTTCTGTCCCTAGAAAAAATGTTTTTTTTAAGCACACTATAGCACAAGGAGAATTCACTCACTGTCCTTCCCAGTCCCTAGAAACAAGGACTTGCACAGTGAAAGAAACTGACACTCTCCCTACCTACAGTTTTCTGTCCCTAGAAAAAATGTTTTTTTTAAGCACACTATAGCACAAGGAGAATTCACTCACTGTCCTTCCCAGTCCCTAGAAACAAGGTCTTGCACAGTGAAAGAAACTGACACTCTCCCTACCTACAGTTTTCTGTCCCTAGAAAAAATGTTTTTTTTAAGCACACTATAGCACAAGGAGAATTCACTCACTGTCCTTCCCAGTCCCTAGAAACAAGGACTTGCACAGTGAAAGAAACTGACACTCTCCCTACCTACAGTTTTCTGTCCCTAGAAAAAATGTTTTTTTTAAGCACACTATAGCACAAGGAGAATTCACTCACTGTCCTTCCCAGTCCCTAGAAACAAGGACTTGCACAGTGAAAGAAACTGACACTCTCCCTACCTACAGTTTTCTGTCCCTAGAAAAAATGTTTTTTTTAAGCACACTATAGCACAAGCACAAAACACACTGACACTCTCCCTACCTATCCTTCTCTTTCCCTAAACTAAAGGAATCCAGGTTAAGCAAGAAAGAAATAAAAGTCACTGTCCCTGCCTATGCTGCTCTTTCCCTGCTCCGGAACACACTACACTAGGCCGCCGTGCTGGCGGCCTTTTATAGTGTGGGGCGTGTACTAAACACCCTCAGCAATAATTGGCCACAGGCATCCTGCCTGTGGCCAATCATTGCTCTCCTCGCTGCCGGCGCTGTGATTGGCCAAGCATGCGGGGTCACAGTGCATGCTTGGCCAATCACAGCGCCTGGATGACACTGCGATGGCGTAGTGCATTGTGGGCCGTTCGCGTCACTCGAATTCGGCGCGAACGGCCCAAATCGTTCGATCTTCGTCGAACGATCGAACAGCCGATGTTCGAGTCGAACGTATGTTCGACTCGAACACGAAGCTCATCCCTAATCAGCATATGTAAACACAGACCATTCTACATAAAATGGAAGACGTACAAAAGACAAATATGACTTCAACATGGCTAAACTACTTTTCAAATCACATTTTATATATATATATCCTTTACAATTAAAGTATTTGAATAAATAGTACCCTAGACTACGATTCCAAGAGGGAAACAAATCAAAAAGAGAGATTTCTTTAATTTAGTCATTTTTGCAGTGTCTGGTGTGGATCCAAGTGACTTTTCCGTCAAGTTTTGCAAAACTGTACATGGAATAGACGCTATCGTGAGTCTCTAAACATTTCCTTATATATAAATGTCTCTTAATAATCCACAAGTCACCTGACTTTAGTTTTAGATCCTTCCAAACTTTTAGGATCTGGAATTGGGGAGAAAACACAAATGAGTTTGTCAAAAACCTTCAAAGATCAGCAACATTCTCTGTGAGATCCGAATGGAGGACTTCAGCTGCTGAGACAAAATATAAGCAAGTGAGTAATACACTCCCAATACAAATCCCATAGGGAGAGAGTCCAACAACCCCCTTAGGGGCTTTATAAATATAAGAAAACATTCAGGCAAAATTTTTCTAGTTTATTACTGTACTTTTTCCGCTACATTATAGACAGTAGGGGGGTGTAAAAATAAAACCTCAAAACTTCTAGTAAGGACTCTCCTACAAAAATGATTTCATCTGTTACTCACTGTAGATTCTAGCACTTTGTACTTACAAACTACTTCTGATAACACTTTTTACTGGGGCCTTTACAGTAGCATTTGCCACTGGACATCCAGAAAACATGTCCATACAAACAAAATGCATACCCGTAAGATCCTGACTTGGGCATCTGGATATATGTTTTTGTAATCTCTGGAAGGGTTGTTCAGTTTTTGGTAACACCTTTGGTAACAGGTAAAACAAGAAGTGGTATATTATAAAAACAACTGTGGTGAACCCTGTCTCTATCCCATGTTCATTTACTAGGGCAGCCATAACTGCTTGTGACTGAAGACACGTTCCATGTGTCAAGCTGGAGGGGAAAAGAGTGGCTGGCAGACATAAAAGATCTAATTTTTCCAAAGTCCTGTTTCATTTCCCTGCTACTTAGTCACAGTCTCCTTCTAACAGTGCATATCATCGAGGATCTGGTCTGTAGGAAAATTCAGTCCAAATGTCTATCCTTTTATTGAGGATCACTGAAAGATGTCCTGTTTAGCTGCATGGGTCCTGTCTATGTTGCAGACTGCTTGTCCAAATAAAAATGGTATTTCACCTAAAACACTTTTGAAAATAGCCTATAAAAAGGCAGATCCTGGGTTCTTCGCTTCTTCTTGCTGATTGGTCCTCATGGAGAAATTATCCTCCATGTTTTTATATACTCTGGTTTAGCACATATGGTATTTCACACAAGATGTCTACATGATACCCCCTGAGGAAGATCATCACATTATTAACCACTTAAGCCCCGGACCATTTTGTAGCTAAAGAACCAGAGGTGTTTTCAGAATTTGGCACTGCGCTGCTTTAACTGGAAATTGTGCGGACATGCAATGTTGTACCCAAACGAAATTTGCGTCCTTTTCTTCCCACAAATAGAGCTTTCTTTTAATGGTATTTGATTGCCTCTACGATTTGTATTTTTTGCGATATAAATGGAAAAAGACTGAAAATTTTGAAAAAAAAAGATATTTTCTACTTTTTGTTATAAGAAAAATCTAATAAACTCAATTTTAGTCATAAATTTAGGCCAAAATGTATTCAGCCACACGTCTTTAGTAAAAAGTCAATAAGCGTATATTTATTGGTTTGCGCAAAAGTTATAGCGTCTACAAACTAGGGTACATTTTCTGGAATTTACACAGCTTTTAATTTATGACTGCCTATCTCATTTCTTGAGGTGCTAAAATGGCAGGACAGTACAAAACCCCCCCAAATGACCCCATTTTGGAAAGTAGACATCCCAAGGAAATTGCTGAGAGGCATGTTGAGCCCATTGAATATTTTTTTTTTGTCTCAAGTGATTGAATAATGACTAAAAAAAAAAAAAATTACAAAAAGTTGTCACTAAATGATATATTGCTCACACATGCCATGGTTATATGTGGAATTGCACCCCAAAATACATTTTGCTGCTTCTCCTGAGTATGGGGATACCACATGTGTGGGACTTTTTGGGAGCCTAGCCGCGTACAGGACCCCGGAAACCAAGCACCGCCTTCAGGATTTCTAAGGGCGCAAATTTTTGATTTCACTCCTCACTACCTATCACAGTTTCGAAGGCCATAAAATGCCAAAATAGCACAACCCCCCCCCCCAAATGACACCATTTTGGAAAGTAGACACCCATACTCACCATACCTCTCAGCAAATAGCTTGGGGTGTCTACTTTCCAAAATGGGGTAATTTGGGGGGGGGGTTGTGCCATCTGGGCATTCCATGGCCTCTGAAACTGTGATAGGCAGTGAGAAGTGAAATCAAAAATTTACACCCTTAGAAAGCCTGAAGGCGGTGATTGGTTTTTGGGGTCCCATACGCAGCTAGGCTCCCAAAAAGTCTCACACATGTGGTATCCCCGTACTCAGGAGAAGCAACAGAATGTATTTTGGGGTGTAATTCCACATATGCCCATGGCATGTTTGAGCAATATATCATTTAGTGACAACTTTGTGCAAAAAATATATAAATAAATAAATAAATTGTCTTTTTTCCACAGCTTGTATCAACATATAAAATATTCCATTGACTCGACATGCCTCTCAGCAAATAGCTTGGGGTGTCTACTTTCCAAAATGGTGTCATTTGGGGGGGTTTTGAACTGTTCTGGCATTTTATACACAACATTAGGAAGCTTACATCCACT
Source organism: Rana muscosa (assembly GCA_029206835.1). NCBI lineage: Eukaryota > Metazoa > Chordata > Amphibia > Anura > Ranidae > Rana > Rana muscosa. The sequence goes on from CM055117.1 coordinate 1,073,776,710, forward strand.
CTTCTAACCACTTGAAGACAAAGCCCTTTCTGACACTTTTTGTTTACATGAAAACATATTTTTTTGCAAGAAAATTACGTTGAACCCCCAAACATTATATATATTTTTAAAGCAAAGGCCCTACAGATTAAAATGGTGGGTGTTGCATTTTTTTTTCCACACAGTATTTGCGCAGCGATTTTTCAAACGCATTTTTTGGGGGAAAAATACACTTTTTTTAATTTTAATGCACTAAAACACACTATATTGCCCAAATGTTTGATGAAATAAAAAAGATGCTCTTAGGCCGAGTACATAGATACCAAACACGACATGCTTTAAAATTTCGCACAAACGCGCATTGGCAACAAACTACATACATTTTTAAAAAGCCTTTAAAAGCCTTTAGAGGTTACCACGTTAGATTTACAGAGGAGGTCCACTGCTAAAATGACTGCCCTCGATCTGACCTTTGCGGTGATACCTCACATGCATGGTGCAATTGCTGTTTACATATGACGTCAGACCCACGCTTGCGTTCGCCATTGCGCAAGAGCAGGGCAGGACAGGGGTGCTTTTTTTTTTATTATTAATTTTACTTTTTTTTTTTTTAAACTGTTCCTTCCAGATTTTTTTTTTTTTTTAATCATTTTTATTGTTATCTCAGGGAAAGTAAATATCCCCTATGATAGCAATAGGTAGTGACAGGTACTCTTTTTTTGAAAAAACTGGGGTCTATTAGACCCTAGATCTTTCCTCTGCCCTCAAAGCATCTGACCACACCAAGATCGGTGTGATAAAATGCTTTCCCAATTTCCCAATGGCGCTTTTTATATCCGGGGGGGGGGGACATTCCCTCCCACTGCTTGTAAAAGCAGTCCAGAGGCTAATTAGCCACTAGGATTGCTTTTACATGAAAGTCGGCTGCTGGCTGAAAAGAATGATACCAAGATGATACCTAAACCCGCAGGCATCATTCTGGTATAACCATTCAAAGTCCAGCAACATACCAGTACGTTGCTGGTCCTTGTTGGACATGTATTGTAATTAGGGTTGTCCCGATACCACTTTTTTAAGACCGAGTACAAGTACCGATACTTTTTTTTAAGTACTTGCCGATACCGATTACCGATACTTTTTTACAATGTCAGGTGACAGTTTTAAAGCACAATACAGATTAGGTGGCACTGATATGCAGCACTGATTGGCGGCACTGATTAAGCAGCACTGATGAGCACTGATATGATTAGGTGGCACGGATATGCAGCAGTGATGAGTACTGACAGGTGGCGGGCACTTATGACTGGCACCGACATATGGCTGGCACTGAAAGGGGGCTGGCACTGATAGATGGCACTGGCACTAATAAATGGCAGGTGGCTGGCACTGATAGATGGCAGTGATAGATGGTACTGAGTCAGCATATGCTCCTTACATGATCAGTAGGAAGAATGTTCCTTACATTGGTGGTCAGTGGGAAGAATGTTCCTTACATTGGTGGTCAGTGGGAAGAATGCCTCTTACATTGGCAAAGGCACCCCCCCCACCCCCAGCTCTTCCCTCCCCCTGGGCCATTCTCAGTGGTTAATGTCTTTTTAAAAAACTCCCTCCCCTCCAGCATCGAAAAACAAACAGGCAGGAGAGTCAGGGGGAGCACATCAAGCAAAATAGCAGGGTGACCAGCAGAAAGACAGGCAAGGCAGGCAACCATTTGATCACAAGGGCGGAAGGAAAACAAATCTGTGTGCATGTCACAATGAAATTTTACTTACCCGCCTGAAGACATGCTCTGCTCTCCGCTCTGGTTACGCCCCCTCTCCGCTCTGGTCTCCGCCCCCCGCCTCGCTCTCCGCCCCGTCTGCGATCTGGTCTCCGCTCTGGTCTCCGCCCCCTGCTTCGCTCTCCGCCCCGTCTCCGCTCTGGTCTCCGCCCCCGCCTCGCTCTCCGCCCCGTCTGCGATCTGGTCTCCGCTCTGGTCTCCGCCCCCTGCTTCGCTCTCCACTCTGGTCTCCGCCCCCCTGCCCCGCTCTCCGCCCCCTCTGCACTCTGTTCTCCGCTCTGGTCTCCGCCCCCACCTCGCTCTCCGCCCCCTCTGTGCTTTGGTCTCCGCCCCCCGCCCCGCTCTCCGCCCCCTCTTCGCCCTCTCGGCGAAGTATCGGACAAGGCATCGGGAGCACTTACGCGAGTACAAGTACTCGCGCAAATGCTTGGTATCGGTCCCAAAACCGATACTAGTATCGGTATCAGGACAACCCTAATTGTAATCTTTTTTTTCATGCAGCCTGTTGGCTGAACGAAAAAAAGATTGTTCGGTGGGTATGCCCACCATTAGAATACCGCCCTTCATCCACCCACTTCTAATGATGGGCATACATGCACCATTTATATATGCCGAAGCATGGGGGCATCTTCCCGCAAAAGTTATGCCGCGTACACATGGTCAGACTTTTCCACAGGCAATAAGAAAAAATATATATATAGTCGCGCTAACTTATGACTGAACATAAGCCCACCACTGAATAATTGAAAAAAATCCAAATACCAACAGAGGCGCTGGCACACAAATACGTCCGTGGAAGCCGAGCAGTGGAGGGTGACGTCAGCACAAAGCTCGTATCCTGCCCTACGCGTTTCGTGAAAATTCACGTCGTCTCGTGCCCCGGACGTATTTGTGTGCCAGCGCCTCTGACCGGTCAGCGCTGACGCACTTTAAGGCTGTCTTTTTAACTGCTTTTGTGAGTATGATTCCATTATTCCTTTAATAAATGTACACCAAGGATTTTACACTATTCGGTGTCCTTCCTTCTTTTCATGTTGATGTTGAACATTCGCATGAGGCTGTATGAGCTGTCGGGCTACTAAACCATTGAAGTTCATCATCTGCTGAAATCCGGAGGTTCCACTGAGTATCATTTGAGGCTGTTTTAGGTCCTCTGTCATAGGGGGCCATCCCTTTTTGGTAAGCAGGAATTCTTACTGGTGGTGGTGAAAGTCACGGATTATAAGAAGATTTCTGTCGTTGGCTTTTTTGGACACTTACTCACGGGTGTTTTGTTTATTATGGACTTTTAGACGTGAACCTTGAGAGTTTCATATAGCAGTTGTGGACTAGTGATGAGCCGAACACCCCCGGGTTCGGTTCGCACCAGAACCCGCGAACGGACCGGAAGTTCGAACGAACATTAGAACCCTATTAAATACAATGGATGCGAACGTTCGAATTCTAAAGTGCTAATTATAACAACTATTATGCATGTTATTGTCCTAAAAAGGGTTTGGGAACCCGGGTTCTGCACCAGGGGACATGTATCAATGCAAAAAGAAGTTTTAAAAACGGTCGTTTTTCGGGAGCAGTCATTTTAATGATGCATAAAGTGAAAAAAAAAAAGTCAAATATTCCTTTAAATATCGTACCTGGGGGGTGTCTAAAGTATGCCTGTGAAGTGCCACGTGTTTCCCGTGTTTAGAACTGTCCCTGCACAAAATGACACTTCTAAAGGAAAAAAAAGCCATTTAAAACTGCTTGCGGCTTTAATGTAATGTCTGGTCCCGGTAATATGGATGAAATTCTTTAAGAAAAATGGCATAGCTACCCCATGACCCCCCCCCCCCCCTACCCCAGCCCATTACCAGCCCCTTTGGGTCTTGTATGGATATTAAGGGGAACCCCGCACATAAAATAAAAAAGGCCCTATATACTCTGAACAGCCGTATACAGGCGGTGCATACAAGACAGGGACTGTAGGTTTGTTCTTATGTAGAATCTGTTTGTAATTTTGAACAGGTACATTGTTGAAGTGTAGCTCCAGCCCAAAAATCTATTTTTAAACTTTTTGGAAAACATAGGTAAGGGTTATCACCCCTGTAACATTTGTTTTGCTGTCTGTGCCCCTGTTCAGAACATTTCACCTCACTTTCCGTCCCAATGACAACTGTTTTTGAAATGTGGTGTTTTTCTTGAAACAAGGATTGCTGATAAAGCATCAGTACAGAGGAGACACCTTTCTCCCATATTTATTCTTACAGGAGAGAATTTTCCTTCCTAGTGGTAGATTTCCTCTCACTTCCTGTTGTCTTCTTGCGTTTGCAAGTAGGAGTCGTTTGTAAGTTGGATGTTTGAAAGTAGGGACCTGCCGTATATACTCTGCAGAAATAGGCCCCTTAGTTGTTGGTGTTGGCACAACACTGTAAGCACTCACAGTTACTCTTGGTTGGTGCTGGAACGCCCTGCTGTCAACTATTATATCAGGAATTTTAATTACATATAATTGTTGAACAGTGGTAGTAAAAATTGGGCCTTTGATGGTGGTGCTGGTGCCACAACACTGTAAGCCCTGACAGTTACTCTTGGTGGGTGCAGCAATGGGCCCTGCTGTGAATTATTAGATCAAGAATTGTAATTACATGCCCCTGTTGAACAGGGGCTGAAAAATTGGGCCTTAGGCACTGGTGGCACAACACTGCAACCCCTCACAGATACTGTACTTGGAGCACAGCAATGAGCCCTGTTGCAAAGTATTGCTTCAAAAATTGTAATGACACGCCCCTGTTAAACAGGGGCTGAAAAATTGGGCCTTAGGCACTGGTGGCACAACACTGCAACTCCTCACAGATACTGTACTTGGAGCACAGCAATGAGCCCTGTTGCAAAGTATTGCTTCAAAAATTGTAATTACACGCCCCTGTTAAACAGGGGCTGAAAAATTGGGCGTTAGGCACTGGTGGCGGCACCCATAAACAAAAATGATCTTCCAAGCTATCATCATCAATCGTATCATTGAGGACTCGGAGGAGGAGGATAGCCAGTCAACATAACAGCACAGGCACTCAGCATCAGCATCAGTCTTGAAGGGATGTGACATTTTAAAATCAATTAGTCTGTTATATCAGCATCAGGTGTGTGGTAGCTGGTGGTGATCCAAGACTGGTTCATCTTGATGAAAGTCAGTCGATCAACCGAGTCGGTGGACAGGCGCACCCTGTGATCCGTGACAAATCCTCCAGCAGCACTGAATGTGCGTTCCGAAAGAACGCTGGATGCAGGACAGGCCAGTAGCTCAATTGCATACTGTGCAAGCTCTGGCCAGTGATCCATCCTCAAGACCCAGTAAGCCAGAGGATTTTCGGTGGGGAAGGTGTCCAAGTCTGACCTTGCCCCTAGATATTCCTGCACCATGTTTATCAGACGCTGGCGATGGTTGCTGGAACCAATCATACTTTGGGGCTGCGGACTAAAGAATTGTCTGAACGCATCGGTCAGACGGCCACCTTCCCCACCGCTCCTTCTTTGACTGGCCGAAGCCTCAGCAACTCGTTGTCCAGGACCAGGAGTTTGCAACCTCCCAGTCTCTGGGAACGCGTTGCACAGACCTTTCTGCAAGGCCTCCCGGAGTTGTCTCATCCTCTGCTCCCTCTGCGACGGTAACATAAGGTCCGCAACCTTACCCTTGTACCGTGGATCAAGGAGAGTGGCCAGCCAGTAATGGTCCCTCTCCTTGATCCGAAGAATACGAGGATCCTTCCGCAGACTTTGCAGGATCAGGGAGGCCATGCAGCGTAGGTTTGCTGAGGCATTCGCTCCGGAGTCCTCTGGGTCACTAAGGACGACATGATCCGCAGCCACCTCCTCCCAGCCACGTACAAGTCCACTGGTTTCTTGGGACTGTAAATCATCCCTAAAAGACTGCTGCTGATGATGCTGAGTGCCAGCCTCCACCTCCATGCTGACACAATCCTCCTCCTCCTCCTCCTCCTCCTCCTCTTCCTGTGCGATGGGTGGGACAGAAGGAACACTGTCTGGGTAAAGGGGGCCTTGAGAGGCAAGGAAGTCCTCCTCTTCCTGCCTCTGTTCTGCCTCAAGTGCCCTGTCCATTATTCCACGCAGCGTGTGCTCCAACAGGTGGACAAGAGGTACAGTGTCACTGATGCATGCACTGTCACTGCTCACCATCCTCGTGGCCTCCTCAAATGGTGCCAGGACAGTGCATGCATCCCTGATCATGCCCCACTGGCGTGGAGAAAAAAAACCAAGCTCCCCTGACCCTGTCCTGGTGCCGTAGTCGCACAGGTACTCATTGATGGCCCTCTGCTGCGTGTGCAGCCGCTGCAGCGTGGCCAACGTTGAGTTCCACCTGGTGGGCATGTCACATATAAGGCGGTTCTTGGGCAGGTTCAACTCCTTTTGCAGCTCAGCCAGGCGAGCACTGGCATTATAAGATCTGCGGAAATGCACACAGACTTTCCTGGCCTGCCTCAGGACATCCTGTAAGCCCGGGTACCTGCCCAAGAACCGCTGCACCACCAGGTTAAGGACGTGAGCCACACAGGGCACATGGGTCAGTTGTCCCTGTCGGAGGGCGGAGAGGAGGTTGGTGCCATTGTCGCAAACCACCATTCCTGGCTTAAGCTGGCGTGGCGTCAACCACCTCTCGGCCTGGCCCTGCAGAGCAGACAGGACCTCTGCCCCAGTGTGGCTTCTGTCCCCCAAACACACCAGCGCAAGCACGGCATGGCATCTTTTTGCCTGCGTACTTGCGTAGCCCCGTGAACGGCTACGGAGCACCGCTGGTTCATAGGACAAACCACAGGAAGAGGCCATGGAGGAAGAAGAAGAGGAGGGGGTGGAGGAGAGAGGTGTGTCACAACCAGTAGTAGCATTTTGGAGGCGTGGCGGTGGGACAACCTCCAACACTACTGCACCTTGTCCTGAATCCTTCCCAGCTGCCAAAAGAGTGACCCAATGGGCCGTGAAAGAAAGGTAACGTCCCTGTCCATGCCTGCTGGACCATGAGTCAGCGGTAATATGCACCTTACCGCTGACCGCCCTGTCCAGCGAGGCCAAGACATTGCCTTCCACATGCCGGTAGAGAGCCGGAATAGCCTTCCGTGAGAAAAAGTGGCGTTTGGGAACCTGCCACTGAGGAACCGCACATTGCACAAACTCACGGAAGGGGGCCGAGTCTACCAACTGAAAAGGCAGCAGTTGAAGCGCTAGCAATTTAGCCAAGCTAGCATTCAACCGCTGGGCATGTGGATGGCTGGGAGTGAACTTCTTTCGACGGTCCAGCAGCTGGGGCAGGGAAATTTGCCTGCTAGAATCGGACGTCGGTGTACTGCTAGCAGAGTGGGCGCAAGTACTTGGCTGTGACACACCTAATTCTACACCTTCATTCCTCTCAGTGCATGTTTCAGAGAGGACTGAAGTTATAGTGGGGTTGGAGATCCCAGCTGATGCGGTGCAAGGAGAGGTCCGCTTTGTTCTTTGGTGTGGGTCTTTGAGGTAGGCTTGCCAACGAGCTGCATGGCAGGTCAACATATGTCTGGTCAGGCATGTGGTACCCAAGCGGCTGATGTTTTGGCCACGCGATATACGCTTGAGACATATGTTGCAAACAGCAGCTGTGCGATCTGATGCACTAGCCTCAAAAAAGGCCCACACCAAAGAACTTTTTGAATGACGGGCAGAGGCAGCGCCCTGCACAGGCGGAGCTCTGCGGTGTGATTCCGTCGGTGTACTGCCCTTACGCTGGCCACCAAAGGGCATCCTGCCTCGTTGGAGATGTGCCTCCTCCTCATCCTCCTCCTCCTCCTCTCTCCTATTAGGCACCCACGTGGAGTCATTGACCTCATCATCCCCTCCCTCCTCATCACTGGAGCCAATCTGGCAGTATGCTGCAGCTGCTGGAACATGACTGCCAGATTGGTGTCCTTCTTGAGCATCCCCTCTGTCTGCTCTCACGCTACTGCCTTCCTCTAGCTGGGTTTCATCATCAGACCCTTCGAAACGCTGGGCATCCTCCTGGAGCATGTACCCAACACTGTGCTGAAACAGTTCGGGGGACTCCTCAGGAGGAGGACATGGTGGGTCTAGGGAAGGAGTGACTGATGATTTGTCTGACATTGATACCAGGGAAGACGACGCTTTGGCAGCTGCTTTTCCAGTACCCTGAGCCTGGGTGAGAGAGGATGAGGAGGAGGAGGAGGGCTTGGTCATCCACTCTACCAAGTCTTCGGCATGATGTGGCTCAACATGTCCAGCTGCCGAAAAGAAGGACAAGCGTGTCCCATGGCCATGTGCTGATGACAATGCACCGCGTCCACGACCAGCACTGTTGCCCCCAGACACAGAGCCTGCTTGCCCTCTTTTATTGCCTCCTGACTGTCTGCCTCTCCTTGTTTGCCTTCCAGACATTCTAATAGATGGCCTGCAGGGAGATGGGAAAAAAGCAATAAGGGCTACCTTCAGGTGTCCTTCTCTGTCCCTGGAAACAAGGACTTGCAGAGTGAAAGAAAAAAAACACTCTCCCTACCTACAGTTTTCTGTCCCTAGAAAAAATGTTTTTTTTAATCACAATATAGCACAAGGAAAATTAACTCACTGTCCTTACAGGTCCCTGGAAACAAGGACTTGCAGAGTGAAAGAAAAAAAACACTCTCCCTACCTACAGTTTTCTGTCCCTAGAAAAAAATGTTTTTTTTAATCACAATATAGCAAAAGGACAATTCACTCACTGTCCTTCCAGGTCCCTGGAAACAAGGACTTGCAGAGTGAAAGAAACTGACACTGTCCCTACCTAGAGTTTTCTGTCCCTAGAATAAATGTTTTTTTTAATCACAATATAGCAAAAGGACAATTCACTCACTGTCCTTCCAGGTCCCTGGAAACAAGGACTTGCAGAGTGAAAGAAACTGACACTGTCCCTACCTAGAGTTTTCTGTCCCTAGAATAAATGTTTTTTTTAATCACAATATAGCACAAGGAAAATTAACTCACTGTCCTTACAGGTCCCTGGAAACAAGGACTTGCAGAGTGAAAGAAAAAAAACACTCTCCCTACCTACAGTTTTCTGTCCCTAGAAAAAAATGTTTTTTTTAATCACAATATAGCAAAAGGACAATTCACTCACTGTCCTTCCAGGTCCCTGGAAACAAGGACTTGCAGAGTGAAAGAAACTGACACTGTCCCTACCTAGAGTTTTCTGTCCCTAGAATAAATGTTTTTTTTAATCACAATATAGCACAAGGAAAATTAACTCACTGTCCTTACAGGTCCCTGGAAACAAGGACTTGCAGAGTGAAAGAAAAAAAACACTCTCCCTACCTACAGTTTTCTGTCCCTAGAAAAAAATGTTTTTTTTAATCACAATATAGCAAAAGGACAATTCACTCACTGTCCTTCCAGGTCCCTGGAAACAAGGACTTGCAGAGTGAAAGAAACTGACACTGTCCCTACCTAGAGTTTTCTGTCCCTGGAATAAATGTTTTTTTCAGCACAATATAGCACAAGGGCAATTAACTCACTGTCCTTACAGGTCCCTGGAAACAAGGACTTGCAGAGTGAAAGAAAAAAAATACTCTCCCTACCTACAGTTTTCTGTCCCTAGAAAAAAATGTTTTTTTTAATCACAATATAGCAAAAGGACAATTCACTCACTGTCCTTCCAGGTCCCTGGAAACAAGGACTTGCAGAGTGAAAGAAACTGACACTGTCCCTACCTAGAGTTTTCTGTCCCTAGAATAAATGTTTTTTTTAATCACAATATAGCAAAAGGACAATTCACTCACTGTCCTTCCAGGTCCCTGGAAACAAGGACTTGCAGAGTGAAAGAAACTGACACTGTCCCTACCTAGAGTTTTCTGTCCCTAGAATAAATGTTTTTTTTAATCACAATATAGCAAAAGGACAATTCACTCACTGTCCTTCCAGGTCCCTGGAAACAAGGACTTGCAGAGTGAAAGAAACTGACACTGTCCCTACCTAGAGTTTTCTGTCCCTAGAATAAATGTTTTTTTTAATCACAATATAGCAAAAGGACAATTCACTCACTGTCCTTCCAGGTCCCTGGAAACAAGGACTTGCAGAGTGAAAGAAACTGACACTGTCCCTACCTAGAGTTTTCTGTCCCTAGAATAAATGTTTTTTTTAATCACAATATAGCAAAAGGACAATTCACTCACTGTCCTTCCAGGTCCCTGGAAACAAGGACTTGCAGAGTGAAAGAAACTGACACTGTCCCTACCTAGAGTTTTCTGTCCCTAGAATAAATGTTTTTTTTAATCACAATATAGCACAAGGAAAATTAACTCACTGTCCTTACAGGTCCCTGGAAACAAGGACTTGCAGAGTGAAAGAAAAAAAACACTCTCCCTACCTACAGTTTTCTGTCCCTAGAAAAAAATGTTTTTTTTAATCACAATATAGCAAAAGGACAATTCACTCACTGTCCTTCCAGGTCCCTGGAAACAAGGACTTGCAGAGTGAAAGAAACTGACACTGTCCCTACCTAGAGTTTTCTGTCCCTAGAATAAATGTTTTTTTTAATCACAATATAGCACAAGGAAAATTAACTCACTGTCCTTACAGGTCCCTGGAAACAAGGACTTGCAGAGTGAAAGAAAAAAAACACTCTCCCTACCTACAGTTTTCTGTCCCTAGAAAAAAATGTTTTTTTTAATCACAATATAGCAAAAGGACAATTCACTCACTGTCCTTCCAGGTCCCTGGAAACAAGGACTTGCAGAGTGAAAGAAACTGACACTGTCCCTACCTAGAGTTTTCTGTCCCTGGAATAAATGTTTTTTTCAGCACAATATAGCACAAGGACAATTAACTCACTGTCCTTACAGGTCCCTGGAAACAAGGACTTGCAGAGTGAAAGAAAAAAAATACTCTCCCTACCTACAGTTTTCTGTCCCTAGAAAAAAATGTTTTTTTTAATCACAATATAGCAAAAGGACAATTCACTCACTGTCCTTCCAGGTCCCTGGAAACAAGGACTTGCAGAGTGAAAGAAACTGACACTGTCCCTACCTAGAGTTTTCTGTCCCTGGAATAAATGTTTTTTTCAGCACAATATAGCACAAGGACAATTAACTCACTGTCCTTACAGGTCCCTGGAAACAAGGACTTGCAGAGTGAAAGAAAAAAAATACTCTCCCTACCTACAGTTTTCTGTCCCTAGAAAAAAATGTTTTTTTTAATCACAATATAGCAAAAGGACAATTCACTCACTGTCCTTCCAGGTCCCTGGAAACAAGGACTTGCAGAGTGAAAGAAACTGACACTGTCCCTACCTAGAGTTTTCTGTCCCTAGAATAAATGTTTTTTTTAATCACAATATAGCAAAAGGACAATTCACTCACTGTCCTTCCAGGTCCCTGGAAACAAGGACTTGCAGAGTGAAAGAAACTGACACTGTCCCTACCTAGAGTTTTCTGTCCCTAGAATAAATGTTTTTTTTAATCACAATATAGCAAAAGGACAATTCACTCACTGTCCTTCCAGGTCCCTGGAAACAAGGACTTGCAGAGTGAAAGAAACTGACACTGTCCCTACCTAGAGTTTTCTGTCCCTAGAATAAATGTTTTTTTTAATCACAATATAGCAAAAGGACAATTCACTCACTGTCCTTCCAGGTCCCTGGAAACAAGGACTTGCAGAGTGAAAGAAACTGACACTGTCCCTACCTAGAGTTTTCTGTCCCTAGAATAAATGTTTTTTTTAATCACAATATAGCAAAAGGACAATTCACTCACTGTCCTTCCAGGTCCCTGGAAACAAGGACTTGCAGAGTGAAAGAAACTGACACTGTCCCTACCTAGAGTTTTCTGTCCCTAGAATAAATGTTTTTTTTAATCACAATATAGCAAAAGGACAATTCACTCACTGTCCTTCCAGGTCCCTGGAAACAAGGACTTGCAGAGTGAAAGAAACTGACACTGTCCCTACCTAGAGTTTTCTGTCCCTAGAATAAATGTTTTTTTTAATCACAATATAGCACAAGGAAAATTAACTCACTGTCCTTACAGGTCCCTGGAAACAAGGACTTGCAGAGTGAAAGAAAAAAAACACTCTCCCTACCTACAGTTTTCTGTCCCTAGAAAAAAATGTTTTTTTTAATCACAATATAGCAAAAGGACAATTCACTCACTGTCCTTCCAGGTCCCTGGAAACAAGGACTTGCAGAGTGAAAGAAACTGACACTGTCCCTACCTAGAGTTTTCTGTCCCTGGAATAAATGTTTTTTTCAGCACAATATAGCACAAGGACAATTAACTCACTGTCCTTACAGGTCCCTGGAAACAAGGACTTGCAGAGTGAAAGAAAAAAAATACTCTCCCTACCTACAGTTTTCTGTCCCTAGAAAAAAATGTTTTTTTTAATCACAATATAGCAAAAGGACAATTCACTCACTGTCCTTCCAGGTCCCTGGAAACAAGGACTTGCAGAGTGAAAGAAACTGACACTGTCCCTACCTAGAGTTTTCTGTCCCTAGAATAAATGTTTTTTTTAATCACAATATAGCAAAAGGACAATTCACTCACTGTCCTTCCAGGTCCCTGGAAACAAGGACTTGCAGAGTGAAAGAAACTGACACTGTCCCTACCTAGAGTTTTCTGTCCCTAGAATAAATGTTTTTTTTAATCACAATATAGCAAAAGGACAATTCACTCACTGTCCTTCCAGGTCCCTGGAAACAAGGACTTGCAGAGTGAAAGAAACTGACACTGTCCCTACCTAGAGTTTTCTGTCCCTAGAATAAATGTTTTTTTTAATCACAATATAGCAAAAGGACAATTCACTCACTGTCCTTCCAGGTCCCTGGAAACAAGGACTTGCAGAGTGAAAGAAACTGACACTGTCCCTACCTAGAGTTTTCTGTCCCTAGAATAAATGTTTTTTTTTAAGCACACTATAGCAGAAGCACAAAACACACTGACACTCTCCCTACCTATCCTTCTCTTTCCCTAAACTAAAGGAATCCAGGTTAAGCAAGAAAGAAATAACAGTCACTGTCCCTGCCTATGCTACTCTATCCCTGCTCCGGAACACACTACACTAGGCCGCCGTGCTGGCGGCCTTTTATAGTGTGGGGCGTGTACTAAACACCCTCAGCAATAATTGGCCACAGGCATCCTGCCTGTGGCCAATCATTGCTCTCCTCGCTGCCGGCGCTGTGATTGGCCAAGCATGCGGGGTCACAGTGCATGCTTGGCCAATCACAGCGCCTGGATGACACTGCGATGGCGTAGTGCATTGTGGGCCGTTCGCGTCACTCGAATTTGGCGCGAACGGCCCAAATCGTTCGATCTTCGTCGAACGATCGAACAGCCAATGTTCGAGTCGAACGTATGTTCGACTCGAACACGAAGCTCATCCCTATTGTGGACTATCATCTTATTAACTGTTTAATCATAGTTCACTCACCTTATCATTATTTATAATTTACTGATCTTTCATGGTTCTTCATTGAGTATTTATATGATTTATCACTGTTGGTATTTGGATTTTTTTCAATTATTCAGTGGTGGGCTTATGTTCAGTCATAAGTTAGCACGACTATATATATATTTTTTCTTATTTACATGCACTGATGATTGTTTTCAGAATAGTTGCTGCTTTCCTTTATTTCCCTTTTTTCTAGTTAAATTTAATTATTTACCAGGTTTTACACTATAGCGCAGTTTCTTTATATTTTTTTCCAATTTTCCACAGGCAAGCCTCCGTCGGAATTTCGACTGTATGTACGCGGCATTAGGAGCAAAATCGCTCCTCCGCCCCTGCTGCCCTAATGCTTCGGCATATATGCTTTTTTTTTTTAACTGTGGTGGTGAAATCACCTCCTACAGCACTGGAGTCGCAGGGATCAGGCCTGTCTCTGCGAACGCAGCAGTTATGTGTGTTGTGTTTTGTAAGTGACAGTGATCGATCGATACTGCACTTGGGTGGCCTGGGCTGGACGGAGGGGCAAAATGCAGGTGCTAGCAGGTATCTGGGCTGATCCCGCTAACACTGCGTTTTTGGGAACCCTAAACTGCTGGGGACGCTAGTATAGATCTGATCAGATCAGATATTGATCTGTTCAGATACTATACCACTAAGGGAGGTGTATGCTTCACGCGTGGGTGTTGGCGTTACTGGCACTAACCTGACGCTGCCTGGGGTGTGACGCAGGGTTAACTAGGGGCAATTAGGGGGTTAATTGGCTATCTGACGCTATAAAAACCTGCGGCGAACCTAAAAAAAATAACTGGCTACCTATCGGCATCAACGACAATAAGACAGCGATCAGAAAAACGATTGCTTAGCGACAGTGGTGATAGGGGGTGAAAGGGTTACCTGGGGGGCGATCAAGGGGGTTAAACCTTTATTAGGTAATATATGGGGGTACTTGACGCTATAAAAACCTGCGGTGAACCTAAAAAAAATAACTGCCTACCGATCGGCATCACCGACACTAAAGCCCCGTACACACGATCGGTTTGACTGATGAAAACCGTCCGATGGATGGTTTTCATCAGACCAACCGATCGTGTATGGTAACCATCGGTCTTTTTTCCATCGGTTGGAAAAAATAGAACTTGTTTTAAAATTTTCCGATGGATAAAAAACCGATGGGAATTTCCGATCGTCTATGGGCAAGTCCATCGGTTTAAAAACCCACGCATGCTCAGACTGAATTAGGAGACGGGAGCGCTCGTTCTTGTAAAACTAGCATTCCTAATGGAGAGAGCACATTCGTCATTCTGCAAGTTATTGCTTCGTTTAATGCAGCGCATGTTTTTTTGCTTTAGAACGGTCTTTAAAATGTCATTTTGGCAGCAGATCTTTCTCATGAGTTCTGACAAACGTATGTCTTTCTTCTTTCTTGTGATCTTAGGAATAATTTGTTTAATTCTTCAAGGCCGACCTCACAAATTACACCTTTTTTTTGTTTTTGTCTTTAAATTTGTTGTGCATTTTTTGGTGTGTCAATTTCTCAGAACAACATATTTTTTTTTCTTTTTACTCATGGAGGTTGGTGTCCCTTGTTATTAATTACACATTGTATTTATGAAATCTTATTGCTACTTTAAAAAAAAAAACACATCAGGCATGTATGTTGGCTGAAATTAAATGTCCCTTTATTTCGGGAAAAAAAAACAAAAAAAAACGAAGGGCAACTATTCCGAAATTAGCAGAGAATATAAAGTCATTAGATCCCAAATGCAGACCTGACTATGATCAATAATAAAATCAACAACAGCATGAAATCAGGAGCAGCAGCCAAAGACTGTGGTACTCCATCAATCATCCCAAGCTGTGGTACTCCATCAATCTTCAATTTCTGGATGAGCAGCTCGAGGCCAGGGAATCACCTCCTGCTCTTCCCTGTAGCCTTCCTTCCACGCCTCTCTGCAGCATTCTATCCACGGCCCCGTCCACGCACCCTTGCAGGCTGGGCCACTGTGGGTGGTGATGTGGCAGGAGGAGGAGGAGAAGGAGGAGAGGGATTGGCCTGCTGCGAGATATGGGTGGCCTCAGTCAGCAGCCCCCTCGCCCCCATGTGTACGGCCATATATATGAGGGGCTCACAAAGGGCCCGTTGTCCCGCCTCCATTCTGAGCAACTTATCCGCCAGATAGGTGCTAAAGCCCTCCGTAGGGTTGAGGGGGGCCCTCATAATGGCAGCAGCCTCCTGAATCATCTTTAGTGACTCCTCCTCCACTTGTGTCATCCGCTGTTGTTTTGGCGGTCTGACATGGAGGGGAGCCACTTGGGAGACGGTGCTGCCACTAGGCCTGGGGACCTGCTGAGTCCCACTTGGCACTGCCTCCTCCTGCCTGCCACACTCCTGACCCTCTTCCTCCTGGCTTGCCTCATCCTGTTTTTAAAATAAAATGAAAAATTGGTTTATTTGGGGAATCTATCACACACAATTTTGATCTCATTACTGTTTTTTTTTTGGGGGGGGGGGGGTGATATCATTTATGGCTAATCCAAACAGTTCAACACAATATTACTTAGTGGACAATAATTAGGATCAAAAATACTATACCTGGCTGAAGATGTGAAGATCTGGCTCTTCTAGCTCGGGAGGCTCCTCCTCCGCCTCTGCAGGGGTGGAGGGAAGGGTGGAAGGAACGCTGGAGGGAAGGGTGGAAGGAAGGGTTGAGGGAAGGCTGGAAATAGATTCCCTGGCCTCGATCTGGTCATCCAGAAATTGAAGATGTCTGTAGTACCACAGCTTGGGCTTTACTACATCGTCGGCTGCTGCTCCTGATCTCTTTGACTGGCGCACTTCCTTGTATTTTTTTTTATAGGAATTAAGCAGGTAGTTGATTTTATTATTGATCATAGTGTAGTCTGCATCTGGGATCCATGGCTTCATATCCTCTGCTAATTTGGTAATAGTTTCCCGACGTACATCACTCTTGTGGTACGCTGGGTGTTTCAGTTCCCACAGGTTGCGCTGTTCCTTATATTTTTCTATAAAAATCAGCATCACCTCCGGCTCTCGTAGTTTATGCATCTTTTTGGATCAGCAAGTAAAAAAATAAAAGTTTAAAAAATAAAAGGATCAGAATTGATTCTCCTCAACTTATCACAATATTGCCCTTTACAATCATGAACCATTATAGGCCACTGCAGGCCCGAGTTCCCTTCTTACCTTAGTTCACTTCGTTGGTTCACTTCCGGACGTCCTTACTCCGCGCATCCCTAATAACTTCTTTCCCCTTTTTATACCCTGCGCATGCGTGTAACTCCGCCCTCGTCGCCCGCCCATGACGGACTTTTTCAGCATTTCCCCGCCCCTCAACGAACGGCGCACAGTGTGAGACGGCGACATGTCGCAGACACAGGTGGCTTCTTTACTAGAAATTACCGACGAGGAAAGGCGGAAACGTCACGATCCAGTAAAAAAAGATACAAGGCGACTAATATGTCTTTTTCTGAGATGGCGGAGATGGTGGACATTCTGCGGAGGAAGGATTACGACGGCAAGCATGGCCCATACGACACCCCTAATCTCCGGAAGTCACAAATTATGGACAAAGTTGCGAAGACTCTCTATAAAAAATATGGGGTCAGGAGATCCAAGGAACAACTCCGTAAAAGGTGGTCAGACCTGAAGCTCAGGGAGCCGGAGCAGTATAGGAAGCTTATAAAAAGCATTGAAAAAAGTAAGTTTATTTTACTGTGTTCTTTCACATTGTAATATGTATTCTTCCATGTTTTGCAACATGTGCTTGGCTTGACTGGTTTCACATTTTAAAATCTCAACTTTTATGTTAAGTGGAGAGTCCACTTATTTGCTAAATGTGTGGATAAAAATATTGCTGCTCTTCCCCCAAACATGTTTGGCACATATCCACTGTGACAGCAGGAAGGTAAAGTCACCTGGTTGCATCCAGGGGGGTAGATATATTTCGCCCAGATTCAGGCTTTACGCCGACTTATACAACTAGGTGGAGAGTTGTATAAGCCCAGCTGAGGCTAGTGGGCTCATGGATGACTCATACCTCTAGGGAGAGTGTGGGGCGTCGTGCAGACAGGGAGTTGATGAGACCAGCTGAAGCTTGTCAGCTCATTTAGGCCTCTATAAGAACTCCCAGCTTCATTAGATGTTAGCTCATGCCTGGAACCAGACCTGTGTGGACTGTCTAGGGAGAGTGAACCCCTGTGCGGTGAGACAAAGCCTGTGTGGCTATTTGCTTGGACATTTAAAACCAGGGACTTAGGGACTAGGACAGCACTAGGCTGATCCCAGTTGTTAGTTAGGAAACCTGTATGTTTAGTCAGAGGTCAAGTTGACCAGGATTTATTTTGTTTATGTTTCTTTTGCTTTGCTGTGTTTTGTCACTGTAAATAGAAAATAAACCGCACCTTTTTGATTTTGAAAACCACAACCTCCGTTTGCTGGGCCTGTTTTTGTGTGGGGAGCCCATCCCGGGGGTCACACACACCCGCTGCCGAGCTAACCCCCTCACAGTTGGTGGAGAACCAGTGGCAGTTTTTTTAAGCCAGCATGGAGGAGATACTGAAACAGCTGGCTCTAGCAAATGCCAATCAACAGCAGACAAATGCAGGTTTGCAAAGGAGCCTTGCAGCCCAGCAGCAAGCTCATCAACAGAGCCTTGCAGCCCAGCAGCAAGCTCACCAACAGAGTCTGGAAGCTCAGCAACAAGCCCAACAGCAATCTGAGGCCCGCTTCATAGACCTGTTACAGAAGCAAGAGCAGAGACTACAACAAATGGAAGCAGTAGTGCAGCAACGTCCGCAGACCAGTGAGGAAAGCCGTCCCACTAATACCGCGTCCTTTGGGGTGAGTCGTTTATTGACAAAAATGACTGGAGAGGATGATCCAGAGGTATTTTTGACCACATTTGAAAGGACTGCTGAAAGAGAAAAGTGGCCTGAGGAGCAGTGGGCTGGACTGGTGGCTCCTCTGTTAACTGGTGAATCGCAGAAGGCTTACTATGACCTAGAGCCTGACCAAGCAAAAGACTATGTGATGCTAAAAGCTGAAATATTGGCAAGGCTGGGTGTCACCCTGGCTGTCCGGGCTCAGCGTGTGCATAACTGGACTTTCCAGCTTGGAAAACCCCCCAGGTCTCAAATCTTTGATCTCATTCACCTGAGCAGGAAGTGGCTACAGCCAGAGACTTTGTCCGCACCAGA
The DNA here is from genome assembly GCA_029206835.1 of Rana muscosa. Lineage (NCBI taxonomy): Eukaryota > Metazoa > Chordata > Amphibia > Anura > Ranidae > Rana > Rana muscosa. The sequence goes on from CM055117.1 coordinate 1,073,795,131, forward strand.
GATTGTGGAACGTGTTGTAATGGATCGGTTTTTGAGAGCTCTTCCTACTGCCATCCAAAAGTGGGTAAGCCATGGAGACCCAGAGACGGCCGGTGGTCTTGTGGATCGTGTAGAGAAATACTTGGCTACAGAGAACCTGACGGCCTCTTCCAGAGACTCTCGGACTTTCCACCCTAAGACCAGACCATCCCCAGGGGCGGATAAGAGGATTCCAAGGGGTGAGGGTGGAGAGAGTGAGAGGGTGGGAGCTCTGCCCAAAGTTTGGCGAGAACAGCCTGGGAAGTCAGGGGCTCAAGAGGCAGCCAAAAGGATTGTTTGCTACCGCTGCCGGCAAGCGGGACATATTGCAGCCAATTGCCCGGTTGTGGAGGAACCCATGCAGTGTGACTTTCTGACGGGCAGACGTCAGTCGCTGTGTGCGACAGTCGCATGCACTGCCATTCGGGGAACTGAGAAACATTTATGCAAAATGTGTATTAATGGTAGAAATGTTGTGGTATTGCTGGATTCAGGTAGCCTTGTGACCCTGATAAAGGCTGAATTAGTTAAAACAGAGGTCTCTGGGAATAGCAAGGTAGCTGTTATTTGTGTGCATGGGGACACCCGAGAGTATCCAGTGACTACAGTGTGTTTCGAGACCCCCAAAGGTACCCTCTCTCATCCAGTGGGGTTAGTATCTCAATTACCGCATGATGCCATTGTGGGAAGGGATTTTCCGAAGTTCTGGGAACTGTGGGATGATCCTGAGCCCCCCACTGGTGCCCCTATGTACCAGGAATGTGATAGCCAGAACTCCTCTGAGAGTGGTGAGGACTCTCCAGAATTTCCCTTGTCAGTATTGGCAGGGGAGACTCAAGAAACTGGAGAGGAGCCCACCTCCTCAGACGAAAACCTACCGTCTGTGGAGTTTTCTGATCTGGAGGTTCACAGGGAAAATTTTGCCACAGAACAATTAAAAGACCCCGCCCTAATAAAGGCACGGGAAAACGTAGTGGAAATAGATGGCGAGTTAGTGAACCCAGATAATACCTGCACTTACCCATACTTCAGCGTAGAGAAGGACCTACTGTATCGGGTGGCAAAAAGGGCAGAAGAAACCGTTGAGCAGCTTGTGGTGCCCAAACCTTACAGGAAGTTGGTGTTGGAGTTGGCCCATGGGCACATTCTTGGAGGTCATCTGGGGACAGAGAAAACCCGAGAGAGGGTATTACAGAGATTCTATTGGCCTGGGGTGATGAAGGACATAGAAAATTATTGTTCCTCCTGCCCTGTGTGTCAGAGGTCGGCCCCGATGCCACATTTCCGTAGCCCGCTGGTCCCTCTACCCATCATTGAGGTCCCGTTTGAGAGAATCGCAATGGATTTGGTAGGTCCTATAATCAAGTCCGCTAGGGGGCACCAGTACATATTGGTTATAATGGACTATGCCACCCGTTATCCAGAAGCGATCCCTCTCAGAAATACCTCGGCCAAAACCATAGCCAAAGAGCTATCTCTTGTTTTTAGCCGGGTGGGTATTTGTAAAGAACTGCTTACGGACCAAGGTACACCCTTTATGTCCCGGGTTATGAAAGAGCTGTGTAAATTGTTCAAAGTGACGCAATTGCGTACATCTGTGTATCACCCCCAAACCGATGGGCTGGTTGAAAGATTCAACAAAACCCTAAAACAAATGTTGAAGAAAGTGGTGGATAGAGATGGAAAGGATTGGGACTGTCTACTTCCTTATTTGATGTTTGCTATTAGGGAGGTGCCCCAATCCTCTACGGGATTCTCCCCCTTTGAGTTACTGTATGGGAGACACCCAAGAGGGCTGTTGGATATTGCCAAGGAGACTTGGGAAAGTGAGAGTTCTCCCCACAGGAGTGTGATTGAGCATGTCGCCCTGATGCAAGATCGAATTGCACAGGTAATGCCCATCGTGAAGGAACATTTGGCCCAAGCGCAGTTGGCACAGCAGAGAGTGTACAACCGTGGAGCCAAGACCCGTACCTTTTCCCCGGGGGATAGGATATTGGTACTTGTCCCTACAGTTGAAAGTAAATTCCTTGCCAAATGGCAAGGCCCCTACGAGATAATGGAAAAAGTGAGCGAAGTGAATTACAAGGTCAGACAACCAGGAAGGCGAAAGCCCGAACAGATATATCACGTTAATCTGTTGAAAGCCTGGAGGGATAGAGAGTCCCTAGTCGCAGACACTTGGTCACCAGCTCAAACTGGTTGCGTGATTCCGGAGGTTGGAATAGCAGCCACCTTGTCACAACCCCAACAACAGGAGGTTAAGGAGTTTGTGCTTCGCAACAAGGAGGTGTTCTCTGAGCTGCCGGGACAAACATCTGGGGTAGAGCATGATATTATTACCCCGCCCGGTGAAAGGGTGAAGTTAAAACCCTATCGGATCCCAGAGGCCCGACGGGAGGCAATACGGGAGGAAGTACAGAAAATGCTGAACTTAGGGGTGATAGAGGAGTCCCAAAGTGATTGGTCTAGTCCCATTGTGTTGGTGCCTAAACCGGATGGGAGCTGGCGATTTTGTAACGATTTTCGTCAGTTGAACAAAGTTACAAAATTTGACACCTACCCCATGCCACGTATAGATGAGTTGATCGACCGGCTGGGAACAGCCCGATACATGACGACTCTTGACCTCACAAAAGGGTATTGGCAAATCCCCCTGGCCAAGTCGGCCAAAGAGAAAACCGCATTTGTAACCCCAGACGGGGCGTTCCAATATAAAAGAATGCCGTTCGGGTTACAGAATGCGCCGGCCACATTCCAGCGGAAAATGGACCAGATGCTGAGGCCCCATCGGAAGTATGCTGCGGCTTACCTGGATGACGTAATTGTCCATAGCACAGATTGGGCCTCACATCTGCCAAAAGTGCAAGCAGTCCTGGACTCTGTTCGGGAAGCGGGGTTTACGGCTAACCCCAAGAAGTGTACCATTGGGCAGGAGGAGGCCAAATATCTTGGGTACACCATTGGGAGGGGAGTAATAAAACCCCAACTCAACAAAGTCGAGGCCATCCAGAGTTGGCCACGTCCCAACAGCAAGAAGCAGGTACGAGCCTTTCTGGGAATCGCGGGTTATTATCGGCGCTTCATTCCCCACTTTGCTTCTAAGGCTGTGCCCCTAACCAACCTGACGAAAGGGAAAGGGTCGGTCATGATTAAATGGACCCCCGAGGCTGAGGCAGCATTCCAATTCTTGATACAAGCCTTATGTAGCCAGCCAGTGTTGTACTCACCCGACTTCTCTAAAGACTTTGTCGTACAAAGTGATGCGTCAGATGTGGGGTTAGGAGCAGTATTGTCCCAGGTCTGGAACGGGGAAGAGCACCCAGTCATTTACCTCAGCAGGAAGTTGAAGTCCCATGAGGTAAATTACGCCACCGTTGAAAAGGAGTGTTTAGCGGTGAAGTGGGCTCTAGATTCCCTTCGGTACTACCTGCTAGGTAGGCACTTTGACATGGTTACGGATCACGCTCCGTTAAAGTGGATGGCTCAAAACAAGGAAACAAATAGAAGAGTGAATAGGTGGTTCCTGGCCCTCCAGGAATTCAACTTCACAGTAAAGCATCGCCCTGGCGTTCAAATGGGGAATGTGGATGCTTTGTCTCGAGTACATGAATGCCTGATTGCTGGTGTTCCAACCCCGAGGTTAAAACAAGAGGGGGGGGTATGTGACAGCAGGAAGGTAAAGTCACCTGGTTGCATCCAGGGGGGTAGATATATTTCGCCCAGATTCAGGCTTTACGCCGACTTATACAACTAGGTGGAGAGTTGTATAAGCCCAGCTGAGGCTAGTGGGCTCATGGATGACTCATACCTCTAGGGAGAGTGTGGGGCGTCGTGCAGACAGGGAGTTGATGAGACCAGCTGAAGCTTGTCAGCTCATTTAGGCCTCTATAAGAACTCCCAGCTTCATTAGATGTTAGCTCATGCCTGGAACCAGACCTGTGTGGACTGTCTAGGGAGAGTGAACCCCTGTGCGGTGAGACAAAGCCTGTGTGGCTATTTGCTTGGACATTTAAAACCAGGGACTTAGGGACTAGGACAGCACTAGGCTGATCCCAGTTGTTAGTTAGGAAACCTGTATGTTTAGTCAGAGGTCAAGTTGACCAGGATTTATTTTGTTTATGTTTCTTTTGCTTTGCTGTGTTTTGTCACTGTAAATAGAAAATAAACCGCACCTTTTTGATTTTGAAAACCACAACCTCCGTTTGCTGGGCCTGTTTTTGTGTGGGGAGCCCATCCCGGGGGTCACACACACCCGCTGCCGAGCTAACCCCCTCACACCACGTAAACTACATGTGGGCATGCCTCATTTTACTTCAACAATGTTTATCTACACATTGTTGGCTAGATGATGTGTTGTAAGGAAATTTAGAATGTGAATGAAAGAATAAACTGTATTCTGGGTAAAGGAGATGACACTCCAGCAGTTGTGTACTCTTTTTTGTTCTTCATCAAGATACTATACTCTGGGCCACATGACCAAATTTCTTAACGGTGTCACACACAGGTGCTCCAGTGGATACCTTGGTGGTTATCCAAGTGTATTTGTGAGTGTCCTCAAAAATAACATGTTGCTTTTTTGAGTTTGCAAGATCTCATATGTTCATCTTGAAATTCAGGGCCAAATATCAATTGGACCCCACTTTAAAACATTGAGAATCCATTTTCAGGCCTAAAAAGTCTGTGTGCTAAAGGATACATTATTTTTCCAATTCCCATAAGGGAGAGGAGACTGAGAGGACACCATGCTCAGGAGACGAGGAACCCCACACCACAGAAACTCCCTGAAGATTCCAAAGCAGACCAAGTTCAGCAGGTTCAGGAAGCGGAGGGGGAGAAGGCGGAGGTGGAGGAAGGGGAGGTGGAGGAAGGAGAGGTGGAGCCTCAGCACAACAGGTCAGTGTCTGTCACCACAACTTCAAGGTAAATACAGATGTAGGCCTGCATAGTTTTAAAATATTTGTTTCTTTTTAGGGACTGAACGTGGGGGTGTGTCAGGAAGTCCAAATCCTCCATTCTCGAGTGCCAGCGCCAAAATAATCATTCAGGAAATCATGGAATGCAGTAGCGAAATGGACATTATGAGAAAGAGAATGATTGTGATTGAGCAAAAATATAAAAACATGATAGATATTTTGGGGAGAATAGTGTGAACCCCCCCCCCCTTTTTGTGTGTTTTGCTATGCGTCCGAAATTTTCTATGGGATTTCCACAAGCCCAAATGTGAAGATGCACACACTGAAGACTCAACATGTGCTATCTGCCGTCATAGGATATCTATGTCCCTGTTTTGGGGGTGCAACCTCTTCCTCCCTCCTCAAGTAGGGAAGAGGAAGGGTTTTCACCCCCAAAGCACGTCCATTGATCCCCCACGATGGCAGATAGCACATGTTTACCTTAGCCATGGGATCATGTTGAAGATACCCATTTGAGCCCCAAAAATAAAGTGTGGTTCTTCACATTTGGGATGGATCAGAGGTAACATCACCCCATCTCCTGTTTGTCTTTTTCACTGTGTTATTTTATTACTTTTTCAGCAAAAAATTTTTGGCTTTTGACCCATGCATGTTTCTGCAAAAAAAGCCGCACAAAAACAAAAAATATATATTTCAAAAAACAACCAAAACTGTGGTGCAATCAATAAAAACATTCGGGAAGTCTAGAAAAGGTGTGCCTTTTTCTTTCTATGCTCTATAGCAGTTCTGAAGATGCAAAAAGAGTGTTTTTACCTCTGAGATTTGAGGCTATTTACTAAGGACAAATACACTTGGCACTACTAGAACCTGGGAGACACGTAAACCACAAATACAAGAATGACAACACAAGTTAGTAGTAAATCAAATATTTTTGTTTATTTTAAAAAGGGACAATCAAAGGTCAGATGTGGTCTGGCATTGCGATGGCCCCCCTACCCGTGAAGTACTCTACGTATTTCTGACGTACTTCACGGGCACTTTGGGGGGCCAAGCCAGTACGGGCAGTGCTGAGGCCGGTCAGATTTATCAGTTCAGAGGGACCGGCCTCAGGCCCAACTGATGACACATAATTTGTGGAGAATTTCCGTAAAAAATTGTGCAACAAGCAGCAGCAGTAGACAATGTTGTTGAGTTTATAATCCGCCAAATTTATAGCTGTCTGGAACAGGCGGAACCGGCTGGCCATTATCCCGAAGGCATTCTCCACAACTCTCCGGGCTCTGGCCAGCCGGTAATTAAAAACCCTCCTCTCCGGGGTGAGGGTGCGTTGGGGAAACGGCCGCATAAGGTGTGGTCCTAGTCCAAAAGCTTCATCCGCAATGAAAACGAACGGTAGCCCTTCCACGTTCTCTGCATCTGGAGGCAGTGCAAGACCCCCAGCCTGCAGACGGTGAGCGAACTCCGTCTCTGCGAATGCTCCGCCATCGGACACCCGGCCGTTCTTCCCCACGTCCACAAATAGGAACCCGTACCGTGCCGACACTACCGCCATTAACACTATGCTATTAAAACCTTTATAGTTGAAATAGTATGACCCCGAACGGGGTGGCGGCACTATGTGGACATGCTTCCCATCAATTGCCCCTCCGCAGTTGGGGAATTCCCACCGCTGGACAAATTGGGAGGCCACAGTCAGCCATTCCTGTGGTGTGCTAGGGAACTGTGGAGTCAAACAAAAAGAAGACATTAGTACGGTTTATGTTTACAGTGCAAGCAGATTACACACAAAAACATTGTTGACCAACATCATTCTAACATTATTATTTAGGGGAGTATTTCCTCCCAATAAACAAAGGCCCACTTAGCAGATGCCTCACCCCCGCTGAGTGGACATTCTAAAATAAACTAAGGGGGGGGGCTAAGGTGATTGTGGGGGATCCAAAAAAAGGCAAAACCACTCTGCTGAGGTTGATTGAGAACTTTAAAATTTGTAACATCTTTAGGGGGGGGAGGGAGGGTTGTCAAACTACGCGGGCAATGACCGTAAAAAAATGAAAAGGAAAATAGAAGGCTAGCTGGGTTTGCGCCCACGATAGCATGCTGGAGAGGTTAGTGAAGGGAAATAGGCATGTAGGGCCCAAAAAGGCCTTTACAGGTAAAAACATGCATGGGGAAAATGGGGACATTACCAGGATATTACAAAAAGGCAAATTTGGGTTAGGAGGGAAAAAATAAGAAGATTCTAAAACAATCAAAACATATAATGTGAGGTTAAAGGAGCAAAATTACCTTCATATAGTCCTTCTGCAGGACCTGAATGATGGCTGAACACGTCTCAGGGATAATGATCCCGAGAGCCTGGGGGGAGATGCCTATTGAGAACTTGAGGTCCTGCAAGCTTCTCCCAGTCGCCAGGTATCTCAACATGGCAATAAGCCTCTGCTCGGCAGTGATGGCCTGGCGCATCACAGTGTCCTGCCTCGTTATATAGGGGGACAGCAAATCCAACAGACGGTGAAATACGGGGTCCGTCATCCTGAGATAATTCCTGAAATCATCAGGATTATTCTCATGGATTTCCCGCAGCAGAGGCATATGAGAGAATTGGTCCCGCTGGAGCAACCAATTCTTAGTCCATGAACTCCTCCTCACCCTGTTCACGGACTGAACTCGGGTTACAGTGTTAACTGCAACACCAAGCCCAAAGCCAGCACGAGAACGCACTTCAAACATGGTTTTAAACTGGTCGGCTGGTCAGAACACACTCAAACAGAACGCACCGTGGAACAGCAAGGCCTGAGAAGAACGACCTGAAAAACAGTAAACGAACGGCCAAGAAGGCAGTAACGACCTGACTGCACGCACTGAATCACAAATACAAACCCAAAAGCACAAACTGAACACCAGGAAACGATCTGCAAAGCACGGAGACTGAAAAGCGCGAATCGGCTCTCACCAAACTTTTACTAACACGCGGTAACACGAAATCAGCAAAAGCAGCCCAAGGCGTGGCGCCATTAGATTTGTTCGGCCCTTTTATAGCGCGTCGTACGTTTTGTACGTGCCGTCGTTTTCTTGCCGTCGGTTTTTTAACTGATGGTGTGTGGCCAAGACTGATGAAAAACAGTTTCATCGGATTTCCGATGGTCAAATCCATCGGACGAAAATCCATAGGTTATCCGATCGTGTGTACAGGGCTTCAGACAGCGATCAGAAAAACGATCGCTTAGCGACAGTGGTGATAGGGGGTGAAAGGGTTACCTGGGGGGCGATCAAGGGGGTTAAACCCTTATTAGGTAATATATGGGGGTACCTGACGCTATAAAAACCTGCGGCGAACCTAAAAAAAAATAACTGTCTACCGATCGGCATCACCGACAATAAAACAGCGATCAGAAAAACGATCGCTTAGCGACAGTGGTGCTAGGGGGTGAAAGGGTTATCTGGGGGGCGATCAGGGGGTTAAACCTTTATTAGGGGGGTTAGGGGGCTACACTGGACCTAAAACTAAACTGTAGTGACACTTTTACAGTCACAAATGTCACTGATTGCAGTGATCAGTAAATAAATGGTGACGCTGTGACTGGGGGCTGGGGGGTGATCTGGGGGTGTCTGGGGGGGCCTGGGGGGCGATTTATGTTCCTAAGTGTCCTGGTGTCAGTGTGCTGTTTGTGCACTAACCTGTGTGTCTTCTCTTGTACGGCGCTCGGTATATGTGAGCACCGCATGAGAGATGACATCACTTCCTCTGCCTGTGTAAACATTACACAGCAGAGGAAGCTTTCTCATTCGCCGGGAGCGATCGCGAGGGGGTGGCCGGAATCGAACGGCCGTCCCCTCATCCCGAATCACTCCCGAACAACTAACGACTGCTCACTGTATAGAACGGGGGTCCGATGGGACCCCCCAACTATACAATGCAGTCACGTACCGGTACGTGACTTTGCCTGTCGGTGCCATTCTGCCGACGTATATATACAGTGAGTGGTCGTTAAGTGGTTAAAGATCGAAACACATCGGGGATACATATACATGCCAACCCATAGTGGTGACCTGTATATGGTTATTGTGACACATGACTGTAATACTGTTATAATTTGTACACCAGAGCTCTTATTGTTGTTCCCTTCTATGTAATTGGATCCATTCCCCAATCCCTCTTTTTTACTTGTACTTTTCTAATGAATTTGTAAATTCTATATCCATGTATAATAAAATTATCTAATACTTTTATCATGAGTCAATACATCATTCAAGCTGCGCACAAGCCACTGGGAGTTTAATTTGGCTAGCAGCATAGTCCACATACTAGAAGGTGGGTACCCCACTTTTTTGCTAAGGGACACATCATTTCACAATCCACACATTCTGCTTTGGATTTCAAAAATAAAAATACATAAAAACAAAAGGACCAACAATCTGTATATGACAGAACAGAAAGCTCTCAGCCAGGACAAAACTATAAAACAACTGGCTGCAGGTGGCATCTATCCTAAGAGGGTGTGTGGACTTGATGTGATGGGTCTGTTACATATTATTTATTCTTTATCAAGTTATCAAGTTATTATCAGACCTTTAGATTTGATCTTTGTAGAAAAACTTCTTGTATGCCATCCATCTTGGCTTTGTTAAATATTATGGCAGCTGTATTCCAATTAACAACCTCATCTTAATCTTTTTCCTCAATAAGGGCTATTGTAGAAATATAAAATTACAAAATTGTTATCTTAATCTAAACTAATCCCATTTTACAAATTTCCCCAATAACCTGGATTTCATTTCCAACCAAAAGTTGTCTAAACTAATTACAAAATCTATATTATCAATAAAATTGTTAAACTCATATCAGAAATGAATACTCAAGTGATAATCTCAATATCACATCTTAATTCTAATATATATACGCAGATATATTTCCTTAAATTTGGACATTTGTATCTAATTTCCCTTTTTTAAATGCACTGTTTCCACTATCAAAGGATACTCAATTTGTGTAGCACACAGTCAAATGTAACCTTCATTTTACCTTGTTTGGGAAACAGATTAAAAAATAATTGTGATCACATTGTTTATCATTAGATTAATTAACCCGGCACATTTTGTTATAAATGTTTTGTCTAAAAAAACAGAAATTGGCAGGGTGTCGTTCCAGTTTATCACTCATATTTCATCCCAGCTACATTCTTTCATGAGAGCGCAAAGGAGGGGTTCACATCTGCACACATAACACACACAGGAGATGTAGGACTAAAGGTTCCAGCATTCAAACACATACATGAATTTCTCTCTAAAATCACTTACATTTTTCCCATTTGTACACAACACATGCATATCATTCTCTTTTAACTCTCTTTAATATTTCCCTGCTTTAAATCCTGCTTTCCTTATTTTGTTCTTATATCCTTGCATCCCATGTATTGTAATCCCATACTTCACATACTGTACCTTCTATGATCAGACAGGCAGCCATAGTGCTCATCCCATCTTCCCTCTCTGACAACATATAAAGTATTCTGTTTTGACTTTACTAGTTGTAGTGCCTGACCCCAAATTCATCCCACGACTTAACATCAAAATGTCCCTTTTTGTCTAGCGTTAATTGTCACCCTTGATCCATCCTGCTCACATAGATAGCTGTTTCTCTAGCTGTTTAATCTGCATGATTAATAATCGCTGCAGACTTTGGTGGTAACTCAGTTACCCACTGTGGATCCCTGTCTACTTTAACCATTAATCTAGGGGCTCAGTATAGGCGGAACCTTTGGTTCATATATTTTATAGCGCTCCTCTTGCGCTGGGCATTTTTGAGGGTCTCTTACCCTGAATTCTCTTACTTAATTTAATGCCCATAATGACTGGCCAGTCTTCTCTACTTGTGTCTATACCCTCTTGCCTCTAAACTACTTTATCTAGCAGATGTGTACTACATATACCTGTGAACAGCACTATTCTTCCCTTTCTCATCTATAACACTCCGATGGACAGTAGACAGTGACAACATAACATATAACCACCAATCAATACAGTTCGATTAAGGGGAGTAAAATAGGTACCCTTTGTCCCGAAAATGCCTTAGGGCTCTTTCACACGGGGCGGATCCGTGAAGCTCCGCTTGCTCAGCGGGGATCGCTCCGTTGATCCCCGCTGAGCCGACGGATGACTGGGCGGTCCCCGCACACTGTGCAGGGACCGCCCTGTCAGAGCGCCGCTCTCCCCTATGGGGAATCGGATGACGACGGACCGTAGAGTCCGTTGTCATCCGATCCGCTCCGCCGACGGAAGGAAAAATAGGGTTTTCCTCCGTCACACTTTGGCGGAGCGGATGTCAGCGGACATGTCTCCGCTGACATCCGTGCCTCCATAGGGGTGCATGGAGGATCCGTTTCAGGTCCGCCTAAAAAACTGACAGGCGGACCTGAACGGACCTCCGTGTGAAAGGGGCCTTACTGATCAAGGAAGTCTGAGAACTCAAATGTAAGCAAAAGGCTTACCTCAGCCGGCTGATTATAAGAAATTCCCGGATCGTCTCAAGCTCCTCGTTTCGGATCCTCAGGGTCACATAGTTACATAGTTACATATTTAGTCAGGTTGACAAAGTCCATCCAGTTCAACCATAAAAAAAATAAAAAATAAAATAAAAAATATCGTACAATCCCATATACCCAATTCTATACCCACAGTTGATCCAGAGGAAGGCAAAAAAAAACAGCAGAGCACGATCCAATTTGCTACAGCAGGGGAAAAAATTCCTTCCTGATCCCCCGAGAGGCAATCGGATTTACCCTGGATCAACTTTACCTATAAATGTTAGTACTCAGTTATATTATGTACATTTAGGAAAGTATCCAGGCCTTTCTTAACCACTTCCCTACCGCCCATAGTCAAATGACGTCCACAGATGGGATCTCCCATCCTGGGTGGACGTCATATGACGTCCTCGGCTTTGTAGGGGGATATCTGAATGATGCCTGCAGCTAGAGGCATCATTCAGATATCCTTGTCTTGGGCCGGCGATTCTGTGCACCATAAGAATGATCATAGCGGCGGTTCCACCGCTTAATCATTCTTATAGGCGGCGATAGGGGACATCCCCCCCTCCCGCCGCCATCCGGTGCTTCTCCGGGATCTCCCGTGCGATCAGGGACCCGGAGCGAATCTTCCGGCATCGTTGGTGGGTCACGTGACGAGCATAGAGATGACTGGTGACCAGATGGTCTCCAGTCATCTCTATGATCGTCGGAGGCCCAGGCGCGATGTGATGACGTCACGCCCGGGCCTCAAATGTAAACAAAGCCGCCATTGCGGCTGTAAGTATGAGATCAGTGAAAAAAAATTCACTGATCCCATGCTTTCCAGCCTGGAGGAGAGATGTGGGGTCTTATTGACCCCACATCTCTCAATAAAGAGGACCTGTCACACACATTCCTATTACAAGGGATGTTTGCATTCCTTGTAATAGGAATAAAAGTGATCCAAAAAAAAAAAAGTTAAATAATTGTAAAAAAATAAATAAATAAGTAAAAAAAAATAATAAAAAAATAAAAATAAAACGCCCCTGTCCCTGGTAGCTCGCGATCAGAAGCGAATGCACACGTAAGTCGCCCCTATATGTAAACGCTGTTCAAACCACGCATGTGAGGTATCGCCGCGTGTGTTAGAGCGCGTGCAACAATTCTAGCACTAGACCTCCTCTGTAATTCTAACCTGGTAACCTGTAAAAAAAATTAAAGCGTCGCCTATGGAGATTTTTAAGTACCGAAGTTTGGCGCCATTCCATGAGTGTGCGCAATTTTAAAGCGTGACATGTTAGGTATCTATTTACTCGGCGTAACATCATCTTTCATATTTTCCCCAAAAATTGGGCTAACTTTACTGTTTTGTTATTTTTTAATTCATGAAACCATTTTTTTTTTTTAAAAAGGCGTTTGAAAAATTATTGCGCAAATATCGTGCAAGAAAAAAAGTTGCAATGACCGTCATTTTATTCCCTAGGGTGTCTGATAAAAAAACATATATAATGTTTGGGGGTTCTGAGTAATTTTCTAGCAAAAGAATGATGATTTGTACATGTAGGAGAGAAGTGCTAGAATAGGCCCGGTATTGAAGTGGTACAAAAAGCCCTATATTGAAGTGGTTAAAGCAATCTACTGAGCTGGCCAGAACCACCTCTGGAGGTAGTCTGTTCACAGCTCTTACTGTGAAGAAACCTTTCCGTATTTGGAGATGAAATATTTTTTCCTCTAGACGTAAAGTGTGCCCGCTTGTCTTTTGTGTTGACCGTAAAGTAAATAGCTCAACACCAAGTTCACTTTATGGACCCCTTATATATTTGTACATGTTAATCATATCCCCCCTTAATCTCCTCTTCTCAAGAGTAAATAAATTCAGTTCCTCTAATCTTTCCTCATAGCTAAGCTCCTCCATGCCTCTTATCAGTTTGGTTGCCCTTCTCTGAACTTTCTCCAGTTCCCCGATATCCTTTTTGAGAACTGGTACCCAAAACTGAACTGCATATTCCAGATGAGGTCTTACTAATGATTTGAATAGGGGCAAAATGATATCTCTCTGGAGTCCATACCTCTCTTAATACAAGAAAGGACTTTGCTCGCTTTGGAAACCGCAGCTTGGCATTGCATGCCATTATTGAGCTTATGATCTACCAAAACCCCCAGATCCTTCTCCACTACGGATCCCCCCAGTTGTACTCCCTCTAGTATGTATGATGCATTCAAATTCTTAGCCCCCATTTTCACCTGTAAATCACCTCCCGGCTGGCTCGCCACATGACCTGGACATTTTATAGATAGGCAACTCCTATCCTCATATTGATTAGTGGTTCCAAATTAATAATAACTACTGCAGTAGGGAACAGACACAAAAGATACACTCAGCATCTTTCCAAATAACTGTTCTGCTTTATTATGACGCAATTGAAGGTTTTTATACACATGATCACGTAGGTATCACATTAATATTACAATTGTACTTTTATGGTAACAATGGGCGAAACATAGGCAGGCTAATTCTAATCGGGACTCGAAAGAATGCAAACATGTACAGAAAATATTATTAGTGCCGTGTGCACAGTGAGGGCAGTGTGCAAAACATACAAAATAGAATTACATTTTATACAGAACTTACAAATGTCCTTAACAATACTAACACAGGAGGCAGTGGAAGGATTCATTGCCGGAGACAGTGCTGTATCCTGGCCTAGGCCAACAAGGCCCAGGCCTAGGGCAGCACTTTGCAGGGGGGCAGCACGGAAAGAGTCCCCACAGCTTGCGCTACACTATTAGTTTAGCGCCAGTCTTATGGGGCAGACTTGGCTGAGAGGCAAATTAGTTTAGTGCCCCCATAAAGCGGCCTCACTGCTTCAGGTATGCGGGAAACCGGCATTCCACAACTGTGGGGGGCGCTGCTTAGAATTTTGACTAACCTAACATCCTGGACCACAAACCTTCCTCACTGTGCTATATGTTTTCTTCTGCACCATTGACAAGGTTATATCTTCTTAGTCCGCTCAATAAAATTATCAGAAATTTGTGCTTAAATTAGAAATATAGGTAACACTTTTTTTATTTTTAAGGGAGGGTTATAGCCCCTGCCAGTTAATTTTTTTAACCATCCCTGTCCCATTGCAGAGATTTCCCTTCACTTCCCTCCCCATAGCCAAACAGGAAGTGAGAGGAAATCTATGCAAATTAAGCAAATCCATTGCCCCCCCCCCCAAGCAGGCCCTCAGAACTAGTGTCCCAACTCAAAAATTTCAGGGCGGGTCTTAAACAGAAATGGGTGTGGCCTTGATAGGAAGGGGTGGGTCATATTTAAATTAGGGGGTGCACGAGTTTAGTCAGGCCTAGGGCAGCATAAAACCTAAATACACTACTGGCCGGAGAGGCAGCTGGAAGGAGCAAGGAACGACAGTGATCAGCACGGTGCAGAGACAGACAAGGGGAGAGACTGCCATCTGTAGCAGGTCTCTCTTGAATATCACGTAATGCCAAGTCTTCATCTAACCTTGCCCTGGAAAGTCTCCATGTGAGTGTGCCAGTGTTTTGCTTTTGCGTCTATCTAGCAAGGTTACTCTGTGGTATAACAAGGAAGCTGAGACTTCTGCAGTGTGTAAATGTGCTTTTACTATACAAGATGCTGTACATACAAAACTATTACAATATTAGGAATATACTACAAGACTGACAGATTTCTATAACAAGCAGAATGCCTAGAAAATAGAACAGCCTATGGTCTATTACAGTACAAATACATTACATTTAAAGGTTACTTAACTTCGATTACGCTATGTTCATGATCTCCATTGTTTGGTGACCAGGCATCTTCTTCTTATGATGAGTGGCTTCTCCTCTCTTACAGCAACATGATGTGTGTGTGTCCCTCCTAGCTTACTGCTTTTATGTGTGTCAGGCTGTTTACCATTGTTATCAAAACTGTAGCTGTATTTCAACAATAGCATTGAATACAACAATGCTATCTACCTATTGTCTACTCAAAACGGACCTGTAATCTAAACTGTGATTTCTTTCAATTTGAGAGCTGAAAGAAATCTCAAACAGGTAATGTCTTACTGTGGCTATAGAGACATTAGCATATTGGATACAACAATGGTATCTAACCTATTGTCTACTCAAACGAAACCTGTAATCCAAACTGTAATTCTTTTCAGTTTGAGAGCTGAAAGAAATCTCAAACAGGTAATGTACTAAAATACAACAATGGTGTCTAATCCCATTGTAAAAAAAAAGCATTTGATTTGAGAAATCTACTCAAATCAAAATACTGACAGTAATCTGACCAACTCACTATTGTAAAATTGTCCCATGTATCCTATGTCTGATTAATAATAATAATAAAAATCATATTTTTAACAAACGCAATACATTCCGCCCTATAATTTTTATTTTTTCTCTCTCAGACCACACACAGAAAATCTCTTCATTACTAAAAACTCAATGTACACATGAATTTTCCTTAAATGCAACCCCTCCCATATTTCTGTCACTGGGAAGGTGTTTCAGTCTTTGAATAAAAGTTCATTAGAAAGTCCATTCTAAAGTTCTTTAGAAACAAGTCCAGACTTGGAATACATCAAAGGCCTTGTTCTCCACAGCTCTTGCGATCTTCCGTCATTCTTTCCATCATGTAACCACTTTTCTCTGGTCTTCCTATGGATCAAATTGGAGACAGCCTGTGGAGTGGAAAACAAAGCGGATTATCTGTTCCTTCTAACAATACATAAACAGTAGATCCTGGCCCTTCAGCTACAATCTCTCCTCTAAATGGCTTCTTGCCTGGATATCTGACTAATACTTTGCCACCTGCCTGTATGCACCTCTGACCCTCCCAAAGAACATCAATAGGGAGGAGAGGAAATATACTGATATTTCCCAGAAGATCACTGCTGTTTATTTTGGAAGGTTTGATGTTATGTAGCCTCACTTTCCACTCTTGCTGAGAAGTATCCACTAACCAGTCAGAGTCCCAGCCACTGTCTTGAAGCTCATCTGCCAATGCAAATATAACTTCAAACCTTCCTGCCAGATTCCCTCTCATTCCTAGATAGGCTTCAGCTTCAGATACGTCACTCTTGGTTTCTATGTCATGGGAAGCAGTAACATGGTATCTGTTAAACCCTGTTCTTTCAGGAACCTTACATAAATACTGAACTCTGCACTCCAGCTGTGGAATCTGTGCCTCAGCCCCTACCATCCTCTCATATTGTGTGCTTTTGGCTATTGGCCTAGAATTTAACAACATGACTGCCTATGTGAGGACCCGATCCCACCCCCTTAGTGTATGTGTGGGTGTAATTTTGCGTATCTGGTCCTTCAATAGCCTGTTGTATCTTTCAATCAAACCAGCTGCCTGTGGATGGTATGGGATGTGGCACAACCAGTACACTCCAGAATCTTTGGCCCACTGCTTGTACTGTTAATCCGGTGAAGTGTGAGCCATTATCACTTTGGATTTGTTTGGGACAACCATAAGCAATGACAAGTTTCTGAAGCAGTTGAAGTGTTGCGGCTTGATCTGCACGTTTGCAAGGATGAACAAGCATAAGTCCTGAATAGGTGTTCACTGCAGTGCAACAATATCTCAGTCCATTGTTTCCCCGGGGCAGGGGACTGATGAAGTCAATCTGCCAGATCTCTGCAGGCCTCTCACCCCTCTTAATCGACCCAGTGGAGTACTTTTGCAATGGCCATTGTCGCACTTCTCCACACACTGTACAGTTCCCTATTACAGTATTTATCATGTCCATGGATATAGGCAATCCTCTCTGCTGTGCCCATTCATATGTTGCTTTCTACCCCAAATGTCCAGATTGCTTGTGGGCCCAATTGGCCAAGTTCATCAAAACAGGATCAATTGGCACAACTGCCTTCACTTGTGCGATTTCATCTGCAACTCTGTTATAGTTCTCAAAGTCTGGTACTAGGGGCACATGTGCATCAACATGCCCCACTTTTATGGTGCGGGAGTGAGCTTCCTTCCAGATGTAGTCCCAGACTTCCTTGCCTCCCCACACCACCTTTCCATGAATCATCCATTCATTGGACTTCCACGTGGGCATCCAAGTTGTCAGTCCTTTAAAAACCGCCCAGCTATCAGTGTAGATAGTGACATGGGAAGAAGGATCCTCCTGAAAAGTCATCACTACAGCTTTCAACTCTGCATACTGACTGGACCCTCCGATTCCGGACTCCTGCAGGACTGTGTCTGTGTTTGGGTTGTAGGCTGCTGCTGTCCATTTACGCCCAGACGAGGTGATTATCGCTGAACCATCAGTGAACCATGCTGACTCCTTCATGTCTTCTGACAGAGACTCAAAGGGTGGAGCCTCTTGAATGGGGGATGACTGCAGCACAGGAATTTCTTCTTCTGGCCGGGTGCTGGTAAAAGTAACAAGCCCTGCCAACTGTTTTGAAATGTCTCTAAAATCCCCAGCTGCAATACCCCCTCTTTCTTGAAGGTACCACTTCCATTTCATCAGTGTCTGGTTCTGGGCTACAGCTGCCCTAGTGGTCAGTCCATTATCTCTCACCCATCCTGCTATTGGCAATGCAGTATGGATGGTAACTGTGTCCTTTCCTGTAATGGTCTCTACATGTTGAAGTGCTGTGTAGGCCCCAAACAGGTACTTCTCTAGGGGCGTGTATCTCGTCTGTGCCCCTGTCAGTTGTTTGGACCAAAATCCAATAGGTATTGCTCTCAGTCCTTTCTTTTCATTTGGCTGCCACAGACTCCAAGATATGGTACCATTCTGCTCCACTACATCCAGCTGAAATGGTACTCCTTGTCTCACGGGTCCCAATCCCTGATGCTGCAAAATAGCTTCTTTAGCAGCCAGGAATGCAGTCCGCTGGTCTGAACCCCATGAGAACTCAGTCTTTTTTCTGGTAACATTGTATATAGGCCTCAGAATCAGTCCAAGATGTGGAATGAACGATCTCCAGAATCCCACAGCTCCAATGAACTTCTGTGCCTCCTTTTTGGTAGTAGGGGGCAACAGCGCCTGGATAGTTTGAACAACTGTCTCTGGAATCTTCCTCTGTGGCCCAGTCCACATCATTCCTAGGAATTTCACCTCTGTGGCAGGTCCTTGGACTTTGTCTCTGTTGATAGCCCACCCTCTGTTCTCCAAGTACTGTATCAGCAGGTGCAGTGCTTCAGTTACATCTTCTTTTGTCCCAGAGATCATGATGTCATCAATGTAGTGAAACACAGCGACTTTCAAATTCAGGGTACTTAAATCTCGGGCAATCAGTCCATGACAAATCGTTGGAGAATGAAGATAGCCTTGTGGAAGGACAGTGAAAGTGTACTGGCGGCCGTCCCACACCAGAGCAAACTGGTCTTGACAATCTGGGTCTATCAAAATTGAAAAGAAAGCATTAGCCAGGTCTATCACAGCATGATATTCTCCTGCATCTTTAGCAATTTTCTCAACAATTGAGATCACATCTGGTACAGCTGACTTCAATGGAGGTGCCACTTTGTTTAGACCTCTGTAATCCACAGTCATTCTATATGTCCCATCAGGTTTCTTTACTGGGAACACCGGAGACGAGAAAGGACTTACAGCAGGTCTAAGGATCCCTACTCTCAACAGTTCTTGAATAGTCTCCCCAATTTCTTTGTGGCCTCCAGGAAGTCTGTACTGCTTGAGACAGACTGGCTTCTCTTATGGAGGAATGTAGACAGGGGTCTATTTCGCATGACCTCTGACCACAGCCTTCACCGCCCTTACCAGATACGCTTTATCAGGATACCCGAATGTGAATATACCTCTTTCAGTCTGAATTGACTGACCTTGAAGTACATCCATCCCAAGAATATTTTCGGATAACTCTGATATCAAAACATTTGCCATAAATCCTGATCCCTTGCCAATAGCCAATTTCACCCGTATCCTAACTGCTGGTGTAGTTTGCCCTCCCAAACCTTCTACATAAATCATTTCTCCTTTGTGATGGGAAGGATTTCCTTGCAAAAGTGTAACTTCAGCTCCGCTATCAACTAAAGCCATTACATGTGTAGGAGAAAATGACTTCCCCCACCATACAGTGACAGGTGCATATGGGCGTCGGTCTCCTGCTGTCACTGCCCTTGCTGCTATTACAGGAGACTCACCTTCCCTTCATAAAGGATAAGAAACCTCCCAATCCCCTTTTCTGATTCTCTCTAACTCCTCCCCTGGATTAAGGGATTTGGGTTCATGTTCAGTTTTGGGAATTGGTTTGGGGCTAACAGGAGGGGTCTGTTCTGTTTTCTCTAAATCTAGGCTGATGTTATCTTCACTAGGAGTAGTGTTTCTAACCCTGACAGTTTTACCTACTAAATGTTTCCACCTCTTCAGCATTTCTGCAGTAGAAATGCCATCTATCTCATCTCTAGGTACTCCTGCCTTTAATAGGTCCACCCACATTTCTTTCCTAGAAACAACTAGCCTGGTTTTCTCTTCAACTTCTGTCTTCTCTACCCCATTCCGTTTCTTCTCTGTTCTTTTCTGCTTGTATTCTTCCTGTCTGGCCTTGACCTTATCTACTGCCCTGACAGGTTTTGTTTTAGTCTCCTCTATCTCCCCCAACTGGCTTAAAAGAGTTGTGGCTTCATGAATCTTGCTGTTTAATCCCAGGCCTCCCAACAAGGACAATAATGGAGCCCTGAGATTAAATGGCGCAGACTTCATCAGCTTAGAGCGCAGAGCAGATGTAAAGGGTTCCATATCTGGACCTATCCATTCTGGAAATGTATTTAATCCGGTTATACAGCCCATCTCACGTAACCTGGAAATACCCTTTCCTATTGATCTCCAGGAGTAGGTATTTTCCAGGTCAGTAGGACTAGCGTATACTCGGACTATTCCATCTCTCACAAGGTCTAACAGTGAAAAATTCACGCTAAACTCTCTGGCTTTTCGCATTACCTGACGCAATTGTGGATCATGGGTTAACACTCCCATAGCCACTGCTTCCTTACCTGACAAAACAACACTGTCCGCCCCTTCATCCCATAAGCGTAGGAGCCAACCCAATAGGGGCTCCCCAGACCTTTGTTTGTATTGTTTTGCCAGCTCATGGAGTTCAGTTTGTGAAAACTCCCGTACTTCTTCAAATTCAACATCTCTGGGGTTGCGATAATGCACCTCCCCATCTGCCATATCCTCTCTACCATGTTGCCGTTTCCTATGCTTAGTAATGAGAGGTCTGGCATACTTTTTCTTTCCCACTAGCAGATCATCCTCTGAAATATCAAACTCTATCTCCTCATCCTCACTATCATTTGAGGAGAACACATCCTCACAATCCCAATTTTGGGATGTGACAATGGCACGTACCCTGGCTTTACTAACAGGTTTACGCCCCTTCCTTTTCCTTAAGGTATTAATTGATTTGGTCATGAGGGCTGCACACCGCTCTTGCAAATCATCAGCCCGACTAGCGGTTGAACGTACACACTCTGAAGCAACTGCTAGCTGGTCTTTTAATACCTTAACTTCTGCCTCTGCCTTCTCCCTTCTATGTGATTCAGTATAGAGAGCATGGAGGAAGTACCAACCCACGGTGGACACTGTCCTCTTCTCTTTCTTACTTAAATCCAACCCCTTAAGGCTAAAATCTACAAAATGATCTGAGACTTTATCACCCCAAGTCAGCTTCAAGGGAGAAGCATACTTCACAAATGCATTAGCAAGAGGCTCCCACTCATTATTTCTGGCCCAGATAGGTAAGCTGCACACTTTCTTCTGGTCACCAGAACCCTCTGCAGCCTTGCTTTTCCTAAACAGCTTACGCAGCATTTTACCTAGCACAAGCTACACAACACACTACAGAAAAACAAGTCTGCTTCAATTGAATTATAGCACAAATCCCGGACGAGCCTCCAAATGTTTTGCTTTTGCGTCTATCTAGCAAGGTTACTCTGTGGTATAACAAGGAAGCTGAGACTTCTGCAGTGTGTAAATGTGCTTTTACTATACAAGATGCTGTACATACAAAACTATTACAATATTAGAAATATACTACAAGACTGACAGATTTCTATAACAAGCAGAATGCCTAGAAAATAGAACAGCCTATGGTCTATTACAGTACAAATCCATTACATTTAAAGGTTACTTAACTTCGATTACGCTATGTTCATGATCTCCATTGTTTGGTGACCAGGCATCTTCTTCTTATGATGAGTGGCTTCTCCTCTCTTACAGCAACATGATGTGTGTGTGTCCCTCCTAGCTTACTGCTTTTATGTGTGTCAGGCTGTTTACCATTGTTATCAAAACTGTAGCTGTATTTCAACAATAGCATTGAATACAACAATGCTATCTACCTATTGTCTACTCAAAACGAACCTGTAATCTAAACTGTGATTTCTTTCAGTTTGAGAGCTGAAAGAAATCTTAAACAGGTAATGTCTTACTGTGGCTATAGAGACATTAGCATATTGGATACAACAATGGTATCTAACCTATTGTCTACTCAAACGAAACCTGTAATCTAAACTGTAATTCTTTTCAGTTTGAGAGCTGAAAGAAATCTCAAACAGGTAATGTACTAAAATACAACAATGGTGTCTAATCCCATTGTAAAAAAAAAAGCATTTGATTTGAGAAATCTACTCAAATCAAAATACTGACAGTAATCTGACCAACTCACTATTGAAAAATTGTCCCATGTATCCTATGTCTGATTAATAATAATAATAAAAATCATATTTTTAACAAACGCAATACAGCCAGTCAGGCAGGACAGGGGCAGAAAGTCAGTCAAGAGGACTGGGAGGAAGATCAGCCAGATCGGCTAGCAATTTCTGCAAGCTAGGATCAGTGGCCACAGGAAAGCAGAAGGAAAGATGTAATGCCGTTCGTTCACACTAAACTACTTTTGTCAAGGAACTGAGAGTTCCTGCCTGTAATGGGCCTTTGCTGAACTAGTAACATCTTACTAGTTCCCACAGGAGAGAACAGCAGGTGCTGTGAAACCAAGTTTGTGCAGGAAGAGGACTTTTTGTAAATAGGGAGGAAGTGTCCCTTTGTTCCTAGTGCTGGACATTTTTCAAGTTGGGCATCCCTTAATTCCCTACTCCATCCAAGTTATCAACCCCTAATAAAACATCAAAAACATGCTAAGGACTGTTTTCTGCGTTGAAATGTATAAAGGAAATTCTATGTGACTGGCTGTACAGCAGTGGGGACTCGTGACACTAGCGAATCCTAAGGGGGGGTAGTGTTACATTTTTCTTTAGTTGCTTCCTGGTTTCTGGCCCAGGCCAAAATGATGTAGTATATCCCAGGAGTCTTCATGAGCATCTCTTTTTCTTTCATCTGGAGGAGGGGCTTTCTCAGCTAAGCGCATTCCTGAGCTAAGGGTAGATGGATTCCAGGAAGCAAATGCTACATAAATAATCTGCCCTTACTCAAGATGGCCACATCTAGAAATACTAGGGTGGGTGAACATTAAAAATGAATAAACAAGTATTTACAGTTTGTGGTCCTCAGATACAGTTGAGTTCCACTTTAAACATTAAAAAAAACTATTAAAATTGTGCATAATGTTAGATCAGCCTGGGGTAAAACTTTTTTTTTCAAAAGCAGATCCAGTCAGTGTTTAAATAAAAAAAAAAAAAAAAACTTTGACTAAAGTACTCTTCTCTTCTGAACCTTTTCTGTAGCACTGCTCCCGCAGTTACCTCCTCTTCATCTAAAGGTGTCCTCAGTCTTCTAGGTTGAGATTACACCCATTGTAATTCAACCTGGAACACTAAAGACATACTGTGAGTGCAGAGCATCATGGACCGACCTCCTAAAGTGGCATCATGATAGAAATCTTATATTTACAGTATAAAGATGTGAATAGAAGTGCTCACGTTTTGAGATTGCCATCTCTCTGCATCAGGGACTGCTAACTGGAACAAGATTGGGAGAGGACCCTGCCTCTCACATGACCAACCAGCCTAAGCACTTTGGAGAAAAATATATCTAGCGACCTCACCCTTTTCCTCCCGTCTCTTTGGCTCACTCATGAGAGGAAAAGGCGCAAGGTGCCACCATGCCCGTACCCTCTGGTTTGCAGAGGTTAAGCACACTTGTTTCACCTACGGGTCTTGCAGCAAAGTTCTCCTCAAAGTTGGTTTCTGTCCTCAGTGTGCAAGGACAGAGTCTCTATACCCCAAGTAACTCCAAGGTCCACACAAGTATATCACTCCAACGTAGAGCTTTATTTTCTTTGCATAAAGAGAAAAAGGTGTTAGAAGGATAGACAGCATTCAGGCACTTTTGGCTTCGTTGCCACTCGGTCCCGAGTGGGTATAGCTCACCCGGATAGCCCCCTATGGTGCTAGCAGCCGGCATGCAGCTCGAACAGTCAATCTAGATCCCTAATAGATGTGTCTAGGAGATCCTCTGCCACAGGATCTATAGTATCCCAAACCTCCTGATGGTCCAGATTGTTAGGCCCCTGGGTTCCGGATGGATGACATCCCCTTGGAGAGTTACTGGGCCCCTTGCTTCACTGTGATGGCTCACCAGTCCTTCAGAACGGTCCTCCCCCAGCCTCCTTATCCAGAAACGGGTCTCCTCACAAGGCAGCACCCTGAGATTCTTCCTTCCGAAGCGGGCTCCAGCTAAAGGTGCTGGGCCCAGGGCTGAAGTTGCAGTCCCAGGACTAAAGGTTCCTGGGACTGAGGCGTACGTGGCCCCATGGCCTGGAAGGCCACGTACTCGACTCCCGAACCCGCAGGTTCCCTCGGGTACAGGTCCCCGGATCACTCTCCTTTTCGAACAATGGTGTCCGCCCCCTCTGTATCCTCTCCCAGCATGCACAGCAGGCCGACCCCGCCCACCGCACGGCTGCCGAGAGAGGACACCAAATAGTCACTCCAACACCTGTGGTTCAACCCCGAGTACAAGCAACAGCGCCACCCATACTACTTAGGGGAACTGCAGGCCAGGTGAAGCAGTAGCAAGGCAGAGTCCAGTAATTGAAAGACTTGAGCCAACTATCACTCAAGTCACCCCTAAATTTGGCATAACATAACCTCAATTTAGGACCCCCGCTACATATACATTAAAAAAATACATTTGGATTGCCAGTCTGATATGGAATTTCAACTGATGTACAAGGGTGGGAAGAGTGTTTGGCTATGGCTGGGCAGGCCTCATATGGTGTGATAGAGCAGCTGTAGTAACAAAGACACTCACAGACCTTCTATGGAGAAATCTGACAAGACAGTTTACTGCAAATGATGTTTGAGTGGCACGCAGTCCACCATTCCCTTTCACTCTCTAATCCTATTAAACATCCCATCTCATCTCATTAAATATCCAATTTAATGCTCTATCATTTATCATAGTCAAGTGTCAGAACTGGACAGCCATATCACGTTCGTCCAAGTGAACTTGTCACACTTGACCTGGATGCATGGTAGTGTCCATGAGTGACAGCACCCAAAAATTGAATGATTTATTGTTGGATGGAGTAGAGCACCTATTGGCTGTTCATAGTTCACAGTAATGGACTAGATGAAGTATTCTGTTATTTCCTAAGGTAAATCCATTTGTGGGTACAGGTCACAGACATACTGGCTCCACTGATATGTTCGGTTTTGTTCCCCAAGACTAAATACTCAGGCTTGGTTCACACTAAGATCACATGCGACTCACAGCGGTGGGGGTCCGGTGGGTCCCTGTTCTCCATTTCGGACCTGAAACGGAGTCAAAGACGCACAGGACCCCTGTGCAATACGCTCCGCAGCCATCACGGAGCTGTGTGAACCGGCTCCATTGGGAGCCAGTCACAGTCTCTTGCCCTGTCGCCATTGTGTGAACCCAGCCTAATGCCGCGTACACACAACCTTTTTTTATGACGAGAAAAATGCAATTTTTTAATTTGATCATTAAAAACGATCGTGTGTGGGCTCCAGAGCATTTTTCGCTCGACAACGTGAAAAACTACGAGAAAAAATAGAGCAGGTTCTAAATTTTTAATGCCCATTTTTCACGTCTCGAAAAATGGGCATTAAAAATTTGGAACCTGCTCTATTTTTTCTCGTAGTTTTTCACGTTGTCGTTTTTCTCGTCGTGAAAAACGGGCGTGTGTAGGCTTTAACGACGTGAAAAAACGTGCATGCTCAGAAGCAAGTTATGAGACGGGAGCGCTCGTTTTGGTAAAACTAGCGTTCATAATGGAGATAGCACATTCGTCACGCTGTAACGGACTGAAGAGCACGAGGCTAAAAAGCGCGAATTGGCTCTCACCAAACTTTACTAACACGGGGATCAGCAAAAGCAGCCCAAGGGTGGCGCCATCCGAATGGAACTTCCCCTTTATAGTGCCGTTGTACGTGTTGTACGTCACCGCGCTTGGCTCGAGCGTTTTTTTTCACAATAGTGTGTAGGCAAGGCAGGCTTGAGAAGAATCACGTCGAGAAAAACTTCGTTTTTTTTCAATGACATTAAAAACAGTCCTGTGTACGCGGCATAAGACATTAATGGGATGACCAAGAGCAATGCATGGTGATGCATGAAAAAAAGTGAAAAAAAAAAGAAAAAAAATATATATATATAATATATACAGTATACAATATATAAGTGAATAAAATCCCTATATGACCAGATGATCAAAATGGGTGATCATAACCTGGAGAAAGGATTCCAAGAAACAGAGCCCACAATTTACCCTATATAGTCACATACCTGATGAATGGGTTCTGCATGACTCTGAAACAACCCTATCCTCTGCTGTGATGGGATCATTCAATAAAGCGTTGGACCCTTTTATGGTTTTCTTGAAATTATTCGGGTCTCCACTCACCTTCAGCCATTTTCAGAAACAAGTGCATTGGGAATATTGCTTTGGACTTCAGTTTGCCCAACAGACACACACAGCCCAATGCAAGTCAGTATCTTCTGGGTGACCCTGCCCTCAATACTCATGACATATTGGCTAAATGCAAATAGAAGGCTTATGCCTAGTGTTGAGCGAACCCGAACTGTAAAGTTCGGGTCCGTACCGAACTTTAGCTTTTTCCCGAACCCGGACTTTGCCCAAAAGTCCGGGTTCGGGTTCGGCAATCTAATTACGCATTTAGAAATGCTTCAGGGGCCAGCCAATCACCTTTTGATTAGCTGGTGTGCCCTTAGAGGCCATCATAGCCATGCCTACTAATGGCATGGCTGTGATTGGTCAGTGCAACATGTGACCCAGCTTCTATATAAGCTAGAGGCACACAGCACACATGTCACTCTGCTTCAGAATAGATAGGGAGAGGATCTAGTCTGCTGCTGCTGCTTTTAGGGAGAGATAGAAAGATAGATGAGGTAGTCCCAGTGGCGTCACTAGGGTTGGTGTCACCTGGTGCGGTAAAATTTGGTGTCACCCCCCCCCCCCCAGTTCATTGAGCCACCCGGGGCACTGAGCATTCTAGCACATCAGCACAGCTCTCCCCCGTGTAATCCCCCTAATGGAACCCCCGTGTAATCCCCCTAATGGAACCCCTGTGTAATCCCCCTAATGGAACCCCTGTGTAATCCCCCTAATGGAACCCCTGTGTAATCCCCCTAATGGAACCCCTGTGTAATCCCCCTAATGGAACCCCTGTGTAATCCCCCTAATGGAACCCCTGTGTAATCCCCCTAATGGAACCCCCGTGTAATCCCCCTAATGGAACCCCCGTGTAATCCCCCTAATGGAACCCCCGTGTAATCCCCCTAATGGAACCCCCGTGTAATCCCCCTAATGGAACCCCTGTGTAATCCCCCTAATGGAACCCCCGTGTAATCCCCCTAATGGAACCCCCGTGTAATCCCCCTAATGGAACCCCTGTGTAATCCCCCTAATGTCACATCCCCCCCGTACAACCTCCCTAATGTAAGCCCCCTGCAATCCCCCTAATTTAACCCCCCCAATGCAATCCCCTTAATGTAACCCCCCTGTTCATTCCCCCTAATGTAACCCCCTGTATTCCCCCTAATGTAACCCCCCTGTGCAATCCCCCTAATGTAACCCCCTGTGCAATCCCCTAATGTAACCCCCCCGTGCAATCCCCTAATGTAACCCCCCCGTGCAATCCCCTAATGTAACCCCCTGTGCAATCCCCTAATGTAACACCCCGTGCAATCCGCTAATGTAACCCCCCTGTATTCCCCCTAATGTAACCCCCCCGTGCAATCCCCTAATGTAACCCCCTGTATTCCCCCTAATGTAACCCCCCCGTGCAATCCCCCTAATGTAACCCCCCTGTGCAATCCCCTAATGTAACCCCCCTGTGCAATCCCCTTAATGTAACCCCCCTGTATTCCCCCTAATGTAACCCCCCTGTAATCCCCCTAATGTAACCCCCCTGTAATCCCCCTAATGTAACCCCCCTGTATTCCCCCTAATGTAACCCCCCCTGTGCAATTGCTCCTAATTTAACCCCCCCCCCCCTGCAATCTCCCTAATGTAATCCCCCCTGTGCAATTCCTCCTAATGTAACCCCCCCTGTATTCCTCCTAATGTAACCCCCCCTGCAATCTCCCTAATGTAATCCCCCCCCCACCTGCAATCTCCCTAATGTAACCCCCCCCCCCCCCTATATCTCCTCTCTCCCTACAGTCACAGACCTCAGATCAGCGCGCTCTGTCCACATGGACGTTCCTCCTCCTGTTGTGAATATACTGTCAGTGTGGAGGAGGAGGAGACTAGGCTCCATCGGTCTGAGGAATGTATTTGTTGTGAGCCGGCACCTCTCCCCACCTGCCTGAGCGTCAATAGGTGAATTGCAGTGCCGGGCGCTGTGCACTGGACTATGGCACTGTCTGCCTCACAACACAATTCCTCCTCCCTCCCCGAACATTGCGGGGAGCGAAGGAGATTCTGGAGTGCGCAGGGGAAGGAGGAAAAGGAGAGAGCCGCGGTGCCTCTCTCAATCCAGCGCCGTGATGGTGTCACCCCTCTGGCGGGTGTCACCCGGGTGCGACCCGCACCCCCCGCACCTGCCTTGCAATGCCAGTGGGTAGTCCTGATTCTACAATCTGAGGGAAAAGATAGAGAGATAGTGTAGTGTAGGGCCAGGTTCCTGTGTTGGTGCTTTCAGGGAGAGAGAATATTATATAGGAGTCCAGATTCAGAGATTAAAATCAGCGATCTGCATAGGTTTACCTATTTGTGTTGCAGTGCACAGTCTTTTTACACTGCCATGAGCCCAGTGTCAGAGAAAATCTAACTTTTAGGGGGGAAAAAAAAGGCACTTTATTGTGCTCTTTTCCAAAAGACCCATAGGGCAAAAAAAAAAAAAAAAAAAGCATTTTATTTTGCTCGTGCAAAAAAAGACCCGTTTAGGGCAAAAAAATAAAAAATAAAAAATTTGCACTTTAATGTACGCTTGCAAAAAACGCCGTTTAGGGGCACAAAAAAAAGTTTGCAGTGTGTTATACATATTTTGAGGTGTGTGAAATAAATAATTTCTATATATTTTTCTCCTACTGTGCTATACTAAAAAAACAACATTTTTTTTTAATAGCATTTTCTGCAGTTCTGTAGCTGTGCGATTCAGCGGTTACGTACTGTGGGTGTGTTCTGCTCTTCCAAAAAAACGCCGTTTAGGGGCACAAAAAAAAGTTTGCAGTGTGTTATACATATTTTGAGGTGTGTGAAATAAACAATTTCTATATAGTTTTCTCCTACTGTGCTATACTAAAAAAACAAAATTTTTTTTGAATAGCATTTTCTGCAGTTCTGTAGCTGTGCGATTCAGCGGTTACGTACTGTGGGTGTGTTCTGCTCTTCCAAAAAACGCCGTTTAGGGGCACAAAAAAAAGTTTGCAGTGTGTTATACATATTTTGAGGTGTGTGAAATAAACAATTTCTATATAGTTTTCTCCTACTGTGCTATACTAAAAAAAAAAACATTTTTTTTGAATAGCATTTTCTGCAGTTCTGTAGCTGTGCGATTCAGCGGTTACGTACTGTGGGTGTGTTCTGCTCTTCCAAAAAAACGCCGTTTAGGGGCACAAAAAAAAGTTTGCAGTGTGTTATACATATTTTGAGGTGTGTGAAATAAACAATTTCTATATAGTTTTCTCCTACTGTGCTATTCCAAAAAAACAAAATTTTTTTTGAATAGCATTTTCTGCAGTTCTGTAGCTGTGCGATTCAGTGGTTACGTACTGTGGGTGTGTTCTGCTCTTCCAAAAAACGCCATTTAGGGGCACAAAAAAAAGTTTGCAGTGTGTTATACATATTTTGAGGTGTGTGAAATAAACAATTTCTGTATAGTTTTCTCCTACTGTGCTATACTAAAAAAACAACATTTTTTTTGAATAGCATTTTCTGCAGTTCTGTAGCTGTGCGATTCAGCGGTTACGTACTGTGGGTGTGTTCTGCTCTTCCAAAAAACACCGTTTAGGGGCACAAAAAAAAGTTTGCAGTGTGTTATACATATTTTGAGGTGTGTGAAATAAACAATTTCTATATAGTTTTCTCCTACTGTGCTATACTAAAAAAACTACATTTTTTTGGAATAGCATTTTCTGCAGTTCTGTAGCTGTGCGATTCAGCGGTTACGTACTTTGGTTGTGTTCTGCGCTTCCAAAAACACCCATTTAGGGCAAGATCCTAAATTTTGAAAATATGAGGAGAAGGTCAAAGGGACGTGGTGGCCCCGGTCCTGGTGCTGCTGGTGGAGCTCCTGTTGCAGGGAGAGGACGTGGTGGATCTGTGCCAGATACACGCACAAGTGAAACACCTTCCTCAGGTGCGAGTAGGCGACCGAGCCTGCGGCGGTATTTTGTCGCGCCTAATGAGGCTGTACGATTGTTTAGGCCAGGACAAGTACAGGCGATAGTAGATTGGGTTGCTGACAGTGCCTCGGGTTCCTTCACATTGTCTCCCACCCACTCTTCTGATGAAAGAACAGAGTTGGCACCTGAAACCCATGTCCATCAGTCTTTCACCTCACCCCCTTGCAAATCAGCCAAGCAGTCTGAGCCCCAAATCATGCAGCAGTCTCTTCTGCTTTTCGATGACTCTGTTAGCAGGGTTTCCCAGGGCCATCCACCTAGCCCTGCCCCAGAAGTGGAAGAGATTGAGTGCACCGATGCCCAACCACTTATGTTTCATGATGAGTACATGGGAGGACCATCGCAGTACGTCTCGGATGATGACGAAACACAGGTGCCAACTGCTGCTGCTTTCGCAATTGTGCAGACAGACAAGGAGGGCAGGGGTGAAGACTGGGTGGAAGATGATGTGGAGGACGATGAGGTCCTCGACCCCACATGGAATCAACGTTATGCAGGTGACCAGTGTAGTTTGGAGGAAGAGGCGGTGATCGCACAGAGCCACCAGCACAGCAGAAGAGGGAGCAGGGTGCAAAAGCGGAGCGTCTGTCAGCTAGACAGTATGTCTGCTACTGCCCAACGCAGCAAGGGACCGAGCACACCAAAGCCAGGTCCAAGGAGTTCCCCAGCGTGGCAGTTCTTCACACAATGTGCTGATGACAAGACACGAGTGGTTTGCACGCTGTGCAATCAGAGCCTGAAGCGAGGCATAAACGTTCTCAACCTGAGCACAACCTGCATGACCAGGCATCTAAGTGCAAAGCACGAGCTGCAGTGGAGTAGACACCTCAAAAACCAAGAAAGGTCTCTGGCTCCTCCTGCTTCCTCTTCTGCTGCAGTCTCGGCCTCTTCATCCACCTCTGTAGTGACAGTGGCACCTGCCACCCCGCAAACAGAGGATCTGCCAGCAACACTACCACCTGGGTCACCAACCATCTCCACAATGTCCCATGGAAGTGTTCAGCTCTCTATCTCCCAAACATTGGAGCGGAAGAGGAAGTACCACCCTGGCCCTGAATGCCAGCATTTCAAAACTCCTGGCCTTTGAAATGCTGTCATTCCGTCTGGTGGAGACGCAGAGTTTTAAAAGCCTGATGGCATTGGCTGTCCCACAGTACGTCGTGCCCAGCCGCCACTACTTTTCCAGGCGAGCCATCCCTTCCCTGTACAACCAAGTGGGGGACAAAATCAGGTGTGCACTGCGCAACGCCATCTGTGGTAAGGTCCACCTAACTACGGATGCGTGGACCAGTAAGCACGGTCAGGGACGTTATATCTCCCTAACAGCACACTGGGTAAATGCAGTGGCGGCTGGGCCTGAGGCAGATAGCAGTTTGGCGCATGTCCTTCCACCACCGAGGATTGCAGGGCGCTTCAGTTTGCCTCCTGTTGCTAACTCCTCCTACTCCGCTTCCTCATCCTCTACCGCCTCCTCATCCGGTCAGCGTAACACCTTCACCACCAACTTCAGCACAGCCAGGGGTAAATGACAGCAGGCAGTTTTAAAACTTTCCTGTTTGGGGGAAAAACCCCACACCGCGCAGGAGTTGTGGAGGGACATGGAACAACAGACCAATGAATGGTTGCTGTCAGTGAGCCTCAAGCCCGGCCTGGTGGTGTGCGATAATGGGCGAAATCTCGTAGCAGCTCTGGGCCTAGCCGGTTTGACGCACATCCCTTGCCTGGCGCATGTGCTGAACTTAGTGGTCCAGAGGTTCCTTAAAAATTATCCCAATATGCCAGAGCTGCTGCAGAAAGTGCGGGCTGTGTCTGCTCACTTTCGGCGTTCTCACCCTGCTGCTGCTCGCCTGTCAGCGCTGCAGCGTAACTTCGGCCTTCCCGCTCACCGCCTCATATGTGACGTGCCCACAAGGTGGAACTCCACCTTGCACATGCTGGCCAGACTGTGCGAGCAGCAGCAGGCGATAGTGGAGTTTCAGCTGCAGCAATCACGCGTGAGTCGCTCTGCGGAACAGCACCACTTCACCACCAATAACTGGGCCTCCATGCGAGACCTGTGTGCCTTGTTGCGCTGTTTCGAGAACTCCACCAACATGTCCAGTGCCAATGACGCCGTTCTTAGCGTTACTATCCCAGTTCTATGCCTCCTTGAAAAAACGCTTTGGGCGATGATGGAAGAGGATGTGGCACAGGAGGATGAGGAGGAGGAGGAGGAAGCGGGATCATTTCAAAGGCTTTCAGGGCAGTCTTTCACAAGTGGCTACGAGGGTGGGTTTCTGCACCAACAAACGCCAGGTACACAATTGTCCGGCAGAAAGGGCACAGTTCTGGAGGATGACGAGGTGGAGGAGGAGATGGAGGAGGAGGAGGAGGAGGAGCCATTTTCACAGCAGGGTGGCACCCAGACCAGCTCGTGGCCATCACTGGTGCGTGGCTGGGGGGATACAGAGGACACAGACGATACACCTCCCACAGAGGACAGCTTTTCTTTGCCTCTGGGCAGCCTGGCACACATGAGCGATTACATGCTGCAGTGTTTCCGCAATGACCGCCGAGTTGCCCACATTTTAACTGGTGCTGATTACTGGGTGGCCACCCTGCTGGATCCCTGTTACAAGGACAACGTACCGTCCTTAATTCCCTCACTGGAGCGGGATAGTAAGATGCGCGAGTACCAGCGCACGCTGGTAGACGCGTGGCTGGTGGCATTCCCACCTGACAGCGGGCGTACGGTGGAAGCACAAGGCGAAGGCAGAGGAGGAGGAAGAGGTCGCTAACGCAGCCGGGGCACCGGCAGCACCTCAGAAGGCAGGGTTAGCATGGCTGAAATGTGGAAAAGCTTTGTCAGCACGCCACAACAACCAGCACCACCAGCTGAGATGGAACGTCTTAGCAGGAGGCAGCATTTCACCAACATGGTTGAGCAGTATGTGTCCACAGGCCTACACGTACTGGATGACGGGTCTGCCCCCTTTAACTTCTGGGTCTCCAAATTGGGCACATGGCCTGAGCTTGCCCTTTATGCCTTGGAGGTGCTGGCCTGCCCTGCAGCCAGTGTATTATCTGAACGTGTATTTAGCACGGCAGGGGGCGTTATCACAGACAAGCGTAGCCGCCTGTCCAGAGCCAATGTGGACAAGCTCACGTTCATTAAAATGAACCAGGCATGGATCCCACAGGACTTGTCCGTACCTTGTGCAGAATAGACATGTATACCAGTGTTGTGACAAAAACTGTCCGGCCATCGGATTGTGTCCGGCCCATACTGCGAAGGCGCAGCGCTTGCGCAGTACAGAGGACAAGGAGATTCACAAAATCTCCGAAGATGAACGGCGCCTGCACTGTGAGTGCAGGTTCAAGCCCCACCATCCAAGTGGACATACGGTAGCACATAGTAACAGGGCCCTTCACGGGCTCGGTTCGATCGCCACGCTTCGGGCACGGCCTCACTTGGCTCGGCTTGAACCACGGATGGTGTGGCCTTCACCTGAACTCACCACGCAGGCGCCGTTCGTCTTGGGAGATTTTCGAAATCCCCTTGTCCTACATGATGAGCAAGCGCAGTACAGGGTGGACACTATTTGACGGGGGACAGAATTCGACACATCACCGGCCTTACCCAGCCATTGTTGTATTTTTGAATCAGTGTTGGCTACCTCGTCCTCCTCCACCGCCGCTTCCACCTACACAGCCACATCCACCGCCACCTCAACCTCCTACTCCATATGGACCTCGTCCTCCTAGGTCAAGATTATTTATTTTTATTTTTTTATGTTATTTTAAGTCATTTCCCTATCCACATTTGTTTGCAGAGCACTTGCCATGCTCTTAACAACATTTTGCTGCCATTTGCAGCCCTCTAGCCCTTTCCATTACCTTTTTAGAGCCTTTTTAGTCCTTTAGAAGTCCGGGTCCCCATTGACTTCAATGGGGTTCGGGTTCGGGTCCGGGTTCGGGTTAAAGTTCGGTCCCGAACCCAAACTTTTTTCCGAAGTTCGGCCGAACCCGTCGAACCCGAACATCCAGGTGTCCGCTTAACTCTACTTATGCCCCATACACACGATCATTTTTCATGCCATTTTTTAAACCGACGTTTTTCTTGTCGTTTTTTTTCATGTTTCCTCTCAAGCCTGTCTTGCGTACACACGATCATTAAAAAGACCGCTCGAGCAAAGCGCAGTGACGTACAGCACGTACGACACACTATAAAGGGGAAGTTCCATTCGAATGGCGCCACCCTTCATGTTAGTAAAGTTTGTTGAGCGACGATTCGCGCTTTTCAGCCTCATGCTTTTCAGTCCATTACTGTGTGATGAATGTGCTATCTCCATTATGAACGCTAGTTTTACCAGAACGAGCGCTCCCGTCTCATACTTGATTCTGAGCATGCGCGGTTTTTTTCACGTCGTTAAAGCATACACACTATCGTTTTTCACGTCGTTAAAAAAAAGACATGAAAAACGACGTGAAAAAATAGAGCATGTTCGAAATTTTTAATGCCCGTTTTTCACATCGTTAAAAATGCTCTGGAGCATACACACGATCAGTTTCAATGCCCATTTTTAAAAATGGCATTTTTAACGGCATGAAAAACGATCGTGTGTATGGGGCATTAGCCAAGAACAAAAACCGTGCAAGTTCCACTACTCCTCCTCAGATAATCAAAATTGCCATAAGGACAAACGATGACCATTCTGTGCTGAGTTACAAGCATCCTCGAAGAGTCAATATCTGATTACGCAGTGAGTAAAGCCAAATATTTTATTTTTTTAAGTTAGAATATAGTTGGAATGGGTTAAAACCCGTGGCAATTAAAGGGAGATTCCACCCGCAATTTTTTTTTTTTTTAAAGTCAGCAGCTACAAACACTGTAGCTGCTGACTTTTAAGAAGGACAATTACCTGTCCTACTTGCCCGCGATGTCGGGCCCCCGAGGCCGATCCCTCGATCCTGTCAGCTCCCGGCGCCGCCATCCTCAGTAAGGGAAACAGGCAGTGAAGCCGTGCGGCTTCACTGCCCGTTTCCTACTGCGCATGCGCGAGCCACAGGGTGCTTTGTGAATGGGCCGGCTGCTCTCTGGGATTCACACAGTTCCCAGAAGGCAGCGCGCCCCATTCACAAGAAGACACCACGAGGAGGACGGCAGAAGAAGACCAGTCGTGGACGATGAAGAGGCAGATTAGGGACTTCCGCATAGCAACCGCTATTTCTGGTAAGTAAAATTTTTTTTTTTTACAATTTTTTTTTTCGTTTTTTTTTTTAGGATCTTTGGAAAAAAATAATTTTCAGGGTGGAACTCCAGTTTAATTTTTTCTTGTCTAGGAGATGCAATATAAAAAAGAGGAAGCCTCTACAACAGGGGTGTCAAACTCAATTTCATCGGGGGGCATTATGATTTCCCTCAAAAAGGCCGGTTGTATCTGTAAGATTAGATGTCCAGCGCATCCCCTCCCCTTACATTAGATGTCAAGACAGAGCCACCCCACCATCAGAAGTTGAGTCTCCCACCCAGGGCCGCCATCAGGAATTTTGGGGCCCCTTACACAGCTTCAGGCATGGGCCCCCCTGGAGCAGAGAATCAGGGGGGTGCTGCCGTTGCAAATTGACCTCAGGGCCCCTTACAAAAAAAAAGTGGAGGTTGCCATCCCTGCCCCTGGGGACCTCCGGCCTTCTGGGCCCCTTACAAAAAAAATTTCAATAAAAAAAAAAGGGGGGGTTGATATCTGGGCCCCTGGGGACCTCTGGGCCCCTTACAAAAAATACAAATAAAAAAGTATAATAAAAAAAAAAGAATAAAAAAAAAGGGGGGTTGCCATCCGGGGCCCTGGGGACCTCCGGGCCCCTTACAAAAAAAGAAAGAGGGGTTGCCTCCGTGCCCCTTACAGGTGTACTGCCTGTACCCCCCTGATCGCGGCCCTGCTCCCACCCTCCCTTACATTACAGTGCACCCCCCTTACCTTATGCTGCTGCTGGGAAGAAGCTGGATGCATTGCTTGAAAGCAGAAAGTAAGGGCCTGGAAAAGGACCAGAGGAGGGCTGGAGCTCTCCTGCAGCTGCAGGAGAGGTCCGGGAGCAATATGAAATGGACTGGAGAGCCGGATTCGGCCCGCGGGTCTTGTGTTTGACACCTGTGCTCTACAACATTCTTTTTCAACCTTTCCAACACAGAGGAACCCTTGAGCGGTCTGCCCGAGTGAAAGGGGCTTTACAAATGTCTAAAATGATCAATGGTGTCAGTGGGAACTTATTTGAGAGGCAGAAGTTGCTCATTGCTCTGGAGGAACCCTGGTTGAGAAACCCTGCTCTACAATATAAGAAAAATCCCCCCTTTTGTCAGATCTAGTTGGCCACTCTCATTTCCACTAAGGTGTGGGAGTATCTTTGTTCAAATTACCCTTATGCCGCGTACACACGATCGTTTTTCTTGCCATTTTTTTTAATGGCATTTTTAACGGCATGAAAAACGATCGTGTGTACGCGGCATTAGTCTAAGGCCATCTACTGAATTTTGAATCCAAGTTAAATTATAAATCATATGCTTAAAGTGTTACTAAACACAAAACAGTAAAATCAGTCTGTATATGCAGTAAAGCACGCTTGTAAGGCCCCTTTCACACTGGCACGTTTTTCAGGCGGTGTAGCGCTAATATTAGCGCTGTTATACCGCCTGAAAGAAACGTGCCCTGTAGTCTTCAATGTGAAACCTCAAAGGCTTTCACACTGAAGCAGCGCGCTAGCAGGACCGCTCCAAAAGTCCTGCTAGCCGCATCTTTACAGCGGTGAAAGAGCGGTGTGTTCACCGCTCCTTTACCGCGGCTGCCCATTGAAATCAATGGGACACCGCGGTAATACCACCCGCAAACCGCGGCAATAGCCGCGGTTTGCGGGCGGTATTAACCCTTTTTCGGCCGCTAGCGGGGGTTAAATTCACCCCGCTAGCGGCCGCATACCGCGGTGATAACGACGGTATAGAGGCGCTGAAAATCGCGCCGCTATACCGCCACCGCACCCGCCCGCCCCAGTGTGAAAGGGGCCTTATACTCACTGCGAAACCTAAGGGGTTAATCCTCTGCATTGTGTGAAAAGGCTGTTTGATCCTGTCTTCTCTGAACCACCCCTTCTTCCACTGTCCCCAACCATCTCCTGATAGAACAGAGCCTTGGAGGCACTCTGCACATGCTCAGTTTTGTGTGTATTGCTAGAGAGTTATTTTTTTTTTCATGGGAGAGTACACGTGATCAGCACTGTCCAGCCAGAGGGTTTAGGGTCCTGCAGCCCCATAGGACTGTCAGAGTAGAATGAAAACTCCTCCTACAAGCTTTAATCAGTGCTCGGCATGTTGATGGGGACAAGGGCCTCATCCCCACAACCCTTGCCCGGTGGTTGTGGGGGTCTGCGGGCGGGGGGCTTATCGGAATCTGGAAGACCCCTTTAACAAAGGGGACCCCCAGATCCCGCCCCCCCCCATGTGAATTGGTAAGGGGTACATTGTACCCCTACCATTTCACGAAGAAAGCGTAATTTTTTTTTTAAAAAAACACACAAACACCTTGAAAAAGTCCTTTATTTAAAAAAAAAAAAAAACATTCCAGCGGTGAAATCCAGTGTCCCGCGGCGATCCCGATGTCCAGCGCTGTCCTTCATTGGTTGTGCCTGAGCGGACCTGATGGGGAACTCCCTCTCAGTATTTTAAATGTATAGACCCGCCCCTTCTAAAGTTCCCCATCAGGTCCGCTCAGCGGACCAGATGCGGAACATGAGAAGGGGCGGGTCTATACATGTATTACCAAAGTGAGAGCAGTTCCCCATCAGGTCCGCCCCCTCGGTATGTCGGACCCGCCTACGTCATTGGCTTGAGCGGGGAACTTCCTTCACTGTGTAATTTAAATTTACATAGTGAAGGAAGTTCCCCGCTCAAGCCAATGACGTAGGCGGGTCCGACATACCGAGGGGGCGGACCTGATGGGGAACTGCTCTCACTTTGGTAATACATGTATAGACCCGCCCCTTCTCATGTTCCGCATCTGGTCCGCTGAGCGGACCTGATGGGGAACTTTAGAAGGGGCGGGTCTATACATTTAAAATACTGAGAGGGAGTTCCCCATCAGGTCCACTCAGGCACAACCAATGAAGGACAGCGCTGGACATCGGGATCGCCGCGGGACACTGGATTTCACCGCTGGAATGTTTTGTTTTTTTAATAAAGGACTTTTTCAAGGTGTTTGTGTGTTTTTTTAAACATTTTTTTACGCTTTCTTCGTGAAATGGTAGGGGTACAATGTACCCCTTACCAATTCACATAGGGGGGGGCCGGGATCTGGGGGTCCCCTTTGTTAAAGGGGTCTTCCAGATTCCGATAAGCCCCCCGCCCGCAGACCCCCACAACCACCGGGCAAGGGTTGTGGGGATGAGGCCCTTGTCCCCATCAACATGGGCACATCCTCCCCATGTTGAGGGCATGTGGCTTGGTACGGTTCAGGAGGGAGGGGGGGGCGCTCTCTCGTCCCCCCCCTTTTCCCCTGCGGCCGGCCAGGTTGCGTGCTCGGATAAGGGGTCTGGTATGGATTTTTAGGGGGACTCCACGCCATTTTTTTTTAAATTTGGGGTGGAGTTCCCCTTAAAATCCATGCCAGATCTGAAGGGCCTGGAATGGATATTTGGGGGAACCCCACGTCAATTTTTTTTTTAATTTGCGGCGGGGTTCCCCTTAATATCCATTCCAGACCTGAAGGGCCTGGTAATTGAATTCTGGGGAACCCCCACGCTTTTTTTTTTTTTTTATCAATGACTTTTGTATGTATTGCCGGGAGCCGACAATTCATTAATAGCCGCAAGTCAGTTTTAAATGCATTTTTTTCTTTCAAAAATGACATTTTTTGCAGGGACAGTTCTAAGCACGGGAAACATGCGCCACTTTACATGCATATCATACACACCCCCCAGGTATGAAATTTAAAGGAATATTTCACTTTTATTTTTTCATTTTAAGCATTATTAAAATCACTGCTCCCGAAAAAACGGCCGTTTTTAAAACTTCTTTTTGCATTGATACATGTCCCCTGGGGCAGGACCCAGGTCCCCAAACACTTTTTAGGACAATAACTTGCATATTAGCCTTTATAATTAACACTTTAGATTTCGAATGTTCGAGTCCATTGTATTTAATAGGGTTCTAAAGTTTACACAAACATTTTGTCTGTTCGCAGGTTCTGGTGCGAACCGAACAGGGGGGTGTTCGGCTCATCCCTGGTGGTCAGTAGGGCTGATGTGGAGGGTGGAGTGGCAAGTCAGGATTATCAGATAGGAAGATGGGTTAATGTAGTTAGAGGGAGTGGAAGGGGCTTGCAGAAAAGGAAGGCCAGTCCTGTATTTGTGCATCAAAACAAATTTTCCACGTTGGGTGAAGATGTGGAGGTGGCAAACACAGAGGTGGCAGCCCTAGATGTCACTGCTACCCCTAACAGCCGGGAGAGCAACCCATCTAGTAGAGGTGGTGAGGGGAGTGCAGGTAGGCCAAGACAGTTGGTGGTTATAGGGGATTCTATAATCAGAAGGACTGATAGAATAATTTGTCGCCAGGATCGCCTCAACCGAATGGTTTGCTGTCTCCCTGGTGCCAGGGTTCGGCATGTAGTGGACCGGGTGGATAAATTACTGGGAGGGGCTGGGCATGACCCAGCTGTCTTGGTCCACGTTGGAACCAATGACAGTATACATGGAAGGTGGAGGCTCCTTAAGAATCAATTTAAAGAACTAGGCTGCAAGATGAAGGAAAGGACCTCCAAGGTGATATTCTCTGAAATATTGCCTGTGCCATGCGCAACACAGGAAAGGCAGGGGGAGATTAGAGAGCTGAATGCATGGCTAAAGACCTGGTGTAGGGAGGAGGGATTTGGGTTTCTAGAGCACTGGGCTGACTTTTCATTGGGGTGCAACCTATATGCTAAAGACGGTTTGCACTTGAATGGAAGGGGGTCTGCTGTGCTGGGGGAGAGGTTTATGGGAAGGCTGGAGGAGTATTTAAACTAGGTTTGAGGGGGAGGGGGTGAACTAGAATTACATCGGGCACACAGGTCAGTTAGTGGTCAGACATTAATGGAGAGTGGAATGGGGATAGATGGGGGGAGGGTTATGGCAGGTGACAAGAAAGTTCCCATGTTGCAAACAGCCATTGGAATCTATAGTGCCATTTGTACTACTAAAAATGATATGAAAAACACCAGAGAAAAATGTAATACATTAAAGTGTTTGTTCACCAATGCCAGAAGTCTGCCAAGCAAACTAGGTGAGTTGGAAGCTCTGGTGCATGAGGAGAGCTATGACGTAATCGGTATTGCTGAAACGTGGCTTCAATCCTCACATGACTGGATTATTAATATTCCTGGCTATGCACTCTTTCGGAGAGACAGGGCAAAAAGGAAAGGTGGCGGGGTCTGTCTCTATGTGAGAAGTGATCTCAAAGCGAGTGTGAAAGAGGACCTGGTTGATGGAGAGTGTGATGAGGCTGAAGCATTATGGGTGGAACTGCATACAGATGTGCATAGTTCAAAGTTAATCATTGGAGTTTGTTATAGACCACCCAATGTTAATGAGGAGGTGGAGACTCAGCTCCTTGCACAGATGGAAAGGGCTGCAAGGGCTTGGACGGTGATAATAATGGGGGATTTTAACTACCCAGAAATTGACTGGAGTAATGGCACTGCTGGGACAGTTAAAGGGCAAAAATTTATAAGCCTATTGCAGGACAATTTTATGGTCCAGTTTATTGAGGCCCCAACTAGGAATGATGCTCTGTTGGACCTGGTAATCTCAAACCATGCAGAGCGTATTACTAATGTTCAGATAAAGGAACACCTGGGTAGCAGTGACCATAACATGATTTCTTTTGATGTTAGCTGTAAGCAAGAAATACATGCAGGAAGGATAAAAACACTTAATTTCAATAAAGCAAATTTTCCAAGGATGAGGGCTGCTCTCCAGGACTTAGACTGGGAGAGAATATTGGCATCAATGGGCACAGAACAGAAATGGGAATTCTTCAAAAAGACTGTTTGTGAACTCACTGCAAAGTATATTCCCATGGGCAATAAGTTTAAAAGGCTAAAAATAAAACCTATGTGGCTCACAGTTAAAGTTAAAACAGCTATAAACAATAAGAAAAGCGCTTTTAAAAAATATAAAAATTAAGGAACACTAGTGTCGTTTAAATATTACAAAGAATATAACAGGATATGTAAAAAGGAAATCAAGGATGCAAAAATTCTAAACGAACGACAGATTGCAAAAGATAGTAGGACAAACCCCAAAAAATTATTCAAATATATTAATAGTAAAAAGGTGAAGTCTGAGCATGTAGGCCCTTTACAAAATAATCTAGAGTGGGTGACTGGGGACAAAGAGAAGGCTAATTTATTAAATACTTTCTTCAGCTCTGTGTATACAAAGGAGCATGGGGGAGCTCATGTCCATAATGGGGGTGGTAGTGACACAGGCCCAAATCCACAATGGTTCAAAAGTGATATGGTCCAGAAATATTTAGACAGAATAAAGGTGGATAAAGCACCTGGACCAGATGGCATACACCCACGGATCCTAAAAGAATTGAGCTCTGTAATTTCAAAGCCATTGTATCAAATTTTTAGGGACTCATTAATGACAGGAATAGTACCACTGGATTGGCGCAGGGCCAATGTGGTGCCTATATTTAAAAAGGGAATTAAGTCTTTACCAAGTAACTATAGACCTGTTAGTTTAACTTCCATAGTTGGGAAGATACTGGAGAGATTAATAAAAGACCACATAGATGAGTTCTTGCTGGAAAAAAACTATTTAAGCAACAGACAGCATGGATTCATGAAAGACAGAAGTTGTCAGACAAACCTGATTTCTTTTTATGAAGAGGTAAGTAAAACCTTGGACAGAGGGGTGGCTGTGGACGTGGTATACTTGG
The DNA here is from genome assembly GCA_029206835.1 of Rana muscosa. NCBI lineage: Eukaryota > Metazoa > Chordata > Amphibia > Anura > Ranidae > Rana > Rana muscosa. Next base: position 1,073,837,315 of record CM055117.1, read on the forward strand.
ATTTTGCAAAAGCGTTTGATACAGTTCCCCACACACGGCTCATGTGTAAGGTAAAGTCTACAGGATTGGAAATATCAGTTTGTAAATGGATAGAAAACTGGCTAAAAGACAGAATTCAGAGAGTCGTGGTTAATGATTCTTACTCTGAATGGTCCAAGGTTATCAGTGGTGTACCCCAAGGTTCAGTGCTGGGACCCTTACTTTTTAATATCTTTATAAATGATATTGGGTCTGAGATCAAAAGTAACATTTCTGTCTTTGCAGATGACACCAAGCTATGCAGTGGAATAACGTCCTTACAAGATGTCTCCAATTTACAAGCCGACCTCAATGCTCTGTCTAATTGGGCGACTATGTGGCAGATGAGGTTTAATGTTGATAAATGTAAAGCTATGCACTTGGGGGCTAAGAATAGGAATGCATCATACATACTAGGGGGAGTACAACTGGGGGGATCCGTAGTGGAGAAGGATCTGGGGGTTTTGGTAGATCATAAGCTCAATAATGGCATGCAATGCCAAGCTGTGGTTTCCAAAGCGATCAAAGTCCTTTCTTGTATTAAGAGAGGTATGGACTCCAGAGAGAGACATCATTTTGCCCCTGTACAAATCATTAGTAAGACCTCATCTGGAATACACAGTTCAGTTTTGGGCACCAGTTCTCAAAAAGCATATCGGGGAACTGGAGAAAGTGCAGAGAAGGGCAACCAAACTGATAAGAGGCATGGAGGAGCTCAGCTATGAGGAAAGATTAGAGGAACTGAATTTATTCACTCTTGAGAAGAGGAGAATAAGGGGGGATATGATTAACATGTACAAATATATAAGGGGTCCATATAGTGAACTTGGTGATGAGTTATTCACTTTACGGTCAACACAGAGAACAAGGGGGCACTCTTTACGTCTAGAAGAAAAAAAAATTCATCTCCAAATGCGGAAAGGTTTCTTCACAGTAAGAGTTGTGAAAATGTGGAACAGACTCCCTGCAGAGGTGGTTCTGGCCAGCTCAGTAGATTGCTTTAAGAAAGGCCTGGATACTTTCCTAAATGTACATAATATAACTTAGTACTAACAGTTCTAGGTAAAGTTGATCCAGGCCCCAGGGTAAATCCGATTGCCTCTCGGGAGATCAGGAAGGAATTTTTTCCCCTGCTGTAGCAAATTGGATCATGCTCTGCTGGGGTTTTTTGCCTTCCTCTGGATCAACTGTGGGTATAGAATTGGGTATATGGGATTGCATGATATTTTTTTATTTTATTTTAGTTATTTTTTTATGGTTGAACTGGATGGACTTTGTCTTTTTTCAACCTGACTAACTATGTAACTATGTAACTATGTAATCCTCATAGAAAACTAAACCGTTGAGGTTTCACCAACGGTTGCTAAGCACAGTGGCTGTTAAATTGACTTTTTGGTGCAGAGTCTCTTCCAGCGACTCTAGTGAACAGGAACTGGAGTTACCTTCGCTACGTTGCAGCCCCTGTCAAGGGGAAGACATCCCTCCAAGAGAGTTACCGGAGGCCCCGCCATCACCGGATTAATGCTGTACCGGGCTATTCGGAAGGGTTACACTCCCCGGCCTCACCACCTCAGATACGGGTCCCAACACCTTAGGACCTCTCGGACTCCTCCACCCTCGCGGAACCCAGTCAAAGTCCTGGGCTCCAGGCCTTGGCCGTAGTACCTCACCCCAGGCTTAAGGTGCCTGGGATGGACTCCATCCCTCGCTCCGGCCAGGTCAAGGGCACCTGGGCCCGGATCTCCGGAACGCCAGCAGCCAGGCCGAAGGTGCCTGGGTGCGGCCGCGTCCTCCAACTCTGAACCCCGAGATCAGGGCATCTGCCCCTTTTATCTCCTCTCCCTTTGGTTCACATCGGGTTCCCCGCCCCGCTGTACCAGCACCAGGAAAGGACAAAAAGGAACAGTCTTGCGGTGCAGGTTCAACTCCAACCCAGGGCGACAACGCCACCTGCAGGCCACAGGGAACCTTGCACCACCAGAGTCCTCCAAGAACCACAAAAGGGATTCTCAGACTCCCTAACAATTAGTACATCTGGGTTAAATAACCCAGATGCCCCCCCCCCCCCAAATTTAAATACCCGCTACACAAAGAATACCCAATCATGTGCAAAGAAAAGTATTTTTGCTTGCACATGATTGGATGATGAAAGTCACCAAAGTGTCACCTTGTCCATTAAGCTCTGGGGAAATTTCTTCCAAGGTGCAATTTCCCCTGTAAAGTGAACATGTTTTTAGTAAACCAAACCTACTAAGCTAGGGGAAATGTATCTTGCAAAGAGAACAGCCTTTTTGCCTTTGGTTAATCAACACTAATATCTTTGCAAAGGGCCACTCCTGACCCTCTAACACTGGCGTTATCTACACTCCTGTTTTTGCTTCCTTCTCTGCTGTGTGATGCTTCCATGTGACCTGCTCTACTGTAAAGGAGCTCTATCACATGATGGTGGGGTTGTGGACACAAGTAATTTCATTGTAGACCAAAAAGGGAGCACTGGTGAGGTGAGGGAGCACTAGTGAGGTGAGGGAGCAGTGGTGAGGTGAGGGAGCACTGTCTGGTGAGGTGAGGGAGCACTGGTAAGGTGAGGGAGCACTAGTGAGGTGAGGGAGCAGTGGTGAAGTGAGGGAGCACTGTCAAGGTGAGGGAGCAGTGGTGAGGTGAGGGAGCAGTGGTGAGGTGAGGGAGCAGTGGTGAGGTGAGGGAGCACTAGTGAGGTGAGGGAGCACTAGTGAAGTGAGGGAGCACTGGTGAGGTGAGGGAGCAGTGGTAAGGTGAGGGAGCACTGGTGAGGTGAGGGAGCACTAGTGAGGTGAGGGAGCAGTGGTGAGGTGAGGGAGCACTAGTGAGGTGAGGGAGCAGTGGTAAGGTGAGGGAGCAGTGGTGAGGTGAGGGAGCAATGGAGAGGTGAGGGAGCAGTGGAGAGGTGAGGGAGCAGTGGAGAGGTGAGGGAGCAGTGGTGAGGTGAGGGAGCAGTGGAGAGGTGAGGGAGCAGTGGAGAGGTGAGGGAGCAGTGGTGAGGTGAGGGAGCAGTGGTGAGGTGAGGGAGCACTAGTGAGGTGAGGGAGCAGTGGTGAGGTGAGGGAGCACTAGAGAGGTGAGGGAGCAGTGGTAAGGTGAGGGAGCACTAGTGAGGTGAGGGAGCAGTGGAGAGGTGAGGGAGCAGTGGAGAGGTGAGGGAGCAGTGGTGAGGTGAGGGAGCAGTGGAGAGGTGAGGGAGCAGTGGTGAGGTGAGGGAGCAGTGGTGAGGTGAGGGAGCACTGTCTGGTGAGGTGAGGGAGCACTGGTAAGGTGAGGGAGCACTAGTGAGGTGAGGGAGCAGTGGTGAAGTGAGGGAGCAGTGGTGAAGTGAGGGAGCAGTGGTGAGGTGAGGTAGCAGTGGTGAGGTGAGGGAGCACTAGTGAGGTGAGGGAGCACTAGTGAAGTGAGGGAGCACTGGTGAGGTGAGGGAGCAGTGGTAAGGTGAGGGAGCACTGGTAAAGTGAGGGAGCACTAGTGAGGTGAGGGAGCAGTGGTGAGGCGAGGGAGCAGTGGTGAGGTGAGGGAGCACTAGTGAGGTGAGGGAGCAGTGGTGAGGTGAGGGAGCACTAGTGAGGTGAGGGAGCAGTGGTAAGGTAAGGGAGCACTAGTGAGGTGAGGGAGCAGTGGTGAGGTGAGGGAGCAATGGAGAGGTGAGGGAGCAGTGGAGAGGTGAGGGAGCAGTGGTGAGGCGAGGGAGCAGTGGTGAGGTGAGGGAGCACTAGTGAGGTGAGGGAGCAGTGGTGAGGTGAGGGAGCACTAGTGAGGTGAGGGAGCACTGGTGAGGTGAGGGAGCACTAGTGAGGTGAGGGAGCAGTGGTGAGGTGAGGGAGCAATGGAGAGGTGAGGGAGCAGTGGAGAGGTGAGGGAGCAGTGGAGAGATGAGGGAGCAGTGGAGAGGTGAGGGAGCAGTGGAGAGGTGAGGGAGCAGTGGTGAGGTGAGGGAGCAGTGGTGAGGTGAGGGAGCACTAGTGAGGTGAGGGAGCAGTGGTGAGGTGAGGGAGCACTAGAGAGGTGAGGGAGCAGTGGTAAGGTGAGGGAGCACTAGTGAGGTGAGGGAGCAGTGGAGAGGTGAGGGAGCAGTGGTGAGGTGAGGGAGCAGTGGTGAGGTGAGGGAGCACTGTCTGGTGAGGTGAGGGAGCACTGGTAAGGTGAGGGAGCACTAGTGAGGTGAGGGAGCAGTGGTGAAGTGAGGGAGCAGTGGTGAGGTGAGGTAGCAGTGGTGAGGTGAGGGAGCACTAGTGAGGTGAGGGAGCACTGGTGAGGTGAGGGAGCAGTGGTAAGGTGAGGGAGCACTGGTAAAGTGAGGGAGCACTAGTGAGGTGAGGGAGCAGTGGTGAGGCGAGGGAGCAGTGGTGAGGTGAGGGAGCACTAGTGAGGTGAGGGAGCAGTGGTGAGGTGAGGGAGCACTAGTGAGGTGAGGGAGCAGTGGTAAGGTGAGGGAGCACTAGTGAGGTGAGGGAGCAGTGGTGAGGTGAGGGAGCAATGGAGAGGTGAGGGAGCAGTGGAGAGGTGAGGGAGCAGTGGTGAGGCGAGGGAGCAGTGGTGAGGTGAGGGAGCACTAGTGAGGTGAGGGAGCAGTGGTGAGGTGAGGGAGCACTAGTGAGGTGAGGGAGCACTGGTGAGGTGAGGGAGCACTAGTGAGGTGAGGGAGCAGTGGTGAGGTGAGGGAGCAATGGAGAGGTCAGGGAGCAGTGGAGAGGTGAGGGAGCAGTGGAGAGATGAGGGAGCAGTGGAGAGGTGAGGGAGCAGTGGAGAGGTGAGGGAGCAGTGGTGAGGTGAGGGAGCAGTGGTGAGGTGAGGGAGCACTAGTGAGGTGAGGGAGCAGTGGTGAGGTGAGGGAGCACTAGTGAGGTGAGGGAGCAGTGGTAAGGTGAGGGAGCACTAGTGAGGTGAGGGAGCAGTGGTAAGGTGAGGGAGCACTAGTGAGGTGAGGGAGCAGTGGTGAGGTGAGGGAGCACTAGTGAGGTGAGGGAGCAATGGAGAGGTGAGGGAGCAGTGGAGAGGTGAGGAGCAGTGGTTAGGTGAGGGAGCAATGGAGAGTTGAGGGAGCAGTGGAGAGGCGAGGGAGCAGTGGTGAGGTGAGGGAGCACTAGTGAGGTGAGGTAGCAGTGGTGAGGTGAGGGAGCACTAGTGAGGTGAGGGAGCACTGGTGAGGTGAGGGAGCACTAGTGAGGTGAGGGAGCAGTGGTGAGGTGAGGGAGCAGTGGTGAGGTGAGGGAGCAATGGAGAGGTGAGGGAGCAGTGGAGAGGTGAGGGAGCAGTGGAGAGGTGAGGGAGCAGTGGTGAGGTGAGGGAGCAGTGGTGAGGTGAGGGAGCAGTGGAGAGGTGAGGGAGCAGTGGTGAGGTAGTACTAGTGAGGTGAGGGAGCAGTGATGAGGTGAGGGAGCACTAGTGAGGTGAGGGAGCAGTGGTAAGGTGAGGGAGCACTAGTGAGGTGAGGGAGCAGTGGTGAGGTGAGGGAGCACTAGTGATGTGAGGGAGCAGTGGTGAGGTGAGGGAGCACTAGTGAGGTGAGGGAGCAATGGAGAGGTGAGGGAGCAGTGGAGAGGTGAGGGAGCAGTAGAGAGGTGAGGGAGCAGTAGAGAGGTGAGGGAGCAGTGGAGAGGTGAGGGAGCAGTGGAGAGGTGAGGGAGCAGTAGAGAGGTGAGGGAGCAGTAGAGAGGTGAGGGAGCAGTGGAGAGGTGAGGGATCAGTGGTGAGGTGAGGGAGCAGTGGAGAGGTGAGGGAGCAGTAGAGAGGTGAGGGAGCAGTGGAGAGGTGAGGGAGCAGTGGAGAGGTGAGGGAGCAGTAGAGAGGTGAGGGAGCAGTGGAGAGGTGAGGGAGCAGTGGAGAGGTGAGGGAGCAGTGGAGAGGTGAGGGAGCAGTGGTGAGGTGAGGGAGCACTAGTGAGGTGAGGGAGCAGTGGTGAGGTGAGGGAGCACTAGTGAGGTGAGGGAGCAGTGGAGAGGTGAGGGAGCAGTGGTGAGGTGAGGGAGCAGTGGAGAGGTGAGGGAGCAGTGGAGAGGTGAGGGAGCAGTAGAGAGGTGAGGGAGCAGTAGAGAGGTGAGGGAGCAGTGGAGAGGTGAGGGAGCAGTGGAGAGGTGAGGGAGCAGTGGAGAGGTGAGGGAGCAGTGGTGAGGTGAGGGAGCAGTGGAGAGGTGAGGGAGCAGTGGAGAGGTGAGGGAGCAGTGGAGAGGTGAGGGAGCAGTGGTGAGGTGAGGGAGCACTAGTGAGGTGAGGGAGCAGTGGTGAGGTGAGGGAGCACTAGTGAGGTGAGGGAGCAGTGGAGAGGTGAGGGAGCAGTGGAGAGGTGAGGGAGCAGTGGAGAGGTGAGGGAGCAGTAGAGAGGTAAGGGAGCAGTGGAGAGGTGAGGGAGCAGTGGAGAGGTGAGGGAGCAGTGGAGAGGTGAGGGAGCAGTAGAGAGGTGAGGGAGCAGTGGAGAGGTGAGGGAGCAGTGGAGAGGTGAGGGAGCAGTGGAGAGGTGAGGGAGCAGTGGTGAGGTGAGGGAGCACTAGTGAGGTGAGGGAGTAGTGGTGAGGTGAGGGAGCACTAGTGAGGTGAGGGAGCAGTGGATAGGTGAGGGAGCAGTGGTGAGGTGAGGGAGCAGTGGAGAGGTGAGGGAGCAGTGGAGAGGTGAGGAGCAGTGGTGAGGTGAGGGAGCAGTGGAGAGGTGAGGAGCAGTGGTGAGGTGAGGGAGCACTAGTGAGGTGAGGGAGCACTAGTGAAGTGAGGGAGCACTGGTGAGGTGAGGGAGCAGTGGTAAGGTGAGGGAGCACTGGTAAAGTGAGGGAGCACTAGTGAGGTGAGGGAGCAGTGGTGAGGCGAGGGAGCAGTGGTGAGGTGAGGGAGCACTAGTGAGGTGAGGGAGCAGTGGTGAGGTGAGGGAGCACTAGTGAGGTGAGGGAGCAGTGGTAAGGTGAGGGAGCACTAGTGAGGTGAGGGAGCAGTGGTGAGGTGAGGGAGCAATGGAGAGGTGAGGGAGCAGTGGAGAGGTGAGGGAGCAGTGGTGAGGCGAGGGAGCAGTGGTGAGGTGAGGGAGCACTAGTGAGGTGAGGGAGCAGTGGTGAGGTGAGGGAGCACTAGTGAGGTGAGGGAGCACTGGTGAGGTGAGGGAGCACTAGTGAGGTGAGGGAGCAGTGGTGAGGTGAGGGAGCAATGGAGAGGTGAGGGAGCAGTGGAGAGGTGAGGGAGCAGTGGAGAGATGAGGGAGCAGTGGAGAGGTGAGGGAGCAGTGGAGAGGTGAGGGAGCAGTGGTGAGGTGAGGGAGCAGTGGTGAGGTGAGGGAGCACTAGTGAGGTGAGGGAGCAGTGGTGAGGTGAGGGAGCACTAGAGAGGTGAGGGAGCAGTGGTAAGGTGAGGGAGCACTAGTGAGGTGAGGGAGCAGTGGAGAGGTGAGGGAGCAGTGGAGAGGTGAGGGAGCACTAGTGAGGTGAGGGAGCAGTGGTGAGGTGAGGGAGCAGTGGAGAGGTGAGGGAGCAGTGGTGAGGTGAGGGAGCAGTGGTGAGGTGAGGGAGCACTGTCTGGTGAGGTGAGGGAGCACTGGTAAGGTGAGGGAGCACTAGTGAGGTGAGGGAGCAGTGGTGAAGTGAGGGAGCAGTGGTGAAGTGAGGGAGCAGTGGTGAGGTGAGGTAGCAGTGGTGAGGTGAGGGAGCACTAGTGAGGTGAGGGAGCACTAGTGAAGTGAGGGAGCACTGGTGAGGTGAGGGAGCAGTGGTAAGGTGAGGGAGCACTGGTAAAGTGAGGGAGCACTAGTGAGGTGAGGGAGCAGTGGTGAGGCGAGGGAGCAGTGGTGAGGTGAGGGAGCACTAGTGAGGTGAGGGAGCAGTGGTGAGGTGAGGGAGCACTAGTGAGGTGAGGGAGCAGTGGTAAGGTGAGGGAGCACTAGTGAGGTGAGGGAGCAGTGGTGAGGTGAGGGAGCAATGGAAAGGTGAGGGAGCAGTGGAGAGGTGAGGAAGCAGTGGTGAGGCGAGGGAGCAGTGGTGAGGTGAGGGAGCACTAGTGAGGTGAGGGAGCAGTGGTGAGGTGAGGGAGCACTAGTGAGGTGAGGGAGCACTGGTGAGGTGAGGGAGCACTAGTGAGGTGAGGGAGCAGTGGTGAGGTGAGGGAGCAATGGAGAGGTGAGGGAGCAGTGGAGAGGTGAGGGAGCAGTGGAGAGATGAGGGAGCAGTGGAGAGGTGAGGGAGCAGTGGAGAGGTGAGGGAGCAGTGGTGAGGTGAGGGAGCACTAGTGAGGTGAGGGAGCAGTGGTGAGGTGAGGGAGCACTAGTGAGGTGAGGGAGCAGTGGTAAGGTGAGGGAGCACTAGTGAGGTGAGGGAGCAGTGGTAAGGTGAGGGAGCACTAGTGAGGTGAGGGAGCAGTGGTGAGGTGAGGGAGCACTAGTGAGGTGAGGGAGCAATGGAGAGGTGAGGGAGCAGTGGAGAGGTGAGGAGCAGTGGTTAGGTGAGGGAGCAATGGAGAGGTGAGGGAGCAGTGGAGAGGCGAGGGAGCAGTGGTGAGGTGAGGGAGCACTAGTGAGGTGAGGGAGCAGTGGTGAGGTGAGGGAGCACTAGTGAGGTGAGGGAGCACTGGTGAGGTGAGGGAGCACTAGTGAGGTGAGGGAGCAGTGGTGAGGTGAGGGAGCAGTGGTGAGGTGAGGGAGCAATGGAGAGGTGAGGGAGCAGTGGAGAGGTGAGGGAGCAGTGGTGAGGTGAGGGAGCAGTGGTGAGGTGAGGGAGCAGTGGAGAGGTGAAGGAGCAGTGGTGAGGTAGCACTAGTGAGGTGAGGGAGCAGTGGTGAGGTGAGGGAGCACTAGTGAGGTGAGGGAGCAGTGGTAAGGTGAGGGAGCACTAGTGAGGTGAGGGAGCAGTGGTGAGGTGAGGGAGCACTAGTGATGTGAGGGAGCAGTGATGAGGTGAGGGAGCACTAGTGAGGTGAGGGAGCAATGGAGAGGTGAGGGAGCAGTGGAGAGGTGAGGGAGCAGTAGAGAGGTGAGGGAGCAGTAGAGAGGTGAGGGAGCAGTGGAGAGGTGAGGGAGCAGTGGAGAGGTGAGGGAGCAGTAGAGAGGTGAGGGAGCAGTAGAGAGGTGAGGGAGCAGTGGAGAGGTGAGGGAGCAGTGGAGAGGTGAGGGAGCAGTGGAGAGGTGAGGGAGCAGTGGTGAGGTGAGGGAGCAGTGGAGAGGTGAGGGAGCAGTAGAGAGGTGAGGGAGCAGTGGAGAGGTGAGGGAGCAGTGGAGAGGTGAGGGAGCAGTAGAGAGGTGAGGGAGCAGTGGAGAGGTGAGGGAGCAGTGGAGAGGTGAGGGAGCAGTGGTGAGGTGAGGGAGCACTAGTGAGGTGAGGGAGCAGTGGTGAGGTGAGGGAGCACTAGTGAGGTGAGGGAGCAGTGGAGAGGTGAGGGAGCAGTGGTGAGGTGAGGGAGCAGTGGAGAGGTGAGGGAGCAGTGGAGAGGTGAGGGAGCAGTAGAGAGGTGAGGGAGCAGTAGAGAGGTGAGGGAGCAGTGGAGAGGTGAGGGAGCAGTGGAGAGGTGAGGGAGCAGTGGAGAGGTGAGGGAGCAGTGGTGAGGTGAGGGAGCAGTGGAGAGGTGAGGGAGCAGTGGAGAGGTGAGGGAGCAGTGGAGAGGTGAGGGAGCAGTGGAGAGGTGAGGGAGCAGTGGTGAGGTGAGGGAGCACTAGTGAGGTGAGGGAGCAGTGGTGAGGTGAGGGAGCACTAGTGAGGTGAGGGAGCAGTGGAGAGGTGAGGGAGCAGTGGAGAGGTGAGGGAGCAGTAGAGAGGTGAGGGAGCAGTGGAGAGGTGAGGGAGCAGTGGAGAGGTGAGGGAGCAGTGGAGAGGTGAGGGAGCAGTAGAGAGGTGAGGGAGCAGTGGAGAGGTGAGGGAGCAGTGGAGAGGTGAGGGAGCAGTGGTGAGGTGAGGGAGCACTAGTGAGGTGAGGGAGCAGTGGTGAGGTGAGGGAGCACTAGTGAGGTGAGGGAGCAGTGGAGAGGTGAGGGAGCAGTGGTGAGTTGAGGGAGCAGTGGAGAGGTGAGGGAGCAGTGGAGAGGTGAGGGAGCAGTGGAGAGGTGAGGAGCAGTGGTGAGGTGAGGGAGCAGTGGTGACTAGGGATGGGCCCGGTGCTCGATTCGAACCCATGTTCGAATCGAGCACCGGGCGTTCGCTCGCTCGTCGAGCCCAGAACTATTTGGGCCGTTCGCATCACATTCGTGTGATGCGAGTGGCCCCACAATGCATTGCGGCCGGCGCGGCCGGCGCAGTGCATTGCTGGCTGATGATTGGCCAAGCATGCACTGTGACCCCGCATGCTTGGCCAATCACAGCGCCCGAAACTCGGAGAGCAATAATTGGCTACAGGCAGGACGCCTGTAGCCAATTACAGCTCAGGGGCTTTAGTACATGCCCCACCATTTAAAAGGCCGCCACGCCATCGGCCCCGGTCACATGAGTTCCGGCTTTAGGAGAGATCAGTCTGCTGATTCTGTCTTTGCTTGATACTGAAAGATTTGCTCTTCTTTGCTAAACCATTGGCTATTTCTTTGCTAAACCATTGCTACCTAAGTCATTGATCGTTCATTGCTGCTGATTGCACAGTTAGCGTGTTATTAGCTGCTGCTGGGGATTAGTCTGGTGCGTGCTTACTGTTAGTACAGTATTGCAGTAGTACCAACCGCAGTGCTGTTAGCACAGCATTGCACCCCAACAGCACCCATAGGACTTCTAGTGTGTTAGTGGCAGCAAACAGAGCTCCTATATTTTCTTCTCAGCAGCACCCATAGGACTTCTAGTGTGTTAGTGGCATCACACAGAGCTCCTATATTTTCTTCTCAGCAGCACCCATAGGACTTCTAGTGTGTTAGTGGCAGCAAACAGAGCTCCTATATTTTCTTCTCAGCAGCACCCATAGGACTTCTAGTGTGTTAGTGGCATCACACAGAGCTCCTATATTTTCTTCTCAGCAGCACCCATAGGACTTCTAGTGTGTTAGTGGCAGCAAACAGAGCTCCTATATTTTCTTCTCAGCAGCACCCATAGGACTTCTAGTGTGTTAGTGGCAGCAAACAGAGCTCCTATATTTTCTTCTCAGCAGCACCCATAGGACTTCTAGTGTGTTAGTGGCATCACACAGAGCTCCTATATTTTCTTCTCAGCAGCACCCATAGGACTTCTAGTGTGTTAGTGGCAGCAAACAGAGCTCCTATATTTTCTTCTTAGCAGCACCCATAGGACTTCTAATGTGTTAGTGGCATCACACAGAGTTCCTATATTTTCATCTCAGAAGCACCCATAGGACTTCTAGTGTGTTAGTGGCATCACACAGAGCTCCTATATTTTCTTCTCAGAAGCACCCATAGGACTTCTAGTGTGTTAGTGGCAGCAAACAGAGCTCCTATATTTTCTTCTCAGCAGCACCCATAGGACTTCTAGTGTGTTAGTGGCATCACACAGAGTTCCTATATTTTCATCTCAGAAGCACCCATAGGACTTCTAGTGTGTTAGTGGCATCACACAGAGCTCCTATATTTTCTTCTCAGCAGCACCCATAGGACTTCTAGTGTGTTAGTGGCATCACACAGAGCTCCTATATTTTCATCTCAGAAGCACCCATAGGACTTCTAGTGTGTTAGTGGCATCACACAGAGCTCCTATATTTTCTTCTCAGCAGCACCCATAGGACTTCTAGTGTGTTAGTGGCAGCAAACAGAGCTCCTATATTTTCTTCTTAGCATCACCCATAGGACTTCTAATGTGTTAGTGGCATCACACAGAGTTCCTATATTTTCATCTCAGAAGCACCCATAGGACTTCTAGTGTGTTAGTGGCATCACACAGAGCTCCTATATTTTCTTCTCAGAAGCACCCATAGGACTTCTAGTGTGTTAGTGGCAGCAAACAGAGCTCCTATATTTTCTTCTCAGCAGCACCCATAGGACTTCTAGTGTGTTAGTGGCATCACACAGAGTTCCTATATTTTCATCTCAGAAGCACCCATAGGACTTCTAGTGTGTTAGTGGCATCACACAGAGCTCCTATATTTTCTTCTCAGCAGCACCCATAGGACTTCTAGTGTGTTAGTGGCATCACACAGAGCTCCTATATTTTCATCTCAGAAGCACCCATAGGACTTCTAGTGTGTTAGTGGCATCACACAGAGCTCCTATATTTTCTTCTCAGCAGCACCCATAGGACTTCTAGTGTGTTAGTGGCAGCAAACAGAGCTCCTATATTTTCTTCTCAGCAGCACCCATAGGACTTCTAGTGTGTTAGTGGCATCACACAGAGCTCCTATATTTTCTTCTCAGCAGCACCCATAGGACTTCTAGTGTGTTAGTGGCAGCAAACAGAGCTCCTATATTTTCTTCTCAGCAGCACCCATAGGACTTCTAGTGTGTTAGTGGCATCACACAGAGCTCCTATATTTTCATCTCAGAAGCACCCATAGGACTTCTAGTGTGTTAGTGGCATCACACAGAGCTCCTATATTTTCTTCTCAGCAGCACCCATAGGACTTCTAGTGTGTTAGTGGCAGCAAACAGAGCTCCTATATTTTCATCTCAGAAGCACCCATAGGACTTCTAGTGTGTTAGTGGCATCACACAGAGCTCCTATATTTTCATCTCAGAAGCACCCATAGGACTTCTAGTGTGTTAGTGGCATCACACATAGCTCCTATATTTTCTTCTCAGCAGCACCCATAGGACTTCTAGTGTGTTAGTGGCATCACACAGAGCTCCTATATTTTCATCTCAGAAGCACCCATAGGACTTCTAGTGTGTTAGTGGCATCACACAGAGCTCCTATATTTTCTTCTCAGCAGCACCCATAGGACTTCTAGTGTGTTAGTGGCATCACACAGAGTTCCTATATTTTCATCTCAGAAGCACCCATAGGACTTCTAGTGTGTTAGTGGCATCACACAGAGCTCCTATATTTTCTTCTCAGCAGCACCCATAGGACTTCTAGTGTGTTAGTGGCATCACACAGAGCTCCTATATTTTCTTCTCAGCAGCACCCATAGGACTTCTAGTGTGTTAGTGGCATCACACAGAGCTCCTATATTTTCTTCTCAGCAGCACCCATAGGACTTCTAGTGTGTTAGTGGCAGCAAACAGAGCTCCTATATTTTCTTCTCAGCAGCACCCATAGGACTTCTAGTGTGTTAGTGGCATCACACAGAGCTCCTATATTTTCATCTCAGAAGCACCCATAGGACTTCTAGTGTGTTAGTGGCATCACACAGAGCTCCTATATTTTCTTCTCAGCAGCACCCATAGGACTTCTAGTGTGTTAGTGGCATCACACAGAGCTCCTATATTTTCATCTCAGAAGCACCCATAGGACTTCTAGTGTGTTAGTGGCATCACACAGAGCTCCTATATTTTCTTCTCAGCAGCACCCATAGGACTTCTAGTGTGTTAGTGGCAGCAAACAGAGCTCCTATATTTTCTTCTCAGAAGCACCCATAGGACTTCTAGTGTGTTAGTGGTATCACACAGAGTTCCTATATTTTCATCTCAGAAGCACCCATAGGACTTCTAGTGTGTTAGTGGCATCACACAGAGCTCCTATATTTTCTTCTCAGCAGCACCCATAGGACTTCTAGTGTGTTAGTGGCATCACACAGAGCTCCTATATTTTCATCTCAGAAGCACCAATAGGACTTCTAGTGTTAGTGGCAGCAAACAGAGCTCCTATATTTTCTTGTCAGCAGCACACATAGTACCTATAGTGTGTTAGTGTCAGCACCCATAGGACCTACAGTGTGTTGTGAGCACACATAGGAGTTCTATTTTTTATACTATATACACTACCGACTACAATGGCTGGAAGACCGCCAAGGAGAGGCAGAGCGTGCCGAGGCAAGAACACAGGGCAGGCAGGCTCTGTTTCTAGAGACAACAGTGCTGGCCGTGGACGTGGTCGTGCATCGTCATCAGCACGTGGCCATGGGACACGCTTGTCTTTGTTTTCGGCAGCTGGACATGTGGAGCCGCATCATGCCGAAGGCTTGGTAGAATGGATGACCAAGCCCTCCTCATCCTCCTCATCCTCTCTCACCCAGGCTCAGGGTACTGGCAGAGCAGCTGCCAACGCGTACTCAATGGCATCATCAGCCACCCCTTCCCTAGACCCACCATGTCCTCCTGAGGAGTCCCCCGAACTGTTTGAGCACAGTGTTGGGTACATGCTCCAGGAGGATGCCCAACGATTCGAAGGCTCGGATGATGATACCCAGCTTGAGGAAGTCAGTAGTGTGCGCGCAGAGAGAGGGGATGCTGAAGGACAGCAATCTGGCAGTAGTGTTCCACCAGCTGCAGCTTACTGCCAGGTTTGCTCTAGTGGTGAAGAGGGAGGGGATGATGAGGTCACTGACTCCACGTGGGTGCCTGAAGGGAGAGAGGAGGAGGAGGAGGAGGATGCAGCGTCACATGTCCAACGAGGCAGGATGCCCCCTGGAGGCCAGCTAGAGGCCAGCACAGCAACTGTACCACACCGCAGAGCTCCGCCTGTGCAGGGCGCTGCCTCTGCACGTTATCACAAAAGTTCTTTGGTGTGGGCCTTTTTTGAGACGAGTGCATCAGATCGCACCACTGCTATTTGCAATATTTGTCTCAAGCGTATCTCGCGTGGCCAAAACATCAGCCGCTTGGGCACCACAAGCATGAGCAGACATATGTCGACCTGCCATGCAGCTCGTTGGCAAGCACACATAAAAGACCCACACCAAAGAACAAAGCGGACCTCTCCTTGCTCCTCATCAGCTGGGATCTCCATCCCCACTATATCTTCAGTCCTCTCTGAAAGCTGCTCTGAGAGGACTGAAGGTGTAGAATTAGGTGTGTCACAACCAAGTACTTGCAGTACACCGACGTCCGATTGTAGCAGGCAAATTTCCCTGCCCCAGCTGCTGGACCGTCGAAAGAAGTATACTCCCAGCCATCCACATGCCCAGCGGTTGAATGCTAGCTTGGCTAAATTGCTAGCACTTCAACTGCTGCCTTTTCAGTTGATAGACTCGGCCCCCTTCCGTGAGTTTGTTCAATGTGCGGTTCCTCAGTGGCAGGTTCCCAAACGCCACTTTTTCTCACGGAAGGCGATTCCGTCTCTCTACTGGCATGTGGAAGGCAATGTCCATGCCTCGCTGGACAGGGCGGTCAGCGGTAAGGTGCATATTACCGCTGACTCATGGTCCAGCAGGCATGGACAGGGACGTTATCTTTCTTTCACGGCCCATTGGGTCACTCTATTGGCAGCTGGGAGGGATGCAGGACAAGGTGCAGTAGTGTTGGAGGTTGTTCCGCCACCACGCCTCCAAAATGCTACTACTGGTTGTGACACACCTCTCTCCTCCACCCCCTCCTCTTCTTCTTCCTCCATGTCCTCTTCGAGTGCTCTGTCCTCGGAACCAGCGGTGCTCCGTAGGCGTACAAGGGGCTACGCGAGTACGCAGGCAAAAAGATGCCATGCCGTGCTTGCGCTGGTGTGTTTGGGGGACAGGAGCCACACTGGGCCAGAGGTTCTGGCAGCTCTGCAGGGGCAGGCCGAGAGGTGGTTGACGCCACGCCAGCTTAAGCCAGGAATGGTCGTTTCTGATAATGGCACCAACCTCCTCTCCGCCCTGCGACAGGGGCAGCTCACCCATGTGCCCTGTATGGCTCACGTCCTCAACCTGGTGGTGCAGCGGTTCTTGGGCAGGTTCCCAGGCTTACAGGATGTCCTGAGGCAGGCCAGGAAAGTCTGTGTGCATTTCCGCCGATCTTATAATGCCAGTGCTCGGCTGACTGAGCTGCAAAAGGAGCTGAACCTGCCCAAGAACCGCCTAATATGTGACATGCCCACCAGGTGGAACTCAACGTTGGCCATGCTGCAGCGACTGCACACGCAGCAGAGGGCCATCAATGAGTACCTTTGCGACTACGGCACCAGGACAGGGTCAGGGGAGCTTGGCTTTTTTTCCCCACGCCAGTGGAGCATGATCAGGGATGCATGCACTGTCCTCTCACCATTTGAGGAGGCCACGAGGATGGTGAGCAGTGACAGTGCATGCATCAGTGACACTGTACCTCTTGTCCACCTGTTGGAGCATACGCTGCGTGGGATAATGGACAGGGCACTTGAGGCAGAACAGAGGCAGGAAGAGGAGGACTTCCTTGTCTCTCAAGGCCCCCTTTATCCAGACAATGTTCCTTCTGTCCCACCCATCACACAGGAAGAGGAGGAGGAGGAGGAGGAGGAGGAGGAGGATTGTGTGAGCATGGAGGTGGAGCCTGGCACTCAGCATCAGCAGCAGCAGTCTTTTAGGGATGATGTACAGTCCCAACAAACCAGTGGACTTGTACGTGGCTGGGAGGAGGTGGCTGGCGATCATGTCATCCTCAGTGACCCAGAAGACTCCGGACCGAATGCCTCAGCTAACCTACGCTGCATGGCCTCCCTGATCCTGCAAAGCCTGCGGAAGGATCCTCGTGTTCTTCGGATCAAGGAGAGTGACCATTACTGGCTGGCCACTCTCCTTGATCCACGGTACAAGGGTAAGGTTGCGGACCTTATCTTGCCGTCGCAGAGGGAGCAGAGGATGAGACATCTCAGGGAGGCCTTGCAGAAAGGTCTGTGCAACGCGTTCCCAGAAACTGGGAGGTTACAAACTCCTGGTCCTGGACGACGAGTTGCTGAGGCTTTGGTCAGTAGCAGAAGGAGCGGTGGGGAAGGTGGACGTCTGACCGATGCGTTCAGACAATTTTTTAGTCCGCAGCCCCAAGGTATGATCGGTTCCAGCAACCATCGCCAGCGTCTGATATACATGGTGCAGGAATACCTAGGGGCAAGGTCAGACTTGGACACCTTTCCCACCGAAAATCCTCTGGCTTACTGGGTCCTGAGGATGGATCACTGGCCAGAGCTTGCACAGTATGCAATTGAGCTACTGGCCTGTCCTGCATCCAGCGTTCTTTCCGAACGCACATTCAGTGCTGCTGGAGGATTTGTCAACGATCATAGGGTGCGCCTGTCCACCGACTCGGTTGATCGACTGACCTTCATAAAAATGAATCAGTCTTGGATCACCACCAGCTACCAGACACCTGAAGCGGATATAACGGAATAATTTATAATGTCACATCCCTTCAAGACTGCCTATGCTGATGCTGAGTGACTGTCCTGTTATGTTCACTGACTATCCTCTTCCTCCTCCTCAATGATCCATGCCACCACACCAGTGCCTAAGGCACAATTTTTCAGCCCCTGTATAACAGGGGCGTGTAATTACAATTTTTTAAAAAGATGCTTCGCAACAGGTGTGACTGCTGTGCTCAGAGTACAGTATCTGTGAGGGGTTGCAGTGTTGTGGCACCAGCACCAGTGCCTAAGGCACAATTTTTCAGCCCCTGTTGGGGCGTGTAATTACAATTTTTAGGCAATGCTTTGCAACAGGTCTCATTGCTGTGCTCAGAGTACAGTATCTGTGAGGGGTTGCAGTGTTGTGGCACCAGCACCAGTGCCTAAGGCACAATTTTTCAGCCCCTGTTGGGGCGTGTAATTACAATTTTTAGGCAATGCTTTGCAACAGGTCTCATTGCTGTGCTCAGAGTACAGTATCTGTGAGGGGTTGCAGTGTTGTGGCACCAGCACCAGTGCCTAAGGCACAATTTTTCAGCCCCTGTATAACAGGGGCGTGTAATTACAATTTTTTAAAAAGATGCTTCGCAACAGGTGTGACTGCTGTGCTCCAAGTACAGTATCTGTGAGGGGTTGCAGTGTTGTGGCACCAGCACCAATGCCTAAGGCACAATTTTTCAGCCCCTGTTTAACAGGGGCGTGTAATTACAAATCTTGATCTAATAGTTCACAGCAGGGCCCATTCCTGCGCCCACCAAGAGTAACTATGAGGGCCTACAGTCTTGTGGCAACACCGTCCACCACCACCACCACCACCAAAGGCCCAATTTTTCTGCCCTGTTCAACAGGTGCATGCAATTACAAATCTTGATCTAATAACTCACAGCAGGGCCCATTCCTGCACCCACCAAGAGTAACTGTGAGGGCTTACAGTCTTGTGGCAACACCGTCCACCACCACCACCACCACCAAAGGCCCAATTTTTCTGCCCGGTTCGACAGGTGCATGCAAGTACAAATCTTGATCTATTAACTCACAGCAGGGCCCATTCCTGTGCCCACCAGTCTTGTGGCTACACCAACATCTAATAGGGCAAATTTCTGCAGAGTATATACGGCAGGCCCCTACTTTCAAACATCCAACTTACAAACGACTCCTACTTGCAAACGGCAAGAGAAAACAGGAAGTGAGAGGAAATCTACCCCTAGGAAGGAAAATTCTATCCTGTTAGATTTAATTTGGGAAAAAGGTATCTCCTCTCTACTGATGCTTTATCACCAATCCTTGTTTCAATTAAAACCCCACTTTTCCAAAAACATTTGTCATTGGGACGGAAAGTGAGGTGACATGTTCTGAACAGATGTGCAAAGACAGCAAATGTTACAGGGGTGATAACCCCTCCCTATGTTCTCCAAAAAGCTTAAAAATTGATTTTTTTGGGATGTAGCTACACTTCATAATGTACCTGTTCAGATTCTACTTAAGAACAAACCTACAGTCCATGTCTTGTTTGCACCACCTATATACTGCTGTTCAGAGTATATAGGGTTGTAGGTATAGGGTTTTATTTTGGGTGCGGGGTCCCCCTTAGTATCCATACAAGACCCAAAGGGGCTGGGGTGGGGGGGGGGGGGTGATGGGGTAGCCATGCCATTTTTCTCAAGGATTTTCAGCCATATGGCGGCCAGGACAAGACATGACATTAAAGCCGCAAGTGGTTTTAAATGGCTTCTTTTTTTCCTTTACAAATGTCATTTTGTGCAAGGACAGTTCTAAACACGGGAAACACATGCCACTTCACAGGCATACTTTAGACACCCCCCAGGTACCATATTTAAAGGAAAATTTCACTTTTTTTTTTTTCACTTTATGCATCATTAAAATGACTGCTCCCGAAAAAACTTTAGTTTTTAAAATTTCTTTTTGCATTGATATATGTCCCCTGGGGCAGGACCCGGGTCCCCAAACCTGTTTTATGACATTAACATGCATATTGGCCGTTGTAATTAGCAATTTTGATTTCGAACGTTCGCGTCCATTATAACGAATAGGGTTCGAAAATTCGCGCGAACTTTCGGTCCGTTCGAAGGTTCTGGTGCGAACCGAACCCGGGGGTGTTCGGCTCATCCCTAGTGGTGACTTGAAAATAGCAGGATCAGTGGGGTGGGGGTTGCAGAGTAGGGTTGCCACCTTATCCTTTTAAACCCAAACACATGTTAACCCCTTTGCGCCAACCGTATGCAAATTTTCATTTGTGGCTTGAAGGGGTTAAACCAGGGTGATGCCTGCAGCCAGCGGTTGGCTTTTTAGTGATAACAACCCAAGCGGCTAAAAGCCACTCGGCTTTTATCCTAAAGGAGCGGGAGGGGAAATATTCCACCTCCCACCGCCTTGCGACACTCTTCCCGGGCCTCCCGTCCCACCAAGAGATCCGAGCCACCAGCCGGCGCGTCCGCCGCCTAGGCTGAGACCTGAAAAAAGCTGAATTCGGATTTGATCGGGTCTCCGATGTAAAATCCTGGAAGCGACGTCACAACGTCACTTCCGGTTTGCTCGGCTGCCAATGGAGCCGATTTTATTTAAAAAATTACAGTATTCAGAATCGCAGATTTTGGTGATCTGAATACTTTTAAGTGCAAAGGAGGGATTTGGGGTCTTTTAGACCCCCGATCTCTCCATAAGGAGTACCTGTCATCACCTATTACTGTCACAAGGGATGTTTAAATTCCTTGTAATAAAAGTGATCAGAATTTTTCTTTTTTTTAAAGGGACAATGTAAAAAAAAAGAAAAGAAAAAACAAAATTTTTTAAAGCCCTCCCGTCTCCGCGTGCTCGCGCAGCAAAGAAAACGCATACGTGAGTCACGCCCGCAAATGTAAATGGTGTTCAAATCACACATGTGAGGTATCGCCGCGATCATCAGAGTGAGAGCAATAATTCTAGCAAGAGACCTCCTCTGTAACTCTAACCTGGTAACCGTTAACCATTTTCAAGCGTCGGCTATGGAGATTTTTAGGTACCATTCCACAAGTGTGCGCAATTTCAAAGCATGACATGTTAGATATCTATTTACTCGGCGTAACATCATCTTTTACATTATACAGAAAATAATGGGCTAACTTATCTGTTTAGCTTTTTTTATTAATGAAATAGTATTTTTTCCCCAAAAATTTTGAAAGACGTCGCTTCGCTAATACCGTGTGACATAAAAAATTGTGATGATCGTAATTTTATTCTCTAGGGTCTCTGCTAAAAATATATATATATATATATATCTATATCTATATCTAGATATATATCTAGATATATCTAGATATATATCTAGATATATATCTATATAAAATGTTTGGGAGTTCTAAGTAATTTTCTAGCAAAAAATACAGATTTTAACTTGTAAGCAACAAATGTCAGAAATAGGCTTAGCATGAAAGGGTCAATTACACAGGTTCTGTGACTGATTAAGGTGGTAATTAAACACACATTTACTGCCTTATCTGCATTAAATGAACCTCAGAACCTGTGTAATTCATATGTGTTCGGGTTTAAAGTAATTGTAAAGCCTCGTACACACGATCAGATTTTCCGACGGGAATTGTGTGATGGCAGGCTTTTGTCGGAAAATCCGACCGTTTGTATGCTCCATTGGACAATTGTTGTCGGATTTTCCGACAACAAATGTTGGATAGCATACTTTAAAATTTTCCGACAACAAACGTGTGTTGTCGGATTATCCGATCGTGTGTACAGAAGTCCATTGGAAAAAACTCCAAAGTACAAACACCCATGCTTGGAAACAATGTTCACCATAACACAACATTAGCAGAAGTTGCCCAAAGGGTGGCGCTAAAGAGCTGAAAAACCACGTACTTTCGTGTTTGTTGGCCGACAATTCTTTGCCGTTTGTATGCAATACAAGTTCACAGCCAACGCCCTTCGGACAAAAGTCCTACGCTTTGTCCGTGGAAAATCCGATCGTGTGTACCAGGCTTAAGCCTTCGTTTTTTTATTTTATTTAAAATAACAAACATATCATCCTTCCCTCTACTGTGCAGCTTGTTTTTCACAGAGTGGCCCCGATCGTCCTCTTCTGAGGTCCCTTGGCGGCTCTCACGGCTCCTCCTGGCATCAGATAACCCTCCTAGGAGAAGCACTCTCCCGGGGGGGGGGGTTTACCTTGCGGGCACGCTCCCGAGTCCAGCATTTGCGTTCATAGACACAAATGCCGGACTCGCCCCCGCCCCCCCGGCACCCACGTCATTGGATTTGATTGACAGCAGCAGGAGCCAATGGCTGCGCTGCTATCAATCTATCCAATCAAGAGCCGGGAACCCGTACAGAGAGGGACAGCGCGTCTCCCCCGAGGGAAATACGGGGCTCAGGTAAGTAAAACGGGGGGGTTGGGGGGCCGGTGACTGCCAGAAGTTTTTTCACCTTAATGCATCCTATGCACAAAGGTTTACAACCCCTTTAAGGGATGAGGTGGCAACCCTATTACAGAGACAAATTTACTGCATTGGCTAGGCCAGTGGTCTCCAAACTGTGGCCCTGGGGCCAGATGTGGCCCTTTGCTAGCCTTTATCCGGCCCTTGGGGCACTATCCCATTGACTGACACCAACAATAGGGCGTAATTCCTTGCACTGACAGTAAAGAGAGGGCTCAATTCCTCCCACTGACATCAACGATGGGACACAATTCCTTCCACTGATACCCACTGACACAAATGAAAGGGCACAATTCCTCCTACAGACACCAATGATGGGGCAAATTCCTTTCATTGGCACCAACAATGGGGCACTAGTCCTCCCATTGACACCAACGATGGGGCACAATTCCCTTTATTGACACCAACGATGGGGCACTAGTCCTCCCACTGACACCAAATATAGGGCATTGCTTACTCCAGCTGGACATCAGGACATTTTCTACTCCCACTGTCCCTACTCCGGCCCTTCTAAAGGACAATAAACCGGCCCTTTGTTTAGAAAGTTTGGAGACCCCCGGGCAGGGCCGTTTGAAGGAATTTGGGGGCCCCAAGCAAAATGGACATGGAGGCCCCCCAATCCCCCCCACTCGCACAAAGCCTACAGGACCGTGGGATGGACAGGGGGACTGTGGGATGGTGGAGGGGGGGGGGCTGCTGCAGGTGTAGTGAGAGGCTAACAAGTAGTGGGAGAGAAGAGACAGTGAACAGCTAAACAGAAGGGTTGGGTGTGAGGAGTAGTCATCATCAACATGTGTGTGCAGTGCCAGTGATGCAGGAAACATCTTCAGCTCTGAGGGGTTCATGCTGGGACCTGTAGTTCTTCACTTTTGGGGGGGTCACATGATTTCAAGTCCCAGCATGAACCCTCCATGCCCTGCTAGGATGTGTCAGTCTGTGTGTCCTTCTCCTGCTCTAGTCTGTCCTGCAGCCCACCCTTATGATGTTGGTGTCACAATGGTGATGAGCAATGCATTTTACTTGCCTTTCTACTCTGTCACTCTGTTACACTAACACTGACTCACAGCTTCAATATGTCTCTCTGTCACAACATGTTTCTGTTCTGCAGCACTGCAGCATGCCGCTGCCTGAGTGTGTGCCTGGCTGGATTCGAGCCGAGGAGAGGACATACAGGGAGTGGGAGGAGGTGGGTGGAGGCGGAGCTAGCTAGATCTTCCAAGTCCTCCGCTGTGATAGGCACAACTCTGCCTCTCTCCTGCTCTGCTCGTGACGTCACTGGTTGCTACACGCCAAGCGGGTGGCAGGGTAGCAACCAGCACAGTGCCAGGCCAACTAGGGGTCCATCCACAGTCTCAGTCAGATCGATCGATCATGCATTAGATCGACCAAGGGTGGAAATCCAGGACAGTGACAGGCAGCAGGCAGTAACCCTAGGCTGGGGCCCCAGGCCAGCTCGGGGCCCCAAGCAATTGCTTGTTTTGCCTGTCCTGTTGCGACGGCCCGACCCCTGGGCTAGGCGATAGTGTTTTTTTTATTAAGACTGCTCAGTACTTTACACTTGCACAGTCGTTTTTTTATTGTATCTAATACAAAGCATAAGCGTGATAACAACACAATCCTATCAATAATAGCATAATCATTATTCTTGAATCTGCTGAATTCCCACCCTTCAAGTGATAAACTCGTACAAAAAGCCCGAAAATATCTTTTATCCTATTTACATTATTAGCTTGCCCACTATTACAGATGTAACTTTATTTGCATGCAAAAGGAAGACGAAAAAAAAAAAACTGCACAGTACAAAAAGTGGTATTTCTATTCCAAACTCCTTTTTTTTTGTAAATTTCGCTTTCCAATTTCCATTCGCCCATACAAAAGGAGTCGCGTTCACTGCATTCACGCTCGGGCGCTTTCTGAGATGCACAAAATGGACTGAGTAGACTGAATCTCCAATTTCTTTGTTTCTACACATAGACATTTTTCTGCTAATAAACCCATCTGAGCAGCACAATGTATTTAATCTACAACAACAAGCAGGATATCATTTGCTTCTTTATTGTATGATATTTGGTTTTGAAAGAAGGCATTAATAAATCCAGGTTTACCCAAGTAAACAATGTTTAGTGTAAAAGACAAAAAAAAAATCTGTTTCCAGGTTTTCTATAGACTGGCGGGATAATGCTCTCCGGGGTGTGTGTGCCTCTTATTTGAATATCTATCTGTGCACAAAAATTTGTTAAACGAGACCTGAAGGCGGAATGGAAGAGTCAAAATTACATAGGTATGAAAGCTAGATTACCTACTGTTGCTTTTTTAAATTTATATTATCTATTTTAAATAATAATGCAGGTGTCCCTCGTGCCCCCGCTGCCCCACCAGACATCCTGCCAGGGAATTGGCCTTCTTCTCATTGTTATCCTACGTAGGCTAAGGCCCGGTTCACATAGGGGCGACTCCTCAGGCGACTCGGTCGCCTGAGGAGTCGCATCCCGGTCTGTGCTATGGAACCGTTCTAATAGGAGTGACCTGAGTTGCTCCGACTTAGAAAAAGGTTCCTGTACTACTTTTGGGGGCGACGCAGGGCGACTTGCATTGACTTCTATACAGAAGTCATTATGCAAATTGCCTCGACGGGCGTCTCAAGTCGTCTTGAGATCGCGCCACCGAGGTCGCCCCCGAAGTCGTGCCGACCCTGTGAGAACTGGGCCTTACAGTTTGTGGACAACCAATTATTATCCTTATGCCGCGTACACTAGGGTGACCAGACATCCCTGGTTTCTGGGGACAGTCCCCAGATTGAGGACACTGTCCCTGGACCAAGTCTGTCCCCAGTTTTGTCCCCGGATTGGATTTCAACAGGAGCTGGGGCAATTTCAAAGACAGTGCAGAATAAAAAAAAAAAAAAAGCTTAGGGGGTGTATTTTTTCCATTATCTGTGCCCCTTTCTGATGATCATGTGCTGGTCGAAGGGAACATTTCTTCAGTTTCAGACACATGCCCATTCAGCTCCGCTCGCATGTTCTTCTGCCTTGGCTCAAGTCCCGGCCAGCCGCCTGCCTGCTTATCTCCTTGCTTTCCCTGGTGGAATGATCTTCCTCCGTTCCCCACCCAGTAGTAGCCGGGGCCCCGGAGAGTGAGACTTGACTGGCTGTGAGGCGGGCGGCGACGCGCAGAGAGTCGCTGATTGCCGCCATTACTAGTAAAAAAAAAATGTCCCCGGATTTAATTTTAAAAATCTGGTCACCTTAGCGTACACACGATCGGAATTTCCATCGGAAAAACCTTGTGTAGCGCCCTGCTCCCAATGAGTGCGCGCTATGTGTTAAAATTATAGTTGTCTGAGCAATAGTTTGGCTCAGAAGGATTGTGTTACAAATTGTACTCTGTTTCAGTTCAGCTGGTTGCATGATTTACCTCCTGACAGTGGGTGTCGCTGTCACCACTGGTCAGGATAGGAAAGGCAGCAGGCTGAATGCATTGGGTATCTTTTCCCGGCAGCATCCCAGGGGGCATGGTAAACCCGCTGCGCATGCTGGGAGAGGGTACTTAAGTGACAGACGCCATGAGTGAGGTGTCCAAATTGGAGGGTTGGGGGTCGTTCGTTGGTGGTGGGCACCACCCGCCCGATCCCGACCTGAGGGCCCTCATGGCCTCAGGGAAGTGCTGGCAGTTTCCGCCTCGGGCCCACGTTGGCCTGAGGCACTGTTACTGAGATGTAGGCCCAGGAGTTGCTGGGGCCTACTGATCCGGGGATGATCCTGTGTCGCCGTACCTGCTGGAAGGGACCAAGCAATTGAAGACTCAACTGGAGGATGTATCCGGATCATAGTCTACCTCACAGTGCTGCCGGAACGGCTGGAAGATCCTGGCACTGAGAGTTGTGTTCTTTATTCAGAACGTAACCCAGGGAAGGGTTATACCAAGTCTGTGGCAGAGACTATTCTATTTACACCAAGTCTGTGGCAGAGACTGTTCTATTTACACCAAGTCTGTGGCAGAGACTGTTCTATTTACACCAAGTCTGTGGCAGAGACTGTTCTATTTACACCAAGTCTGTGGCAGAGACTGTTCTATTTACACCAAGTCTGTGGCAGAGACTGTTCTATTTACACCAAGTCTGTGGCAGAGACTGTTCTATTTACACCAAGTCTGTGGCAGAGACTGTTCTATTTACACAAAGTCTGTGGCAGAGACTGTTCTATTTACACCAAGTCTGTGGCAGAGACTGTTCTATTTACACCAAGTCTGTGGCAGAGACTGTTCTATTTACACCAAGTCTGTGGCAGAGACTGTTCTATTTACACCAAGTCTGTGGCAGAGACTGTTCTATTTACACAAAGTCTGTGGCAGAGACTGTTCTATTTACACCAAGTCTGTGGCAGAGACTGTTCTATTTACACCAAGTCTGTGGCAGAGACTGTATACAGCGCTTCCAAACCGCCCCAAAGATGCTGCTTGCAGGACTTTCTCTAACGTCCCACAAGCGCACCGCCCCAGTGTGAAAGCACCCATTGTAATGAATGGGATGCAGTTTTCAGGCGCTTTAAAGGCATTATTTCTAGTGCTAAAGCACCTGAAAACTGCCTCAGTGTGAAAGGGGTCTTAGACAGTTTAGAAACTTTTTGAGCTTTGAACCGTGTGACAAATTTTTGAAGAAGGCCCTTTTGTGCTCCAGCATGACTGTGCCCCTGTGTACAAAGCCAGCTCCATAAAGATATGGTTTGATAAGCTTAGAGTGGAGGAGCACAAGCATCATGTACAGATCCCTAACCTCAGCACTACGGAACACCTCTGGGATTAATTGAAACATTGACTGCAAACCAGGTCTTCAAGCAGAAGTAAACCCATCTATAAAACAGTTTCATTTCCGGCATGTGTCGGAAATATAATACTCCCAGGCCCGGATACCCCACAAGGCCACCGAGGCCAGGCCTCGGGGCGGCAGTGGATGCAGGGGCGGCGCCGCGGCACCCCCCCTTCTTCCCCACTGCAGAGGAGAGGGGAGGAGGGAGAGGAGAGATGTCAGGACTTTCGGTAGCACCCCCCCCTTCTCAATCTCTGGGGCAGAGGAGGGGAGGGAGAGGTGAGATGTCTCTGCTCAGGCTGCTGGAACTCTCAGTTAACACTGGTCACGGCCGCCACTCACTTCCCGTTGTGCAGCCGTGCCTGTTGTCAGCTCCGAGGTGGATGGCTGCAGGGCTGAGCTATGTCTCGTCTCACACATAGCTCAGCCTCAGAGCACACCGGCGCTGACATCCCTCTCTCTGCACAGACGCGAGGAGAGCTCATCTGCTCCTCCTCCTTCTGAGTCTGCCCCGCCCACACTTCGCCGGGCATGTGTGGGCACTGGGCAGGAAGTTTGAACCCAGAAAAGCGGCAGACAGCCTGCGCCTCAGCCTCCATCCTGGTAAGCTCACCCTCTCTCCTGCCTCCCAGTGTGTAAAAAGGGGTGCTCTGTGGACTTTGTTAAAGAGGAGGGGCAGGCTTTGGTGAGCAGAGACCCCCTTTACACCAGGGTCCACAGCATGCCCCCTTAAATCAAGTTTCCCAGAACACCCCTTACATCAGATCCCCCCTTAAATCAGGGTTCTCATTTACATTAGAGTCCACAGAGCTCCCCCTTATAGTGTAAGTGGAAATTCTGTGCAGACTTTGATGTAAGGGGGGCCTCTGTGCAGACTCTGATGTAAGGGGCGCCCTCTGTGCAGA
The DNA here is from genome assembly GCA_029206835.1 of Rana muscosa. Classification (NCBI taxonomy): domain Eukaryota; kingdom Metazoa; phylum Chordata; class Amphibia; order Anura; family Ranidae; genus Rana; species Rana muscosa. The sequence goes on from CM055117.1 coordinate 1,073,864,559, forward strand.
CTCTGATGTAAGGGGGGCCTCTGTGCAGACTTTGATGTAAGGGGGGCCTCTGTGCAGACTCTGATGTAAGGGGGGCTCTGTGCAGACTCTGATGTAAGGGGCGCCCTCTGTGCAGACTCTGATGTAAGGGGGGCCTCTGTGCAGACTCTGATGTAAGGGGGGCTCTGTGCAGACTTTGATGTAAGGGTGGCCTGTGTGCGGACTCTAAAGTAAGGGGGGCCTGTGTGCAGACTCTGATGTAAGGGGGGCCTCTGTGTGGACTCTGATGTAAGGGGGGCCTCTGTGCAGACTCTGATGTAAGGGTGGCCTCTGTGCGGACTCTAATGTAAGGGGGGCCTCTGTGCAGACTCTGATGTAAGGGTGGCCTCTGTGTGGACTCTGATGTAAGGGGGGCCTCTGTGTGGACTCTGATGTAAGGGGGGCCTCTGTGCGGACTCTAATGTAAGGGGGGCCTCTGTGCAGACTCTGATGTAAGGGTGGCCTCTGTGTGGACTCTGATGTAAGGGGGGGCTCTGTGCAGACTTTGATGTTAGGGGGGGCTCTGTGCAGACTTTGATGTTAGGGGGGGCTCTGTGCAGACTTTGATGTTAAGGGGGACTCTGTGCAGACTCTGATGTAAGGGGGGCCTCTGTGCGGACTCTGATGTAAGGGGGGGCTCTTTGCAGACACTGATGTAAGGGGGGCCTCTGTGCAGACTCTGATGCTTACATAATAATGTACATAACATAATGTACCAAAAGATGGCTGTCAGCCCCTGCCAGGGGCTCTGAAGGGCCACATTGTCCTCCCCCCACTCTTGTGATCATGAAAAAATCTTAGACTGTTTTCCTCAATCCATCACTTTCCCACGCTCTATGGGCCACTTGACTTGACTTGCCTAAGGCTGCCAGGGGAGGTGAGACGTCACTAGGACTTTCGGCAGGCCCCCCCCCCCCCCGCTTCTCAATCCGCGACATTGGGGCGGCAAAGGGAGTAAGTCCGGGCCTGAATACTCCCATTGGTTGTGCTCTCAACCAAACTGTCAAACCATCCAATGGCTGGTGTCACAACTGATCACATGTGCAGCATCATGGCAGATTAGGCAAAGATGGCAGCTTCCTTGGCTGAAAACGATAGGAGGGCTTACTTACACTTTAAGTTCTTGATCTCACAAATGCTCTTTTAGCTGAATGGGAACAAATTCCCACAGACACAATCCAAAATCTTATGGAAAGTCTTCCCAGAAGAATGAAGGCTTATATAGACACAAAAAGGTAAAGGGGAGGACAACTTACTGCCCATGGCTTTTTGAAATGGGAAATCCAACAATTTAATGCGGGTGTGATGGTCAGGTTGTTGGGAGGGCCCTAGCATCTATGCGCCTTGAGGCGATTCAGTTCGCATTTGTAGCGCTATACAAGTTACTCACTCACTCACTCTATGTTGCTAAACCAGTTCTTAGAGCTACAAGGGGCCTCTTATGCCACGTACACACGCTCGGAATTTCCGATGGAAAACGTCCGACTGAATTTTTCATCAGATATTCCGACCATGTGTGTGCCCCATCGGACTTTTCCCATCGGAAATTCCGACGGATTTAGAAAGCGAACATGTTCTATCGGAATTTCCGTTCGTCTGGATGCAATTCCGACGGACTAAAAACCATGCATGCTCAGAATCAGGTCGACGCATGCTCGGAAGCATTGAACTTCATTTTTTTGGCTCGTCGTAGTGTTTTACGTCACCGCGTTCTTGACGGTCGGAATTTGGTGTGACAGTGTGTATGCAAGACAGCTTGAATGGGATTCTGTTGGAAAAACCCGTCTGAGTTTATTCCGACTGAAAATCTGATTGTGTGTATGGGGTATAACGCAGCAGCTTGTGGGCAGGTCCTACTCACCCTGCATGCAGGGGTACCTTTGAATCAATGCCTGGGACCAGGCAGTGACTGCGTTATGTGAAAAATCTAACATTATAGTGGAGTTCCAGTCTCCTAGGCAAAATTATTCTAATGACATCATCGAGATCGTTGTAAATCACGAAACTGCAATGGATATTGCTGGCCAGGCACATTATAATTACTTACTAAATGATAATTTCTCTTTTCTCCCTTGATTCTGGCTGTGGCCATGGAGGATGTGGGCAGCTGAAGCTGGCACGGCTTAATTTCCTGGATTTTGTGCAGCTGACTACCCAGCATGCACCTCCTATTCTCATGCCTGCACAGTAATGATGCTGCGACCCGGATTAGATGCCTGAAGACTTCTGGGATCGATGACATAGATATCCCAGGAGTCATTGGGCCAGGCTGATGACATAAATGTGCATTGAAGAGCCGGCACCACTGGAACTTCAGTCTTATATCTTTATTTTCATATGACCTTAGTAAAAGAACGCGCAGACGCGTTTCGGCACACAAGCCTTGTTCGCAGCACATTCTAAAGTGAAACACACAACATTTATATATGCACACAGGAAGATAATGAAATTAATTTCCTCCAATCAGGTGATGTTAGCGTTGCCACCTTTTCTTCAAGCCAAACCCGAACACTTTTGGGGCACAGGGCAATTTATTTGTTTTTTTTGCAGTAAACACTATAGGATTATAAAAGACCTGGGACACGTTTGGGTGCCCGAAGGATTGAAGTAATGTAGTGCACAGAGCGCACCAGTGGGTATGGCCAAATTGCTTTTGCTGACATCATCACCCCGCCCTTCAGTGATGTCAAACCTGCCCCCAAACAGCCGTGGCAACAGATTTGTGTAGGACTATCTCGGTTACTTGGGGAGCCACAGCCTGATCTGAAGAATGTGTCCGGGTTTCAGGTGGACTGAAACCCGGACACATGATTCAAAACCCGGACTGTCCGGGTGAATCCTGGACAGATGGCAACCCTAGGTGATGTCTTCATTTAAATTAAACAGTCAACATCATTGCATGTGTATACTACCTGAAGGGTGCAATATCTAAAAACAAACAGGAGAGCATATATACATACATATATATAATAAATATTGAAATCTATAAAACAATTACAATAAAAATTCTAAAAGTTCATTTATATACAAAAAAAAGAGGTGAAGAAAAATACTCAGCACAAAATAACTATACTAAAAGAAGCCGGAGAAACAGGAACATCATATTTGTGATTCCTACCATGGGGTGTTCTGAAGGTTAAAAATCCACCATACCTCACGTTTGAGGAGCTTCCGATGTGTGTCACCTCCCCGTGGTGAGCGGACTTCTAACCCTCTGCAAACCATAAAACGTAAAAGATGACATGTTGCCTTTAACCACTTGCCGACCGCCGCATGTACATTTTCATCGGCAGAATGACACAGCTGCGCAAACGGACGTACCTGTACGTCCCTTTAAATTTGCCGCTGTGCGGGCACAGCGCCCAACCGTCGCATGCTCGGTGAGCGTGCCCGCGGGTCCCGCGGACTCGATGTCCGCCGGGTGCCCGCGATCGTCTCACGAAGCAGCAGAACGGGGAGATGCCTATGTAAACAAGGCATTTCCCTGTTTTGCCTAGTGACAGGACAGTGATCTACTGCTCCCTGTCATCGGGAGCAGTGATCAGTGTCGTGTCACTTGTAGCCCAGCCCCCCCCACAGTTAGAATCACTACCTAGGAAACACTTAACCCCTTCATCGCCCCCTAGTGTTTAACCCCTTCCCTGCCAGTGTCATTTATACAGTAATCAGTGCATTTTTATAGCACTGATCGCTGTATAAATGACAATGGTCCCAAAATAGCGTCAAAAGTGTCCGATGTGTCCGCCATAATGTCCCAGTCATGATAAAAATCGGAGATCGCCACCATTACTAATAAAAATAAATGATTAAAAAATTGCCATAAATCTATAACCTATTTTGTAGATGCTATAACTTTTGTGCAAACCAATCAATATACGCTTATTGCGTTTTTTTTCTCCCCAAAAATATGTAGAAGAATACGTATCGGCCTAAACTGAGAAAAATTAGTTTTTTATATATTTTTGGGGGATATTTATTATAGCGAAAGGTAAAAAATATATATATTTTTTTTAATTGTCGCGCTTTTTTTGTTTATAGCACAAAAAATAAAAACCGCAGCGGTGAGCAAATACCACCAAAAGAAAGCTCTATTTGTGAGAAAAAAAGGACGTCAATTTTGTTTGGATGCAATGTTGCACGACCGCGCAATTGCCGTATCGCAAAAAATGGCCCGGTCATTGGGCAGCCAATTCTTCCGGGGGCTGAAGTGGTTAAGCAAAGTGCCATTTGCCTCTATTCTATTCTTACACCAGTTGGCAATGAACGCAAACATTTATAAATCCATTTACCTATGTAAAGAACATGCATTGCATTTAAAAAAAAAAAACCCACACACTGTTTGGTGGTTTTCAAAAGACGTGAAACACTCCTCAGTGTATGGTTCCTTCTGATACTAATATCCATGAATGCACAAAAGTAAGTTAATTAACCTCTGAAAACATATATTTAAATTCCAAATCCCACAACACAAAGACTCTAATTTCAAGGATGAGCAGATTGAGTGAAACGGCAAAATTTCATTATTTAATAGTGTGAATGATGTCCGTTTCTAAAGTAATGGTTTTTAGTGGTAAAAAGAATGCACACGATTTTGACAGTGCTATACAAATACAGAACATAGATTTTGTGCATATCCAAGAATGGTGGCATTGTGTTTGGGACTGGCCACTGCTGATTGAGAAACTACTTTATTTAAATAGAATTGTAAGTTTTAAAATGAAACTCTGGGCAAAAAAAAAACGTACGTGATGACGTTCACTAGCATCACTGGAGTTTTTGTTTTTCTGAGTCTGTAACATAGTTACATGACCTGCTGATCCTGCCAACAGATATATTATATTTCCACTTTCTGTAACAGGATGACAATGCTCCTCACTCTGCAGAGAAATTGCGCAGTAAAGGACTTTAACGGCTTACGGGCCAGCCGCCGCAGTTATACCGCGGCAGGTTGGCTCCGCTGTGCGAACCGTCGTAGCTGTACGTCGGTCGCTTTAAGCGGGCTAGCAGGCGCCCGCTGCATCGCAGTCACGATGACCACCGGCCACGAGCGATTGCGGGCACGAGAGGCAGAACAGGGATGTGTGTGTGTAAACACACACGTCCCTGTTTTGTGAGCTGAGGAAAGACAGATTGTGAGTTCCTAATAGCTAGAAATCATGATCTGTAATTTCCTCTAGTCAGTCCCATCCCCCTACAGTTAGAACACACATTGGGGAACACAGTTAACCCCTTGATCGCCCCCTAGTGTTAACCCCTCCCCTGCCAGTGACATTTTTACAGTAATCAGTGCATTTGCATAGCACTGATCGCTGTATAAATGCCAATGGTCCCAAAAATGTGTCAAAAGTGTCCGATGTGTCCGCCATAATGTCGCAGTCCCGATAAAAATCGCAGATCGCCGCCATTACTAGTAAAAAAATAATAATAAAAATGCTATAAATCTATCCTCTATTTTGTAGACGTTATAACTATTTGTGCAAACCAATCATTATACGCTTATTGCAATTTTTATTACCAAAAAAATGGCCTAAACTGAGAAAAAAATTGCCCTTTTGTAAAAAAAAATGGGATATTTATTATAACAAAAAGTCCAAAATATTGTGTTTTTTTTTTTTTTTCAAAATTGTCGCTATTTTTTGTTTATAGCGCAAAAAATAAAAATTGCAGAGGTGATCAAATACCACCAAAAGAAAGCTCTATTTATGGGAAAAAAAGGACGTCAATTTTGTTTGGGAGCCACGTCGCACAACTGCGCAATTGTCAGTTAAAACGACGCAGTGCCGAGTCGCAAAAAATGGACCGGTCTTTGAGATGCCAATTGTTCCGGGGATGAAGTGGTTAAATTAGTGACAAAAAATGAATCTTCAAGTCCTGCTAACACTGCAACATATTTTTTTTTTATTTTGGGGAAAAAAGTTTACCACTTAAGGACCGAACCTCTTTTTGACACTTGTTGTTTGCAAACTACTTACTTACGTACCCCCAAACATAATATATATATTTTCAGACTCCCTAGAGAATAAAATGGCGGTCGTTGCAATACTTTATGTCACACTGTATTTGCGCAGCGGTTTTCCAAGCGCAATTTTTTGGGAAAGAATTTACTTTTTTGACTTAAAAAATAAGACAACAGTAAAGTTGGCCCAATTTTTTTATATATTGGGAAAAATAATGTTACGCAGAGTAAATTGATACCCAACATGTCATGCTTCAAAATTGCGCCCGCTCGTGGAATGGCGACAAACTAAGTGACGTTTAAAAATTTCTGCAGGTTACCAGTTTTGAGTTACAGAGGAGGTCTAGTGTTAGAATTATTTCTCTCGCTCTAACAATCGTGGCAATACCTCACATGTGTGGTTTGAACACCGTTTTCATATGCAGGCGTGACTTACGTATGCGTTCGCTTCTGCGCGCAAGCTCTGCCTTACTTTTTTTTTTTTCTTATTTATTTTACTTTTTATTTTTACACATTGCATATGTATACTACCTGAAGGGTGCAATACATGTTATTATCTAAAAACAAACAGGAGAGCATATATACATACATATACTGTATATAAACAACAATGAAATCTATAAAACAGTTACAATTACAATAAAAATTCAAAAAGTTACTTTATATACGAAAAAAAAGAGGTGGCAAAGAGTCACACAATCTATGATACATGCTAAAACTGAAGCTATACTACTAGATAAAGTTTCTAATTTTGAATCCTTATAAAGACCTTGGATCAAACACTATTTACCCTCTGGTTTGGACTGTTAAGTTACCGTATATACTCGAGTATAAGCCGACCCGAATATAAGCCGAGGCACCTAATTTTACCACAAAACTGTGAAAACTTATTGACTCGAGTATAAGCCTAGGGTGTCCATCTGCATGCCTCACTGTGCCTCACTGTGTCCATGTGCATGCCTCACTGTGCCCATGCCTCACTGTGCCCATGCCTCACTGTGTCCATGCCTCACTGTGTCCATGCCTCACTGTGTCCATGCCTCACTGTGCCCATGCCTCACTGTGTCCATGACTAGACTGACGTTTAACATGGGAGTCTATGGAAGGGGTGCCCGGTTTGAAAAATCGGTGCTCCCCAGCCGTAGGTCCTCCAGACAACAAACTTTGCACACTTATAGAGAATAAATGGGGCTACATGTGTGCAAAGTTTCGGGTCCAGGGGACCTACGACCGGCCGGTACCGGGTCCGCAAAGTTACCAGAGAAATTACTGTTTAACATGGGAGTCTATAGAAGGGGTGACCGGCTTTGAAAAAAGGGTGCTCCCCGGCCCTAGGTCCTCCTGACAACAAACTTTGCACACTTGTAGAGGAAGAATGGGGCTACATGTGTGCCAAGTTACCGGTACCGGGTCCCCAAAGTTCGGGAGATCAGGTGCAAAACGTTGACTCGAGTATAAGCCGATGGGGGCATTTTCAGCACAAAAAAAATGTGCTGAAAAACTTGGCTTATACTCGAGTATATACGGTAACTAATTTCTCCCTGAGAGATTATTATATCCACCCCGCTACTATGATTACCTTCACCTGATTCTCTAACCATTGGTCTCCCTGGACATTTCTTTTTCTCTCCCCTCTGTGCCCTATCCCGTCTACTAGGTTTATTCTTGTTAATTATCTGATATACCAACTGTAATAGAAGATGCTTTGAATGGTTGGGATTTTTGACCTTCGCACCAGATAAAGCCAAGCCAAGAGAAGGAACTTGGCCCTGGTTTAGCCTAATTTATTCCCCCAGCTATTCGACAACACATTAAAGGGGTTGTAAAGGTACACATTTTTTCACCTTAATGCATTCTATGCATTAAGGTGAAAAAACATCTGAGGATTAGTGGCCCCCCAGCCCCCCCCCCCCCCGTTTACTTACCTGACTCCTCGAAAGTCCCGTGCCATGAACGCACTGGCTTCTCGGCTCATTCATTGGTTGATTGAAAGCAGCGCAGCCATTGGCTTGGGCTGCTGTCAATCACATCCAATGACGCGGCGCGTCGGGGGGCGGGGTTGAGTGATACAGTGAGCGCTATAGCCGCCGGCTGTATCACGGGAGCGCGCCCGCAAGAACTCACCACCATGCGAGCTCGCATGAAGGTGAGGAGTTCTTGCGGGGGGGGGGGGGGAGCTGAGACAGCCGCCGAGGGACCCAAGAAGACCAGGTTCGGAGCCACCCTGTGCAAAACGAGCTGCACAGTGGAGGTAAGTGTAACATGTTTGTTATTTAATTTTTTTTTAAATAAATTACCTTTACAACCTCTTTAACTTTATATTTCTTTATTGGTTCATTCTATTCTATTCTCTTCATAGATGACATAATTATATTATATTATTTCAGTCAACCTAATTTCTCAATTACTTGTCATCAAATAGCTGCCATGAAGCTATAATTATGACACTTCATGTTACATCATCTTATCCTACAATCCGCTAGGTTATCTATTTTCATTTACATCTATAAGAGTTACTTTCCTGAATGATTACGCCTTTTTCTACTATACTATTGTACATGTTCTGTTAAAGGGTTTGTAAAGAAATAAAAATAAAAATAAAAAAAATAACAAACATGTTATACTTACCTCCACTGTGCAGCTCGTTTTGCACCCTGATCCTCGTCTTCTGGGGTCCCTCGGTGGCTGTCTCGCGGCCATGATAATCTTCTCGGGGCCTTATGCCGTGTTCACACGACCATTTTTCTTATCGGGAAAAATTGAATTTTTTCTCTATGAAGAGAAAAACGACCGTGTGTGGGCTTTTGCTAATTTTTCCCGACGAGAAAAACGGCATTAATCACGACGAGAAAAACGGCATTAATCACGACGAGAAAAATTAGAACATGCTCTAATTTTTCTCGTTGTGATTCGTGGCATTTTTTTCCGCGGCAGTTTTCCCATAGGGAAACACTGCCGGGGAGCCTACACGCGGTCGTTTTTCTCGACCAAGAGAAAAAATGATGGGAAAAACGGCCGTGTGTAGGGGACCAAGCCGTTCCTCGTTTTTTCTATCGATTTTCTCGACTGTGTTTTCACCGTCGAGAAAATCGATCGTGTGTACGCGGCATAAGAGTCAGAAGGAGGTCTCTATGCCTGGAGCAGTTAGTTCCCGATAAGGGGCTCCAGGTTACCAAGGAGAGAGGGTTTCCCTTCTCCCTTCCATTATGTTATAAGGATGAAGAGATCTCCCCCTGACAAACTTTTGATTGCTTTAGTTTTGGGGATCACACCCTTCATTTAATTGCTTATCATTTTAAGTTCATGTTTCTCTGATAGCTTACATGAATCTATCCTTTTTTCTAGGATGTTTTTATTAATTTATCCATTTATTGACTAATGATTTTGTTTATTCCTAAACATAATCTTTTTTCTTTATTTTTATTTATTTTTATCTAACATGATGTAATGTTCTGTATTATTTATCTTCTTCTGAAAATAAAATCTTTTGAAAGTAAAATAGGGTGGGCTCGGAGCGCAGAGGGGGGGCTTCAGTGGGTCTTCAAGCGAGCTTTGCCATAGACTTCTATGGAGGCTTTGAAGATGCTTTGAAGCACCACTAAAGCTACATGGGGTATACTTTTTGAAGCAAAGCAAAAGCAAGGTGTAAACAGGACTGTAAGCTAACCATTGTATTTAGTGACAGAAGCTTTGACTGGTGTTCAGAGAGCTTTAACAAAGCCTGTCTGAAGCCATGTTTTGAAGCAAGTGTAAACTAGCTGTTAATGTGTGTTGAAGCCAAAGCAAGTATAAATGAGCCCCTAATAGACATGTACAATCCTCAACACACTCTTTTCAGGAAATTTAAATGGTTCCATTGCACACTGTACTGTGATTTTCTACACACAGCCTTCATTAGAGAAGAACTTTAAAGCCCTGTACACACGATCGGATTTCCTATGGTTTTTAAACCGATGGATTTTTCCATCGGAAATCCGATGAAGCTGACTTCCATCAGTCTTGCCTACACACCATCAGTCAAAAAACCGAGCGTTCCAAACGCCGTGACGTAAAACACTCCGATGAGCCGAGAAAAATTAAGTTCAATGCTTCTGAGCATGCGTCGACTTGATTCTGAGCATGCTTGGGTTTTTTATCCGATGGAGTTCCCCACAGACGATAGTAATTTGCTATCGGTTTTTTAACCATCGGATAAATTTAAAACATGTTCTATTTTTAAACACCGATGGAAAAAAGACAGATGGGGCCCATACACGATCGGTTTGTCCGATTAAAAAAGTCCATTGGACTGTTTTCATCGGTAAAACCGATCGTGTGTACAGGGCTTAAGAGTAATGCACTTAACCACTTGCCGACCGAGCTATAGCCGAATATCGGCTACAGCCTGGTCTTCCAGGTCTTGGAGGGCATCATATAACAGCCTCCCCATGATCGCTCCCGCCGGAAACTGCTGATCACAGATTGAGGTAAAGAGCCAATCAGCGGCTCTTTACCACACGATCAACAGTGATCAGCGTGAGGAGAGCAGAGAAGAACCGATAAGCAGCTTGTGTAAAAGGGACATGTACACTGATAATCAGGGCATGATTATCAGTGCAGTCGCAACAGTGCCCACCAGTGCTGCCAATCTGTGCCATTAGTGCTGCCAATCAGTACCCATCAGTGCCTCCTCATCGGTGCCCGCCTACCAGTGCCCATCAGTGCCGCCTATCAATGCCCATCAGTCCCGCTTACCAGTGCCCATCAGTGCCACCTATCAGTGCCGCACACCAGTGACCACCAGTGCTGCCAATCTGTGCCCATTAGAGCTGCCAATCAGTACCCATCAGTGCCTTCTCATCAGTGCCGCCTACCAGTGCCCATCAGTGCCGCCTACCAATGCCTATCAGTGTCGCCTATCAATGCCCATCAGTAGCGCTTACCAGTGCCCATCAGTGCCGCCTCATCAGTGCAGCCTATCAGTTCCCATCAGTGCACATCAGTGAAGTAGAAAAACTACCTGTTTGCAAAATTTTATAACAACCTATGGAAACATTTTTTTTTTTTTTCAAAATGTTCTGTTTTTTTTTTTCATTTATTTAGCAAAAAATAAAAAACCCAGTAATGAGTAAATACCACTCCCCAGCCCGTGACATTGCAATCCTTACTGGCTCCACACCCAGCTCTGATTTTTTCCTCTCGGTCCTCTCTGGCATGCCTCTCCAGTCCTCCGGATAGCACGTCACTCATCAGCCCTCCTGGCTGCACACACCGATGGTTCCCTCCTGAAGGCTTGCCCGGCAGTACTAGCGCCCCCTGTCTCTCTCTGATTCCTCTCTGTGCCCCCTGTTCAGATCCTTCATGCATTCTTGAAGGGATCCATCCTGCACCCGAGTCCCAGGCCCAAGGTCAACCCCCCCCACAATGGGAAGCGCCCTCAATGGCCCGGACAGCCTAGCACTCCATCCTCAGTTCTTCCACCCGACAACTCCTCCCCAGCTGGGCTGACCCTGGATATTTAAGGAGGTCTGCCCCCTACCAATCCTAGTTGGGGATTGGTCAGGGCTCCCTGAGACACCCCAGACAGCTCCACCTCTCTTCCCCGCCTCTCTTCTAGAATCCTCTAGAAGGAAAAGGGTGGGGACAGTGGAGTGATGCTGTCTGTGAGTCACCAGCCTACCCTGAGCCACTCCTAGCCCACACAGATCAAAACAAACAGGTCTAGCTAAAAGCTTAAATTTTACCTGCACTCACAAAAATCTCACCTCTATCACCTACCTAAGTAAAGGGTGCTACATCCCTATAATGTTTGTGTACAAGTAGGGGGTCAGGGCATGTGAGAGAATGCTTTTTTTTTTTGTTTTTAGAAATCGTTATTGTTGCTGCGCGGGGCACTAAGAACTATCAGCGTTAAGCTCTGGGCGCCTTAAATCAATGCACAGGAATAGGAGGGAGGATTATTAGACCACATTTCTGCTTTAAACACAGTTGAGAAAATAAAGAAAAATATGTTAGCGGTGGAAGATATTAGAAAGGATCACAACAGCAGCTCTTTACCGTTAGCCCCCCCCCCCCCCCAATCTCATAAAATCTCCCACGTGTTTTCTGAAAATGTCACAATGAGATGGATTTTTCCTTGCGAGGAAAGTAGGATACGAATATTTAATAAAAACAACGAGGATGTAGCGGAGCGCTAATCCTGGGATTATTCTCCGGCAAAACGTCACCATGATAGCATATTAGAGGAATACAAAAATACACGATGGAGGCCATGGTTTTCTTAATGACTTTGCCGGTGGCTCTTAAGCTGAAGGTTGAGAGGTTAATAGCTTTGAATAGAACACGATAATCCCCTTCCACTAACTTCAGGCACTATATTAGTTTAAAAATACCACCCTCTGTGACTGCTTCCAAGTAGTTTACAAGCCATTAACACTATTAGCTGTTGCAATACAAGGTCACTAATACACTGCATGCAAGATTCTTCTTCTGCTAATGAGAAGATCATTCTAATTATGTATTTTAAGACAGTTATTTTTAGGAAGTCTTGTATTTTGGAGATATGTTTTTGCCTCTAAAGGACCAACTTTGCCTTCCGGGTTAGTTGTATCAATAACATTAAATACATTTCAAAGCAGAAGTTTAGGTAAAAAAATAATATATATATATATATATATATATATATATATATATATATATATATACACACAGTACTAATGTGAGGACAGGTTCTAAAGTAAAGCCCTGTACACACGATCGGATTTCCTATGGTTTTTAAACCGATGGATTTGTCCATCGGAAATCCGATGAAGCTGACTTTCATCAGTCTTGCCTACACACCATCAGTCAAAAAACCGACCGTTCCAAACGCGGTGATGTAAAACACTCCGATGAGCCGAGAAAAATTAAGTTCAATGCTTCTGAGCATGCGTCGACTTGATTCTGAGCATGCGTGGGTTTTTTATCCGATGGAGTTCCCCACAGACGATAGTAATTTGCTATCGGTTTTTTAACCATCGGATAAATTTAAAACATGTTCTATTTTTAAACACCGATGGAAAAAAGACCGATGGGGCCCATACACGATCGGTTTGTCCGATGAAAAAAGTCCATCAGGTTTTACCGATGAAAACAGTCCATCGTGTGTACACGGCTTAAGAATGCTTTCAAAAATATATACACTATATTACCAAAAGTATTGGGACGCCTGCCTTTACACACACATGAACTTTAATGGCATCCCAGTCTTAAGCCTCGTACACACGGTCGGATTTCCATCTGACTTTTCCGTGGATTTTTGTCCGAACGGAGTTGGCCAGGCACACCCATAGCATACACACCACAGGACTTTTCTGCAAACTTTCCCAAAACTTTTTCCAACATCACGTGGTTTTTCTGCTCTTTTCTGCTCTTTACCCCAACCCTTTGGTCAACTTCTGCTATTGTTGGTTGATTTTAACATTATTTGTTTTGTCCATCAGACAAAAGTCCAATGTTTTTTTGTACACACAGTTGGACTTTGCTCCATCGGACTTTTGCTGACGAAAAGTTTGTCTGTTTGCAGACCGAACATTTGTCCGATGCAAACCCAAAAAGTTTGTCCAATGGAGCGTACACACGGTCGGATTTTTTGTCAAACTTGCTCAAAATGAAGTTTGTTGGCAAAAAGTCCGACCGTGTGTACGGGGCTTTAGTCCGTAGGGTTCAATATTAAGTTGGCCCATCCTTTGCAGCTATAAGAGCTTAAACTCTTCTGGGAAGGCCGTCCACAAGGTTTAGGAGTGTGTCTATGGGACTGTTTGACCATTCTTCCAGAAGGACATTTGTGAGGTCAGGCACTGATGTTGGACGAAAATGCCTGGCTCGCAGTCTCCTCTCGAATTCATTCCAAAGGTTGAAGTCAGGTCAGTCAAGTTCCTCCACCCAAAACTTGCTCATCCATGTCTTTACAGACCTTGCTTTGTGCACTGGTCCAAATCATTTGGTGGGGGGGGGGGGATTATGGATAGTGTGGGGTTGTTTTTCAGGGGATGGGCTTGGCCCTTTAGTTCCAATGAAGGAAACTCTTAAGGCGTCAGCATACCAAGACATTTTGGACAATTTCATGCTCCCAACTTTGTGGAAAAAGTTTGGGGACGGCCCCTTCCTGTTCCAACATGACTGCGCACCAGTGCACAAAGCAAGGTCCATAAAGACATGGATGAGCGAATTTGGGGTGGAGGAACTTGACTGGCCTACACAGAGTCTTGACCTCAACCTGATAGAACACCTTTGAGATGAATTAGAGCGCAGAATGCAAATCAGTGACTGACCTCACAAATGCGCTTCTGGAAGAATGGTCAAACATTCCCAAAGACACATTCCTAAACCTTGTGGACAGCCTTCCCAGAAGAATTGAAGCTGTTATAGCTGCAAAGGGTGGGCCAACTCAATATTGAACCCTACAGACTAAGACTGGGATGCCTTAAAATTATTGTGCGTATAAAGACAGGTGTCCCAATACTTTTGACAATATAGTGTGTATATATATATATATATATATATATATTGTGAGGGGGTTAGCTCGGCAGCGGGTGTGTGTGACCCCCGGGATGGGCTCCCCACACAAAAACAGGCCCAGCAAACGGAGGTTGTGGTTTTCAAAATCAAAAAGGTGCGGTTTATTTTCTATTTACAGTGACAAAACACAGCAAAGCAAAAGAAACATAAACAAAATAAATCCTGGTCAACTTGACCTCTGACTAAACATACAGGTTTCCTAACTAACAACTGGGATCAGCCTAGTGCTGTCCTAGTCCCTAAGTCCCTGGTTTTAAATGTCCAAGCAAATAGCCACACAGGCTTTGTCTCACCGCACAGGGGTTCACTCTCCCTAGACAGTCCACACAGGTCTGGTTCCAGGCATGAGCAAACACCTAATGAATCTGGGAGTTCTTATAGAGGCCTAAATGAGCTGACAAGCTTCAGCTGGTCTCATCAACTCCCTGTCTGCACGACGCCCCACACTCTCCCTAGAGGTATGAGTAATCCATGAGCCCACTAGCCTCAGCTGGGCTTATACAACTCTCCACCTAGTTGTATAAGTCGGCGTAAAGCCTGAATCTGGGCGAAATATATCTACCCCCCTGGATGCAACCAGGTGACTTTACCTTCCTGCTGTCACATACCCCCCCCCTCTTGTTTTAACCTCGGGGTTGGAACACCAGCAATCAGGCATTCATGTACTCGAGACAAAGCATCCACATTCCCCATTTGAACGCCAGGGCGATGCTTTACTGTGAAGTTGAATTCCTGGAGGGCCAGGAACCACCTATTCACTCTTCTATTTGTTTCCTTGTTTTGAGCCATCCACTTTAACGGAGCGTGATCCGTAACCATGTCAAAGTGCCTACCTAGCAGGTAGTACCGAAGGGAATCTAGAGCCCACTTCACCGCTAAACACTCCTTTTCCACGGTGGCGTAATTTACCTCATGGGACTTCAACTTCCTGCTGAGGTAAATGACTGGGTGCTCTTCCCCGTTCCAGACCTGGGACAATACTGCTCCTAACCCCACATCTGACGCATCACTTTGTACGACAAAGTCTTTAGAGAAGTCGGGTGAGTACAACACTGGCTGGCTACATAAGGCTTGTTTCAAGAATTGAAACGCTGCCTCAGCCTCGGGGGTCCATTTAATCATGACCGACCCTTTCCCTTTCGTCAGGTTGGTTAGGGGCACAGCCTTAGAAGCAAAGTGGGGAATGAAGCGCCGATAATAACCCGCGATTCCCAGAAAGGCTCGTACCTGCTTCTTGCTGTTGGGACGTGGCCAACTCTGGATGGCCTCGACTTTGTTGAGTTGGGGATTTATTACTCCCCTGCCAATGGTGTACCCAAGATATTTGGCCTCCTCCTGCCCAATGGTACACTTCTTGGGGTTAGCCGTAAACCCCGCTTCCCGGATAGAGTCTAGGACTGCTTGCACTTTTGGCAGATGTGAGGCCCAATCTGTGCTATGGACAATTACGTCATCCAGGTAAGCCGCAGCATACTTCCGATGGGGCCTCAGTATCTGGTCCATTTTCCGCTGGAATGTGGCCGGCGCATTCTGTAACCCGAACGGCATTCTCTTATATTGGAACGCCCCGTCTGGGGTTACAAATGCGGTTTTCTCTTTGGCCGACTTGGCCAGGGGAATTTGCCAATACCCTTTTGTGAGGTCAAGAGTCGTCATGTATCGGGCTGTTCCCAGCCGGTCGATCAACTCATCTATACGTGGCATGGGGTAGGTGTCAAATTTTGTAACTTTGTTCAACTGACGAAAATCGTTACAAAATCGCCAGCTCCCATCCGGTTTAGGCACCAACACAATGGGACTAGACCAATCACTTTGGGACTCCTCTATCACCCCTAAGTTCAGCATTTTCTGTACTTCCTCCCGTATTGCCTCCCGTCGGGCCTCTGGGATCCGATAGGGTTTTAACTTTACCCTTTCACCGGGCGGGGTAATGATGTCATGCTCTACCCCAGATGTTTGTCCCGGCAGCTCAGAGAATACCTCCTTGTTGCGAAGCACAAACTCCTTAACCTCCTGTTGTTGGGGTTGTGACAAGGTGGCTGCTATTCCAACCTCAGGAATCACGCAACCAGTTTGAGCTGGTGACCAAGTGTCTGCGACTAGGGACTCTCTATCCCTCCAGGCTTTCAACAGATTAACGTGATAGATCTGTTCGGGCTTTCGCCTTCCTGGTTGTCTGACCTTGTAATTCACTTCGCTCACTTTTTCCATTATCTCATAGGGGCCTTGCCATTTGGCAAGGAATTTACTTTCAACCGTAGGGACAAGTACCAATATCCTATCCCCCGGGGAAAAGGTACGGGTCTTGGCTCCACGGTTGTACACTCTCTGCTGTGCCAACTGCGCTTGGGCCAAATGTTCCTTCACGATGGGCATTACCTGTGCAATTCGATCTTGCATCAGGGCGACATGCTCAATCACACTCCTGTGGGGAGAACTCTCACTTTCCCAAGTCTCCTTGGCAATATCCAACAGCCCTCTTGGGTGTCTCCCATACAGTAACTCAAAGGGGGAGAATCCCGTAGAGGATTGGGGCACCTCCCTAATAGCAAACATCAAATAAGGAAGTAGACAGTCCCAATCCTTTCCATCTCTATCCACCACTTTCTTCAACATTTGTTTTAGGGTTTTGTTGAATCTTTCAACCAGCCCATCGGTTTGGGGGATGATACACAGATGTACGCAATTGCGTCACTTTGAACAATTTACACAGCTCTTTCATAACCCGGGACATAAAGGGTGTACCTTGGTCCGTAAGCAGTTCTTTACAAATACCCACCCGGCTAAAAACAAGAGATAGCTCTTTGGCTATGGTTTTGGCCGAGGTATTTCTGAGAGGGATCGCTTCTGGATAACGGGTGGCATAGTCCATTATAACCAATATGTACTGGTGCCCCCTAGCGGACTTGATTATAGGACCTACCAAATCCATTGCGATTCTCTCAAACGGGACCTCAATGATGGGTAGAGGGACCAGCGGGCTACGGAAATGTGGCATCGGGGCCGACCTCTGACACACAGGGCAGGAGGAACAATAATTTTCTATGTCCTTCATCACCCCAGGCCAATAGAATCTCTGTAATACCCTCTCTCGGGTTTTCTCTGTCCCCAGATGACCTCCAAGAATGTGCCCATGGGCCAACTCCAACACCAACTTCCTGTAAGGTTTGGGCACCACAAGCTGCTCAACGGTTTCTTCTGCCCTTTTTGCCACCCGATACAGTAGGTCCTTCTCTACGCTGAAGTATGGGTAAGTGCAGGTATTATCTGGGTTCACTAACTCGCCATCTATTTCCACTACGTTTTCCCGTGCCTTTATTAGGGCGGGGTCTTTTAACTGTTCTGTGGCAAAATTTTCCCTGTGAACCTCCAGATCAGAAAACTCCACAGACGGTAGGTTTTCGTCTGAGGAGGTGGGCTCCTCTCCAGTTTCTTGAGTCTCCCCTGCCAATACTGACAAGGGAAATTCTGGAGAGTCCTCACCACTCTCAGAGGAGTTCTGGCTATCACATTCCTGGTACATAGGGGCACCAGTGGGGGGCTCAGGATCATCCCACAGTTCCCAGAACTTCGGAAAATCCCTTCCCACAATGGCATCATGCGGTAATTGAGATACTAACCCCACTGGATGAGAGAGGGTACCTTTGGGGGTCTCGAAACACACTGTAGTCACTGGATACTCTCGGGTGTCCCCATGCACACAAATAACAGCTACCTTGCTATTCCCAGAGACCTCTGTTTTAACGAATTCAGCCTTTATCAGGGTCACAAGGCTACCTGAATCCAGCAATACCACAACATTTCTACCATTAATACACATTTTGCATAAATGTTTCTCAGTTCCCCGAATGGCAGTGCATGCGACTGTCGCACACAGCGACTGACGTCTGTCCGTCAGAAAGTCACATTGCATGGGTTCCTCCACAACCGGGCAATTTGCTGCAATATGTCCCGCTTGCCGGCAGCGGTAGCAAACAATCCATTTGGCTGCCTCTTGAGCCCCTGACTTCCCAGGCTGTTCTCGCCAAACTTTGGGCAGAGCTCCCACCCTCTCACTCTCTCCACCCTCACCCCTTGGAATCCTCTTATCCGCCCCTGGGGATGGTCTGGTCTTAGGGTGGAAAGTCCGAGAGTCTCTGGAAGAGGCCGTCAGGTTCTCTGTAGCCAAGTATTTCTCTACACGATCCACAAGACCACCGGCCGTCTCTGGGTCTCCATGGCTTACCCACTTTTGGATGGCAGTAGGAAGAGCTCTAAAAAAAACGATCCATTACAACACGTTCCACAATCTCTGGTGCGGACAAAGTCTCTGGCTGTAGCCACTTCCTGCTCAGGTGAATGAGATCATACATTTGAGACCTGGGGGGTTTTCCAAGCTGGAAAGTCCAGTTATGCACACGCTGAGCCCGGACAGCCAGGGTGACACCCAGCCTTGCCAATATTTCAGCTTTTAGCATCACATAGTCTTTTGCTTGGTCAGGCTCTAGGTCATAGTAAGCCTTCTGCGATTCACCAGTTAACAGAGGAGCCACCAGTCCAGCCCACTGCTCCTCAGGCCACTTTTCTCTTTCAGCAGTCCTTTCAAATGTGGTCAAAAATACCTCTGGATCATCCTCTCCAGTCATTTTTGTCAATAAACGACTCACCCCAAAGGACGCGGTATTAGTGGGACGGCTTTCCTCACTGGTCTGCGGACGTTGCTGCACTACTGCTTCCATTTGTTGTAGTCTCTGCTCTTGCTTCTGTAACAGGTCTATGAAGCGGGCCTCAGATTGCTGCTGGGCTTGTTGCTGAGCTTCCAGACTCTGTTGGTGAGCTTGCTGCTGGGCTGCAAGGCTCCTTTGCAAACCTGCATTTGTCTGCTGTTGATTGGCATTTGCTAGAGCCAGCTGTTTCAGTATCTCCTCCATGCTGGCTTAAAAAAAACTGCCTGCATTCTCCACCAACTGTGAGGGGGTTAGCTCGGCAGCGGGTGTGTGTGACCCCCGGGATGGGCTCCCCACACAAAAACAGGCCCAGCAAACGGAGGTTGTGGTTTTCAAAATCAAAAAGGTGCGGTTTATTTTCTATTTACAGTGACAAAACACAGCAAAGCAAAAGAAACATAAACAAAATAAATCCTGGTCAACTTGACCTCTGACTAAACATACAGGTTTCCTAACTAACAACTGGGATCAGCCTAGTGCTGTCCTAGTCCCTAAGTCCCTGGTTTTAAATGTCCAAGCAAATAGCCACACAGGCTTTGTCTCACCGCACAGGGGTTCACTCTCCCTAGACAGTCCACACAGGTCTGGTTCCAGGCATGAGCAAACACCTAATTAATCTGGGAGTTCTTATAGAGGCCTAAATGAGCTGACAAGCTTCAGCTGGTCTCATCAACTCCCTGTCTGCACGACGCCCCACACTCTCCCTAGAGGTATGAGTCATCCATGAGCCCACTAGCCTCAGCTGGGCTTATACAACTCTCCACCTAGTTGTATAAGTCGGCGTAAAGCCTGAATCTGGGCGAAATATATCTACCCCCCTGGATGCAACCAGGTGACTTTACCTTCCTGCTGTCACAATATATACAGTGCTATGCAAATGATTTAGGCAGGTGTGAAGACATGCTGTAATGTAAGAATGCTGTCAAAAAATCATATTTTAATTGTTTATTTTTTTATCAATTTAAAAAATGCAAAGTAAGCGAACAGAATAAAAATCTAAATCACATCAATATTTGGTGTGACTACCCCTTGGCTTCAAACCAGCATTGATTTTTACACTTGCACAAAGTCAGAGATTTTGTAGGGTTAAAGTCAGGTGTATGATTAATCAATTATACTAAGCAGGGCTAATGATCATCAATTTCATGTGTAGGTTGAAACACATTCATTAACAGAAACAGCTATGTAGGAGGCTTAAACCTGGGTGAGGAACAGCCAAACTCTGCTACGAAGGTGAGGTTGTGGAAGAGAGTTTCATTTTACAGATCATACACCATGGCAAGCCTGAGCACAGCTACAAGACACAAGGTAGTTATTGTGCATCAGAAAGTTCTCTCCCAGGCAAAGATTTCATGCAGAATGGGGTTTCAAGATGTGCTGTTCAAGAAGCACAAAGAAACGGGCAACCTTGAGGTCCGTAGAGGCAGTGGTTGGCCAAGGAAACTTAATGCAGCAGATGAAAGACACATCATCCTTACTTCCCCTCCAAATTGGAAGATGTCCAGAAGTGCCGTAAGCACAGAACTGGTGTACTCAGTAGGACCCAGGTAAACCCATCTACTGTCAGGAGAAGTCTGGGCAGAAGTGGTCTTCATGGCAGAATTGCGGCCAAAACGCCATACCTCCAATGTGGAACTCAACTATGCATGAAAACGGGAACTGGAGTGCAGAAAAATTCCAGCAGGTGCTCTGAACTGATGAGTCAAATTTTTAAGTATTCGGCTCAGTAGGAGAGAGTTTGTTCACCGAAGGGCTGGAGAGCGGTACAATAATGAGTGTCTGCAGGCAACAGTGAAGTATTGTATGAAAAAGTATCCTGTTCTCTTCGTATGCTTTATTTGTGTGAAATCCCTGGTGTTCCTGCCCGTCACTCTGCTTTCCTATTAAAAAATGTCCGCACTAAGCAGGAGAGCACAGCGTGGTCAGTTATCTAGCTATGCTGGTAACCTTTCACTGGGAAGATTAGGGTGCTGCAGTTTCTCTTCCCCCTATACAGCTAAGAACAGAGGGAAAAATTATTTCTTATTAAAAGGGGTAAAAGGGTATTTATATAATTTTGTTTTTATATCTATACACATATGTTTTTTCATTTCTCAAATGGGTTGTTTTACAAGGTGAGGGTTTACAATTACTTTAAGTGTTACTAAACCCTTATTTTAAAAATAAATAAAAATAACAAACATGTTTATACTTACCTGCTCTGTGCAATGGTTTTGCACAGAGCAGCTGCAATCCTTTTCTTCTGGGGTCCCCCGCCACCACTCCAGGCCCCTCCTCTACATCAGGTGCTCCCACAGAAAGTAAATTTCCCTGGGGGCGCACATTGATCTGGCCCCGCCCCCCGCTCCTGTATAACCAAATTTGATTGACAGCAGTGGGAGGCAATCGCTCACACTGCTATCAGTCTGTCCAATGAGGAGAGAGACAGCGGCCGGAGCTGCTGTACTTGTGCACATCGCTGGATCAGATAAGGAAAGGAGCTCAGGTAAGGAAAGGGGGGGGGGTGGGTCTGGGGGGTAGCTGCAGCACAGAAAGTTTTTCACCTTAATGCATAGAATGCACCACTTCTAGACCGCCCAATGTCGTTATATGTCGGTATTTTGAGGTTGAATACCGTTGTTATGGCAGCAGATAGCTTTCATAACCCCGGTATTCTTGAAAATGGCGGGCGGTCCGCCTTCAAATAAAAATGGTCTCTGCGGCGGATTCGCCGCAAGATCACTTTCTTTTTCGTACATCACGGGACAAGAGCGACTTAGTCATTACTAATGGGTTATATAGTTTACCTTCAGGTGCTGGCACTGGCAACTTCCAAACCGGAAGTACCCTCCCCTATATAAGCCCCTCCCATCCGGGAGCACCTCAGTTTTTTGCCAGTGTCTAAGGTGTTGGCCAAAGAGTAACATGTGTTTTCCTGGGCTTGCGTACAGGTTCTTTTACGGGCCTTAGTAAGCTGTTCCGGATCCCACCAAAAAAGCTTCATAGCTAAACGGTCGGTACCCAGGCCTTGCAACAGAAGAGCAAGGTTTTGCCTGTAATGCCTCTCTTAGGAGGGCTGGACCCTGGGATCCAGAGCTCTGGTCATACCCACGACCAAGATGTTTTCTGTGCAGGGTGCTATACAGGTCCAGGGGAGTGGAATCCTTGGGAACCCGGTCCCTGAAGGTTTAATTACAATGCCTGCCGTGATAGGTGAAGTTTGGGCTTCTGTGGACCAAACAGAGTCCTGCGGCGGGGAACAGGTAAGTGGGGGCCCCCAGGAACTTGGTTCTATTGGGGGACCCCCAAGCCTAATTTGTCTTTCTGTCTGTTACCTAATGGTATTCCCGCTAATATCTGTGTATGCCTGTAACTACTGGAAAATGTAAAATTTTAATAGTAGTCAAGAAAAAAAAAAAAAAAAGAGGACCGCGGTACCTGTGTTAAACCACTAGAGGCCGCTGTGGTCCATTTTTTCTTGTCATGTGGATCTTTGGTTTTCTCAAGTCAAAAGATCCAGGCAGTTGGTAAGTTCTCTGTGGGAATCCACTTCCTCTGCCCTGTTGCTGCGCTCATCCACCGCACAGGCCCTCCGGCAAAAAGGGCCCTGGCTCCTAGTCCCTGCTTGGTTTCGAAAAGGGCGCCAATGGCGCACGGGCGCGCGCGTGGGGGCCGCGTGCACGCGCCTCCTATGAAAAAAAAGGGGCGGGGCGGGTGGATGACGCTCGATGCGCGGCGCTTCTGCGCATGTGCAGGCGTCCCAGCATGTGTAAAAGACACAGTACAAGTGTCAGCTGGATGCAAGCAGAGCTAGCAACAAAACGGTGGCACACAGAGGCGGTTGATGCAGGCATCCCCATAGAAAGACACTTTAGTGGACACCAGCTGGTATATAGCAGCAACTGTGTTAGACTATTACCAGCAAAATTGGTGTATGACGACGGGAATACCTCAGCTTTGTGCTTATAGGATATGTCGTCCAGACGCTCTGGAAATAAATCTTCCAAGAAGCGAAAGGGGTCTCCGTCGGGCTCTGAGGATTTTGGGCATGCTGTACTGTGCCAATCTCCCCTGAAATTTCAGAGGTCAGTAGCCGTAGGAACCCCGCAGGAGTACCTGGTACTGCGGCTGTCCCCAGTCCACCTGCTCCTGTATATATAACAGAGGAGGTTTTATCCTCAACTCTGGGAGGATTGGAAGAGAGATTAACAGCATTGATCGCTGCTTCCCTGTCACAGGAAAAGCGCGTCCGATCTCCGTCTCCTCCTGCAGAGTGCCTGTTAGTGGAGGAACAGTCCCAGAGATCGACCTACCTGAAGGGGATCAGGTGAGGTTGATAAAGTTATAGAGGAATCAACAGTGGAAGAACCTTTCTCAGCATCTCAGGCTGAAAGATTATGGGTTCAGTCTCTGACTAACATGGTCCGAGCAGCATTTTAAATGCCTCTGGCGGAACCATCAACCACTACTGTCTCCTCGCTGGGGTCGCTGAAAGCTCCCCAGACTGTCTGTTCCTTCCCAATCCACCCTTTATTGGAAGGGCTTATTTACCAGGATTGGGAGCATCCTGTAAAATATTTACTCCCCCCAAGAGATTTCCAGTGATCTATCCCATGGAGGATAAGTTCATAAAAAAAAAAAAATGGAGGGTCCCTACAGTGGACACAGCCATCTCTTGTGTAAATAAATCACTGACATGTCCAGTAGATAATGTTCCAATGTTCAAAGACCCAATAGATAAAAAATTGGAGTCTTTACTAAAATCTGCTTTCTCTACAGCAAGCATGGTGACACAACCTGCAGTAGCAGCGATTGGAGTCTGCCAAGCAATGAAAGATCAGTTGAAACAAGTCTTAAGGGACTTACCAGATCAGCAGGCTCTTGCCCTAGCTGACCTACCTAGAGCCTTGTGTTGCGGTGGACGCCATAAAGGATACAATCCAACAGGCATCCCGCTTTACGCTGTCTGTAGACATATGCGTAGACTTCTATGGCTCAAAAACTGGTCTGCTGAAGCTCCCTGTAAGAAATTGCTGATTAGCTTCCCATTTCATGGAGAACGCTTATCTGGAGATGATCTGGACAAATATATCCAGAAAACTTCTGCTGGTAAAAGTACACTCTTGCCGGTTAAGAACAAGGGTAGAAGTCCTTCTTTTAAGAGGCCTACTGCTCCAGTCCCTGGCACATCGGCTGTGAAACAGTTCCGACGGCCTCCGCGGTCAAATCCAGGGGGCAGAAATCAGGGACAATCACAGGGTAACAAGAAACCCTGGGTCAAGAGAGGTACAAGTCATGAAGGGTTGCCCCCACTCAATCGGGTGAGGGGAAGACTTCAGTTGTTCACAGAGACCTGGCGGGACACCATCAGAGACAGATGGGTGATCTCCGCAGTAAGTCTGGGATACAGGCTGGAGTTAAAAGACATTCCTCCTGCCCATTTTATAAGGTCAAACGTGCCAAGCCATCCCCAGAAGAGTGGATCCCTCCTTCTGGCACTAGAGCAACTATTGCTCCAAGGGTAATCATGAAGGTTCCCTTGGAAGAAAGTGGGTTCGGGTTTTACTCGAACCTTGTCACAGTCCCCAAACCAAATAGGGACATGAGGCCCATATTAAATATAAAAGGGCTAAACAAGTTCCTACATATCAGGACTTTTTCGGATGGAGTCGATCCGATCGGTGGCCACCGCCCTACAAGGGCAGGAATGGTTAGCCTCGATCGACATAAGGGATGCTTATTTGCATATTCCCATCTGTCCGGCCCACCAGAAATTTCTACGCTTTGCAGTAGAAGGGCGCCATTTTCAGTTCAGAGCCTTACCTTTCGGTCTGGCCACAGCACCACGAGTGTTCATAAAAATTCTGGCCCTACGATTGGCCAAACTAGGAACACAAGGTGTAACGATAATGGCATATCTAGACGACTTGTTGCGGATAGACCACTCAGTGAAAAAAACTAGAAGTGGTCGTTCACAAGATAATCAAGTATCTGGAATCTCACGGTTGCATTATCAACCGAGACAAGTCAGCCCTAAAACCAGTCAAAAGTCTGGAATACTTGGGGGCTAAGACTGGATTCAAATCAGAGAAAGATTTTCTTACCTCCAGAGAAGGTGTCGTCTTTGAAAGATTTGACCCACTTAGTGGGTACAAAAAAGAAAACCATCCATACGCCTGTGTATAAGGCTGCTGGGAAAAAATGGTGGCTTCATTCGAAGCAGTACCCTACGGTCAATTCCATTCAAGGAACTTGCAGAGGGCCATACTGTCAGCCTGGAACAAAAAAGTTCAGGTTTTAGACTTACCAATGTCCCTGTCCCCTTCCGTTTGCAAGAGCCTCCATTGGTGGTTGGTGCCCCAGAATCTGGAAAAAGGGAAACCCTTCAGTCCGGTTTCTTGGAAGGTGGTCACTACAGATGCCAGCCTCATAGGCTGGGGGGCAGTACTGGAGCAATGGTCTCTCCAGGGCAAGTGGTCAGAAGCAGAGAAGGCCCTGCCCATCAATCTCTTAGAGATACGAGCAGCCCGGTATGCCCTAGTAGCATGGACATCCAAACTCCAAGGGTCACCTGTCAGAATTCAATCAGACAATGCCACAGCAGTGGCATATATCAATCACCAGGGTGGCACCAGGAGTCGTGCAGCCCAGAGGGAAGCGAATTGCATCCTGGAATGGGCAGAAAGGTATGTCACAGCCATATCCGCGGTTTTCATCCCAGGAGTGGAAAATTGGAGAGCGGCCTTTTTAAGTCGCCAGCAATTATGCCCGGGGGAATGGTCTCTTCACCCCGAGGTTTTCCAGGCAATATGCCAGTGGTGGGGAACACCGGATGTAGATCTGCTAGCATCCAGATTCAACGCAAAGGTGGACAGATTTGTGTCTCGCACAAAGGATCCCCTAGCTTGCGGTTCGGATGCCCTAGTGTTCCCTTGGGATCAGTTCAAGCTGATATATGCATTCCCACCGCGATTAATCCGCAGAATCAGGGTAGAAAAGAAACCAGTGATTCTGGTGGCTCCAGCGTGGCCCCGAAGGGCATGGTACGCAGAGATTGTAAAAATGTCAGTGGGAAGTCCTTGGACCCTCCCACATCGTCCGGACCTGCTTTCGCAAGGACCAATATACCACCCTTCCTTACCAGCCCTAGGTTTGACGGCCTGGCTATTGAAGCCCACATTCTAAAAAAGAGAGGGCTCTCTAATCCTGTGGTATCTACCATGATCAATGCCAGGAAGCCGGTATCCAGGCAGATCTATTATAGGATCTAGAAGGCGTACATCACGTGGTGTGAGGCCAAGAAATGGCATCCACGTAAGTACGTAATAGGTAGGATTCTGGACTTCCTACAGTGGGCTGTACATAGGAAGCTTGCCTTGAGTACTATCAAGGGTCAGACGGCCTTGTCAATATTTTTTCAAAGGCCCTTGGCTTTGCATTCATTAGTCAAAGCTTTCATACAAGGAGTGATGCGTATTAGCCCTCCGGTTAGTATTCCCATATGTCCATGGGACTTAAACCTGGTTCTGTCGGTTCTACAGAAACAACCATTTGAACCATTGCGGCACATTTCCTTGGTTCTTTTCACCAGGAAATTGATTTTCTTAGTAGCCATTTGTTCGGCTAAAAGAGTATCGGAATTAGCCGCCTTGTCCTGTAAGGAGCCATATTTGGTTGTCCATAAGGACAGAGTAGTATTACGTCCTCATCCAGCCTTCTTCCTAAGGTGGTATCGAGGTTCCATTTGAACCAAGATGTGGTTCTTCCTTCCTTTTTCCCCAAACCTAGTTCGGTAGAGGAAAAGTTATTGCATTCTTTGGATGTAGTAAGAGCAGTTAAAGCTTATCTTAAAGCCACTGCTCAGATTCGTAGAACGGATACTTTGTTTGTTCTGCCGGAAGGCCCCAGAAAGGGTCAGGCAGCATCAAAAATCTACTTTAGCCAAGTGGATTCGACAGGTCATAATGCAAGCCTATGGCTTGAGAAGGAGACCGCCTCCGTTCAAAGTTAGGGCGCACTCCACAAGAGCAGTTGGAACTTCATGGGCAGTGCATCACCAGGCCTCCCTGGCTCAAGTCTGTAAGGCCACAACATGGTCCTTAGTACACACGTTTACTAGATTCTACCAGGTAGACATCAGAAGTCAGGAGGATGTCGCCTTTGGGCGCAGTGTGTTGCAGGCCGCAAAAGAGCCTCATGCCTGATGGCGCCCAGCTTATGTATAGTGTATCCCTCCCCTCATTGGGCATTGCTTTGGGACGTCCCATTAGTAATGACTAAGTCGCTCTGTGTCCCGTGATGTACGAAAAAGAAAAAGGGATTTTTATAACAGCTTACCTGTAAATTCCTTTTCTTGGAGTACATCACGGGACACAGAGCTCCCACCCCTCTTTTTGGGACACTTATTGCTTTGCTACAAAACTGAGGTGCTCCCGGATGGGAGGGGCTTATATAGGGGAGGGTACTTCCGGTTTGGAAGTTGCCAGTGCCAGCACCTGAAGGTAAACTATATAACCCATTAGTAATGACTAAGTCGCTCTGTGTCCCGTGATGTACTCCAAGAAAAGGATTTTACAGGTAAGCTGTTATAAAAATCCCTTTTTTATCTGCCGCTTACCGGAGCCATTGGTAGCGGCGGAGACGATCGGGTTCTTTCCCCTGCGAGGTATGGAGTTGAGTGAGGGAATGATGGCCTCCACTCAACTCCATACCATTGGATGACGGAAGCAAAGTCAAATGTAACTTCTGCCCAATGGTCTTAAAGGGGACATTTTTTTTATAAAAAAAAAAAGATTTCATTTTATTTATTGCATTTAAAGTGGATGTAAACCCCAATTTTTTTTTTTTTTTTTTCTGTCACAATGTAGTGTATAAGATTTCCTATCATCTGTGCCCAGTCTTGCCACAAAGAGTTAATCCAGCTCTGAGCAATCCTCTTTTCTTTTTTCAGTGAGATAAACGGACAAACAGGAGAACTTTTGTTCGTTCCGGCCCCTTGCTGTGAGTGACAGGTTATTTACATATCTTGTGCACTAGCTTTAGACAGGCATTATTTTTTAATTCCCACCCCCACGCCTTTTCTGAAGTCATGTGGTTACTTCTGGATTTTGACTGGATGTTAGTGATCATAGCAGAAGGAATACACAGGAGAAAATGCATGTTGACAAGGGGAGTGTAGAGGTGGGCGGGGAGTCTACTGACATCACAACTCCACCCACCGAGCTCCAGACAACAGATCCACCCACAGAATCTGCAGTTTTTCAGTTCTTATAACAGACAGAGGGGAGACATTTGACAGATAAGGATACATGCAGGAGGCATATCCTTATAGATCAGCACTATGGCAGTAGTTTAGAAAGGATGAGAGGGGGTTTACATCCACTTTAAGTGTATTGCATTAACCACTTCAACACCAGGCTTTTTTTACCACCTCAATACCGGGCCTCTTCTCTCCTACATGTACAAATCATCATTCTTTTGCTAGAAAATTACTCAGAACCCCCAAACATTATATATGGTTTTTTTAGCAGACACCCTAGGGAATAAAATGACGGTCATTGCAACTTTTTTTCTTGCACGGTATTTGCGCAAAAATTTTTCAAACGCCTTTTTTGGGAAATAAATGGTTTCATGAATTAAAAAATAACAAAACAGTAAAGTTATCCCAATTTGTTTTGTAAAATATGAAAGATAATGTTACGCCAAGTAAATAGATACCTAACATGTCACGCTTTAAAATTGCGCACACTCATGGAATGGCGCCAAACTTCGGTACTTAAAAATCTCCATAGGCGACGCTTTAAATTTACAGGTTACCAATTTAGAGTTACAGAGGAGTTCTAGTGATAGAATTGTTGCACGCGCTCTAACGCACGCGGCGATACCTCACATATGTGGTTTGAACGGCGTTTACATATGTGGGAGGGATTTACGCGTGCGTTCGCTTCTGATCGCGAGCTACCCGGGACAAGGGCATTTAATTTTTTTTTTTATTATTATTATTTTTTTTTACTATGTAAACATCCCTTGTAATAGGAATGGTGTGTGACAGATCCTCTTTATGGAGAGATGCGGGGTCAATAAGACCCCACATCTCTCCTCCAGGCTGGAAAGCATGAGATCGTGAAAAAAAATTCACCGATCTCATGCTTACTAGCCGCAATGGCGGCTTTGTTTACTTTTGAGAACCCAGGCGTGACATCATCACATCACGCCCGGGCCTCCGACAGTTATAGAGATGAGTGGTGACCATCTGGTCACCACTCATCTCTATGCTTTCTATCCAGTGCTGGACGATTCATTCTCCGGGCCCCCGATGGCACGGGAGAACCCGGAGAAGCACCGGATGGTGGCGGGAGGGGGGTGTCCCCTCCTTCCGCCTATAAGAACGATCAAGTGGCGGAACCGCCGCTTTGATCATTCTTATTGTGCGCAGAATCGCCGGCAGAATAGAAGGATATCTGAATGATGCCTCTAGCTGCAGGCATCATTCAGATATACCCCCACAAAGCCCAGGACATCATATGACGTTCACCCAGGATGGGAGATCCCATCTGTGGACGTCATTTGACTATGGGCGGGCAGTATTGAAGTGGTTAAAGAGGTCCTGTCATGCTTTTTTCTATTATAAGGGATGTTTACATTCCTTGTAATAGGAATAAAAGTTATCCCAACATTTTTTTTTTAAACCAGTGTAAAAAAAACAAAAAAAAGTTAAATAAGAAAAAAAATGTTTTAAAGCGCCCCATCCCGCCATGCTCTCGCGCAGAAGTGAACGCATACGAAAGTTGCGCCCACATATGTAAACGGTGTTCAAATCACACATGTAAGGTATCGCCGCGATCGTTAGAGCGAGAGCAATAATTTTAATAAAATACCTCCTCTGTAACTCAAAACTGGTAAGCTGTATAAAAAAAATTAACTTTGCCTACGGAGATTTTTAAGTGTCAAAATTTGTCGTCATTGCACGAGCGGGCGCAACTTTGAAGCATGACATGTTGGGTATCAATTTACTCGGCGTAACGTTATCTTTCACAATATAAAAAAAAATGGGCTAACTTTATTGTTTTCTATTTTTTTTTCTTCAAAAAAGTGTATTTTTTCGCAAAAAATTCGCATTTGTAAGACCGCTGCACAAATACGGTGTGACATAAAGTATTGCAATGACCGCCTTTTTATTCTCTAGGGTGTCTGAATAAAATATATATTATGTTTGGGGGTATGTAAGTAAGTAATTTTCTAGCAAAAAAAAATAAAAAATTTTTAAAAGTGTAAAAAATAGGCCCGGTCCTTAAGTGGTTAAGGGGAAAAACCTTAAGGCTTTGGAACCACTTTAAGCCTTAGCTGATCTGAAAATGGAAGGGTTTTTCAACTAGGTGGCTATGATTGACCTCACAAACTCATGGAACATAGCTTTAAGCTTTTTACAGCTGGCTGGAAATGATATACCGGTATATAGTCATATAATGCATTAATTCATATATACATTTCAAGAAAATGAAAAATGTTTTTATGTTTATGTTATTGATTGGAGATGAAGTGCATGCAAAAACCTACTGTGCCAGCTTATCTCATGTGAAAAAATAGCACATGAAAGGACTTTTTTCCCAAGAAAGCCTCTCATGTACCTAAGCTTCTATATAAAAAACATCTTACATACAGGCTTCTGGCATTGCATTATAATAACACCACAGAGCGGTTAGAAATCAAGGCACAGGATCTACATATAGCGTAATAATATTGCGCCTGATCTCCCGGACTTTGGGGACCCGGTACTGGCCGGCCGTAGGTCCCCTGGTGTACAAAGTTTGTTGTCCGGGGGATCTACCAACCTACCCTAATCCTGAGCACTAACCCTGTCATAATACTAACTCCAACCCTGAAACCCAACCCTAACCTTAAACCCTAACCCTGACAGCAAACCTACCCTAATCCTGAGCACTAACCCTGTCCTAATACTAACTCCAACCCTAAAACCCAACCCTAACTTCAAACCCTAACCCCAACCCTACCCTAACCCTAAGCACTAACCCTGTCCTAATACTAACTCCAACCCTGAAACCCAACCCTAACCTCAAACCCTAACTCTAACAGCAACCCTACCCTAATCCTGAGCACTAACCCTGTCCTAATACTAACTCCAATCCTAAAACCCAACCCTAACCTTAAACCCTAACCCTGACACCAACCCTACCCTAACCCTAAGCACTAACCCTGACCTAATACTAACTCCAACCCTGAAACCCAACCCTGACCTCAAACCCTAACCCTGACACCAACTCTACATTAACCCTAAGCACTAACCCTGTCCTAATACTAACTCCAATCCTAAAACCCAACCCTAACCCTGACACCAACCCTACCCTAACCTTAAGCACTAAAACTATTCTAATACTAACTCCAACCCTGAAACCCACCCCTAACCTCAAACCCTAACCTTGACACCAACCCTACCCTAACTCTAAGCACTCACCGTGTCCTAATACTAACTCCAACCCTAAAACCCAACCCTAGCCTCAATCCCTAACACTGACACCCAGAGGTGGCTCTAGGCTTTGTGAGGCCTTAGGCAAAACCTAGACATGAGGCCCCACTTACGCCCATAATGGGAAAAATAATTAAATCAATAAAAAATGTAACTGTATAAATTGCATACATTAAGAGCTTTAAAGTGTTGGTGTCAGTGCTTCTATCTCAGTGCTGGTGTCAATGTCTCTATCTCAGTGCTGGTGTCAGTGTCTCATTTTTTTCTTATTGTTTTTTGTGGTTATCTCACTCAAGCTGCTGCCTTTGATTTTTAACCTGTTTTGAGTCAGCGCGTTTTTTTCCATTTTTCCTGACACCAACCCTACCCTAACCCTAAGCACTAACCCTGTCCTAATACTAATTTCAACCCTGAAACCCAACCCTAACCTCAAACCCTAACCCTGACACCAACCCTAAACTATCCCTAATCACTAACCCTATTCTAATACTAACTCCAACCCTGAAACCCAACCCTAACCTCAAACCCTAACCCTGACACCAACCCTACCCTAACCCTAAGCACTAACCCTGTCCTAATACTAACACCAACACTAACCCTACCCTAACCTTAAGCACTAACCCTGTCCTAATACTAACACCAACACCAACCCTACCCTAACCTTAAGCACTAACCCTGTCCTAATACTAACTGTGACCCTGAAGCCCAACCCTAACCCTGACACCAACCCTATCCTAACCTTAGTGCTCCTGACCATCAACAACTTTCTGTTTGCACACTAATGTTCTGGATTGGTTTACATTGCCATATTGTGTAGCTGTGTGTGGCAGTAATAATCCGGTTGATTTACTAAAGCTGAAAAGTGAAAAATCTGGTGCAGCTTTGCATAGAAACCAATCAGCTTCCAGGTTTTATTGTCAAAGCTTAGTTGAACTAGCTGAAGTTAAAAGCTGATTGGCTGCCATGCACTGCTGCACCAGATTCTTTGTGCACCAGTTTTAGTAAACCTCCCCCAATGTGTCTTCTTTCCACACATCCAATCTGTACCTTAAACCCCTTTCACACGACTGTTCCGATCAGGTTCACCTGTCAGTTTTTCAGGCGGATCTGATCGGACGGTCCATTCACCCCTAGGGACCAGCGAGTGTAAACAGATAGAGGGCAGTTGGGCGTAAACAGACAGCGGAGTTGGTTTACACCTGGCCACCCATAGAGCAGAGCAGGCTCTGTCCTTTTCCGCTCTGCAGAAACAGAGCGGCCATGAACCTGTCATCCGCCTGCTCTGCTATCTGCATTTTTAGTGGGTCCATACCAGTCCGAACTGTGGTTTAGGGCTTGCCGGCCCACTTTTATTAAACAAAATTAAAATCCAACAAAACCATTGCCCACACAAGGTTGTTTTGCCTTTAAAACATGAAATGACAAAAAACGAGCCATCTGTCTCTCTCTTCAGCAGTACCGCTGGTTGGGCTCCAAACCCCGGCCTTTGCCTTTTTATTAGTCCCTCAGACTGTCTCACACAGCACCCCTGTGTTCCTATGATCCTTTCTAAGCTCACCCAGCTCTTCTTGTTCTCTGGGCTCTCCTGGCTCTCTTAGCCTTCTTAGATGCAGCATCCTGCTGTATGGACTCACTCCCTGGCCTTTCCATAGGGGGTCTCCTGACATCTGGGCTCTCTCACTCCCCTAAGATCCCCAGATCCCCTCAGTCCCCTGGACTCATCTAGTTGTCTCAACTCATTCAGTCCCCCAAATTCGCTAAGTCGTCTCGACTGTCCCATCCGTATGGACAAGGAATCTTTTATCTTCAGCATGTGGAGCACACATGTCTCCTAATGGGAGCCGCGAGCTATGCCCAAGCCTGTTATTATAAAGGCTGTGTGTACCTGTACACACACCCTGCTGATCTTCAGCAAGATCTGGACACTGGGTTGGAGACGTCTTCCCTTCTAAAACTCTTCAAAGTCTCCAAACTCC
Organism: Rana muscosa; assembly: GCA_029206835.1. Taxonomy (NCBI): domain Eukaryota; kingdom Metazoa; phylum Chordata; class Amphibia; order Anura; family Ranidae; genus Rana; species Rana muscosa. The sequence goes on from CM055117.1 coordinate 1,073,898,216, forward strand.
TGGAACCCAGTCCAAGAATACCAAAACCTGGAGAAAACCTCAGATTTCTGGGTTCTACAAGGATATTAAGAGCTACACAATATGCATATGTGCAAACCCTGTGTCACTTCTACTTCCAACTTCACAGTTGCAGGGCCTCGCAATGTCATCAATGTGATCATTTTTTTTCCTAGCAATAGAACATTCTTTTTTCTGACACCCATACCTTGTAATTAACTATGGTACCTTATGACCTGACATTTTCAGTTTGTACTGTGTAATAGCAAATGGCACTTATTAGGATCGAGCTGACAGCTGCCACTGCCAATGCTACTGCCGCCACTGTTCATTTCATTAACCATGCATGGGGGCAGCAAACTGGGGGGATCCTTTGGTGTTTCCCAGTGCTGATGTCCCCTCAAGTAACAATATACTATGATCGCTGTAGAGGAGCTGCTTCTCACATCTGTCAATGGAACTGACTCTATCTATGACCATTAATAATGACAGTGAGTCAGTTATGGTGTAATTACACCGTCAAATTTAATCTCTTGCTAAAGAGCAACTTAACTGCAGTGTTATAGGTGGCAGAGACTAAAAGCATTTTTCATTGTGTAGCAATTTGGCATACATTTTTACCATCATTAGTAGAAATGCTTTCATCTTGTATAAGTTCATTTATACATTTTCAAAATGTTTTAGGCCACTTAACCCATTCTCACTAACAATCAGAATATTAACAAGAACAAATCCCTGTTCAGAGGATATGATAATAAATGTCCTCCTTTTGAGAGCCACAAGTCGGTACTTTGCACAGCTAGTGGCACTTAATTGCAACTCTCATTGACCATTTCCACTGTTGGACCAGTATTACACAGTCATGTTGTCATGAATGGCTGGAGGCTTCATTGACAAAATTAGCCTTCAGTCTGCAGCTGCCAATGCAGACTGAGGGTGACCGTGTTCATCTTAGTACTGTAAATTACTAAAATATACAATTACAGTATTAAAAAACAAAAACAAATTATATACAGTATATATACTGTATATGTCCTACAGACTGCAAAAAAAGATTTAGAAATGTGAGTTGTTGTCAAGCACCGTATTTATCGGCGTATAACACACGCCGGCGTATAACACGCACCCCAAGTTTAGGAGGGAATTTTAAGGAAAAAAACTTTTAGGAGGGAAGTTTAGGAAAAAAATAACTTACATTTAAATGCCCATCAATGCAGTGTCATTTGCAGCCTTGTCAGTGAAGCCTTGCCCCAGTGTCCATTGCAGCCTTGCCCCAGTGCAGCCTTGCCCCCAGTGTCCATTGCAGCCTTGCCCCCAGTGTCCATTGCAGCCTTGCCCCCAGTGTCCATTGCAGCCTTGCCCAAATTTAAAATTGGCGCCGCCGAGATCGCCGCCGAGACTGGGTGGAGCGGAGCAAACGCCGCAGAGATCGCAGGAACTGGGTGGAGCCGAGATACACATAGCCGAGTGTACTCGGCTGTTCTCGGCTCCGCTCACAGTCTGGGGTTGGGTCCTATGTTACTGGGGGTCAGTTGTTGCTGGGAGGGATCTAGTGATGCTGTCTGTAGGGAAATCTGTTGTTTCTGCTGCGGGTCTATTGTTACTGGAGGGGAGGGGGTATTTTGTTGCGGGTGGTCTATTGTTGCTGGGGGGATCTATTGTTTCTGGCTGCATGTGATCTGTTTTTACCGCTTTTCTTGTTATCATTAATTAATTCCATACCACAATTGTTACATGGTTCTTTATTCTCTAAAAGGCGCAGTACTGGGAGTTGGAAGCAAGGAATGGTGCAGGGGTGGGTAGGGGGTGGAGACCAGGGGTGACTCAAAAATGGGAAGTTCCTTCACCTATTGTCTGAGAAAAAAAGCCCTGCCTGTAGGTAAAATTAATATCTCCTAAACGTGCACCGATTAGGAGATATTCACCCTGCATGCAGCCAGTGACATCACTGGCGCATTCGCTCTGAAGGTCCGGCATACCTTGGTGGAACTTCAGAGCTGCTGCGCGCATGTGCGGGAGTGACTTTATCGCGGCTCTGGCCAATCACATAGCCGAAGCTCGCAAACCCAGAAGAAAGACGGGGGACATATCAGCCCTCTCAGCGTTGACTTTACAGTGCTGGAGGGCTTCGTTCCAAGGTGAGTATTTCATAACGTGCTAGTATGTGATGCAAACTAGCATATTATGCCATTGCCTTGCAGGGTTTTTATTTGAACATCCACGGTTTACAACCATTTTAACTGATGAATACTGAAAATGTTGGTTTGGGTATCTCAGGGAGTCAGGATTAATGTACAAACCACTTCCCGCCCAAGGACGTCATATGATGTCTTTGGGAATATCTGAATGATGCCTTCATTCAGATATCTTTGTTTTCAGCCGGCGAATCTGTGCCCCATAAGAACGATCATAGCGGCAGTTCCGCCGCTTGATCGTTCTTACAGGCGATGGGAGGGGACATCCCGCCGCCATCCGGAGCTTCTCCGGGCTCTCCTGTGCCATCGGGGACCCAGAGAAAGAATTGTCCGCCGCTGGATGACGACCATCTCTATGACTGTCGGAGGCCCGAATGCAGCGTTTTAACGTCACATCTGGACTGCGATTGTAAACAAAGCCGCGACCGCGGCTGGTAAGCATTAAATCATGAATTATTTTTTTATCTTATGCTTTCCAGCCTGGAGGAGAGATATTGGGTCTTATTGACCCGCATCTCTCCATAAAGAGGACCTGTCACGCACCATTCCTATTACAAGGGATGTTTACATTCCTTGTAATTGGAATAAAAGTGATCAAAAAGAAAAAATGTAAAAGAGAAAGTGTAAAAATAAAAAAAAATAAAGTAAAATAAACAATAATTTTTTTTTTTTAAACGCCCCTGTCCCAGATGGCTCGTGCTCAGAAGCGAACGCACACGTAAGTCCCGTCCCACATATGTAAACGCTGTTTAAACCACACATGTCAGGTATCACCGCGTGTGTTAGAGCACGAGCAACAATTCTAGCACTAGACCTCCTCTGTATCTCTAACCTGGTAACCTGGTAAACTGGTAAAACTAAAACGTCACCTATGGAGATTTTTAACTTAGCCGAAGTTTGGCGCCATTCCATGAGTGTACGCAATTTTAAAGCGTGACATATTGGGTATCTATTTACTCAGCGTAACATCATCTTTCACATTATACCAAAAATTGAGCTAACTTTACTGTTTTGTTATTTTTTAATTCATTTTTTTCCAATAAAAACGCGTTTGAAAAATTGTTGCGTGAATACTGTGCGAGATAAAAAGTTGTAACGACCGCCATTTTATTCCCTAGGGTAACTGCTAAAAAAAACGTATATAATGTTTGGGGGTTCTGAGTAATTTTCTAGCAAAAAATTATGATTTTTACATGTAGGAGAGGAGTGCCGGTATGAAAGTGGTTAAAACCACTTAAGGCCTCGAGCACAGTGGAGGTTTTTACAGCTGCTGTTTTTGGCTCAGGTGTTTTCTTTCTGAAAGCTTAAAAACGCTGAAAAACGCGGCAATGTTCTGCATTTCTCAGCGTTTTTGATTCATACATTTTTGTGGGAGTATAGTCCTGCTAAAAAACGCTACAGCTGAAAAATAAAAATAAAAAACGCTGAAAAACGCATTCTATAGCTACAGCTTTCTACAGCTAACGCTACTGGTGTTTTTATAAAGTCCAGTGTGCATGGGGCCTAATGACCGGCCCATAATATAGCTTTACTGCTACAGGGCAGCCGCTCTGCACAGAATCATGTGTATATGTCCGTGATTCTGCATTTTTGGATAGGAGGTACGCGTGAGCGCCCTCCTGCCCGGCTGTACTATGATTCATCACAGCACAAGCCGATCACTGGGTCCTGGGCAGCGATTGACTGCTGGCACCCAGCAATCAGCTCTGAATCTTACAGAACACAGTTCTGTGAATGTAAACACAGTACAGAGCTGTGTTCTGTGACAGAGGGTCTAGTTGCTTATTCATTCCCTGCTATGCAAACAACCAAACAACCAGATCCCCAGTAAAAGCAGCATACAGTACACACACACACGTGTTAGGCACACATTTAACCCCTTGATCACCCTAGATGTTAACAACTTCCTGCCCAGTGTCATTAGTACAGTCACAGTGCATCTTATTATCACTGATCCCTGTAATAATAGCACCCACTACCACTTCCCACCATATATCCATTTTGATCACTGTAATAATAGCACCGGTGATGTCAGTGGCAGTTAGTTAGTTCCTACAAAGTGTCAGTTAGTGTCAGATTTCAGTCCCATTATAAGTCGCTGATTGCCCCATTACTAGTATAAAAAAATAAAAATATTCCAGTATAATGTATATCCCATAGTCTGTAGTGGCTATAACTTTCACACAAACCAATAAATATACACTTATTGGGATTTTGTTTTCCAAAAATAAGTAGCAGAATACATTTTGGCCAGAATGTATTAAGAGTTTTTATTATTTTTTTATTTTTTTAAGGGATATGTTTTATAGTACAACATTTTTTCTATTAAAAAAACAATAAAAAACGCAGAGGTGATCAAATACCACCAAAAGAAAGCTCTATTTGTGTAAAAAAAAAAAAGATATACATTTTGTTTGGGTATAGCATTGCATGACAGTGGAATTGTCAGTTAAAGCAGAGTTCCACACACATTTTTCACTCCCCACCATCCAGTACTAATGTGCATCCTTAAAATTAATTGGCAATTTATTAGTTTGTTTTCTTTTCACTTACCGTATATACTCGAGTATAAGCCAAGTTTTTCAGCCCTTTTTTTAGGGCTGAAAGTATACCCCTCGGCTTATACTCGAGTCAGTACCTGAAAATCTTCTTATTCCGCGGCCGGCGTCCATTGTGTAAATCTCGCGGCTTTCTTCTGGTCCCTTCCGCGATAGGCGTTTCCAGCAAACCCCATGTTGAGTGTTGCGCCTATCATGGACGTTCTCTTGTCCGACGTCCGTGATTTGCGGAACACTAAACACAGTGCCTGCTGGGAAATGGAGTCCGAGAATGAGAGGATCTCTGTGATAGGCGCAACACTCAACACAGTGTTTGCTGGAAATGCCTATCACGGAAGGGACCAAAAGAAAGCCGCGAGATTTAAACAATGGACGCCGGCCACGGAATAAGAAGATTTTCAGGTACACTGACTGACTCGGGCACAGGGAGGCTGCAATGGACACAGGGAGGCTGCAATGGACACAGTAAGGTGGCAATGGGCACAGTGAGGTGGCAATGGGCACAGTGAGGTGGCACAGTGAGATGGCAATGGGCACAGTAAGGTTGGGCAATTGGCACAGTGAGGTGGCAATGGGCACATTTCCCCCCTAGTCTTATACTCGAGTCAATATGTTTTCCCAGTTTTTTGGGGTAAAAGTAGGTACCTCGGCTTATACTCGGGTCGGCTTATACTCGAGAATATACGGTACCTTATTTATGCCTAAATCTAATTTCACTTCCTCCTTTAGCTGCCACGGTGCCGTATGTCATTTTCAGTTTTGCATTGGCTTCTGGGAGATCTTGGTCAGCTTGGCATGGCACGGCTCCAGTAACATTTAACATTGGCATCTATTGAAATTCTTGGTCAGCTTTGCATGGCACGGCTCCAGTAACATTTAACATTGGTGTCTATGGAAATTCTTGGTCAGCTTGGCATGGCACGGCTCCCGTAACATTTAAAATTGACGCCTATGGAAATTCTTGGTCAGCTTGGCATGGCATGGCTCCAGTAACATTTAACATTCGCATCTATGGAAAAATCTTGGTCAGCTTGGCATGGCAAGCTGACCAAGATTGCACAGCACTGCACATGCACGAGATCAGCAGGTGCATGCTGGGTAGCCAGCATGCACGGAATCCAGGAAGAAGGACACTGCTTCAGATGCCCACACTGTCCACACTCCTCATTGGCTGACTGACTTTGACTGACAGCAGCGGGAGCCAATGGCGCCGCTGCTGTGTCTCAGCTGATCAGGAAGGAGAGTCCCGGGATGGCCGAGGCAGTCGTGGACATCGCTGGATAGAGAGGGGGCTCAGGTAAGAATTAGGGGGGCTGAGGGAGGCTGCTACACACAGAAGGCCTTTTAGCTTAATGCATAGAATCCATTAAGATAAAAAAAATCTGACTTTACAACCACTTTAAATACTGCCAAAAGAAGGCTCTATCTGTCTCAAAAAAATGTAATACAGATTCATTTGGGTACAGTGTTTCATGACAGTACAGTAATACAGCACTGAAAAATGAATAATAGTCTGGTAATGAAGGGATATTACAGGCTGGTAATCAAGTGATTAAAACAACTTCAAAGTTTTTTAGATAGGCAAAAAAATTATAGAGTTATTGTAAATTTAGCCAATGCATATTGACATGTCTGGATTTTAAAGAGTTAACAATGGCTAAGAACCTTCCAGTGCCTATGAAGCCTGCAATACACTAAAGCCCTTCTGGTTTCTGCACGTTTACAGGCCGAGAAAAAAAGGATTATATTGACTTTTTTATTACCGTATAAGCCGAGTTTTTCAGCCCTTTTTTAGGGCTGAAAATACCCCTCTCGGCTTATACTCGAGTCAGTGTACCTTGGGCGTCCGTTTTTTTAAAACTCGCGGCTTCCTCCTGGTCCCGTCCCGCTCCGTGATAGGCGTTTGACACTGTGTTCCGCTACCGCCCATCACGGAGGTCCTCTCATCCTCGGACTCAGTTTCCCAGCAGACACTGTGTTCAGTGTTCCGCCTATCACGGACCTTCTCTTGTCCAAGGATGAAAGAACGTCCTTGATTGGTGGAACACTAAACACAGTGTCTGCTGGGAAACGGAGTCCGAGGATGAAAGAAGGTCCGTGATAGGCAGAACACTGAACACAGTGTCTGCTGGGAAACTGAGTCCGAGGATGAAAGAACGTCCGTGATTGGCGGAACACTGAACACAGTGTCTGCTGGGAAACTGAGTCCGAGGATGAAAGAAGGTCCGTGATAGGCGGAACACTGAGCACAGTGTCAAACGCCTATCACGGAACAGGACGGGACCAGGAGGAAGCTGCGAGTTTTAAAAAATGGACGCCCGCAGCACAGCCTGTCAAGAATTTCAGGTACGCTGCAATGGGCACAGTGAGGTTGTAATGGGCACAGTGAGGTAATGGGCACAGTGAGGTAATGGGCACAGTGAGGTTGCAATGGGCACAGTGAGGTTGTAATGGGCACAGTGAGGTTGTAATGGGCACAGTGAGGCGTGCAAATGGGCATTGTTGACCCTCTTTTCCACTTACAGTAGCTGCTGCATTATCACCCTCGGCTTATACTCGAGTCAATACGTTTTCCCAGTTTTTTGTGCTAAAATTAGGGCCTCGGCTTATACTCGGGTCGGCTTATACTCGAGTATATACGGTACGTATATTTCTGACCATTGCTATATGCATCCATAAATTAATGTTTATGGCCCCTGAGGGCCAAACATTTCTGCCTTGGAAGTGTGATTTATTTTATCAGACCTTTTACACTATTGTTTAATTTCAGTTTGCTGGAAATAAATGCGGCCTGTAGGCACTGAATATTTGACAATCCTAAGCATGTATGTCTTAGAACATTACCGTCTATGCTAAACAAAACAATCCTTTTTCTACCTTTGCAATCTGTTAGCATGAAGGAGCCGAGTTTAATAAATTATCAAGTTAAATAAAATGTTACTTTAGGAAATAGAAATTGCATATTTAGGAGGCAGAATGGGAAAAGACATATTAAGCAATTACATTTCCAATTGCGATCAGACAGTTATTAAAAAAATAATAACAAAATGCAGAGTGCTAGCAAAGCACAAAAATAAATACACAAAATGTAGAGAATATGTAAAAAATAAGTTAACAAAGAACAGAATTATAGATTGTTGCGGCAGATAAACAACATGCCATCTCTATAGCTAAAGATGAACTTAAACAGGAAAAAAGTGCAAAGCGTGATTTAACATTTTGGAAAAAAACATAAATGGACTTTTTTTTTACAACAGGAGTTAGGCCTCATGTACACTGCTGTTGCTAAATGGACGTTTAGGAGCAGTTGGGCATTTTTTTCAACTGCTCCTGAACTCTCCTCTATGTTATCTTATCAGTACATGTACACGGGGTCGTTTATTGTTCTTTCATAGGCAGTCGAGTTTAGAGGCTTTTTTTGGAAAGCAAAAAAATGGGTTCAGAAGCTAAATTTAGAGGCATTTCAAGCGCCAAGCGCTTCTAAACGCGGCCAAATGTGTTTGGCCGCATTTAGCTTGCAGGCGTTTTTCATTTTTGGCTATTTTGAAAAAAAAAAAACGGCAAAACGCTGCTAAATGCAGCATGTAGACACGGCAAAACTGATGTTTTAACCACTTAAGCCCCGGACCATTTGGTAGCTAAAGGACCAGAGGTGAATTCAGAATTTTGCACTGCGCTGCTTTAACTGTAAATTGTGCGGACATGCAATGTTGTACCCAAACGAAATTTGCGTCCTTTTCTTCCCACAAATAGAGCTTTCTTTTAATGGTATTTGATTGCCTCTGCGATTTTTATTTTTTGCGATATAAACGGAAAAAGACCGAAAATTTTGAAAAAAAATGATATTTTCTACTTTTTGTTATAAGAAAAATCGAATAAACTCAATTGTAGTCATACATTTAGGCCAAAATGTATTCAGCCACATGTCTTTAGTAAAAAAAATTTCAATAAGCGTATATTTATTGGTTTGCGCAAAAGTTATAGCGTCTACAAACTAGGGTAAAATGGCAGGGCAGTACAAAACCCCCCCAAATGACCCCATTTTGAAAAGTAGACACCCCAAGGAAATTGCTGAGAGGCATGTTGAGCCCATTGAATATTTTTTTTTTTGTCCCAAGTGATTGAATAATGACAAAAAAAATAAAAAATACAAAAAGTTGTCACTAAATGATGTATTGCTCACACATGCCATGGTTATATGTGGAATTGCACCCCAAAATACATTCTGCTGCTTCTCCTGAGTACGGGGATACCACATGTGTGGGACTTTTTAGGAGCCTAGCCACGTACGGGACTCCGGAAACCAAGCACCGCCTTCAGGATTTCTAAGGGCGCAAATTTTTGATTTCACTCCTCACTACCTATCACTACCTATCACAGTTTTGAAGGCCATAAAATGCCAAGATGGAACAAAACCCCCCCAAATGACCCCATTTTGGAAAGTAGACACCCCAAGCTATTTACTGAGAGGCATGAATAGTCCATGGAATATTTTATATTTTGCCACAAGTTGCAGGAATATGACAAACTTTATTTTTTTTGCACAAAGTTGTCACTAAATGATATATTGCTCACACATGCCATGGGTATATGTGAAATTACACCCCAAAATACATTCTGCTGCTTCTCCTGAGTACGGGGATACCACCTATGTGGGACTTTTTGGGAGCCTAGTCGCATACGGGACCCCAAAAACCAAGCACCGCCTTCAAGGTTTCTAAGGGCATACATTTTTGATTTCACTCCTCACTACCTATCACTACCTATCACAGTTTTGAAGGCCATAAAATGCCAAGATGGAACAAAACCCCCCCAAATGACCCCATTTTGGAAAGTAGACACCCCAAGCTATTTACTGAGAGGCATGAATAGTCCATGGAATATTTTATATTTTGCCACAAGTTGCAGGAATATGACAAACTTTATTTTTTTTTGCACAAAGTTGTCACTAAATGATATATTGCTCACACATGCCATGGGTATATGTGAAATTACACCCCAAAATACATTCTGCTGCTTCTCCTGAGTACGGGGATACCACATGTGTGGGACTTTTTGGGAGCCTAGCCGCGTACGGGACCCCAAAAATCAAGCACCGCCTTCAAGGTTTCTAAGGGCATACATTTTTGATTTCACTCCTCACTACCTATCACAGTTTTGAAGGCCATAAAATGCCAAGATAGCACAAAACCCCCCAAAATGACCCCATTTTGGAAAGTAGACACCCCAAGGAAATTCCTGAGAGGCATGTTGAGCCCATTGAATATATTTTTTTTTTGTCCCAAGTGATTGAATAATGACAAAAAGAAAAAAAAATGTACAAAAAGTTGTCACTAAATGATATATTGCTCAAACATGCCATGGTAATATGCGGAATTGCACCCCAAAATACATTTGGCTGCTTCTCCTGAGTACGGGGATACCACATGTGTGGGACTTTTTGAGAGCCTAGCCGCGTACGGGCCCCCGAAAACCAAGCACCGCCTTCAGGATTTCTAAGGGCACAAATTTTTGATTTCACTCCTCACTACCTATCACAGTTTTGAAGGCCATCAAATGCCAAGATAGCCCAAAACCCCCACAAATGACCCCATTTTGGAAAGTAGACACCCCAAGCTATTTGCCGAGAGGCATGGTGAGTATTTTACAGCTCTCATTTGTTTTTGAAAATGAAGAAAGACATATTTTTTTTTTTCTTTTTTCAATTTTTAAAACTTTGTGACAAAAAGCGAGATCTGCAAAATACTCAACATACCTCTCAGCAAATAGCTTGGGGTGTCTACTTTCCAAAATGGGGTCATTTGGGGGGGGTTTGTGCCATCTGGGCATTCCATGGCCTCCGAAACTGTGATAGGCAGTGAGGAGTGAAATCAAAAATTTACACCCATAGAAATCCTGAAGGCGGTGCTTGGTTTTTGGGGTCCCGTACGCGGCTAGGCTCCCAAAATGTCTCACACATGTGGTATCCCCGTACTCAGGAGAAGCAACAGAATGCATTTTGGGGTGCAATTCCACATATAACCATGGCATGTTTGAGCAATATATCATTTAGTGACAACTTTTTGTACATTTTTTTTTTCCTTTTTGTCATTATTCAATCACTTGGGACAAAAAAAAAAAATATTCAATGGGCTCAACATGCCTCTCAGCAAATAGCTTGAGGTGTCTACTTTACAAAATGGGGTCATTTGGGGGGGGTTTTAACTGTCCTGGCATTTTATGCACAACATTAGGAAGCTTATGTCACACATCATCCACTCTTCTAACCACTTGAAGACAAAGCCCTTTCTGACACTTTTTGTTTACATGAAAACATATTTTTTTTGCAAGAAAATTATGTTGAACCCCCAAACATTATATATATTTTTAAAGCAAAGGCCCTACAGAATAAAATAGTGGGTGTTGCATTTTTTTTTTCCACACAGTATTTGCGCAGCGATTTTTCAAATGTATTTTTTGGGGGAAAAACACACTTTTTAATTTTTAATGCACTAAAAAACACTATATTGCCCAAATGTTTGATGAAATAAAAAAGCATGGATACCAAACACGACATGCTTTAAAATTGCGCACAAACGCGCAGCGGCGAGAAACTACATTCATTTTTAAAAGCCTTTACAGGTTACCACGTTAGATTTACAGAGGAGGTCTACTGCTAAAATTACTGCCCTCGATCTGACCTTTGCGGTGATACCTCACATGCATGATGCAATTGCTGTTTACATATGACGCTAGACCGACGCTTGCGTTCGCCTTTGCGCAAGAGCAGGGGGGACAGCGGTGCTTTTTTTTTTTTTTTTTTATTATTTATTTTGCTTTTTTATTTTATTTTTAAACTGTTCCTTCCATATTTTTTTTTTTTTTTTATCATTTTTATTGTTATCTCAGGGAATGTAAATATCACCTATGATAGCAATAAGTAGTGACAGGTACTCTTTTTTTGAAAAAAAATGGGGGGTTAGACCCTAGATCTTTCCTCTGCCCTCAAAGCATCTGACCACACCAAGATCGGTGTGATAAAATGCTTTCCCAATTTCCCAATGGCGCTGTTTATATCCAGGGGGGGGCATTCCCTCCCACTGCTTGTAAAAGCAGTCTAGAGGCTAATTATCTGCTAGAATTGCTTTTACATGAAAGCCGGCCACTGGCTGAAAAGAATGATACCAAGATGATACCTTTACCTGCAGGCATCATTCTGGTATAAACATTCAAAGTCCAGCAACATACCAGTACGTTGCTGGTCCTTGTTGGACATGTATTGTAATCTTTTTTTTCATGCAGCCTGTTGGCTGAACGAAAAAAAGAGATTGATCGGTGGGTATGCCCACCATTAGAATACCTCCCTTCATCCACCCACTTCTAATGATGGGCATACAGTGTATATGCCGAAGCATGGGGGCATCCTCCCGCAAAAAAGTTATGCCGCGTACACACGGTCGGACTTTTCCACGGGCAAGCCTTCGTCGGAATTTTGACCGTATGTACGCGGCATAAAAGGTTATGCCGCGTACACACGGTCGAACTTTTCCACGGGCAAGCCTCCGTCGGAATTTCGACCGTATATACGCGGCATTAGGAGCAAAATCGCTCCTCCGCCCCTGCTGCCCCCATGCTTCGGCATATATGTTATTTTTTTAACTGTGGTGGTGAAATCACCTCCTACAGCGTTGGAGTCACGGCTTTATGTATCGTGGGAGCAAACGCTGTTGCTGTCAAGATAAATAAATCCGCGATGCAACTGAATGGCGTACCTGCTAAGCAAATGATGGTTAACATTAAAACAAAGTAACATTACAGTACAACAGTAAGACCTTACCATACCATACCTGCAAAGCAAATACCAAAACAAAACCTAGTAAAAAATAAATCATTTTTTTAACGCAACCTGTGCCTAAAATATATATATGCCGAAGCATGGGGGCATCCTCCCGCAAAAAAGTTATGCCGCGTACACACGGTCGGACTTTTCCACAGGCAAGCCTTCGTCGAAATTTCGACCGTATGTACGCGGCATAAAAGGTTATGCCGCGTACACACGGTCGGACTTTTCCACGGGCAAGCCTCAGTCGGAATTTCGACCGTATGTACGCGGCATTAGGAGCAAAATCGCTCCTCCGCCCCTGCTGCCCCCATGCTTCGGCATATATGCTCTTTTTTTTTAACTGTGGTGGTGAAATCACCTCCTACAGCACTGGAGTCACGGCTTTATGTATCGTGGGAGCAAACGCTGTTGCTGTCAAGATAAATAATTCCGCGCTGCAGTTGAATGGCGCACCTGAAAACAAAAAATTACATACCTGAAAAGCAAGCATGATAAAATATTGCAGAATGGAATACAGTAAAAAAGAGCAGAACAATAGAGAGAAAATAGAGAGAGAGAGAGAGAACAATAAAACGACAACTATTTTTGTTTTTTTTATTTAATATTTTTTTTGTGTTTTTGTTTTTTACGTTTTTTTTTTCTTTTTTACACTTTTTTTTTGTAACTTTAACAACTGTAATGGTTCGGGTCTCTCAAAATGTAATGGCATCTTGGGAGACCCTGTGTAAGTGTGTCCTAGTCTGTGAAATGCTGTACCCTACGCTAAAACTTCACTTTTGAGTGGTAGCGTTCAAAACATTCACCAAGGCAAAGACCAGGTTTGTCAGGACAGAGTGGACAATAATAACGGGTGTCACGCCTAAATCCGCGCTTGCTACAGACACAACATCTTTTTTGGGGGGCTCGTTGGGTAGGGGTACTCGGGAGGACATGCGTATAATGCCTCTCATGCAGCCGGCTTACTGCATTTGGTAGGGGATGGTGAGGTGCAGAACCGCCTGGATACAGGAGTTCTGTGACAATCTCATTCTGGAATTTTAGAAGAGATAACGTCCCGCCTGAAGCTCTGTATAGCACATGAGCGTTCAGCAAAGCCAATTGAAATAAGGATAGAGACACTTTTTTGTACCAGCGTCTCGCCTTACGGTCAATTAGATACGGCGCCAACAACTGGTCATTGAGGTCCACCCCTCCCATATTTTTGTTATATTCGTGGACACAGAGGGGTTTCTCCACAACACCAGTCGCCGTACGAATTTGGACTGTCGTGTCTGCATGAAGGGAGGTAAGAAGGAAAACATTCTTATTGTCCCTCCACTTCATAGCGAGCAAGTTATTACACTTTACGCAAGCTCTCTCCCCCAGCCTAAGACGGGCATCTACAAGCCGCTGGGGAAAGCCCCGGCGATTAGGTCGCACGGTGCCACATGCTCCAATCTGATGATCAAACAAGTGACTAAACAGTGGCATGCTCGTGTAATAATTGTCCACATACAAGTGGTACCCCTTTCCGAATAAGGGTGACACCAATTTCCACACTATCTTGCCAGCGCTCCCTATGTAATCCGGGCAGTTGACCGGCTCAACCTGACTATCTTTTCCCTCATAAACCATAAAGCTCCATACATAGCCTGTTGCCCTGTCACAGCACTTATAGAGCTTGACCCCGTATCTGGCACGCTTGCTGGGAAGGTACTGCTTGAAAGCCAAGCGGCCAGAAAATTTAATCAGGGACTCATCAACGCAGACAGCTTGATCGGGAATAAAAAAGGCTGCAAAACGTTCGTTGAAGTGGTTTATGAGGGGCCGAATTTTATAGAGCCGGTCGTATTCAGGGTCCCCACGTGGACGACAAAGTTCATTGTCATTGAAGTGCATGAACCGCAAAATCTGCTCGTATCGTTTCCTGGGCATGGAGGCAGAGAACACGGGCATGTGGTCAATTGGGTGCGTGGACCAATAAGCACGCAATGACGGGAATTTATGTGTGCCCATGTTAAGGGAAAGGCCCAGAAAGGTCTTAAATTCAGAAACCGTAATTGGTTTCCAATCTTTGGCAATGGAAGGCAACTGGGGATTAGCGGCGATGAATTGACCAGCATATAAATTACTCTGGTCCACAATAGATCTATAGAGATCTTCCGTGAAAAACAGCGAATAATAGTCAATTGGCATAAAATCAGCTGTTTCCACCTGAATACCGGGTTGGGCAGTGAATGGGTGAAGTACGGGTTCTGCAGAAGTGGTGGGGACCCAATCAGGATAGGCGAATTCTGCAGGAAGAGCACTATGGGTACGACGGGCCTGCCTTTGTCTTCTTATTGGTGGCAGCGGGACACTACTTGTGCTTGCCACCTCGCCAGCTTGAACTGCACTTATGGGACTCGCCACGTCACCAAGTGATACTGCAGTGCTGGATGTACGCCCAGGCTGTACTAGACTGCTGGTGCTTGCCAATTCACCAGAAGGAATAGCGGCGCTAGTACTACTCTGCTCCATGATACGAGAGCCCTGCAGTTCTTGCTCCTCAACAACCTCAGAAGATCGGGATCGGGTACGCCTGACCTTAGCAGGGACCTCAACTTCGTCGTCAGAGCTATCTGACGTGGGGCCGCTGACGTCACTGTCTTCTACGGGAAGATATTCTGAGCCTGAATCTGACAGATACGTGACCTCCTCTTCACTATCTGTCATGCTCAGAATCTCGTAGGCCTCTTTACTAGTGTACCTTCGTCTTGCCATTTTGGGCTCTAAATTTAGGGGTACACTAGTAAGATTCACAGGAAAAAAAGCACCCGACTGTCGTCAGCAAATATATCAAACGCTACAAAAAAACTCTTAGCGGTCGCAGGGATCAGGACTGTCTCTGCGAACGCTGCAGTTATGTGTTTTGTGTTTGGTAAGTGACAGTGATCGATCGATACTGCACTTGGGTGGGCTGGGCTGGGCTGGGCTGGGCTGGGCGGAGGGGCTAAACGCAGGTGCTAGCAGGTATCTGGGCTGATCCCGCTAACACTGCGTTTTTGGGAACCCTAAACCGCTGGGGACGCTAGTATAGATCTGATCAGATACTATACTACTAAGGGAGGTGTATGCTTTGCGCGTGGGTGTTAGCGTTACTGGCACTAACCTAACGCTGCCTG
The DNA here is from genome assembly GCA_029206835.1 of Rana muscosa. NCBI lineage: Eukaryota > Metazoa > Chordata > Amphibia > Anura > Ranidae > Rana > Rana muscosa. The sequence continues at coordinate 1,073,913,931 of CM055117.1, forward strand.
GGGTGACGCAGACCCTCTCTGGCCCTAAAACCTGATTGATCTCACCCGCCGGGCGATCAGGGTTTAAACCTTTATTGGGTTATATACGGCGGGTGCCCTGATGCTATAAAAAGCAAACTAACCAACCAGCGTCACCCGTAACCTTTATATGGTGATCACTGGTGAAAGGGTTAACTAGGGGCAATCAGGGGGTTAAAACCTTTATTAGGTTAAATATGGGGGTACCCGACGCTATATAAAAACCTGACGGGTTACCTAAATAACTAAATAACTAACTGGGTAACCAGTGTCACCAGTGACGCTTATACGGTGATCACTGGTGAAAGGGTTAACTCTAGGGGCAATCAGGGGGTTAAAATAATATATGGGGGTACCTGACGCTCTAAAAACCTGCGGCGAAACTAAAAATAAATAACTGGCTATCTAGGGCACCACCGGCACTAAATACAGCGACCGAAAATACGATCGCTTAGTGACGCTGGCGTTAGGGGGTGAAAGGGTTACCTGGGGGGCGATCAAGGGGTTAAACCTTTATTAGGGGGGTTAGGGGGCTACCCTGGACCTAAAGGGGCCTAAACCTAACTGCCCTGCAACTTTTCACTATCACAGATGACACTAAATGCAGTGATCAGTAAAATAAATGATCACTGCAATCAGTGACACTGTGATTGGGGGCTGGGGGGTGATCTGGGGGTGACTGGGGGGTGAAATGTGTGCCTATGTGTACCTAAGTGTCAGTGGACTGTTGGTGCACTAACCTGCTTCCTCTCTCCTCGGCGCCGGAATCGAAAAGACCGCCGCGAGGGAGATGACATCACTTCCTCCTGCCTGTGTTTACATCACATGGCGGAGGAAGCATTTTCATTGGCCAGGAGCGATCGCGAGGGGGTGGCTGAAATCAAATGGTCACCCCCTCATCTCTGATCGCTCCCCAACGATAAACGGCCGCTCACTGTATAGGAGGGGGGTCCCAACTGTACAAAGGCGATCACGTACACTGTACGTGATTGTGCCTGTCGGTGCCATTCTGCCGACGTATATATACAGTGAGCGTTCGTTAAGTGGTTAAACGTGGGTTCTTATCTGTTAAGTTAATCGTTTAAGAGAGGTTGTAAAAACGTCTCGTGTACATAAAGCCTTACATGCGTTAGAGAGACATGTCATAAGGAGGCCAGAAGCAGCATAAGAGGTTAGAGGCTGGTGCAAAAGAAGTCAGAGGCAGCTAAGAAGAAGGTCAGAAACAGGTAAAAAAATTAAAATAAAAATCAGAGGCGGTCAGAAGCAGCTCAGAAGGAGGTAAGATGTTGGTCAAAAGGTGGTCAGAAACTGTTATGCCCTGTACACACGATCGGAATTTCTTAGGGGATAAAATCCGATGGAATTTTCCGTTGGAATTCCGTTCAAGCTGCCTTGCATACACACTGTCAGACCAAATTCCAACCGTCCAAAACGCGGTGACGTACAACACTACGACGAGCCGAGAAAAATTAAGTTCAATGCTTCCGAGCATGGGTCGATTTGATTCTGAGCATGCATGGTTTTTTTTCTCCATCGGAGTTTCATACAGACAATCGGAATTTCCGATTTTTTTGCATCGGAAAAATATAAAACATGTTCTATTTCTAAACTCCGATGCAAAAAAGTCAGATGGGGCCCACACACGGTCGGAATATCCGATGAAAAAATTCCGTCAGACTTTTTTCATCGGAAATTTCCGATCGTGTGTACAAGGCATTAAGAAGAAAGTCAGAAGCAGGTCAGAAGGAGCTAAGAAGGCAGTCTGAAGCAGGTTAAAGGGAGATCAGAAGCAGCTTAGAACAATGTCAAAGGCATCTCCTATACATCTTAAAAACAATCTGAAGGCATTAGAAAGTATCCTAAATTTGTAGTTCATCAAAAGCCTTTTGAATCACACTTGGGGTATGTCTAGATAACCAAATACATGGTGGAACCACAGAAAAATATATTATCCTATAGCCAAATTATCTATTCATATATTGTCAGCAGAGAAAAAAATGAAAAACAAGACATCCTGAAAAATAACATGTGACTCGGATTTTCACTACACCGGCCATAGAACCTTCCAGGAGTGTTGGATGACTGTGTTCCCCTCTACCATCCATTAAAGTGGATGTAAACCCTCCATACACCCAGTGAAGTGAACAGCCTCAGATGATACACAGAGATGAACCAAATCTCCCTACATAGGTTTTACATGTATATCTGCTGTCTTCACATTTATATATGGTTTAGAATGTTCAGAACGTGTTAGGAGATTTTCTCTTCCTGTTTAACCACTTAACGACCGCTCACTGTATATATACGTCGGCACAATGGCATCGTCAGGCACGATCACGTAGAGTGTACGTGATTGCCTTTGTACAGTTGGGGGGTCCAATCGGACCCCCCTTCTGTTCAGTGAGCGGTCGGAATTCGTTGGGGAGCGATCCGACATGAGGGGACGGCCGTTCGATTCGGGCCACCCCCCCGCGATCGCTCCCGGCGAATGGAAATGCCCCCTCTGTCTGTGGAATGTTTACACAGGCAGAGGAAGCAGGAGGAAGTGATGTCATCTCTTGTGCGGCGCTCACATATACCGAGCGCCGTACAAGAGAAGACATCAATGTTAGTGCACAAACGCTACACTAACACCAGCACACATAGGCACATAAATCTCCCCCCTAGGCCCCCCCAGATCACCCCCCAGCCCCCAGTCACAGTGTCACTGATTGCAGTGACCATTTATTTACTGATCACTGCAATCAGTGACATTTGTGACTGTAAAAGTGTCACTACATTTAGTTTTAGGTCCAGTGTAGCCCCCTAACCCCCCCAATAAAGGTTTAACCCCTTGATCACCCCCCAGATAACCCTTTCACCCACTAGCACCGCCGTCGCTAAGCGATCATTTTTCTGATTGCTGTCTTAGCGTCGGTGATGCAGATCGGTAGCCAGTCATTTTTTTTAGGTTCGCCGCAGGTTTTTATAGCGTCAGGTACCCCCATAAATTATCTAATAAAGGTTTAACCCCCTTGATCGCCCCCCAGGTAACCCTTTCACCCCCTATCACCACTGTCGCTAAGCGATCATTTTTCTGATCGATGTCTTAACGTCGGTGATGCAGATCGGTAGCCAGCATTTTTTTTTAGGTTCGCCGCAGGTTTTTATAGCGTCAGGTACCCCCATAAATTATCTAATAAAGGTTTAACCCCCTTGATCGCCCCCCAGGTAACCCTTTCACCCCCTATCACCACTGTCGCTAAGCAATCATTTTTCTGATCGCTGTCTTAGCGTCTGTGATGCAGATCGGTAGCCAGTATTTTTTTTTAGGTTCGCCGCAGGTTTTTATAGCGTCAGGTACCCCCATAAATTATCTAATAAAGGTTTAACCCCCTTGATCGCCCCCCAGGTAACCCTTTCACCCAATATCACCACTGTCGCTAAGCGATAATTTTTCTGATCGCTGTCTTAGCGTCGGTGATGCAGATCAGTAGCCAGTATTTTTTTTTTTAGGTTCGCCGCAGGTTTTTAAAGCGTCAGGTACCCCCATAAATTATCTAATAAAGGTTTAACCCCCTTGATCGCCCCCCAGGTAACCCTTTCACCCCCTATCACCACTGTCGCTAAGCGATCATTTTTCTGATCGCTGTATTAGCGTCGGTGATGCAGATCGGTAGCCAGTATTTTTTTTTAGGTTCGCCGCAGGTTTTTATAGCGTCAGGTACCCCCATAAATTATCTAATAAAGGTTTAACCCCCTTGATCGCCCCCCAGGTAACCCTTTCACCCCCTATCACCACTGTCGCTAAGCGATCATTTTTCTGATCGCTGTCTTAGCGTCGGTGATGCAGATCGGTAGCCAGTAATTTTTTTTAGGTTCGCCGCAGGTTTTTATAGTGTCAGGTACCCCCATATATTATCTAATAAAGGTTTTAACCCCCTAATTGCCCCTAGTTAACCCTTTCACCAGTGATCATATAAGTGTTACGGGTGACGCTGGTTAGTTAGTTTGCTTTTTATAGTGTCAGGGCACCCGCCGTATATAACCCAATAAAGGTTTAACCCCCTGATCGCCCGGCGGGTGATATCAATTAGGTTTTAGCGTCAGAGAGGGTCTGTGTCACACCCCAGGCAGCGTCAGGTTAGTGCCTGTAGCGCTAACACCCACGCGTGAAGCATACACCCTCCTTAGTGGTATAGTATCTGAACAGATCAATATCTGATCTGATCAGATCTATACTAGCGTCCCCAGCAGTTTAGGGTTCCCAAAAACGCAGTGTTAGCGGGATCAGCCCAGATACCTGCTAGCACCTGCGTTTTGCCCCTCCGTCCAGCCCAGGCCACCCAAGTGCAGTATCGATCGATCACTGTCACTTACAAAACACAACACACATAACTGCAGCGTTCGCAGAGACAGGCCTGATCCCTGCGACTCCAGTGCTGTAGGAGGTGATTTCACCACCACAGTTAAAAAAAAAAAGCAAATATGCTGAAGCATTGGGGCAGCAGGGGCGGAGGAGTGATTTTGCTCCTAATATACGGTCGAAATTCCGACGGAGGCTTGCCGTGGAAAAGTCCGACCGTGTGTGCGGCATAACTTTTTTGCGGGAGGATGCCCCCATGCTTCAGCATATATAAATGGTGCATGTATGCCCATCATTAGAAGTGGGTGGATGAAGGGCGGTATTCTAATGGTGGGCATACCCACCGATCAATCTCTTTTTTCGTTCAGCCACCTGGTTGCATGAAAAAAAAAGATTACAATACATGTCCAACAAGGACCAGCAACGTACTGGTATGTTGCTGGACTTTGAATGGTTATACCAGATTGATGCCTGTGGATTTAGGTATCATCTTGGTATCATTCTTTTCAGCCAGCGGCCGGCTTTCATGTAAAAGCAATCCTAGTGGCTAATTAGCCTCTGGACTACTTTTACAAGCAGTGGGAGGGAATGTCCCCCCCCGGATATAAAAAGCGCCATTGGGAAATTGGTAAAGCATTTTATCACACCGATCTTGGTGTGGTCAGATGCTTTGAGGGCAGAGGAAAGATCTAGGGTCTAGACCCCAGTTTTTTCAAAAAAAGAGTACCCGTCACTACCTATTTCTTTCATAGGGGATATTTACATTCCCTGAGATAACAATAAAAATGATAAAAAAAATAAATATGGAAGGAACAATTTAAAAATAAAATAAAAAAGCAAAATTAATAATAAAAAACAAAAAAACAAAAAAAAAAAAGCACCCCTGTCCTGCCCTGCTCTTGCCCAATGGCGAACATAAGCGTCGGTCTGGCGTCATATGTAAACAGCAATTGCACCATGCATGTGAGGTATCACCACGAAGGTCAGATCGAGGGCAGTAATTTTAGCAGTAGACCTCCTCTGTAAATCTAACGGGGTAACCTGTAAAGGCTTTTAAAGGTTTTTAAAAATGTATGTAGTTTGTCACCAATGCGCGTTTGTGCGAAATTTTAAAGCATGTCGTGTTTGGTATCTATGTACTCGGCCTAAGATCATCTTTTTTATTTCATCAAACATTTGGGCAATATAGTGTGTTTTAGTGCATTAAAATTAAAAAAAGTTTATTTTTTCCCCAAAAAATGTGTTTGAAAAATCGCTGCGCAAATACTGTGTAGAAAAAAAAAATGCAACACCCACTATTTTATTCTGTAGGGCCTTTGCTTTAAAAATATATATAATGTTTGGGGGTTCAACATAATTTTCTTGCAAAACAAATATGTTTTCATGTAAACAAAAAGTGTCAAAAAGGGCTTTGTCTTCAAGTGGTTAGAAGAGTGGATGTAAGCTTCCTAATGTTGTGTATAAAATGCCAGAACAGTTCAAAACCCCCCCAAATGACCCCATTTTGTAAAGTAGACACCCCAAGCTATATACTGAGAGGCATGTCGAGTCCATGGAATATTTTATATGTTGACACAAGTTGCGGAAAAAAGACAATTTTTTTTTTTTTTTTGCACAAAGTTGTCACTAAATGATATATTGCTCAAACATGCCATGGGCATATGTGGAATTACACCCCAAAATACATTCTGTTGCTTTTCCTGAGTACGGGGATACCACATGTGTGAGACTTTTTGGGAGCCTAGCCGCGTACGGGACCCCAAAAACCAATCACCGCCTTCAGGCTTTCTAAGGGTGTAAATTTTTGATTTCACTTCTCACTGCCTATCACAGTTTCGGAGGCCATGGAATGCCCAGATGGCACAAAACCCCCCCAAATGACCCCATTTTGGAAAGTAGACACCCCAAGCTATTTGCTGAGAGGTATTGTGAGTATTTTGCAGATCTCGCTTTTTGTCACAAAGTTTTGAAAATTGAAAAAAAAAAAGAAAAAAAAAAAAGGTTCTTTATTCATTTTCAAAAACAAATGAGAGCTGTAAAATACTCACCATGCCTCTCAGCAAATAGATTGGGGTGTCTACTTTCCTAAATGGGGTCATTTGTGGGGGTTTTGGGCTATTTTGGCATTTTATGGCCTTCGAAACTGTGATAGGTAGTGAGGAGTCAAATCAAAAATTTGTGCCTAGAAATCCTGAAGGCGGTGCTTGGTTTTCGGGGTCCCGTACGCGGCTAGGCTCCTAAAAAGTCCCACACATGTGGTATCCCCGTACTCAGGAGAAGCAGAAAAATGTATTTTGGGGTGCAATTCTACATATAACCATGGCATGTGTGAGCAATATATCATTTAGTGACAACTTTTTGTATTTTTTTTTTTTTGTCATTATTCAATCACTTGGGACAAAAAAAAATATTCAATGGGCTCAACAGGCCTCTCAGCAATTTCCTTGGGATGTCTACTTTCTAAAATGGGGTCATTTGGGGGGGGTTGTGCTATTTTGGCATTTTATGGCCTTCAAAACTGTGATGGGTAGTGAGGAGTGAAATCAAAAATTTGCGCCCTTAGAAATCCTGAAGGCGGTGCTTGGTTTCCGGGGTCCCGTACGTGGCTAGGCTCCTAAAAAGTCCCACACATGTGGTATCCCCGTACTCAGGAGAAGCAGCAGAATGTATTTTGGGGTGCAATTCCACATATAACCATGGCATGTGTGAGCAATATATCATTTAGTGACAACTTTTGGTAAGTTTTTTTTTTTTTGTCATTATTCAATCACTTGGGACAAAAAAAAAATATTCAATGGGCTCAACATGCCTCTCAGCAATTTCCTTGGGGTGTCCACTTTCCGAAATGGGGTCATTTGGGGGGTTTTGTACTGCCCTGCCATTTTAGCACCTCAAGAAATGAGATAGGCAGTCATAAATTTAAAGCTGTGTAAATTCCAGAAAATGTACCCTAGTTTGTAAGCGCTATAACTTTTGGGCAAACCAATAAATATACACTTATTGACATTTTTTTTACTAAAGACATGTGGCTGAATACATTTTGGCCTAAATGTATGACTAAAATTGAGTTTATTCGATTTTTCTTATAACAAAAAGTAGAAAATATAATTTTTTTTCAAAATTTTCGGTCTTTTTCCGTTTATATCGCAAAAAATAAAAATCGCAGAGGCAATCAAATACCATTAAAAGAAAGCTCTATTTGTGGGAAGAAAAGGACGCAAATTTTGTTTGGGTACAACATTGCATGTCCGCACAATTTACAGTTAAACAGCGCAGTGCAAAATTCTGAATTCACCTCTGGTCCTTTAGCTTCCAAATGGTCCGGGGCTTAAGTGGTTAACACAGAGTGCGATGTCTGGGCATACATCCAAGATAGCTACCATTGCTGATTCGAGGAAAGGCTCACACCCCCTCTCCACGTAGGCAGAGACTCTCAGAGGTGTTTTGTAATAGGACCTGCTCCCTGCTAATCTATTTTAGCAACCTCCCCTGACAGAAATTTCAGGCTGCGTTTGTCTAAAGTGTCAGAGAATTTGTCAGGAGTTATCAGACTGATAACAGAGGAACGGTTCAGGAGAGAGCTAAGGGACTTGGCTCATTGATGAGAGATAACAACATACTGCAGATATAGTATATGTGCCCAGCTTAAATTTCATGAATCGGGTTTACATCCACATTAAGCCACTACTGTGTCTTCTTGTGTCTTTCACACTTTCCATCCTTTTCTTGAACCATAACACCTGCCTTTCCATGATGATTGGATCAAGGTGTCAGTGCTACCTGTACGGATACAAATGCTGGATGGGAGGAGTGAAAACTTTCATCCTGTTCTTGGACCATCATAGTGTGGTTCCACAATTTTCACACCTCCTATCCTGTTCTTTCCATTCTGTTCTCAGAATCCTGCTCTTGGACACTCTCATGCCTCGTACACATGACTGGTTTTCCTGACGGGAAAACTGCCATGTTTGCTTTTGGTTGGGAAAACCAGCCATTTCTATGCTCCATAGCAGTTTTCCCGACAGGAAAACTGCGAGCAAAAAAATGAGAACATGTTCTCTTTTTTCCCGCCGCGATTCTCTGCGTTTTTTTTTGCTTGGCAGTTTTCCTATGAGCATACACACGGCCGGTTTTCCCAACCAAATCTGTCATGGCAGTTTTCCTGTTGGGAAAACCGGCCGTGTGTACACGGGGAAAAGCAACTGAGCAGGTTCTCGGTTTTCCCTCGGTTTTCCCGGTGGACTTTTAACCGCCGGGAAACCCGATAGTGTGTACGAGGCATTAGTGTGATTCAATAATTTTTACACATCATAACCTGTTCTTAGACCACCATAGGGTAATCCCACAATTTTCAAACTCCCATCCTGTTCTTAGACCACTCAGGGACATGCGGAGAGGTCAGTGGCTGGTGAGGCATTGACTAGTATCAGAGCCAGATACACACAGGTTACATATACCGCGAACATTAGAGCGAGAGCAATAATTCTAGCGCTAGACCTCTTCTGTAACTCTAAACATGTAACCTTTAAAAATTAAAGATTTTTATATACTGAAGTTTGACGCCATTCCGCAGGTGTGCGCAATTTTAAAGCGTGACATGTTAGATATCTATTTACTCGGTGTAACATCATCTTTTACATTATACAAAAAAATCAGGCTAACTTTACTGTTTTTTCTCTGTGACCCCAGATCGTTGTGCTATGACCCTCAAAGCTTGATGGTTTTTTATTTTTTAATGTTCATGGCAGGTGAGGCTCTGCCTCACCTGCCTCCCCTGACTGCACGTCCCTGAGACCACTGTAGGTTAGTTTCACAATTTTCACATCTCCCATTCTGTTTTTGGACAATCAATCTCTGCCTTTCCATTGTGATTGGAATAAAGTGTCTGCGCTACCTGTGTGGATAAAAATTCTGGGACATCTTTCTGACACTCAGGAGGACTGAACATGTGGTTTGGATAAGCTATGGAATGTCTTCAAGATTACAGAAAAATGTCATTTAAATGTGACTAACTACTACTAGACATACCATTACCTGGACAAATGAGAACCTTCACAGACATGTTTCCCCTAAGCCAAAGATCAAAGATTGTTGTTTCTCCATTTCCCAGCCTGGGACCTAATTACAATTTCTATGTAAAAATAAATGTAACACTTTTTAGTGAATACATTAGTAGCGTATGTACCTAGGTGCTGGGCTACAGCAATATGGAGAAATTAAAATTGTATTTCTTTCTTCTCTCCCTCTACTGAGATACTGAAGTTATGCTGCACCATTCTACTCCAGCCAGCAGGGGGAGAGCTAAAGCCAAGCAAGCACAGGGAATAATAATTATTAAGATGGCAGCCATATAATGGGGCACAGACTGCTTACATTACAGATCATAATAAGCACTGTGCAGTAGGAGGAGTGGAGAGATGAAATTTATTAAACTGCCTGGGAAAATGTTTCCTCTTGTCACCAAGGGAGTGAAAGAGAGAGATTTTCACCTTCCAGTGGGACCATACCAGCAGATATCCTGATATATGCCGTTCAGTTTTGGGCACCAGTTCCCAAAAAAGATATCGGGGAACTGGAGAAAGTGCAGAGAAGGGCAACCAAACTGATAAGAGGCATGGAGGAACTCAGATATGAGGAAAGATTAGAGGAACTGAATTTATTCACTCTTGAGAAGAGGAGATTAAGGGGGGATATGATCAACATGTACAAATACATAAGTGGTCCATATCGTGAACTTGGTGTTGAGTTATACACTTTAAGGTCATCACAGAGGACTAGGGGGCGCTCTTTACGTCTAGAGGAAAAAAGATTTCATCTCCAAATACGGAAAGGTTTCTTCACAGTAAGAGCTGTGAAAATGTGGAATAGACTCCCTCCAGAGGTGGTTCTGGCAAGCTCAGTCGATTGCTTTAAAAAAGGACTGGATTCTTTCTTAAATGTACATAATATAACTGGGTACTAACATTTATAGGTAAAGTTGATCCAGGGAAAATATGATTGCCTCTCAGGGGATCAGGAAGAATTTTTTTCCCCTGCTGTAGAAAATGTTAGCATGCTCGGCTGTTTTTTTTGACTTCCTCTAGATCAACTGTGGGTGTAGGTTTATGTATATGGGATTGTATTTAATTTTTTTTTTTTGGGGGTCTGATGAAAGGGCTATTCTCATTTTTCTGATACTGCTAACAGGGACTGAGCCACTGAGAGCAGGACACCAAGTGTATCCAATCTATACCACATCTATTTGAAACCTAGACTGCACTTATACCAATCCTATAACTCATTAAACTGAACTTTTGCCACATCTGAACCACATCTACCTTGCACCTGTGCTGAGACTATACTGTACCCAGTGGCGTAGCGTGGGGGGGCAGGGGGTGCCGTGGCCAGAGGCACAACATTGGGGGGGGCGAAATTCCGCACCAGTTGGTGTCACTTTGCCTCAATTCCCTGCACTGTGTCCCCTGCGATCCGCCGCCATATTGCGGCAGCTGGCGCCCTGTGATTGGGCGAGCATGGTCATGTGCTGCTGCGGGGCTGGAAAGTCCTTGAACACGGTCGGCGCATGCGCGAAGGCTGCTCCTGAAGTCCCGCCCGCTCTTCTGTAAGCCGCCGCCACCATCTTCTCCTCCACCCTTCCTTCTGACCGCGCCGGATCTGGAAGTGGGACTTCATCTGGGAATCAACCATGTGGCAGACTGTATTCAATGGAAAACAAAAACAGGTGAGTGCGTGAGCCGTCTCAGATGGGAGCAGCCGCCAGTCAGTGAGCAGTTGGGGAGAGTGACACGCCACCTCACTGCCATTCCACATTTTAATCCCAGCCAGCCCCCCCCACCCCAGGGACATGCATGCTGAGTTACATAGAAGGGTAGTGGTCACAGTGTAGTATACAGTATAGGGGTCAGTGTAGTGTACAGTATAGGAGTCAGTGTAGTATAGTGTACAGTATAGGGGTCAGTGTAGTGTAGTGGTCAGTGTAGTATAGTGTACAGTATAGGGGTCAGTGTAGTGTACAGTATAGGGGTCAGTGTAGTATAGTGTACAGTTTAGGGGTCAGTGTAGTGTACAGTATAGGAGTCAGGGTAGCATAGTGGTCAGTGTACTATAGTGTACAGTATAGGGGTCAGTTTAGCATAGTGTACAGTATAGGGGTCAGTGTAGTATAGTGTACAGTATAGGGGTCATTGTAGTGTACAGTATAGGGGTCAGTGTAGTATAGTGTACAGTATAGGGGTCAGTGTAGTGTACAGTAGAGGGGTCAGTGTAGCATAGTGGTCAGTGTAGTATAGTGTACAGTATAGGGGTCAGTTTAGTATAATGTAGGAAAGTGGGGGCACTTTTAGTCAAATCTTGTAGCACCACATCCCATGTAATTTGAAATTAGAGAAAGAAGAGGGCAATGGGTATCCTCAGTACCCTGGGATTTTCAAATACGGTGCTAAGTAGAGATTGACAACAAGATCAAATCTTAAAAGGTTTTTTCATTTTATTAACATGAGAAAGACACAAAATATACACAAAATAAAATAACCATCCTTGAAGACGTGTAACTCAATAATCAAGGTGCAATTTGCTAGGTCGCCACTCTACTAGTTTCGCTAAAATAGCTTACTCAGGAGTGATTGTGACAGTAGCAGAATTATACTGAAAGCACAGAATACATGTGGTTAGCACAGAGGATGGTTAAGGATTAATGTAGCATCAACATATAAGATTATTTAAATTAACTCGCGGAAATTAACGCATCAATATTGACATGATAATAGGGAAAAATATAAATAAACAAATAAATAAACATGCATAGTTGATCAGGACCCATGCTGAACACCAAACATACATATGTGTACATATGCACTCACCAGTTTGCAATAAAACTCATCTAATATAAATGGAAGGGAGGGTTCTCTCAAAGCCACACAGTTCAAACGAGACAGCAATGTTCCATTGCTCCACTCAACCAACTAGCAGAGTCCAGTGGCCCACCTATTAGTATACGCAACCATAGGGGTATATTAGGCAGCATAAAATGGATACCTATAAACGGTAAGTAAAATGTGTTATAAGTACCAAGGCTGCACAAACACATTCTAATGTGTAATACTTAAAATAGTAACCTCTTACCTTTATAGAATAAGTATGCCAATAAATTGTCGGTAGGTATCTGGCATCAATATTGCTCATAGGGGTGCTGAGGCTAAGATGTTTGAATGGGGAATAAATGAGCCAGCGGGAGTGCACATCAACCCAAAAGGGGAGATAAGATGCATTGGAAGATATCTGTCAGCTATTAAAGCAAAAACAGAACATGTATATCAGAATGGAGGAAGAAACATAGATCAAAAGGTCTAGTGACAAAGCATCCATGAAGTGCCTTACCTGGATGAGTAAGCATACAGCATAGTCCGGCTGGAAGGAGTACAACCAGCCCCTTGATGTGGGGAAGAATCCTGGCAGAAAGTGAGCGGTACAAACCGCGCTTCATATACCCCCACCGCGGCGGCGTCTGACCTCATCGCCGTGGTGCGGACGTCTGCTAGGAGGTCCATGTAAGACGCACGCGCCGTCCAATGGTTAGGACTGGTGCGTGTGTCAGTGAAGCAGCCAACCGGCATGGCTCATCACACGTCAGAAGACGTGTGTGTTGAAGCCCTCCGTGCTGCTGAAGTCAGCCGCGCCATCTTGAAAAAGGGAAAAGCCACACTATTACATATGAAAAGTGGGAAAATGGTTGGTAGCACAAAAGGGATGGAAAAATGGATGGAAATTCGAGGCTGACTGAAACAAGGACCTACCAATAAAGGGCGACCTAAGTAAACATAAGATTGGCAAAACAAATGAAATATACAAGGGCGCCCCGGGCGTCCGTATGGTTGCACTAAGGTGCGCCAAAGGATAAACTGGCAAGGGAGAAGTGCTGCATGGAGTTAGCTGAATTATATCAACACACAAAAATGTGTATTAATATGTTTGAACAATCATAAAAATATGTTGATTGATAGAGAAATTCAATCTCCAATAATTTCGATTAATTAAAAAATCGCAGAGAGATAAAATGCTGTTTATGTAACATAGCCAGAGTTGAATAAAAGGCATAGAAAAAAAGGCAAACTGGTGAGATTGGAGGAGCAAATAATGGGCCATGAGCATCACAATAGAAAAACAGTTTGTTGTCTATGATGCCACCGACGCTGTGGCTACTATCAGTTAGGAATAAATACATCAACAAATTTCATATACAGAAACGAACATGTATAAATAAAAACAATGTATTCATAGTGAGGCCACAGACATCCTGCTGCTACTGTTCAATAAGAAGTAAATACGTCAAAATTCATATAAATTGTAAATAATGAAACAAATATATGAAGGTATCCAACAAATACTGGGGGTAAATCAAATAAACAAACAAACACACACAAAGAAAAGGGAAAGAGGAAAAAGGAAGGAGGGGGGCCCTATAAAAAGGGCTTAAAACTGAATGCATCATTCAGACCAGGGTACCTAAGGGCAGAGAGCCTGTGGATCCACCTGGCCTCTTTTTGGAGCAGGATCCTGTCATAGTTCCCCCCTCTATCTCCCGGGGGGACATGTTCCAAAGCAGAGAAGTGCATTACTGTACTGTCAAATTTATGGAAAAGGCCCACATGACGACTAATGGGAGTTTCCATTTTTTTCTTTTTGATCAAAGAGACGTGGTCTCTTATGCGATGGAAAAATGGTTGTTTGGTCTTCCCAATATAAAAGGCATCACATTGGCACTGCATGAGATATACTATGCCGATGGAATCACATGTAACAGAGAATGAGGGTTTATGTACCTGTCCATTGGGAAGAATGACAGTGGATGATGAATGCACATATCTGCAAAACTTGCATTTGTGACAGGGCCTGGTGCCCCTAAAGGGGATGGTATTGGATGATGATGAAGAAAAATGACTGTGGACCAGGGTATCCCTCAGAGATCTGGCTCTCCTATAAGTAATTTCAGGATAGGGTTTAATCCACTTGGAAATTTGTTCGTCTTTTGTTAGTAGGTGCCAGTGTTTTTGTAAAATATGGCGGACTTCTCGATGTTGATTTGAGTATTTGGTTATTAGACGTATTCCTGGGTCAGGTTTAGCTCTCTTGGGGCCATGTAAAAGGGCCTTTCTATCCTGTTTTTTAGTTCTTGCATATGCTTTTTTGAGGCTTTTGTTGCTATAGCCTCGTTCTAGGAAACGTGCTCTGAGTAGTCTAGCCTCCGATTCAAAATCTTGTTGATTGCTACAATTCCGGCGTAATCTGAGGTATTGCCCGTAAGGCACACTGGAAATTAAAGATTTTGGGTGTGCACTTCCTGCATGTAGCAGGGAGTTTCCTGCCGAAGATTTGCGGTATAGAGAAGTACTAATAGTGCCATCACTGTTGGCACTAACTTTTAGATCAAGGAAAGTCAAGTCTGTTTGACTTGTTTCGAAGGTAAACTTCAGATTGAAACTGTTAATCTTAAGGCGGTTTAGGAAGGTGGTGAGGGCGTCCCTGGGACCGGTCCATACAAAAAAAATGTCATCAATAAATCGTCGCCATAATGGAATGAATTCCAGAGAGTCCTGAAGGTCTTCTCTGAAAAAAAGTTGTCTCTCCCACCCCCCCAGATACAGGTTGGCATAGGAGGGGGCGCACTTGGTCCCCATTGCCACCCCCTGTATCTGGAGGTAGTGGGAGTCTCCGAACAAAAAAATATTGTTGGTTAAAATAAACTCCAATAGACTAAGGATGAAGTTTATATAGGTCCGAGGGATGCTCCTGTCCTCGACGATGAAGCCCTCCACGGCCCGCAAGCCAAGGTGATGTGGTATGGAGTTGTAAAGGGCCTCAACATCGAGCGCCACCAACCATGATCCCCTGGGCAAGGAGAGCCCATCCAGAGCCCTGAGGAGGTCAGTAGTATCCTGAAGATATGATACCAATCCTTCAACATGTGGTCGCAAAAAGTCATCGACCAATTGACTGGCGGTTTCCGTCAGTGAACCATTCCCGGAGACGATGGGACGTCCCGGAGGGGAAGATAGACTCTTATGAACTTTAGGTAATGCATAGAGAGTTGGAGTTCTGGGGTTAGTGATGTTGAGAAACTCCCAGGTTTTTTTTGTAATTATACCATCGTGGTAGGCATTACCAATCAGGTGTTTATAACGTGTATTAGTTAAATCAAGATGAGTGTTAGACACTGGCTATGTTACATAAACAGCATTTTATCTCTCTGCGATTTTTTAATTAATCGAAATTATTGGAGATTGAATTTCTCTATCAATCAACATATTTTTATGATTGTTCAAACATATTAATACACATTTTTGTGTGTTGATATAATTCAGCTAACTCCATGCAGCACTTCTCCCTTGCCAGTTTATCCTTTGGCGCACCTTAGTGCAACCATACGGACGCCCGGGGTGCCCTTGTATATTTCATTTGTTTTGCCAATCTTATGTTTACTTAGGTCGCCCTTTATTGGTAGGTCCTTGTTTCAGTCAGCCTCGAATTTCCATCCATTTTTCCATCCCTTTTGTGCTACCAACCATTTTCCCACTTTTCATATGTAATAGTGTGGCTTTTCCCTTTTTCAAGATGGCGCGGCTGACTTCAGCAGCACGGAGGGCTTCAACACACACGTCTTCTGACGTGTGATGAGCCATGCCGGTTGGCTGCTTCACTGACGCACGCACCAGTCCTAACCATTGGACGGCACGTGCGTCTTACATGGACCTCCTAGCAGACGTCCGCACCACGGCGATGAGGTCAGACGCCGCCGCGGTGGGGGTATATGAAGCGCGGTTTGTACCGCTCACTTTCTGCCAGGATTCTTCCCCACATCAAGGGGCTGGTTGTACTCCTTCCAGCCGGACTATGCTGTATGCTTACTCATCCAGGTAAGGCACTTCATGGATGCTTTGTCACTAGACCTTTTGATCTATGTTTCTTCCTCCATTCTGATATACATGTTCTGTTTTTGCTTTAATAGCTGACAGATATCTTCCAATGCATCTTATCTCCCCTTTTGGGTTGATGTGCACTCCCGCTGGCTCATTTATTCCCCATTCAAACATCTTAGCCTCAGCACCCCTATGAGCAATATTGATGCCAGATACCTACCGACAATTTATTGGCATACTTATTCTATAAAGGTAAGAGGTTACTATTTTAAGTATTACACATTAGAATGTGTTTGTGCAGCCTTGGTACTTATAACACATTTTACTTACCGTTTATAGGTATCCATTTTATGCTGCCTAATATACCCCTATGGTTGCGTATACTAATAGGTGGGCCACTGGACTCTGCTAGTTGGTTGAGTGGAGCAATGGAACATTGCTGTCTCGTTTGAACTGTGTGGCTTTGAGAGAACCCTCCCTTCCATTTATATTAGATGAGTTTTATTGCAAACTGGTGAGTGCATATGTACACATATGTATGTTTGGTGTTCAGCATGGGTCCTGATCAACTATGCATGTTTATTTATTTGTTTATTTATATTTTTCCCTATTATCATGTCAATATTGATGCGTTAATTTCCGCAAGTTAATTTAAATAATGTTATATGTTGATGCTACATTAATCCTTAACCATCCTCTGTGCTAACCACATGTATTCTTTGCTTTCAGTATAACTCTGCTACTGTCACAATCACTCCTGAGGAAGCTATTTTAGCGAAACTAGTAGAGTGGCGACCTAGCAAATTGCACCTTGATTATTGAGTTACACGTCTTCAAGGATGGTTATTTTATTTTGTGTATATTTTGTGTCTTTCTCATGTTAATAAAATGAAAAAACCTTTTAAGATTTGATCTTGTTGTCAATCTCTACTTAGCACCGTATTTGAAAATCCCAGGGTACTGAGCATACCCATTGCCCTCTTCTTTCTCTAATGTCAGTTTAGTATAGTGTACAGTATAGGGGTCAGTGTAGTGTTCAGTATAGGGGTCTGTGTAGTATAGTGTACAGTATAGGGGTCAGTGTAGTGTACAGTATAGGAGTCAGTGCAGTATAGTGGTCAGTGTAGTATAGTGTACAGTATAGGGGTCAATTTAGTATAGTATACAGTATAGGGGTCAGTGTAGTATAGTGTACAGTATAGGGGTCAGTGTAGTGTACAGTATAGGGGTCAGTGTATAGTATAGGGGTCAGTGTAGTGTATAGTATAGGGGTCAGTGTAGTGTACAGTATAGGAGTCAGTGTTGTATAGTGGTCAGTGTAGTATAGTGTACAGTATAGGGGTCAGTGTAGTAGAGTGTACAGTATAGGGGTCAGTGTAGTATAGTGTACAGTATAGGGGTCAGTGTAGTGTACAGTATAGGGGTCAGTGTAGTATACAGTATAGGGGTCAGTGTAGTATAGTGTACAGTATCGGGGTCAGTGTAGTAGAGTGTACAGTATAGGGGTCAGTGTAGTAGAGTGTACAGTATAGGGGTCAGTGTAGTATAGTGTACAGTATAGGGGTCAGTGTAGTATAGTGTACAGTATAGGGGTCAGTGTAGTATACAGTATAGGGGTCAGTGTAGTGTACAGTATATGGGTCAGTGTAGTATACAGTATAGGGGTCAGTGTAGTATAGTGTACAGTATCGGGGTCAGTGTAGTATAGTGTACAGTATAGGGGTCAGTGTAGTATAGTGTACAGTATATGGGTCAGTGTAGTGTGTAGTATAGTGGTCAGTGTAGTATAGTGTACAGTATAGGGGTCAGTGTAGTACAGTGTACAGTATAGGGGTCAGTGTAGTATAGTGGTCAGTGTAGTGTACAGTATAGTGGTCAGTGTAGTATACAGTATAGGGGTCAGTGTAGTATACAGTATAGTTCTCAGTGTAGTGTAGTGGTCAGTGTAGTTCTCAGTGTGGTATAGTGATCAGTGTAGTTCTCAGTGTAGTATAGTGGTCAGTGTATTTCTCAGTGTAGTGGACAGTATAGTGGTCAGTGTAGTTCTCAGTGTAGTATAGTGGTCAGTGTAGTTATCAGTGTAGTATAGTGGTCAGTGTAGTGTAATGGTCAGTAAAGGAATCAGGTTGGTCAGTGTTGAAATCAAGTAGGTTAGTATAGGAATCGGGTAGGTCAGTGTTGGAATCGGGTAGGTCAGTACTATTGTATTTGAAGGGACTCAGGGAGTGCTAAAAGTCTGCAGGTTAGGGGGGGGCGCAAATTACTTGCCTTGCCCCGGGTGCTGACAACCCATGCTACGCCACTGACTGTACCTATACTACATGCAGATTAACTGGAACAGTCTTTAAGTGCACCAATGCTCATAAAGGGCCCCAATGATAGCCAGGAGAATAACATCTCAAAGGACTGCCCTCCCATAAAAAGTATTCTGCAAGCTTCCTTTGTTCCTCTGCTCCCTCCATTACCATCCTCCTTTTCTTTTGGACAGTGCATACCCAGTTGGTCTAGGATTAGCATTGCTGCCTCAAATGCACTCTGGCAGTATACTTCCAGCATTCGGTAGATTCAACTTTACTACTGCTTACTGCTGCACTTTAGGTGGCCTTGCTACTGTCTATGCTGATCTTGACGCCAAATGTCATCTTATCCCTAGTCCTTACTGTTAATCACTTTGTATGCTAAATTGTGTTACCGTTGTTAATCCATTTTATGCCTGTCCAGTTACCAAACATATACTGTAGGGTGACAATATGTTAATTTTGGGCTTTACTACCTGGTTTGGTGCCTGTTTTCATTGATATAACACTATTTTTGTGTACTGGGTATTACTTCTGTGATTTTCTGTGATATTGTGTGTTTGAACACTCAACCTGGTGTGCAAGAGGGGCTGAGGTTCTTGAGAAGTTCAAGGAAAAGAACAGAGGACCCATCCTATCCAGCTGCTTCTGCAGAGGTAGAGCTACACTTACTTTATGTTTTATTATATTTACCTGGAGTGCAGGTTTAATTTATAACAATGCATTCTTGTCTATTTCTATCCCTGTAAAAAAAAAATGATTCATGGAATCAACACATTACGTGTCATCATATTATTAAATAGAAAGTCTTCTCTGGATTATTCAAACAGACTCTAGAAGTGATTGTTTTCTTTTAAGTGATCAGGGAATTTAGTCGTATTGACTTTGAAATATCACACATCTGTCATGATCAATTTCTCCTCCTGCACTAACCTTCTCCTCCGAGTTTTCATTCCAGTGTATATTCTGCCACAACATCAGATGATCAAATGGTAGGGCGTCACAGGGGAATAAACCAAGCAGCACCTAATTATGTCACCTCCGAGAGAAAAGACGGCAAATCTGCCAGTGACTCTTAGAGGAAACTATTGTGTGTGCTTTTTTTGTTGTTGTTTTTTTTCTTTGTTTGTTATTTTTTTAACAAGATTTTTTTGTAGTTATTGTGAAATATACCAGAAAATATTTTTTAATGCAGGTTTAAAGTGTATATCTAGCCAAAACTTTTTTTTTATTATTCTAGTTACAGCACTATCACTAGGCAGGTAATGAGGATAAATCTATAACAGTTATACAGACAGCAATAAAAATGTTTGTTGTTTTTTTATTATTTTTTCTTAGCAGTTCATAGAGGTAGTGTGGAACTCCTATCCTTGTTTCAGCTTTTCCCTATCTTTCCCTCTGGTGCAACCATTGTCAAAGATCAGAAAAGGAAAATCTATCTAATGGAGCCCCAGAATAGCGTATGTAGCACACAGACCCTTTTTTCCTGCCTACCTTCACTTGCAGGGGTAAAGGCACACCATGCCACATGCCCGTATCCTCCTGGTATAAGAGGTTAAGCGGTGTTCTTGCAATTTTGGTTCCTGCAGCGAGTTACCTCCCTTCCGTTGGTGCTAGTCCCTAGAATGTAGAGAAAAGTCTATTCTTCCCCGAAAGAAGGCCAATGTCCAGACAGTAATTAAACTCCAACAGATGAGTTTATTTTCTTTGCTTGAAACAACTTTGGGAGGAAGGTTAAAAACAGCAATAGGATTTGGTAGGGAAATAGGTTCAGGCACGCGGCACCCAGTCACCCTATTCTCCACTCAAGCCTGAGTGGGTATTGCTCACCTGGATAGATCCCTCTCACAGTTCTAGCAGCCAGAGTGTAGCACGAACATAACACTTTAGTTTTAGTCCCCTTCACGGACAAGTTCAGGAGATCCTCTGCCACAGAATCCTTTAGTTCCTGAATTTAGAACTGCCTAACGCCTGTAGATTATAGAGACCATAGGTGCCAATGGGGCACGCTACAGGAGCTATCTTGCAACTCACGAATCCTTCCCTCTGATAGGCAACCAGGCCTCCCCGAGACAGTGACTTCCTTCACCGATCCATCGGACAGGTCCTCCCCCGGTTTCCTCTGTTTCAGAACGGGCCACCCTCTTTCAGGTTCCCTGGGACTCCAGTGGTTGGTTTGTAGACCCAGTTGAAGGTACTGGGCCTACCTGGAACTCTGTAGCCTTGGGCTAAAGGTGCCCGAGACTCCTCGACCAGTTCACGCACCCCTAAAAAAAGAGAGTGCGCTCCGAAGAGGGCGGTTCCTCGTGGGACTTTTAAGGGTGACTGTTGAAAACCTCTATATAAAGTAATAAAGTACAATAGTATTTGTCATGAAGACTTGTTTATTTGAAAAAGTTTTGTACAAAAATATATAATATGAGGGGCTGCTACTCTATACGCACAACACGTATCCAAATGACCAATGTATACATGATGAAAAAGAACAATCACAACGCATAGAAACAGATATGATTGATTGCACAAAAAAAGGGGAAGGAAGAATGTAGTACAGGACCCGGCTCTGTCTCATGGGTGGGACAGGTACCCAACGTTTCAAGGCCTTTTGATTGTACAGCCTCTTCTTCAGGGGTGGGGTGCTGCACCTTTTAGTGATGAATGATATCCTATGTGTTGGGTGCATACGTGTTACTTGGTAGTAGCATAAAAAAATTAAAAATAAAAAAAGCACTGTGGTTCTGATTTGATGATGCTGTTATTCCCTGGAAGGTCGGACCGGCGGGTGACAGCGGTGGACCCTAAGTCCAGATGGTCTAGTCCTGATGGACGGTTTGGCCCACAGAGGGCGTAGGAGATATCCAGCACTACCCCACGTCACAGGCGCAGTAAAACTGTTATCTATTTAGTGGGGGTAACTTGCCGAGATTCAAAACGTGCCTGAAATGGTAGTGTTGCCTCGCAAAAGCCACACCAGGAGGCTGAAACTAGAGCCTAGACACTGATACTGACCCAAAATGGTAGTGTTGCCTGGCATAAGCCGCACCAGGAGACACAAAGAGGACTCAGAAGGCGTAGTGCCCATACAGTAATATATCAGGTTCCTGGTCCAAGAGCTATGGCGGATACAAAAATATGTCCACCAAAAGCTAATTCCTGCTGGCCAAGTGTCACCAATAAGGAGTAGTACCTGACAATCTTATTCAGGTCCTGGTGGTTTGTCCTGGTGCGGCTTCACGCACCCCTCGGCCAGCAGGGCCAAAGGGCACGACTTTGCCACCAGGGTTCCTCCTTGGAATCCCCCCCCGGCACACCACCCCAGATCATGGCGTCTGCCCTTTATGTACCCTCTCCCGGCATGCACAGCAGGCAAAACCCGCCCACCCCACAGTAGCCAAGAGAGGACACCCAACCACACCGCAACGCCACCTGTGGTTCTCCTCAAGACCTGGGCAACAGCGCCACCTGCAGGTCAAGGGGAACTATACTCCAGGCAACATTACAGCAGAGCAGAGTCCAAACTAAGCAGAATTGAAGAACCTGAGCTAAACTATTGCTCAGGCTGCCCTTAAATTTAGAGCATAGCTACACATAGAAGCCTGAGTTGAGGGGAGGGGGGATGTTTAATCCCTGCCCACTCTTTGAAAAATAAAAAAAAAAAACATTTTGGCTGGAGATATGGTTTAACGTTTTTTACAGTATTTTTTTTTTTTGTGACCATATGTCCATGACATGTGTTCCTTTGTAGGTTTGTCATCAATGACTATGACTATGTTGATGTCAGAGTAGTTAGGTTAGTATCAGTTTGTATTAGGATTGGCAATGCTTTGAAGTTGTTGGTAGCAGTTCAGGCGTAGATCAAGGCAGCTCTGCTACCATTCTAATTTAAGCTTTTAAGCTTTTTGCCACAGAGCCAACTCCAACCTCAGAAGCTCAGACTCCATTCTAATTTGAGGTCCACTTCATCTCCAGGCCAAAAAGCCAGCTCCAACCTAAGACACGTAGACTCCTTTCCACTCTGCTTTAGCTCCAAGCCATGGAGCCAGCTCCATCCCCAGGAACTTGGGCTCTATTCTGTTTTCAGCTTTGCTTTAACTCCAGGCCACATTGTCAACTCTAATCTGTAGAGCTTAAGCTCCAATCTACTTTCAGCTTTCCTTTAGCTTCAGATAACAAAACCAACTCCAACCTTCGAAGTTAAGGTTTTCCTTTTAGATTTCAGCTCTAGGCCATAGAGCCAGTCCCTAGCCTCTGGAGCTCAGGTTAAACATTATTTTTATTTCAGTTACAGGCCACAGAACCAGCTTCAACCTCCATCTCCTAGACTGCTTTTAGCTCTCCTTTCACTCCAGGACATGAGACCAGCTCTAACCTCCAGATCTTAGGTTGTATTTTGATTTCAGCTTTTCTTCAGCTCCAATGCATTGAGCTTGTAGGCAGGTAGTAGTTACTGCTGCTTGTTAATGCTGCCCCAGTGGGAAATTAGGGTCCCCGTAGCTAAAGGGGTTAAACAAGCAAAGTTTGGTTCAAGCCTATGTTCATCCCTACTAATGTACAGATATTTCTGTTCTTAGTGAAAGGTGCTTACAAACGTTTTGATTTATCCATTACTAATCTGTGTATGTCAGAATTCCAATCGTATTAATAAATAATTGAATTGTGTAGGGTCATTTTTAGTCTCCTACAATCAGAGTAGAGTACAATCACAGTAGGGCCTTCTTTAAACAGGAGATTTCTGATGGAAAAAAAAAAGATATCTGCATGCCTTAAGTCTATCACAAATCCAAAATTAAGAGGATTATTCCTTATTTTAGGATAGTGGGAGCAATGTAAATCGATTTGAAAATTTGCGGCCAGAGCTGGCTTATAGTAGAGGTACAGCCTAATATTATTCCAAAATGCATCCAGCTGTTTCATGCCTGTTGGCCATAGGAAGAAAGCAGTCTGATTAGAACACTTTTGAAAGGGGCAGTAGTGTTGTTTTTAATTCAAACATTTGAAACACTTAGGGAAATCAAAAGAATAAAAAATCATCTTTATCCATTTTAATTTTGATGAAATAGAATAAAAATATAATGAAAATGTGCCATGCAATGTAAA
The DNA here is from genome assembly GCA_029206835.1 of Rana muscosa. Taxonomy (NCBI): domain Eukaryota; kingdom Metazoa; phylum Chordata; class Amphibia; order Anura; family Ranidae; genus Rana; species Rana muscosa. Next base: position 1,073,937,600 of record CM055117.1, read on the forward strand.
TACACCCAAACATGACCAAAATGCTGATCACACCTAAAAGGAAAAAGTGATCCTAACTTTTGTTTTTTCAATCTGTGGGAACTTTGAACCCATTGGTTGCGAAACCAGGTGAAATGGTAAAGTGGAAAATGAGATGAGCTATTTTTTGCTCAAATTACAAATATTCAAGTCACCCAGGTGTTAAGCTTAGTGTTACTATACTGAACTTAGAGGCTTATGTGCATAGGTCAACTACAGATCCTAAAGGTGCATCTCACAGGGAATCCAATTAAGAACGAACGTATGAAGTATTTATGTAGAGGGTGACATGACAATCTTTATACCTACCTTACTTACAAGCTTAATTATACATCAAATAAGTGAGTCTATATAAGAAGCAACCAATGAGGTTGCAGCTATAACCAATAAAATTGGTAACGAATGATAACTGGCAAAAAGGATAACAATCTAATTTATTTATACAGAAAACAAAACGTTAGAATAATTAGAAATTAGTGATCCTAGTGATGTTGCAAATACAGTGTTGCCAGTCGACAAAGATAATTAAGGCCAAAATCAGATATGGTTACAATGGACATACACACAATACATTAAGGCAAATCCTAAGATAGAAAAAGTTAGAGAAAAGAAAAGAGAAATACGATAATACATTTAGGTAACACAGACAAATCTTACGTGACCATGCTTTGTCCAGACCGTGAGGCCAAGAGGACTAGATACCATAGGAGCTTTGGTTTTTATGTTCCCTCACTACCCATTCCCACCAATCACACACATGGACTGTTTTCATTGGTTCAGAAGTGGCATCAATATCTGATTGGCTGTAATTTCAAGTCTCTTTGGCCACCATGCTCAACATCAGAACTCCCGGTGCCCCTTTGTCAACCGTATGTGTAAACAAACCTCTTTGATCCTAGCACAACCAGTTCCGACATTAGCATGTCAAAGACCCCTGACCAGGTGGTGACACAAAGTCTGATATGACAACAAAAGGGTAACTTTAATTATCACCAGCCCAGATATCAAAGTTTCCAAGAGACAGTCTTGTAATGCTGAGCCCATATCTCATCATGATATCACAAAATATATAAAGTACATCATCTTCCTGTAAAAACATATATATATATATATATATATATATATATATATATATAGTGAATCCCCCAGCAGTGACGAATATACAGTGAATTTTTGGAGAATCAATTATTTGTGCTGCACAGATATGCCCCATTGAGTCATTGTTCCTTTCCTCTTAGTTTTCTTTTGAGGCAATTCTGATTTACACACCCCTCCTTGCCACCAATGCTCAGCCTAGGAAAATGACTTTAATCTTTCTCATCCTTTCACTTCATTTGAATTATTATATCTAGTGATAGCAGTTATCGTAATTCTGCGGTACAGCCCTCGAGGCATTAATTCTGTCAACTTTAACCTTTCCTATTAAGAACTGATTGAAGTCTTGTGTAATCAGCAGTTTTAAACTCTTAATTCAAAGAACATTTTGCAGCTCTTTGCCTTTTAGTCTCCGTATCATATCAACAAGTTCATAAGCTCAATTTTATCTCTTTATATATATATATATATACTATATTACCAAAAGTATTGGGACACCTGCCTTTATAGGCACATGAACTTTAATGGCATCACAGTCTTCGTTCGTAGGGTTCAAAATTGAGTTGGCCCACTCTTTAACAGCGTCAACTCTTCTAGGAAGGCTGTCCAAAAAGTTTAGGAGTGTGTCTATGGGAATGTTTGATTATTCATCCAGAAGCGCATTTGTGGATGAGAAGGTCTGGCTCACAGTCTCCGCTCTAATTCATCCCAAAAGGTGTTCTATCGGGTTGAGGTCAAGACTTTGTGCAGGCCAGTTAAGTTCCTCCACCTTGGACTGGACCTTGTTTTGTGCACTGGTCCAAATCATTTGGTGGAGGGGGGATTATGGTGTGGGGTTGTTTTTCAGGGGTTGGGCTTGGCCCCTTAGTTCCGGTGAAGGGAAATCCTAAGGCGTGAGCATATCAAGACATTTTGGACAATTTTATGCTCCCAATTTTGTGGGAACAGTTTGGGGATGGCCCCTTCCTGTTACATGACTGCACACCAGTGCACAAAGCAAGGTCCATAAAGACATGGACGTGCAAGTTTGTGATGGAGGAACTTGACTGGCCTGCACAGAGTCCTGACCTCAGCCCAATAGAACACCTTTGGGATGAATTAGAGCCAGGCCGACTGGGATGCCATTAACCACTTAAGCCCCGGACCATTTGGTAGCTAAAGGACCAGAGCTGTTTTCAGAATTTTGCACTGCGCTGCTTTAACTGTAAATTGTGCGGACATGCAATGTTGTACCCAAACGAAATTTGCGTCCTTTTCTTCCCACAAATAGAGCTTTCTTTTAATGGTATTTGATTGCCTCTGCGATTTTATTTTTTTGCGATATAAACGGAAAAAGAACGAAAATTTAAAAAAAAATGATACTTTCTACTTTTTGTTATAAGAAAAATCGAATAAACTCAATTTTAGTCATACATTTAGGCCAAAATGTATTCAGCCACATGTCTTTAGTAAAAAAAATGTCAATAAGCGTATATTTATTGGTTTGCGCAAAAGTTATAGCGTCTACAAACTAGGGTACATTTTCTGGAATTTACACAGCTTTTAATTTATGACTGCCTATCTCATTCCTTGAGGTGCTAAAATGGCAGGGCAGTACAAAACCCCCCCAAATGACCCCATTTTGGAAAGTAGACATCCCAAGGAAATTGCTGAGAGGCATGTTGAGCCCATTGAATATTTTTTTTTTTTGTCTCAAGTGATTGAATAATGACTAAAAAAAAAAAAATTACAAAAAGTTGTCACTAAATGATATATTGCTCACACATGCCATGGTTATATGTGGAATTGCACCCCAAAATACATTTTGCTGCTTCTCCTGAGTACGGGGATACCACATGTGTGGGACTTTTTGGGAGCCTAGCCACGTACGGGCCCCTGAAAACCAAGCACCGCCTTCAGGATTTCTAAGGGCGCAAATTTTTGATTTCACTCCTGACTACCTATCACAGTTTCGAAGGCCATAAAATGCCAAAATAGCACAAAACCCCCCCAAATGACCCCATTTTAAAAGGTAGACACCCCAAGGAAATTGCTGAGAGGCCTGTTGAGCCCATTGAATATTTTTTTTTATCCCAAGTGATTGAATAATGACAAAAAAAAATAAAAAATTACAAAAAGTTGTCACTAAATGATATACTGCTCACACATGGCATGGTTATATGTGGAATTACACCCCAAAATACATTTTTCTGCTTCTCCTGAGTACGGGGATACTGTACTCAGGAGAGTTATATGTGGAATTGCACCCCAAAATACATTTTGCTGCTTCTCCTGAGTACGGGGATACCACATGTGTGGGACTTTTTAGGAGCCTAGCTGCGTACGGGACCCTGAAAACCAAGCACCGCCTTCAGGATTTCTAGGCACAAATTTTTGATTTCACTCCTCACTACCTATCACAGTTTCGAAGGCCATAAAATGCCAAAATAGCACAAAACTCCCCCAAATGACCCAATTTAGGAAAGTAGACACCCCAATCTATTTGCTGAGAGGTATGGTGAGTATTTTACAGCTCTCATTTGTTTTTGAAAATGAAGAAAGACAATTTTTATTTTTATTTTCATTTTTCAAAACTTTGTGACAAAAAGCGAGATCTGCAAAATACTCACCATATCTCTCAGCAAATAGCTTGGGGTGTCTACTTTCCAAAATGGGGTCATTTGGGGGGTTTTGTGCCATCTGGGCATTCCATGGCCTCCGAAACTGTGATAGGCAGTGAGAAGTGAAATCAAAAATTTACACCCTTAGAAAGCCTGAAGGCGGTGCTTGGTTTTGGGGTCCCGTACGCGGCTAGGCTCCCAAAAAGTCTCACACATGTGGTATCCCCGTACTCAGGAGAAGCAACAGAATGTATTTTGGGGTGTAATTCCACATATGACCATGGCATGTTTGAGCAATATATCATTTAGAGACAACTTTGTGCAAAAAAAAAAAAAAATTTTTCTTTTTTCCGCAACTTGTGTCAACATATAAAATATTCCATGGACTCGACATGCCTCTCAGTATATAGCTTGGGGTGTCTACTTTCCAAAATGGGGTCATTTGGGGGGGTTTTGAACTGTTCTGGCATTTTATACACAACATTAGGAAGCTTACATCCACTCTTCTAACCACTTGAAGACGAAGCCCTTTTTGACACTTTTTGTTTACATGAAAACATTTTTTTTTTTTGCAAGAAAATTGTGTTGAACCCTCAAACATTATATATATTTTTAAAGCAAAGGCCCCACAGATTAAAATGGTGGGTGTTGCATTTTTTTTTTCTGCACAGTATTTGCACAGCGATTTTTCAGACGCATTTTTTGGGGAAAAAATACACTTTTTTTAATTTTAATGCACTAAAACACACTATATTGCCCAAATGTTTTTTTTTTGTTTACAAATTTTTTTATTAGGAAGTTCAAATGTACAGTTACATAGAGTGTTTATAAAGGTAATCAATAGTAAAAAAATCAAAAGAAGAGGAGATAATTGAGCTCAGACATGAAGATAGTGAATATATAAAAAGTTTTCTGGTATGAAGAATTCCTACATGGGTGTATGTTACATATATGAAGGGTGGGCATTATAGGTCAAGATTGCATGAATTTGCTAGAGTGTGTGGGTGGAAATTCAGGTTCTAAGTTAATGAGTTATGTTGTAGGCCAATATGACCATTTCCTTACAAAAGCCTGGAAGGTATCGTGAAGTGTGTGAAAGATTCTTTCCGAAAGTTTTATCGTCTCCATCCGAGCTAGCACCTGCGCCCAAGGCAGATTGTTTGATCTCCAATTGGAGGCAATCATCCATTGGATGGAGCTACATAAAGTATGGAAAAGTCTTTTGCAAGGGATGGGAACATTGGGTATATCCGCATATAGAAGGCAGATCTGTGGGGAGATTGGGATTTTCTGTTTCAAGGTATTTTCAAAAATTTCTGAAGCATTGCGCCATGTATGATGCAGGTGTTTGCAGCTCCAGAATGTATGTAGGATAGTGCCTGGTTCTAAACAGCCCCTGAAACAGTATGGAGAAATAGAAGGATAAAATGTGTTGAGCTTGGACGGGGTGAGATACCATCTAGAGTATATTTTAATGGGAGTTTCTCTGGAAGAGATAGCTATGTTACTCCTCCGGAGATTATCCGACATTCCATGCCATTCATCTACTGTGAAGGTGTTATTTAGGTTGGTCTCCCAATGGAGCATCTGACCGGACTTGTCGAGTGAATGAAAAGTGTTTAGATAGCTATATAGATGGGATATGATACCTTTATCTCTAGAAGAAGAGATGCAAATCCGTTCAAATACAGTAACAGGGGGCTTGGTGGTGAGAGAGTAATGTTCTGTGTAAAAGGCTTTGATTTGGTTATAGTGTTGAAGTTCGGATGTGGGGATACTATATTTATCTTGCAGAGCGGTGAATGAGGAGAACTCCCCATTTATTTGTAAAGATTTAAGTGAAGTGAGCTTATTATGGGTCCAATAGGTGAAGGAGTGGTGATCTCCGTGAGTACGGGTAAATCTCAGGTCACCTAGAAAGGAAGCAAGGGGAGGAGTGAGTGAAGACAATTCAAAGGTGTGTTGTGCTTTGAGCCACAATTGGTAAAAGTGTGCCACAATTATGTTGTATTTTGAGAGTTTGCTGTATGAGGTTGTTTTGGACCAAAGGATCCCCTGTAAATACAAAGGGGAAATTGAGGACTCCTCAAATTTTTTCCATGGGATATTTTGATTGGGCGCGAACCATTGTGCTAATTGGGCAAGTCTGGCGGCCAGAAAATAATGCCATAGGTTAGGGAGACCCATCCCGCCCATGGATTGAGGTCTGTGCATATATGCATAGCTGCATCTGGGTTTCTTGTTGAACCATATAAATTTGTTGATTTCCCTTTGGAGCGAAGCTAGTTTGGATTTAGGGATGTTAATGGGGAGGGAACGGAAGTAGTATAGCAGCTTGGGGAGGATTGTCATTTTAATTGCGCAAATTCTGCCTAGGAATGATATATGGAAGGTTGACCAGGTCTTAAGGAGTGAGGATATATTATTGAATAAGGGAATATAATTGGTTTTGAAAAGTAGGTTGTGTGCTGGGGTGATAGAGATGCCCAGATATTTAAAAGATTGAGAGCACCATATAAATGGGAAGTTGTTTTTCAACATGGTCTTTAGGTGATCGGGGAGATTGATGGGTAGAGCCGAGCATTTGTTCATGTTAATTTTTAGACCTGATATGTCGTGAAACAGTTTTAGTTCCTTGAGAAGGGAGGGAATGGAAACGTGAGGTTCTGTGAGAAAAATTAACGCATCATCTGCGTAGAGGCTTATCTTAAACTCATCTTCACCTTTGACAACTCCCTTTATATCCGGGCTGTTCCTAATTTTGTGGGCAAGAGGTTCCATTGCTAGTGCGAACATTAGTGGGGATAGTGGGCAGCCTTGTCTAGTACCCCTACTTAGAGGAAAGAATTCCGAGTTATGACCTGGAATTTTAATACGGGTCTGGGAGGAGTGGTATAGGGCATTAAAGCCATACATGAATTTATTAGGGATGCCAAATTTAGGTAGGATGTGATTGAGGTAAGACCAGGATACACTATCAAAGGCTTTATGAATATCCAGGCTGAGGAGGCATAGCTCTTTGGAGTGTATGTTGGCATCTTGTACGATATTGGTTACCAGCCTAATATTGTCAGTTATTTGGCGTCCAGGTATGAATCCTGTTTGATCTATGTGCACTATATTAGTAATAACTGCTGCTAACCTATCAGCAAGAAGTCTCCCAAAGATCTTTAAGTCATTGTTAAGAACTGAAATGGGGCGGAAATTTTGTGGAAGAGAATGGTCCTTGAGTGGTTTAGGTATTAACGATAAGTTCGCTAGGAGCATTTCTTCTGGGAATTGATGACCATCTAGCACATAATTGAAGAGTTTAGATAGGTTGGGGGCTAAAAGAGACGCAAATTTTTTATAGTATGCAGAGGAGAACCCGTCCGGGCCTGGGGCTGTAGAGGTCTTCAGGGATTTAATTATGTTAATTATTTCTAAATCTGTACATGGTGCGCTAAGAGATTCTATCTGTTGGGAGTTGAGGGAGGGTAATGGGATATCATCCAGCCAAATTTGGGAGGGCTGTTTAGGTTGGGGTTGAGGTCCCGAAAGGAGGTCTTTGTAAAAGGAGGAGAAGATGTTCAACACCTCTTGTGGATGAGTGACAGTGTTCCCCGCATTATCTCTAAGTTTATAGACATGGGGTGGGTTATTAGCTTGATTTAGTTTTCTGGCAAACATGGCGGAGGTGGAATTGCTATGGAGGAAGAATTTAGCCTTAGAAAATCTGAGGGATTTCTCAGTGTTGGCTGATAAAATTTGGTCTAAGGCCAGGCGTTTGGATTTGATTTGATCAGTTAAGGCCTGGGAAGGGGCTTGTTGAAGTTTATTGTACAGTCTATTTAGGTCCTTAGTGAGACATCTAGTGTCTGAGAGCCTGTCTTTGTTTCTCTTTGCAGCGAGAGAAATTAGTTGCCCACGTAAGACTGCTTTATGGGCAACCCAGACGGAGGAGGGAGGGGTTTCGTCATTAATATTTTCATTGAAATAGTTCTCTATATGAGTGGAGACCGATTGAGCGAGTGTGGGATCAGAGAGTAAGGAGTCGTTTAGCCTCCAGTTGAAGGGGGATGGTTTAAGACCAATATATGCTGTCTCAAGAGATGTGATATCATGATCCGACCATGGACAGGGGTGAATGATCTTTTTAAAGGAGTTCGCCAACAGGATAGGGGTGCAGTAGATATAGTCTAATCTGGCATAAACATTATGGGGATGTGAATAGTGAGTGTAAGCTTTAACGCCTACATTATGGGCCCTCCATGAGTCTATAAGTTGAAAGTGATTGAGGGAACGGTTCAGGGACTTCGGAAATGCCTTAGAAGATGGTGCGACCCTGCTCCTGTCCAGGGCCGGATGTGAGGTTAGATTGAAATCCCCTCCCAGGATAATGTGGGGGGAGGCATATCGGTCTAGAGTCTCAAAGAAATTAATGAAAAAGGAGGACTGAGATTCATTGGGAGCGTATACTGATGCTATTGTTATGGCCCTATTATCAATAGTGCCTTTTAAGATAATATATCGGCTTTCAGTATCTCTGAAAATACTTTGTACATCGAATATAGTCGAATTGCGTATAAAGACTGCAACTCCTCTTTTCTTATTGTTGTATGTTGTATAGAATACTTGGTTGTATGTCTTATTGAAGTATTTAGGGTGGTTGGATGCGCAAAAGTGGGATTCCTGGATGAGTATGATATCAGCCCCTATTCTCTTATAGTGCTCAAAAGCTTTTTTACGTTTGTGGGGGGAATTAAATCCCTGCACATTGTGCGATATTATTTTAATACCCATTGGTGGGGTCTAGGGTGTGGGGGTTAATATTGTCGTGATGGGGGAAAAATAGGCAAGGATCAGAAGTATACAATACGTTATGGATAGAGTTAGTGATTGAGTCTGATGCTAAGATTATGATCAGCGGTGTTGAAAGAACGGGGATTGGTATACAAGCAGGGAGATGGGCATTGTATCTTATGCAGTTACCAGAGTAGTCTAGAGCTATGAAATCTAAGTCAAACAACGTTTTTTGTATGTACTTAACATTACTTCCTTTTTGTACAATGAACACAGTAGAAGCCTTATGGGCTAGAATTTCAAAAATGAGAAACAAAAACAAAAATAACAATGGGACAGGATAAAACCTGTCAAGAAAACTTGAATAAACATCATTAGGACAAATAAGTCCAAATCCTGCAAACCTGGAGGTGCACCACGTCTCTAAAGATGAGAGCTGTGGTTCCATCCCGGAGGGCAGGTCTGAGGAATAAACTAAGCAACAATGGATGTAGCAGGCATCCTAGAAAAACTTGTAAGTGCGTGTCTACCAATTGGGGGGTAGAGAGGTATTGCGTCATATAAAAAGCTCGCTATGTAAGGGAGACAATAACAGCAATCCGCAGTGGGGAGAAACTTTTCTGAAGTTATGGAGGTAAGGGTAAATGATAATACTTAGACGTTCAGTATAGCTACCACATTGCTCCAAAGGACTGATCTCCAGATAACCTATAAAAAGGGGGATAGAAAAAAAAAAAAAAAAAAAAAAATTAAATTTCTCCCTTCTTTTCTTTCTCCACCCTTCCTATTATGAAAGTTCAGACTGCTAGGAGAGCTGAATAGGATGAAAACAGAACCACGCAATTAAGTCCCCTAGGTCTTCTTTGAGGAGTATGTTACCGTACTGTTCAGATATTCTGCTGATTCTTCTATCCGCTGAACCTCTGGAATTATGTGGAGAAGGGAGTTGTGTAATTAATGCAATATCCCCGGGATCATTGTAGAGTGTAAAGTCTATGGAGAGAATGTTTCGGGTTGTTTGATTCTCTTATTATTCCCACTGGGGTCGTCAAATACACCGAGAACTGGAGTGAAAGCGTAGATGGGAAGTTCTATTCTTGGTGTGATTGCCTCCAGCGTCTTTGATCTCTTTGGTCTCTCTGGTTGCGGCGTGAAGATGGTGTGGACCATATCGGGGAAGAACTGGGGGTTGCTGGTGGTCGGCCAGGAGGTTCCGGTTCCAGCAGGCCCAATTTCACCAGTAGTTCTTTTCCTTCTATTACGTTATAAACCGTATATGTAGAGCCATTATGTGGAACGGTGAGTTTGAAAGGAAAGCCCCATCTGTATCTAATCCTTGCTTCCTGTAGAACTTTGGTGACTTCCTTCATCCTTCGTCTCCTGTCTAATGTGGCTGGGGAGATGTCAGGGAATATTTGAAGTCTTTTACCATCTAGGTCAATATTAGGAGAGTTCCTAGCCGCCCGCATGATGTCTTCCTTAACGAGGAAATCCTTCATACACATGATGATATCTCTAGGCGGTTTATCAGGTGTAGGTTTGGGGCGGAGGGCTCTATGGATTCTGTCACAGGTGAAAGCTGACGGGGGTCTGTCAGGAAGGAGATTATGAAAGACCCTCGATATAGTAGGCATAAGATCGGTGACCGATTCCGGTACTCCACGTACTCTGATGTTCTGTCTACGATTTCTATTATCAAGGTCTTCCACTTGTGCCTGCATGAACGCAAAACTATCCGCCAATGTTTCATAGTCCTTTCTTAAGTCATTATGGGCTAGTGAAAGTTCGTCATGTTTTGTTTCTAATAGATCAGTTCTGTTGCCTATGCAAGCAATCTCCTGGGATAGAGCGGTAGTGGACTTATGCACTTCTCTTTCTATTTTATCAACCAATTTGTCAAACATGGATGTTAGACTTGCATCTAAATCGGCTTTAGAGAGGGGTAAAGTGGACTCACCGTTAGGTTCCGAGGGGGGGGGGGTCCAGTGATTTCTTCCCCGAGGCCGCTTGTTTGTTGGTGTCAGTGCCGCTCTGAGACATGATGTGGTATTTATTCTCGGCTTCTAGAAGAAAATTTGTTAGGTTGTGGATAGATTGTCCGGAGCGAGTATTCTTTCTCGTCGGCATGCACGGACTGTTCCCACGGGGGTTCAAAGTATTTGTGCTGATAATCAAGTGATATAGCCGTGGGTATCTGGCCTGCTTTATATGGGTGTGGTAAGGCTTTAGTCACTTACATCCTATTAGCAAAGCGTAGGTTAGTGGAGTGCCAGTCTATCTTGAATGAGTGTATTCACTCTGGGGGAGCTGACGGGCTGTGTGCACGGCGAGATCTTGTGTACTGTACCGGTTCAGTAAGGGAGGAAGCCGTGTGAGCTGACGTACCCCAAAGACAGAAAGGGGGGGAGACATATATGTCAAATAGGGAGGAGGTACTGAGGCTATGGTAGTCCACTGGTTGTGTACAGCAACGACCAGTAATGGGGACCTCTGTGCTTGCTGTGGGGGGGAGGTTAAAATTGCAGAAATCTTGTTATAATGGAAGGGAGGCCAGGTTCTAGTAGGGTTGGGATGTTATGACTTTTGGGTGTAGCAAGATGGCTGCCGATCTATGAGGTTAGGACAGACTGTGGACTTTAACAGGTGATTCTTACAGGTCAGGACTCCTCTCCCCCTCCCAGGGAGGTATACACAGCCCAGTCAGCGTCTAGATGGGGTTATTGTGTCGGCAATCAGCTTGGAGGAGAGCACAAAGGGGTCTCCAGGTGTACCAAGATGGCCGCCGTCCTCCCGGAGTAGGCCGAAGCCGCGGCCTCGAGTGCTGGGGAAGGAGGTGATCAGCACCGAAGGCTATAGGTGGCTTGGCGGGTGCTTAGTGGCCGGACAGGTAGTGACCAGGCCTGGAGGTAAGCAGTCTGGGGGGGTATCTTGGAGCGGGCTGCGCGGTACTCACTGTGAATTGAGTTGAGGCCGCATCCGCGAATGAAGGCCGCAGGACGACCGATCGCTTCGCCCGGAGCCCACCGAAGGATCCCTGCAGGGTAGCTTTCGCCTGGTGTCCCACGGGTGTCGGGGGACGGAGGATGTCCCAGATCGCGGATGCTGGAGACTGGAGAGGCCGCGGATGCGCAGGCCCCAAGATGGCGGCGGGCCTCAGTGTTGTGGATCCAGTCACAGGCCCCTCACGGGTTTCTCCGCGCTATTTTCCTGAAGATCCCCGGGGCAGCTATCGAGTGCGTCCAGGGGTTAGTGTAGCTGAATCCGGGCCTCAAAACGGCGATGCCTGCGAAGGATGGCTGTGGATTCACGGAGGATCCCTGGAGCTCTCAAACTACATACATTTTTAAAAGCCTTTAAAAGCCTTTACAGGTTACGCCGTTAGATTTACAGAGGAGGTCTACTGCTAAAATTACTGCCCTCGATCTGACCTTTGCGGTGATACCTCACATGCATGGTGCAATTGCTGTTTACATATGACGCCAGACCGACGCTTGTGTTCGCCATTGGGCAAGAGCAGGGCAGGACAGGGGTGCTTTTTTTTTTATTATTATTTTGCTTTTTTATTTTATTTTTAAACTGTTGCTTCCATATTTATTTATTTTTTATCATTTTTATTGTTATCTCAGGGAATGTAAATATCCCCTATGATAGCAATAGGTAGTGACAGGTACTCTTTTTTTGAAAAAACTGTGGTCTTCTAGACTCTAGACCCTAGATCTTTCCTCTGCCCTCAAAGCTTCTGACCACACCAAGATCGGTGTGATAAAATGCTTTCCCAATTTCCCAATGGCGCTTTTTATATCCGGGGGGGGGCATTCCCTCCCACTGCTTGTAAAAGCAGTCCAGAGGCTAATTAGCCACTAGGATTGCTTTTACATGAAAGCCGGCCGCTGGCTGAAAAGAATGATACCAAGATGATACCTAAACCCGCAGGCACCATTCTGGTATAAACATTCAAAGTCCAGCAACATACCAGTACGTTGCTGGTCCTTGTTGGACATGTATTGTAATCTTTTTTTTTCATGCAGCCTGTTGGCTGAATGAAAAAAGAGATTGATCGGTGGGTATGCCCACCATTAGAATACCGCCCTTCATCCACCCACTTCTAATGATGGGCATACATGCACCATTTATATATGCCGAAGCATGGGGGCATCCTCCCGCAAAAAAGTTATGCCGCACACACATGGTTGGACTTTACCACGGGCAAGCCTCCGTCGGAATTTCGACTGTATGTACGCGACATTAGGAGCAAAATCGCTCCTCCGCCCCTGCTGCCCCCATGCTTCGGCATATATGCTTCTTTTTTTTTTAACTGTGGTGGTGAAATCACCTCCTACAGCACTGGAGTCGCAGGGATCAGGCCTGTCTCTGCGAACGCTGCAGTTATGTGTGTTGTGTTTTGTAAGTGACAGTGATCGATCGATACTGCACTTGGGTGGACTGGGCTGGACGGAGGGGCAAAACGCAGGTGCTAGCAGGTATCTGGGCTGATCCCGCTAACACTGCGTTTTTAGGAACCCTAAACTGCTGGGGAAGCTAGTATAGATCTGATCAGATCAGATATTGATCTGTTCAGATACTATACCACTAAGGGAGGTGTATGCTTCACGCGTGGGTGTTAGCGCTACTGGCACTAACCTGACGCTGCCTGGGGTGTGACGCAGACCCTCTCTGACGCTAAAACCTAATTGATATCACCCGCTGGGCGATCAGGGGGTTAAACCTTTATTGGGTTATACACGGCGGGTGCCCTGACACTATAAAAAGCAAACTAACTAACCAGCGTCACCCGTAACACTTATATGGTGATCACTGGTGAAAGGGTTAACTAGGGACAATTAGGGGGTTAAAACCTTTATTAGGTAATATATGGGGGTACCTGACGCTATATAAAAACCTGACGGGTAACCTAAAAAAAATTACTGGCTACCGATCGGCATCACCGACACTAGGACAGCGATCAGAAAAACGATTGCTTAGCGACAGTGGTGATAGGGGGTGAAAGGGTTACCTGGGGGGCGATCAAGGGGGTTAAACCTTTATTATATAATATATGGGGGTACCTGATGCTATAAAAACCTGCGGCGAACCTAAAAAAAATAACTGGCTACCGATCGGCATCACCGACACTAAGACAGCGATCAGAAAAACGATCGCTTAGCAACAGTGGTGATAGGGGGTGAAAGGGTTACCTGGGGGCGATCAAGGGGGTTAAACCTTTATTAGATAATATATGGGGGTACCTGACGCTATAAAAACCTGCGGCGAACCTAAAAAAAATTACTGGCTACCGATCGGCATCACCAACGCTAAGACAGCGATCAGAAAAACGATCGTTTAGCGACAGTGGTGATAGGGGGTGAAAGGGTTACCTGGGGGGCGATCAAGGGGGTTAAACCTTTATTAGATAATATATGGGGGTACCTGACGCTATAAAAACCTGCGGCGAACCTAAAAAAAATTATTGGCTACCGATCGGCATCACCGACACTAAGACAGCGATCAGAAAAAAGATCGCTTAGCGACAGTGGTGATAGGGAGTGAAAGGGTTACCTGGGGGGCGATCAAGGGGGTTAAACCTTTATTAGATAATATATGGGGGTACCTGACGCTATAAAAACCTGCAGCGAACCTAAAAAAAATTACTGGCTACCGATCGGCATCTAAAGAAAGAAAATACTGCGCTAATCTAAAATAGTGAATAAAAATAAAGCTGCTACATAAAATGTGACTAAAATTAATAAACATGGAATGAAGATGTAGCGCTAAGTGAAGAAATGAAGCCCAATGATTTGGGCCTCCAATCAAACCAAAGTGATAAATAATATCAATATAATGAGTCCATACAGTGTCCATAGAAATGTTTTCGTGTTGTGAAGAAAGAACATGTAGCACTGAAGGGTCATCACATAACTCTTGTAGAAAAAGAGAGGTAGAATACTCTTACCGGAACATTAGACCTGTGGTTTAGGCAGGTCAAATAGGCATACGAAATCCCAGTGGCACTCCTCATCAGTTAGTCTGGAAACTGGATCAGATGGGTCCCCAATGTAGACTGTCCGGTAGGCTCCCCGACTTGACAGCAGACTCTGGGTTTCACACCAATCCAGGTGGTCCTCCGATGGAACTGGAACCGCCACTCAGCAAGGAGACTCTTTACCACGGTGAATATTAGTAACCAGTGGCCAAAGGAAGCTATTACTTGACCAACCACCCATGTGAGGAGAAAAGAAGGGAAGGAATGCTCCAATGGTGCAGGTCAATGAGGGTTTATTCAACCAACATAAAAAAGCTCCAATGGTGCAGGTCAATGAGGGTTTATTCAACTAACATAAAAACGTTTAAAAAGGGGCAGTGAATGAGGTAGTGTACCAAGCCCTACGCGTTTCGAACAAATGTTCTTCAACAGGGGCATCAACCAACCTCTTCCACTGCAGAAATATATATAGTGAACAAATACAATCTAACAAGGTTCTCAACCAATCAGACAGATAATTGATTACAACATATGATTGGATCAACAGCTCACCAGATCCAAGGTGGGTAGTCTCCACCTCCAGGTCAACCTACCATGTTCGCTATACGGTTCGCACCTCCCAGGAAGCAAACCATGATAGGCCGAGCTGGAGATGGACCCAAGCGACTGCCAATAACCTTTGTTCAAAAAGCCCGCCATGAGAAAGTGGGTTGGAGACGATGTGCGGCGTTCAACGCCCACACCACATCTCAACGCCCACCCAAACATGCCATGCAGCAGTATACAAAATAAATAATATGCCATATATAAAAACAAATATGTGTGGCTAAAACGCCACTTACATACACGGTACAACTCGCACTGTATCCAATCCGGGACAAATAGTATCATGCAAACGATGAGTAGAAACAGGAAGTGTCATGTAACCAAAGCGAGGCTTGGAAAGCCTCGCTTCCTGTATGTAAAACACTCATCTGTCACTAAAAAGTCTACCAAGCCTCTCTCTCACAAAGAGGCTTGGAGCGCATGGACACTCTACGATGAGTAGAAACAGGAAGTGTCATGTAACCAAAGCGAAGCTTGGAAAGCCTTGCTTCCTGTATGTAAAACACTCATCTGTCACTATAAAGTCTACCAAGCCTCTCTCTCACAAAGAGGCCTGGAGCGCATGGGCACTCTACGATGAGTAGAAACAGGAAGTGTCATGTAACCAAAGCGAAGCTTGGAAAGCCTTGCTTCCTGTATGTAAAACACTCATCTGTCACTAAAAAGTCTGCCAAGCCTCTCTCTCACAAAGAGGCCTGGAGCGCATGGACACCACCAAGTAATATCAAACAGGCTAAAAAGACCTTAAAGTAACAGCACCATCTTGTGGTAAATAAAGAAAAGTGCTGGAATAAAATTATCTAAAAGTGTACCAGGTCAATGGATCAGTAGACAGTACATAAAATAACCTAAACACCAAAATAAACTACAAATATGGGGAGCACTTAAGACACCCTAGAGAAAATAAATAAAAAATGGACCAGAACCTAAAAGAGGGCGCACACAAAGCCAAATACAAGAAGATTCACATACGCACACATAGCGAAAAATCTTATTAATCCACGGAAAGAAGGGAAGGGCACTCAAGCCTTATTGATGAATGAATTGATATCCCATTCAACATTCATTCCGTGGGGGGCATAGGTGCGAAGCTCATAGATCCAGTACGTTTCAAGTCGGGATACTCCCCGAATCCTAGATTCTCCCCTCCAATGTGAAACGTACTGATCTATGGCTAAAAACTGAGTGCCTGTGGGGTCTCGATCATGGTGTTCAAGATAGTGTCGCGGGACACTATGATTGGTTTTCCCATTTTTTATGTTGGCAATATGCTCATTCACCCTTATAGTGAAGGTTCGGATCGTACATCCCACATATTGTTTTTTGCATGGGCATGTCAGCAAGTAAACAATGTATTGAGTCGCGCAAGTAGTAAAACACTTCATATGGTAAGTCTTAAGTGTAGCCGTAGACTGGAAGGTCTCACTCTTGCGTCTCCCACTAATGTTATGTGCGCAAACATTGCACTTGCGACACGGAAAATAGCCCTTGCAATTTTGAAAAAAAGAGATACGTTTAGGAGGGTCTATAACATTTGGTGTGATGTCACCCTGGACAGACCGGGCACCTCTAAAGATCACCCCTGCCCGTTCAGGTAGCACCGCACCTAAAAGTGCATCGCTTCTAAGGACATTCCAGTGTTTCTTCAGTATTTCTTTTACCTGGCGAGACTGCACAGAGTAAGTAGTGAAGAAAGACCACTTAAACTTCTCATTGGTAGCTTTGGGGGGACCAACCACAAGTAGGGAGTCCCGATCGATCTACTGGATCCGATCGATCTCCTCATCGAGATCTCCGATTGAATAGCCTTTATTGATAAAACGGCCCCTCAGGACAGCTGCTTGTAAAACAAAATCACTGACTTTAGAGCAGTTCCTCCGCAACCGGAGGAACTGGCTCTTTGGCACTGACTTAAGCCATTGTGAATGATGGCAGCTGTCTCGAGGGATGTAACCGTTACGATCGGTAGGCTTGAAAAACTTAGAGAATTCCAACCGGTTGTCAACCACTTTGATTTCCAAATCCAAAAAATGGACTGATGTAGAACTAGCTTCATGGCTCAGCCTAATACCACATTCGTTGGCGTTAAGCGAGACCATAAAATCATCTAGAGATGCTTGGCTGCCATTCCATAGGAGGAGGATGTCATCTATATAACGAACCCAGAGAACCAATTCTGGTCTCCTATGGGCATAGATGACATCCTCCTCCCACTTGGCCATGAATAAATTGGCCAGGCTGGGGGAAAATTTTGCCCCCATCGCAACACCCTTGGTTTGTAGGTAGAAACTGTTCTGAAACCAAAAGTAATTGTGGGTAGTAGCGAATCTCAGAAGTTGCATGATGAAATTACGCTGCACATTGGGTATGCTAACACTCTGAGACAGGTAATATTCAACAGCCTCAAATCCCAAATCATGGGGTATACATGTGTAGAGGGCAGCCACATCCGCAGTGGCCAGAATCATGCCATTCCGGAAGTCCACTGTTTGTAGCAACCTGATGGTATCACCTGTGTCCTTCAAAAAGGAAGGCATGACCCTGACCAAAGGCTGAAGATGAAAATCAATATATTTTCCTATTCTAGCAGTAATCGAGTCTATCCCGCTAACTATAGGACGACCAGGGGGATTCACTGGGTCCTTATGAATCTTAGGCAGGTAATAGATAGCGGGAATCCTCGGTGCTACCGGAATCAGAAAACTTTTTTCCTTCTTGTCCAAAATGGACAACGCAAAACCCTCATCCACTAGTTCCTAGACTTGTGCACAACGGAAAAATTCGTTCCGTTTCGGTTCGTTTCTTTCCGGTCCTGTTGATTCGTAATCATTCGTAATTTTGCTAGACGGGATTTTTTGTGTTCGGACTCATTCGTATTTTTGCAAGCGACATTTTTCGTTGAATTTTTTGTTGCTTTATAATTCGTACTTTCGGTAGAGTACGTTGTTTTTCGTTGATTCTGGACACAACTCCTACTTTCGTAACTTTTTTTGGGTTCGTACTTTAGGTAGAGTACGTTGTTTTTCGTTGATTCTGGACACAACTCCTACTTTCGTAACTTTTTTTGGGTTCGTTGATTCGTAATTTTCCGTGTCTCTCTCACAACGACGCTGCCTATTATGCCTAATGTGCTTCGAATGGATTTGTACTTTTCTAAATACATAGCGGTTATTTGTAACGATTCGAAATCTCGTATTTTACTTTCGTTTTTTACATGCGGCTATAGGCTCCGCCCCTGTACACCATTTTGAGAGGGTTCAGCACGGTGAGGGAGAAGCAGAGAGCAGAGCAGAGTGAGTGTTATTGTGCTTCGAATGGATTTGAAATCTCGTATTTTACTTTCGTTTTTTCATGCGGCTATAGCCTCCGCCCCTGTACACCATTTTGAGAGGAAGTTCAGCATGGTGAGGGAGAAGCAGAGAGCAGAGTGAGTGTTATTGTGCTTCGAATGGATTCGTACATTCGTAACTTTTTTCATAACGAATTATGCCGAAGACCTTCGGGCATTCGCTATTTTGCGGTATAATTTATTTCGGATTCGGTTTTATTCGTAATTGCTCTGTTCGGAAATTCGAATGCTTCCGAATGTCCGAAAGTTGCTAAATTCGGACGAATTTTGATTCGTTACGAAACGAATTGCACAAGCCTACTAGTTCCACAAGAGCTTTCTTATATTTCAAGGTTGGGTCTGATGGAATGACCTTATAGGTATCTGTATCACCAAGAATCGTATTCATTTCCCTGATATACATACTCTTATCAAGCACGACAATGGCACCCCCTTTGTCTGCTGGACGGATGATTAAATCCTTTTGTTCACATAATTGTTTCAAACCTAATTTAATCTTAGGATTTGTGTGCGTCCTCTTAGGTGGTAACTTCTCCAAGTCCTGGAGCACCAGGTTGCGAAAAACGTTAATCGCAGGTGCTACAAAACCAGGAGGATTGAATAGGGAAGGATTCGACAACCCAGTGTGTACATTTGTGTCCATGGGGGTGGGAACAGCAATGGAGGCATTGGATGGGTTCAAGAAGTGTCTCTGTATATTGAGCTTACGAACAAACTTATGGACATCAATAAAGGTAGAGAACCTATTCATGTTCCGTGGAGGAACATATTTAAGTCCCTTGTCTAAGACCAGGTTCTCTTTGTCCGTTAGGTTTGTTGAGCTCAAATTAAAGACACCTGAGCCTATCTTGTTCTGGGCCTTTTTGCTCTGGACCCTCCAACCTCCTCTGACACCTCTTTTCCTTCTGGGCTTCCAAGGTAGTCTGGAACCGCCCTGTGAAAACCCGAAGGATGGGATGGGCCGGAGGGGTATTGGTTATAGTTGTATGGGGACCTGGACAACAGATCAATGTCTCTGTCTCGGTCATTATAGGAATCATAGTACTCCTCCCTCGTATAATCATCATAGAAGGGAAGAGGCCTATTGTAGGGGCGAGAAGGGGTCCGGAATTGACCATCATGTCCACCACGCCTTGGGGCTTCATGGTAATCACGCCAATTCGCCCCTGGTCTCCTTGGACTCTCATAATGATAAGAGTCCCTGGGACGCCCATAGTTAGATGGAAAAGAGTCTCTAGACTGACCCCTTTGAGGACCTTTCCCTCTACTCCTAGGGCCCCTCCCCCTGGGTTGGGATGGATAAGCCACCTGAGTATTGGGAACTCGTGTTTTGGGTCTGGAGTCTAGAGTTTTGTTAGAGGGGCCTGTCCCAAGGGGTTTGGGATTAGGGGGTGGCCGTACTGAGGTGTTCTGAGCCACAGGTTCGAAGGTTAATGTTCGATCCAAATTCCGGCCATCAGATTGAATCACCTCCATCTCTAGATTCTCACTGGCCGAGACCAGAGATGCTTGAATCTTTTTTTGCCACCCAAAAACAAGATTAGACCTGTAATCTATAATGTCTCTATTATATTTCTTTTGCTTTTTGAGTCTCTGTTCCTTTTCCTCCTTTTCTAGGTGGCTTTTTAGAGTGGTTGAAAGAGAGATGTACTCTAAAGAGGTTTTATGTGGAGTAAATTTTTCTTTAAGCTCTCTTATCTCCCTGTCGATAGATATCAATCTTGACTTCTTTTTATCTATCAAAAAAATCAAAAGTTTGGTCCCGGCATCGTTAAAATACCGAAACCAAGAATCTATATCAGACTCTCCTTGTTGAGGAAACACATCCCAGCGGAGACCTCTAGGAACTATATTTTCTTTCACATACTGTTCCAGAAAGGCCGTATCCCACTGGAGGTGTAACTCTGTGGTCATCAGATTTTTAAGTCTGAGAAACAAACCACTGAGTTCGGTGTCAGATCCGGTGGTAGTGAAAACACCGTCAGTGTTAAAAGACCTGGATGTTCTATATTCAAACACATCCATGGTAAAGTGTCGTACAAAAATATACGTGAAAACAGCTGCATCACCAACGCTAAGACAGCGATCAGAAAAACGATCGCTTAGCGACAGTGGTGATAGGGGGTGAAAGGGTTACCTGGGGGGCGATCAAGGGGGTTAAACCTTTATTAGGTAATATATGGGGGTACCTGACGCTATAAAAACCTGCGGCGAACCTAAAAAAAATAACTGGCTACCGATCGGCATCACCGACGCTAAGACAGCGATCAGAAAAATGATCGCTTAGCGACAGTGGTGATAGGGGGTGAAAGGGTTATCTGGGGGGCGATCAGGGGGTTAAACCTTTATTAGGGTGTTGTTAGGGGGCTACACTGGACCTAAAACTAACTTTAGTGACACTTTTACAGTCACAAATGTCACTGATTGCAGTGATCAGTAAATAAATGGTCACTGCAATCAGTGACACTGTGACTGGGGGCTGGGGGGTGATCTGGGGTGTCTGGGGGGGGCGATTTATGTTTCTATGTGTCCTGGTGTCAGTGTAGTGTTTTGTGCACTAACCTGGCATCTTCTCTTGTGCGGCGCTCGGTATATGTGAGCGCCGCAGGAGAGATGACATCACTTCCTCTGCCTGTGTAAACATTACACAGGCAGGGAAGCTTTCTCATTCGCCGGGGGCGATCGCGAGGGGGTGGCCGGAATAGAACGGCCGTCCCCTCATCCCGGATCGCTCCCGAACACATAACCACCGCTCACTGTAAAGAAGGGGGGTCCGATCGGACCCCCCAACTATACAAAGGCGATCACGTAGATATACGTGATTCTGCCTGTCGGTGCCATTCTGCCGACGTATATTTACAGTGGGCGGTCGTTAAGTGGTTAAAGTTCATGTTCGTGTACCGTAAAGGCAGGCGCCCCAATACTTTTGGTAATATCGTATATACATATATATATACATATATATATACACAGTATATACAGTGGGGAGAACAAGTATTTGATACACTGACGATTTGTCAGGTTTTCCCACTTACAAAGCATGTAAAGGTCTGTAATTTTTATCATAGGTTCTCTTCAACTGTGAGAGATGGAATCTAAAACAAAAATCCAGAAAATCACATTGTATGATTTTTAAATAATTAATTTGCATTTTATTGCATGACATAAGTATTTGATCACCTAACAATCAGTAAGAATTCCGGCTCTCACAGACCTGTTATTTTTTCTTTATGAAGCCCTCCTGTTCTCCACTCATTACCTGTATTAACTGCACCTGTTTGAACTTGTTACCTGTATAAAAGACACCTGTCCACACACTCAATCAAACAGACTCCAACCTCTCCACAATGGTCAAGACCAGAGAGCTGTGTAAGGACATCAGGAATAAAAATTTAGACCTGCCCAAGGCTGGGATGGGCTACAGGACAATAGGCAAGCAGCTTGGTGAGAAGGCAACAACTGTTGGCGCAATTATTAGAAAATGGAAGAAGTTCAAGATGACTGTCAATCTCCCTCGGTCTGGGGCTCCATGCAAGATCTCACCCCATGGGGCATCAATGATAATGAGGAAGGTGAGGGATCAGTCCAGACCACAGTCTCAAAGAAAACCATTAGTAACACACTACGCCGTCATGGAATCAAATACTGCAGTGCACACAAGGTCCCCCAGCTCAAGCCAGCACATGTCCAGGCCCGTCTAAAGTTTGCCAGTGACTATCTGGATGATCCAGAGGAGGAATGGGAGAAGGTCATGTGGTCTGATGAGACAAAAATAGAGCTTTTTGGTCTAAACTCCACTCGCCATGTTTAGAGTGTGGTGGAGATTTTTCAAATCCATATTTATAACAAGAAGCTTCAAGGGAACTCTCTAATTAAAAGGACTCTACGTGTATATATGGATGTATATGTTTTTACAATACTTTATTAATAATGTGACTTAAATTTATCTCTCAATGACTCTATAGTGTTAGAACATGTTTAGAATCAACAGCATACACAGCTGTGGAATTTAATCTGACAAAAGCCTCTTATCTGACCATTTGTTGTCAGACGGATGTTACTTCAAAGGAGGTGGGAGGTGACAAAGGAACAGGAAGAACGTGATGATAAAAATGGTAGTTGTGTCCTGGCTTAACTGAGTCCCTCACCCAAGCTAGCAACCCCCCACCCCTCGAGGGAATGCTAGGTCTTAGCATATGGAAATGGGGGGGTGAGGAGGGGTGGGGTTTTACAAGGGTGTGTATATATCTGAATGCAGACCCAGAGCTCAGTCCCTTTAGAATGAAGACCTGACCTGAACAAGACATGGTGACGTAGTATCTCTCTCCCCCTCTCCCTCTCTCTCTCTCTCTCCCTCTCCCTCTCTCTCTCTCCCTCTCTCTCTCTCTCTGCCTCTCTCTCTCTCTGCCTCCCTCTCTCTCTCTCTCTGCCTCTCTGCCTCTCTCTCTCTCTCTGCCTCTCTCTCTCTCTCTCTCTCTCTGCCTCTCTCTCTCTCCCATTTTTAAGAAGATTAATCTTACTTCTCTTTTGCTCTCTTGTTCCTATTGGTATTATCGTGCAACATTGGTATCATCTTGATATTAGGTGGTATCATTCCAGTATAAATAAATGTTATTGTTTTCTCTTGTTGCACCGCTATCGTTTGATTTCATTTTATATAGACAAAAGGTTTTAATCACTTATTTTAAGCATTTAAGCGAGACAGGTAGTTCCATAACAGATGGTGCCCCGTGTGAGGAAGTTTAAAGTTGGGTGAATATTATTTCTTGTATGGTAGACAGAGCTGGTCCTAACGCCAGAAATACTAAGCGTTTTCTTATGTCTTTTAACCTGTCTTAATACCTAACAAAAACTTCTCAGAACTTAACTTCTTACCTTTTTGTCTAGGCGAATATTTTGATGAGACTGATTTTTGAAAATTGTATGTATATAGAATGAAATTGCAGCAGGGGGTCAGTATGAATGATAAGGGCTCTGTTTGGAATCTTGGAGGCAGTGGAAAGGATATGTGCCTCTGCCAACAAGCAACTTCTGTGCGGACACAGAGTGAGGTTCATGCAGAACGCTTATCTCTGAGGAGTAGCCGGAAGAGGAGGGATGTATTCAGCACTATATGGGGGGAATAGGACCCAGTGTAAAGTGGCTCAAGATTTTGTCAGCCATGGTGAGAGGTTGGTAGAGAGTGTGGGATGGTACAGGGCAGATATATGTCATTGGCTCTGGTGTGCACACATGGGCAGGTGGAGTTATCGACCAACATCAAGCTGTTTGTACAAATCTCTCTATGAGGGGCAGTGGCCTGATGAGTTAGCATCACCACTCAGTAAGACTGTGCCAAAACACGTCGCCTACACTAATCCAAAGTGGTAGTCGAATGCCTGGATGGGCTGTACTGGTTTGGATTGTGAAAGGTGTTACAGAAATGCAGACTCGGTCTGTAGATTTGAAGGCACCAGTGGCTTACTGACTGGGGATTCTATCTTGTTGCATTTGTGGCTAAGTGACCCACATGTGATCGGAGGGTACGGAAGCTGGGGGCAGGTTGATATTTCCCTTTGTCAGAAGTGTGACCACAATGTCCCTTGCACGGCCAATACACCGTGGTGAATGTATTTCACTCTGTGTTCTGGATGGGGAGATCATTGCTGGGAAGGAAGCACCTGGGTATTATTTGTGACATAGGCGAGTTTGGTTCTTTGACCTAGAGGATACTGATGTGGCGTTAGTCATGGAACTAGGGTGTTTCTTGAACCTAACAGTAGGTAGGAGTGCATGATATACCCTGGGCATGGGCACTGAAATCCAGGCATAGGGATAGAATTTTGTGGGTGTTGTCATTGCTTCGATTGTGTAGGTGTTGTTAGACTCAATACTGGATGCTGGGGTACTGATGCTGATATCACATGTCTAATGATACACTGTTTTCAGCATCAGGTTGAATTGTACTCAGTAGGGTACACTACCTCGGGGAGTCTATTGTACCTACACTCTTGTCCTTGGGAGGGATATAGAGGGAACCCCGGGATGCACCCCGATAGCCCCTAAAAGGTTTTATAGCAAACCTGACATCCCCTTACACTTACTGAAACTTCCGTTGGGATTCGGGGAGGAGTTGAAAGTTGAGTAGTTAAACTTTGGGCAACAGGATTTAATTGGTGCCAGCAGTTTGGGCAAGGCATGAATAAAAAGGCCCTGCTCTAGGGGTTGATAATCTAAGGGTGGAACAAAAATAACAGCCGCTAGGAATTATCTGATATGGAGCGGGCTGAGGTAACATTTTAGGTGGAGGCAGGGTAGGCTTCCTGGAATAAAACAGTGTTTAGGGACACCTAGGTGTGGAAAGGGGAGCGCCTGGCTGGTCATATGGTTTTAAAGGTGGGGAGTTCCAGAGGTTCTGGAGCAGTCCTGAGGTTAAGCATGGAAGGAGATAACCAGGGAGATTGAAATAAGATTTTTTTAGGGCCAAAACTTTAGTAAACTCCACCCTGTTGCGGTCCCAATGCGGGTCACTATTAACCACTTAACGACCGCCCACCGCCGATTTACGTCGGCAGAATGGCACGGACAGGCAGAATCACGTAGATCTACGTGATCGCCTTTGTGCAGTTGGGGGGTCCATCCGGACCCCCCTTCACTGCAGTGAGCGGCCGTTAAGTGTTCGGGAGCGATCAGGCATGAGGGGGGGGCGCTCGATTCCGCCCCCCCTCGCGATCGCTCCCGGCCAATGAAAATGCTTCCTCCGCCATGTGATGTAAACAAGGCTGGAGGAAGTGATGTCATCTCCCTCGCCGCGGTCTTTTCGTTCCCGGCGCCGAGCAGAGAAGAAGCAGGTTAGTGCACCAACAGTCCACTGACACGTAGGTACACATAGGCACACAAATCACCCCCCAGTCACCCCCAGGTCACCCCAAAGCCCCCAATCACAGTGTCACTGATTGCAGTGATCATTTATTTTACTGATCACTGCATTTAGTGTCATCTGTGATTGTAAAAAGTTGCAGGGCAGTTAGGATTAGGCCCCTTTAGGTCCAGGGTAGCCCCCTAACCCCCCCTAATAAAGGTTTAACCCCTTGATCACCCCCCAGGTAACCCTTTCACCCCCTAACTTCAGCGTCACTAAGCAATTGTTTTTCCGATCGCTGTATTCGTGTCGCTGGTGTTTTAGATAGGCAGTTATTTTTTTTTAGGTTCGCCGCAGGTTTTTATTAGTGTCAGGTACCCCCATATATTATTTTAACCCCCTGATTGCCCCTAGAGTTAACCCTTTCACCAGTGATCGCCGTATAAGCGTCACTGGTGTCACTGGTTAGCCAGTAAGTTATTTAGTTATTTAGGTTACCCGTCAGGTTTTTATATAGTGTCAGGTACCCCCATATTTAACCTAATAAAGGTTTTAACCCCCTGATTGCCCCTAGTTAACCCTTTCACCAGTGATCACCATATAAAGGTTACGGGTGACGCTGGTTGATTAGTTTGCTTTTTATAGCATCAGGGCACCCGCCGTATATAACCCAATAAAGGTTTAACCCCCCTGATCGCCCGGCGGGTGAGATCAATTAGGTTTTAGCGCCAGAGAGGTCTGCGTCGCCCCAGGCAGTGTTAGGTTAGTGACAGTAACGCTAACACCCACGCGCAAAGCATACACCCCCCTTAGTGGTATAGTATCTGATCAGATCTGATCAGATCTATACTAGCATCCCCAGCGGTTTAGGGTTCCCAAAAACGCAGTGTTAGCGGGATCAGCCCAGATACCTGCTAGCGCCTGCGTTTAGCCCCTCCGCCCAGCCCAGCCCAGCCCACCCAAGTGCAGTATCGATCGATCACTGTCACTTACCAAACACAACACACATAACTGCAGCGTTCGCAGTGCTTGGTTTTTGGGGCCCTGTACGCGGCTAGGCTCCCAAAAAGTCCCACACATGTGGTATCCCCGTACTCAGGAAAAGCAGCAGAATGTATTTTGGGGTGCAATTCCACATATAACCATGGCATGTGTGAGCAATATATCATTTAGTGACAACTTTTTGTACATTTTTTTTTTCTTTTTGTCATTATTCAATCATTTGGGACAAAAAAAAAAAATATTCAATGGGGTCAACATGCCTCTCAGCAAATAGCTTGGGGTGTCTACTTTCCAAAATGGGGTCATTTGGGGGGTTTTGTGCCATCTTGGCATTTTATGGCCTTCAAAACTGTGATAGGTAGTGAGGAGGGAAATCAAAAATTTATGCCCTTAGAAACCTTGAAGGCGGTGCTTGGTTTTTGGGGTCCCGTACGCGGCTAGGCTCCCAAAAAGTCCCACACATGTGGTATCCCCGTACTCAGGAGAAGCAGCAGAATGTATTTTGGGGTGTAATTTCACATATGCCCATAGCATGTGTGAGCAATATATCATTTAGTGACAACTTTGTGCAAAAAAAAAAAAAAGTTTGTCATATTCCCGCAACTTGTGGCAAAATATAAAATATTCCATGGACTGAACATGCCTCTCAGTAAATAGCTTGGGGTGTCTACTTTCCAAAATGGGGTCATTTGGGGGGGTTTTGTGCTATTTTGGCATTTTATGGCCTTCGAAACTGTGATAGGTAGTGAGGAGTGAAATCAAAAATTTGCGCCCTTAGAAATCCTGAAGGCGGTGCTTGGTTTCCGGGGTCCCGTACGTGGCTAGGCTCCTAAAAAGTCCCACACATGTGGTATCCCCGTACTCAGGAGAAGCAGCAGAATGTATTTTGGGGTGCAATTCCACATATAACCATGGCATGTGTGAGCAATATATCATTTAGTGACAACTTTTTGTAATTTTTTTTTTTTTTGTCATTATTCAATCACTTGGGACAAAAAAAAAAAATATTCAATGGGCTCAACATGCCTCTCAGCAATTTCCTTGGGGTGTCTACTTTCCAAAATGGGGTCATTTGGGGGGGTTTTGTACTGCCCTGCCATTTTAGCACCTCAAGAAATGAGATAGGCAGTCATAAATTTAAAGCTGTGTAAATTTCAGAAAATGTACCCTAGTTTGTAAACGCTATAACTTTTGCGCAAACCAATAAATATACGCTTATTGACATTTTTTTTACTAAAGACATGTGGCTGAATACATTTTGGCCTAAATGTATGACTAAAATTGAGTTTATTCGATTTTTCTTATAACAAAAAGTAGAAAATATCATTTTTTTTCAAAATTTTCGGTCTTTTTCTGTTTATATCGCAAAAAATAAAAATCGCAGAGGCAATCAAATACCATTAAAAGAAAGCTCTATTTGTGGGAAGAAAAGGACGCAAATTTCATTTGGGTACAACATTGCATGTCCGCACAATTTACAGTTAAAGCAGCGCAGTGCCGAATCCCAAAAACAGGCCTGGTCCTAATGGCCCGAAATGGTCCGGGGCTTAAGTGGTTAAGAGAGATTTAGAGTAGCTTGCGTATTTAAGAGAGGACCCTAGAACTATATTTTTCTTGTTTTTTGTTCTAGGGATAAGCCTGTTCAATCTGCAATATTAAAGGACAGTCGGGGTGACTAAATTCTAAAAAGTTTTTGGCAAC
Source organism: Rana muscosa (assembly GCA_029206835.1). Taxonomy (NCBI): domain Eukaryota; kingdom Metazoa; phylum Chordata; class Amphibia; order Anura; family Ranidae; genus Rana; species Rana muscosa. Next base: position 1,073,965,574 of record CM055117.1, read on the forward strand.
CATTGGTTTAGCCTCTCCTTTTCAATATATTTTTTTTTTGTTTTTGTACCCGACTTGTAAATTGGTAGTGATCCGGTTCACCTGTTGATCACTAATAGGGGAGAAGAGTTATCTATTTTTATTTTTTTTGTTTTTCCTTTATTTTTATTTTTTTTATTATTTTTTTTATGCCAAGTTGCTGCTGCAACAGCCACAATATATTATTTTTTGAGGCACTGTTTCAGGACAGTTATATATTGTTTGTTTGTTTTTATGAATGCAGAGTCAGTGCTCTTTGACATAGTGAAATGGGTGACAAACGGTCTGGGTCGAAGCAGCATTGAACCTGTATGTTTTGTTGCTTATTTTATTTTTTTCTCTTTCCTACATTCTTTGGTTCATATTCTTATCTTTAATCACTTTAAGTGATGGTACCAGTCCATTAGCTGATAATGTTCTGCTTTATCTTTAAAAATAAATGTATTCATCTTCTGGAACTTTTGTTTGAATATCAGAGATGAGTTGTGAATTGTAAGGGTTTACCGTCTCTGCCTGACTCCATTCTTAAGAGTCCAGTGGGTTCTATAGAATGGGTTCCTGAAACATACAAGTACCATATTTCACAAAGTATCCCTGGACATCCAGGTCCTATGTCTTAATGTAATTGTACCTCCCCTAGTCTGCCTACTGCTTTAACCCGAGCCCCGTGAGCAGGTGTGGTGAACCCAGGGACGTGACAATAGCAGGCAGTGTTGACTATCCCTACCATCAAGGGCAATGGATGATACTGGCCGTGGCTCGGACTCTGTACCCTGTGGGGATCCCACCTTACTTGTCCACATTGCACCCCTCAGGTATTTAGTCAGGTATTTAGTCTTAATGGCCACGCCACTGCTTTTGTCTGACATTCCGCCAATAACTCCTGTCTGACGTTCTTTTTTGTTTTTGTTTTTTTTTGTATTCATGCACGACTGTCTGGAGGCCTGCCCAACCCCCACCTGAAGAAGCAACGCATCTCTTAAGAAAAACGTGCCACGAATAAGACTCTTCTGAAACTTTCCTTCACCATGCTGAAAAGTGCTGTCTCGCGGGCTGATCCAATCGTGACAATCATAACACCATATTTCCAAGCTACAGGACTAAATATGCAAGGATCCCGCCAATAATGTTTGAGTTTCGCTCTTCCAATGCAGAGGGGCAATGAAACATTGCAGTACAGACTCTCATGGGTCGGATGTGAAGTCTCAAAGGCACCAGGACTGTCTCAAGTCTACCTTGATGGGTTACGGCGGGTTCAAGAAAGGAAAAGGTTGCAGTGGTGGTGGGGGAAGGGTCAGGGCTTCTGGGCCGTTGTGGGTGGGTACAAAATTATTGAAGGAGGACATAAGTTCAAGAATGAACTTCAGGGGGGACTGTGGTGGAGATTTTTCAAATCCATATTTATAACAAGAAGCTTCAAGGGAACTCTCTAATTAAAAGGACTCTACGTGTATATATGGATGTATATGTTTTTACAATACTTTATTATTAATGTGACTTAAATTTATCTCTCAATGACTCTATAGTGTTAGAACATGTTTAGAATCAACAGCATACACAGCTGTGGAATTTCATCTGACAAAAGTCTCTTATCTAACCATTTGTTGTCAGACGGATGTTACTTCAAAGGAGGTGGGAGGTGACAAAGGAACAGGAAGAACGTGATGATAAAAATGGTAGTTGTGTCCTGGCTTAACTGAGTCCCTCACCCAAGCTAGCAACCCCCCCACCCCTCGAGGGAATGCAAGGTCTTAGCATATGGAAAGGGGGGGTGAGGAGGGGTGGGGTTTTGCAAGGGTGTGTATATATCTGAATGCAGACCCAGAGCTCAGTCCCTTTAGAATGAAGACCTGAACAAGACATGGTGACGTAGTATCTCTCTCCCCCTCTCCCTCTCTCTCTCTGCCTCTCTGTCTCTCTCTCTCTCTCTGCCTCCCTCTCTCTCTCTCTCTCCCTCTCCCTCTCCCTCTCTCTGCCTCCCTCTCTCTCTCTGCCTCTCTCTCTGCCTCTCTCTCTCTCTGCCTCTCTCTCTCTCCCATTTTTAAGAAGATTAATCTTACTTCTCTTTTGCTCTCTTGTTCCTATTGGTATTATCGTGTAACATTGGTATCATCTTGATATTAGGTGGTATCATTCCTGTATAAATAAATGTAATTGTTTTCTCTTGTTGCACCGCTATCGTTTAAATTCATTTTATATAGACAAAAGGTTTTATTCACTTATTTTAAGCATTTAAGCGAGACAGGTAGTTCCATAACAAGAGGATGAAGAAGGATGAGTACAGCCCCAAGAACACCATCCCCACCGTGAAGCATGGAGGTGGAAACATCATTCTTTGGGGATGCTTTTCTTTAAAGGGGACAGACGACTGCACCGTATTGAGGGGAGGATGGATGAGGCCATGCATCGCGAGATCTTGGCCAAAAACCTCCTTCCCTCAGTAAGAGCATTGAAGATGGGTCGTGGCTGGGTTTTCCAGCATGACAACAACCCAAAACACACAGCCAGGTCAACTAAGGAGTGGCTCCGTAAGAAGCATCTCAAGGTCCTGGAGTGGCCTAGCCAGTCTCCAGACCTGAACCCAATAGAAAATCTTTGGAGGGAGCTGAAAGTCCGTATTGCCCAGCGACAGCCCCGAAACCTGAAGGATCTGGAGAAGCTCTGTATGGAGGAGTGGGCCAAAATCCCTGCTGCAGTGTGTGCAAACCTGGTCAAGAACTACAGGAAACGTATGATCTCTGTAATTGCAAACAAAGGTTTCTGTACCAAATATTAAGTTCTGATTTTCTGATGTATCAAATACTTATGTCACGCAATAAAATGCAAATTATTACTTAAAATCTATACAACGTGATTTTCTGGATTTTTGTGTTAGATTCTGGCTCTCACAGTTGAAGAGTACCTATGATAAAAATTTCAGACCTCTACATGCTTTGTAAGTAGGAAAACCTGAAAAAAACCTGTATCAAATACTTGTTCTCCCTACTGTGTGTGTATATATATATATATATATATATATATATATATATATATATATATACACACACTGTATATGCCACAAGGTTTTTCTTCTCTAAATTAGAAGATAAAATAAGATCACTAATTTATATATACACACCAAAGGTTTGCTGACACCCCATCATTATACCTTTATTATTGGACATCCCATTCTAAAACCATAGGCATTGATTGGATTTGCCTTCTTTTCCCAGAGCCTTTGCTTTCCTCAACATTTTTGAGCATCTCTGTGGGAATGTGTTCCCATTCAGCCAAAAGAGCATTTGTGATGTCAGGTAATGATGTCTGGCTAGAAGACCTGGCTTGTAATTGGTGTTGTGGTTTATTCAAAAGGTGTTCAATACGATTGAGGTCAGGGCTCTGTGCAGAACACTCAAGTTACCCCCACAAAAAAACAACAACTCATCAAGTCATGTCTTTATGGTGAAGCACAGTCATGCTGGAACAGAAAGGGATCTTGCCCAAGCTGTTTTCACAAATTTGGAAGCACACGGTTGTATAAAATGTCTTTGTATGTTGTACCATCAATACTGCTCTTCATTGAAAACACCTGAACTCAATAGTTTTAAGGGGGGGGGGGGGGACATCATTTTGGCCATATCGTGCATAGTAGATATAGGTTACTGCTCATATGGAGAGAAGGAGAGTTGGTAGTCTTGAGCTGGACAGACAGAAATGTAACAGGAGTTGGTGTTACTGGACTATGCAGTACCTTCTTTTTATCCACAATATGTCAGCAGCAGGTGTGCTTGTTGTTGAGAATGACTTTGGACTGCAGCACTCTGGGAGATGTCGTTCGGTCAGAGATCAGAGTCATTGCCAATTCTAGGAAACAAACTACTGTATCCAGAGACACCTGAGAGCATAAGGAGCAGACAAGGGGGGTATAAAATGAGAAAGAAGTGCTTTGTTGTGTCTCACTTGGAAAGGAAGGAGCTGGTAGGTAGAGTGTGTGCTGAGCGCTGTTGTTTTCTGAACCAATAGGCTGGATTGAGCTATACTTTTTTGCATGGTACTTTGTTGCATCTGGTACCTATTCTGAATCGCCAGTTTGTGACCCATGTCTCTGCTGTTCAGGCCTGCTGGAGAAGCCACAGAGGTGAACCACCGCCAAGGTACTTATTCTTTCCGCCAAACAGTTAAAAACCAAGAAAAAGGGGGGCCACTGCAGGAGGATTCCAGAGAGAGAGAGAGCGGTGAGAGGGTCATAGACCCACAGTTAAACTGAACCATTGACAATGTTAGTAGTGCTCACTTAAAAAAGCCTGCAGGGTTAAATTACCACACACCTTTGTTCTAACAATTGGTTGCTGCTGCTGAAATAGGCCCAGTGTGGCCAATAATTCTTTCGGTCTAATTATTGCAACTATTTCTAAGGCTCTATTACTCAGTCCAACTCATGGGGTGCAGTGTTGTAACCACCCAAAACCATAGACACATCCCACCCCTGTGCGCTAACGTCTACAAGGACCCCAACTTAGCCGACAGAACATAAAGGACTATAGCCAGATAATTTCGTCCTGAGGGCAGATTTGTATTTTACTTTAAATCCATAACCTCAGGCCTAAACCTAGTCTCCTTGATGGGAGAGTTTTCAAGTGACCAATTTGATACTTATCATTGTTTTTTTTTTATCCTAGTGAATGATCCACCTTGACTTGAATGTGACTTGCAGCAAGCTCTCATGTACACATTTTTGGGCCTCTGGTACAAAGAATGAAATTAACACTACAATCATAGGTGTGCACAGCCTATTGCATTAGGGTGTGCACCTCAAAGCTCAAACACATATGTGTGTGTGTGCATGTGTATATATACTGACCATGTCAGTAAGCAGTAGACAGTGCCAGTAGGGCAGAGATTGGTGTCAGTAGGGCAATAGTTTTTATTTTTATTATTTTTTACAATTTTATATAAAAAATAAAAAAATCTACTAATTTTGTAGGAGGCCCATTAAGGGGCTTTGGTGAAATATCAGGGGTTTAAACAGGGGGAATCTGCACCACACCGGGTGATTAGGGTGTGCCCAGGCACACCTGGCACACCCTGTGTGCATGCCTATGACTACAAGGCATCTAGGATGGAAAAGGACCTGGGGTCCTAGTAGATGACAGGCTCAGCAATGGCATGCAATTCCAAGCTGCTGCTAACAAAGAAAATAGAATATTGGCATGCGTTAAAAAGGGGATTAACTCCAGAGATAAAACAATAATTTTTCCGCTCTACAAGACTCTGGTTCGGCTGCACCTGGAGTATGCCGTCCAGTTCTGGGCACCAGTCCTCAGGAAAGATGTACTGGAACTGGAGAGAGTCCAGAGAAGGGAAACAAAATGAATAAAGAGTCTGGAGGATATTAGTTATGAGGAAAGGTTACGAGCACTGAACTTGTTCTCTCTGGAGAAGAGACACTTAAGAGGGGATATGATTTCAATGTACAAATACCATACTGGTGACCCCACAATAGTGATAAAACTCTTCCGCGAAAGGGAATTTAATAAAACACGTGGCCATTCACTAAAATGAGAAGAAAAGCGGTTTAACCTTAAAGGGTTTGTAAAGAAATTAAAAAAATTAATAAAAAATAACAAACATGTTATACTTACCTCCACTGTGCAGCTCGTTTTGCACAGAGTGGCCCCGATCCATGTCTTCTGGGGTCCCTCGGTGGCTGTCTCGGCTCCTCCCACGCAATAACTCACCACCTATATGCATAGGATGCATTAAGGTGAAAAAAAGTTTTCCTTTACAATCCCTTTTAAACTGCGTAGAGAGTTCTTTACTGTAAGAGCGGTTAGGATGTTGAATTCTCTTCCACAGGCAGTGGTTTCAGCGGGGAGCATCTATAATTTCAAATAACTATTAGATAAGCACCTGAATGACCACAACATACAGGGATATACAATGTAACACTGACATAAAATAACACACATAGGTTGGACTTGATGGACTTTTTTTCAACCTCGCCTACTATGTAACTATGTAACTATGTAAGACACTAAACTACAACTGACACATTAATCTGCTTTCTTCAAACCCTTTGTTTGACGGTCATTTGTCCACTAGGGGTGAGAATTGGGTTCAGGTCAGACCTGGGTTCAAGGTGAATCCAGGCCATTGAACGTTTGTGAATGTAAAAAACGATTTGGCTCTTAAATGGCCAGTTCATCTGCTTGAATCCTCGTAATGTAAACAAACAGCTGGGGATCAAGGGTAATGTCATTGACCATATTTGGTCAGTGACGTCACACAGAATCCTCTATACAGTATTTATATTACCACAGTACCAGTGATGTGTCCCTTAGCATCAGGAATGCAGCGGGGAAACATTGTTGGGCAGCGCCATTATCATGATTGACATGGATTTAAATCACTGGATACCCTGATTGACGATGGCTATACATTACATCAGGAAACATTATTTACATTTTTTTTTATTGGATTACTTTTAAAGGACTCTTTAACGATGAGGGTGTGTTTATTTTCTTTTAACTCTTTGTGTGAATGGGTAAGGGGTGCTAATGTATCCCATACTCATTCCCGGTGGAGGATAGGTGGGGGCCTCCTTAAAATAAAATCACTTTCAGATTCCTTTATAAGCCCCCCACAAGTTTTGAGGAAATAGATGTGGGGGAGAGGCCGTTGTCCTTCAGCAAACAGCTCACTCCCTGGTAGCCATACTGCAAGTAAATATGTGATTTTTGAGTAAACTCCGCGACAAAATAAAATGTATAATAAATGTATGATCACCCAGGTCAAATATATTGACCTCAAAACCTAAAACTAAAGCTGCTCCCCTGAAAAGTGAATGACTCACAGTGATGTATAGAATAAATGGTTAGGGGGCGCTAATAAGTGCAAATAAAAAACCAATAGTGCTGAAACAGTTATACATGTACCAATACTTCAAATTATATACATGCAATATTGAATTCTCTATATAAGTGTCCCAATATATTGTATAAACAAAAGTTCAACAGAAAAGATATCCAAATTTTGCTGCTGGAAAAGAAATCAAGTTTTCATGTGACTCCAATATTCAGTGCTGACAACTCAGTGCTCACAGAAAACTTGAAGTGATGTGAATTGTGCTCCTTCACCAAGAAAAAACGTACACCCAACGTGCTGTAGTAAATCCTGCTTACCAGAGGTAGTTGACCACTTTAACTAAAAAGTAGGTCAAAATCGCTTTTACAGGGTAGTGCCTGTCCACATGGATTGGACCTGGAAAAAATCCTTCCTCCTCATACAGTCATGACCGGAAAATTAAGATGGAATCATTCCATAGTGTAAAACTGTTTTTTATTTGTAAAAAACATAAAAAGAGCCAAATGGCTACTCACATTCACAAGTGCCTATTCCCGGCACTGGGGCTGCAGGCTCTCAGAGGAATGAAAGGGCCCTTTCATTCCTCTGAGAGCCTGTAGCCCCAGTGCCGGGAATAGGCACTTGTGAATGTGAGTAGCCATTTGGCTCTTTTTATGTTTTTTACGAATAAAAAACAGTTTTACACTATGGAATGATTCCATCTTAATTTTCCGGTCATGACTGTATGAGGAGGAAGGATTTTTTCCAGGTCCAATCCATGTGGACAGGCACTACCCTGTAAAAGCGATTTTGACCTACTTTTTAGTTAAAGTGGTCAACTACCTCTGGTAAGCAGGATTTACTACAGCACGTTGGGTGTACGTTTTTTCTTGGTGAAGGAGCACAATTCACATCACTTCAAGTTTTCTGTCAGCACTGAGTTGTCAGCACTGAATATTGGAGTCACATGAAAACTTGATTTCTTTTCCAGCAGCAAAATTTGGATATCTTTTCTGTTGAACTTTTGTTTATACAATATATTGGGACACTTATATAGAGAATTCAATATTGCATGTATATAATTTGAAGTATTGGTACATGTATAACTGTTTCAGCACTATTGGTTTTTTATTTGCACTTATTAGCGCCCCCTAACCATTTATTCTATACTGCAAGTAAAACCTGCCTGTTGCTCATCTCCGTAGATTGTACATGTCAACTGTATGCTCTGCACTCCAGTACATACACACATGTCACTTCCTGATATCCGTGTAATCAATAAGCTCTTTCTAGGACACACAGTAATCCCAGTAATCTTGTCACCAATGAAATCTTCACCCCAGCACCCACAGTTTATTTTTCAGTATCCATGGACCAGTGAGATATGCTCCCTGGTATCCATGTCATCAGTGTGATTTTTCCTTCATGGGGAAAATAGCTCTCTCCCCAGTGTCCATGTCACCAGTTAGATCTCTACTCCAGAACACACAGCTCATTCTCCATTGTCCATTGCCTCAATGAGATCTGTATTCAAGTTTGCACACCTCACCTTCGGTATCCTTTTACCAATAAATTATTCAATCCAGCACATACCGGTATCCATTTTGCCAATGAGATCTACTATCTGAGATCTACTATCTGAGATCTACTAAAAACTGAGCTTGTTATATTTCCTCCTTGACGCCCCCCCCCCATGACTTTGCCATTAAGATCAACAACATAACCATTGGTCCCTCCACACATGCCAGGGTGCTGGGTGTAATCCTTGACTCTGACCTCTCCTTCAGCCCCCACATCCAATCACTGGCTAAATCCTGCCGCCTTAACCTCCGCAACATCTCCAGAATTCGACCCTTCTTGACTAATGACACCACAAAGCAACTTATTCACTCCTTGATTATTTCCCGCCTTGACTACTGCAACTCTCTCCTTAATGGCCTACCCTTACACAGGCTACCCCCCCTTCAGTCTATTATGAATTCTGCTGCTAGACCAATACACCTCACTAACCGACTGCTGCTCCTCTCTGCCAATCCCTTCACTGGCTTTCCCTACCCCACCGTGTAAAATTCAAAATGCTAACCACAACATACAAGGCCATTCACAACATCGCCCCCATCTACATCACCAACCTCATCTGCAGATATCGCCCAAATCGTTCCCTCCACTCCTCCCAGGACCTCCTGCTCTCTAGCTCCCTTGTTACCTCAGGACTTCTCTAGAGCCTCTCCCATACTCTGGAACTCCCTGCCCCGGTATGTCCGATCAGCCCCTACCTTGTCCACCTTTAGGAGATCCATGAAAACTCATTTATTCAGGGAAGCCTAACCCACACCCACCTAACAACTGTCCCCGAGCCACCCCCATCAAATCATTCTCTGCAGCTTTTTCCTTTTGTACCACCACCCCCTCCCTTTAGAATGTAAGCTCTACGAGCAGGACCCTCCTGTACCTTCTGTATTGAACTGTACAGTAATTGTGCTGTCACCCCTCTACATTGTAAAGCACTGCGTAAACTGTTGGCGCTATTTAAATGGTGTATAATAATAATAATAATAATAATAATCCAGCACACATAGTTCACCTCAAGTATTTATGCTACCAGTAAGTTTTGCACTGCAGCACATACAGCTTACCCCACAAGACCAATTCCATCATAGGGAACACAGCTCTCTTCCCAGTGTCCATGCCGCTAGTGAGATATTTCCTTCATAGGGAACACAGCTCTCTCCCCAGTGTCCATGTCACTAGTGAGATCTTTCCTTCATAGGGAACACAGCTCTCTCCCCAGTGTCCATGTCACCAGTGAGATATTTCCTTCATAGGGAATATAGCTCTCTCCCCAGTGTCCATGTCACTATTGAGATCTTTCCTTCACAGGGGACACGCATCTTTCCGGCTGCATTGTGACATTCGGTCACTTCTACAAGGATGAGCTAGGCACCACGGATCTCCCCACCTTTACCTCTGTATAAGTGGTGTGTCGTTGAGGGATATGTATTATCCCTGGTCCTACTTACCTTTGAAGCAACCGGTGGAGATAGCAATGGTGAAATAAAACAACTATAACAACAGATCCCTACTGCATGCACCTTAACGATTGCTTACACGACCCAGCAGTCTCACGTACCACCCTGGTGGGTCTGGCTCCCACCGGTTATCCAGTCTCGTGAACTGGTCTAGGCCTCTCTATTTCTTGATGCCCGGTCAGCACTGTATGTAAGCCTTTTGAATACTCTGAGACCAGATGCTAATTTAGATGGATGCAGTGCCCTGACGACGCATTCCTGCGAAACATGTCGGCTTCCTGCATTATCCACCATCTATAACCATGCATCCAGCATTCTTTCATGGTCTATTGTATCTATGACTGTGTCATTTTATATTATATTAATACATTTTTGTATTTTCAATAACACACTGTGTTGTAGTGATCACCTTACAAACAGACACACCATCTCCATTAACAGTCCCATTTCGTTCTGAGTGAGCTGAGTCTCTCTATTCTCCTTTATAGTTCACCTCAAGTATTTATGCTACCAGTAAGTTTTGCACTGCAGCACATACAGCTTACCCCACAAGACCAATTCCATCATAGGGAACACAGCTCTCTTCCCAGTGTCCATGCCGCTAGTGAGATATTTCCTTCATAGGGAACATAGCTCTCTCCCCAGTGTCCATGTCACTAGTGAGATCTTTCCTTCATAGGGAACACAGCTCTCTCCCTAGTGTCCATGTCACCAGTGAGATATTTCCTTCATAGGGAATACAGCTCTCTCCCCAGTATCCATGTCACTATTGAGATCTTTCCTTCACAGGGAACACAACTCTCTCCACAGTGTCAATGTCACTAGTGAGATCTTTCCTTCATAGGGAACATAGCTCTCTCATCAGTGTCCATGTCACCAGTGAAGTATTTTCTTCATAGGGAACACAGCTTGCCTCCCAGTGTCCATGTCACTAGTGAGATCTTTCCTTCATAGGGAACACAGCTCTCTCCCCAGTGTCCATGTCACTAGTGAGATCTTTCCTTCATAGGGAACACAGCTCTCCCACCAGTGTCCATTTCACTAGTGAGATCTTTCCTTCATAGGGAACACAGCTCTCTCCCCAGTGTCCATTTCACTAGTGAGATATTTCCTTCATAGGGAACACAGCTCTCCCACCAGTGTCCATGTCACTAGTGAGATCTTTCCTTCATAGGGAACACAGCATTCTCCCCAGTGTCCATGTCACTTATGAATTATTTCCTTCATAGGGAACACAGCTCTCCCATCAGTGTCCATGTCACTAGTGAGATCTTTCCTTCATAGGGAACACAGCTTTCTCCCCAGTGTCCATTTCACTAGTGAGATCTTTCTTTCATAGGGAACACAGCTCTCTCTCCAGTGTCCATTTCACTAGTGAGACTTTCCTTCATAGGGAACATAGATCTCTCATCAGTATCCATGTCACCAGTGAAGTATTTTCTTCATAGGGAACACAGCTCTCTCCTCAGTGTCCTTGTCACTAGTGTAATCTTTCCTTCATAGGGAACACAGCTCTCTAAACAGTGTCAATTTTACTAGTGTAATCTTTCCCTACACAGGCAACACAGCTCTCTCCCCAGTGTCCATGTCAACAGTGAGATCTTTCCTTCATAGGAAACACATCTTTCTCATCAGTGTCAATGTCACCAGTGAAGTATTTTCTTCATAGGGAAAACCACTCTCTCCACAGTGTCCATGTCACTAGTGAGATCTTTCCTTCATAGGGAACATAGCTGTCTCATCAGTATCCATGTCACCAGTGAAGTCTTTTCTTCATCGGGAACACAGCTCTCTCCCCAGTGTCCTTGTCACTAGTGCAATCTTTACTTCATAGGGAACACAGCTGTCTCCCCAGTGTCCATTTTACTAGTACAATCTTTCCTTCATAGGGAACACAGCTCTCTCCCCAGTGTCCATGTCTCTAGTGATATTTTTCCATACATAGGCAACACAGCTCTCTCCCCAGTGTCCATGCCACTAGTGAGATCTTTCCTTCATAGGAAATACATCTCTCTCATCAGAGTCAATTTCACCAGTGAAGTCTTTTCTTCATAGGGAAAACCACTCTCTCCACAGTGTCCATGTCACTAGTGAGATCTTTCCTTCATAGGGAACACAGCTCTCTCCCCAGTGTCCATGTCACCAGTAAAGTCATTTTTTCTCAGAAGTAGACAGCGATCACAGCGTGCGCCTGATGCATGCCCCTAAGGCGTGTGGGGAGACAGAGTTTTGTGAGCAGGAGGAGTCAATAGACACCCTACCAGAACTGGATGAGTGCTCTGTAGCCTTCATTCGGCTATAGCACAGTCACAAATGGTTAAAGCAAATGGCTTATAAAGCACTTTGAATGACAGTCATGTCATCAAATTTAGGCTTGTTTCACACAGGCTTCAGCTTGTATAAGAGCAGTGTGAACAGCAAGCTATAACAAAGTATTTGCAGACCTTTCAGCAAGCTTTGTTGAGGCTTTTAAAGTACCATTCAGATCCGGTTTGTAAATGCTGAACACAGATCCTAATGGGAGTGCTGATTGCCACTTTAAACAAGCTGCTAGCAGGCTTCAGTACCTTTTGAAGCTGATTGAAAGTCTTATGAAGCCTGCTAGCTTGCTTAAAGTGGCAGTCAACACTCCCACTAGGATTTATGTTCAACATTTACAAACTAGAGCTGAATGGTACTTCAGAGTTTCACTGGGTCTAAAATAAGGTATGTAATGAAAATGGAAATGTTTTATTGAAAAGTTTTATTAGCATGTTAATGAGGGGGGAGGAGGAACCAGGGAAGGCAACATATAAGCAGGTTAAGCCTTATCTTTAAAGTAAATGGAGTGGTCTTCCTGTCTTTAGCACAGTTTTCGTTTTTCCTTGTTTCCATTAATTGACCAATATCTATTTTTGCCTGGCATGACTCTTTATCATAAGCAATATATCACAATATATATATAAATATGCTGTTTTAATCTCTTCAGAATCAAGCCTGTAGTGTGAGAAGTATTTTGTCTAGTTCATAACGTTTCCTTTCCAGGTCAGCGAACACGCTACCACGCTTTAATATTTTATGAACTTTGCCAGCTACAATATTTAAAGATTTACTCCAGGCAGCCGAACTTCCTGTTGGCTTTATTTTTTTTTTCGTTGCAGAATTTGCTTTTCTTGTTTAAAGCGTCACTCCAGACAATACATTTATTTATTTTTTTACATATTGTGAGAATGGGTTAGAGCTGTGGTTATCAACTTTCTTGACGTGGGGGGCCTTAAGTGCAGCCCTTAAAGTGGTTGTAAAGGTTCATTTTTTTTTTAAATAATGAACATGTCCTACCTTCCTGCACTGTGCAGTTCGTTTTGCACAGAGTGGCCCCATTCCTCCTGTTTTGGGGTCCTACGGCGGCTCTCTCGGCTCCTCCACGCAATAGCTAACCCCCTCTGGGAAGCTCTCTCCCGAGGAGGTTACCTTGCGGGCGCGCTCCCGTGTCATACACCCGGCGGCCGCGTCATTGGATTTGATTGACAGTAGCGGGAGCCAATGGCTGCGCTGCTATCAATCTATCCAATCAACGCAGAGACTCCGTGGAGAAAAGGACGCCGGGGATGAGCCGAGCAGGTGAACTGGCTCAGGTAAGTAAAACGGGGGGCTGGGGGGCCCGAGATTGGCAGGTGTTTTTTCACCTTAATGCATAGGATGCATTAAGGTGAAAAAACACAAACCCTTACAGCCCCTTTAACATCACCAAACAGCCACACTTAGTGAATATTCATTATCAGAGACAGCAGACACTCAACAGCATATAGTCAAAGACTATGGGTATGATACCAGAGATGGCCAGAGACTGTGGACATAATACTGATGGTCAGAGATTGTGAACATAATACAGGAGATGGTCAGACATGATAGGCTTGATACAGTTGTGCTCATAAGTTTACATACCCTGGCAGAATTTATGATTTCTTGGCCATTTTTCAGAGAATATGAATGATAACACAAACTTTTCTTTCACTCATGGTTAGTGTTTGGCTGAAGCCATTTATTATCAATCAACTGTGTTTACTTATTTTTTTTATTCTTTATTTAATTTTTTTCAGATATCCAAAATTAAATCATACAAATATATAAAAACACTCCTGTAAACCCTGATATCTACCCTACTTTATTGGTGTATGGTGAAAAAAACTGCGCTAGAACCCAAATAAACAATAATGCAAGCTGCCAGCTCTCAAACAAACAAAGTAAAAAGGATATTAACCACTTAAGCCCCGGACCAATACGGGCCATTATGACCAGGCCCCTTTTTGCGATTCGGCACTGCGTCGCTTTAACTGACAATTGCGCGGTCGTGCGACGTGGCTCCCAACCAAAATTGACGTCCTTTTTTTCCCACAAATAGAGCTTTATTTTGGTGGTATTTGATCACCTCTGTGGTTTTAATTTTTTGCGCTATAAACAAAAATAGAGCGAAAATTTTGAAAAAAATTACATATTTTTTACATTTTTCTATAATAAATATCCCCAAAAAATATATAAAAAAACATTTTTTTCCTTAGTTTAGGCCGATACGTATTCTTCTACATATTTTTAGTAAAAAAAAATCGCAATCGGCGTTTATTGATTGGTTTGCGCAAAAATTATAGCGTTTACAAAATAGGGTATAGTTTTAAGGCATTTTTATAAATTTTTTTTTTTTACTAGTAATGGGGGCGATCAGCGATTTTTTTCGTGACTGCGACATTATGGCGGACACATCGGACACTTTTGACACAATTTTGGGACTATTGTCATTTTCACAGCAATCAGTGCAATAAAAATGCACTGATTACTGTGAAAATGACACTGGCAGTGAAGGGGTTATCCACTAGGGGCGCTGAAGGGGTTAAGTGTGCCTAGGGGAGTGTTTACTACTGTGTGGGGGCGTGGCTACGACTGACATGTCACCGATCTCCGCTCTGATTACACAGAGCGGAGATTGCTGACATTGTCAGTAGAGGAGCGGGGAGAGGTTGTGTTTACACACACAACCTCTCCCCGCTCCGAGCCTCAGTGAGACGATCGCGGGGATCCCCGGCGGCACGCGCGCGACCCCGACATCGGCAGCTAAAGGGCCATGTACATGTACGTGATTGTGCCTGTACGAGCCATTCTGCCAACGTATATATACCGTGAGCGGTCGGCAAGTGGTTAAAATAAATAATGCAGCGCTATACCAATTAATGATAAGTGATATCACTAAAATAAATGTGAAATCCCAAACATCAAATGAAAACTCACAATGATATACATGAGACTAAAATTCTGTCGAAATTCCAATGAGGTGTGTATGATGTGGGTACTTCTGTATGAAAGAAAGTCCACAAGACCATAGTACTATGGTGAATGTGCCCAATTAAATAGACAAAATTATAATGGATGACTCCTGTGAAATAGAAAATAGGGCATATTATGCCCCTGTTGATGACTTTCTTAGTCAAAACGCGTCGGTCTTGCATTACTGCACCCCACATTGCTTTTGATCACTTTTTAATGTTTTGTCAGTCCTTTGTATGACAATTTTATTTAATAAACCCTGATACAGTTTTATTGACCTGCACCATTGGGAGTCTTCTCTTGTGTCTTCATTTTTTCCATCTTTGATTGATTGGAGCCTGCATGCTGGAGGAGTGTTGCACTTGCACCCTAATCCATTGGACCATCCTCTTCAGGACAGTTTGAGACATCCATGGAATCCTGTTCCATCGTTCCTGGTCGTTGAGACCTCAAGCCTATCAGACTCACTATCGTATGATAGATGAGTCCACCTGTTGCGGTAAGAGTACCCCATCTATTTATTGCTTCAAGTGTTTTGAGTTCAACAGTCAACACATTGGTTCCGTCACCTTGGTTATTTGTGTGGGAAGACAATCACAGAGTGTGTTCAAAGCACATGAACTTGTCCTAATTTTATTAGTTTGTTTATACACGTTATTATATCAATTTTTTTTTGGATTATCTCCAAGCCTACACAGAGTTTTGGAGTTTTGGCTATGGTATATGGACTATTTTCTATTTCACAGGAGTCATCCATTATAGTTTTGTCTATTTCATTGGGCACATTCACCATAGTACTATGGTCTTGTGGACGTTCTTTCATACAGAAGTACCCACATCATACACACCTCATTGGAATTTTGACTGAATTTTAGTCTCATGTATATCATTGTGAGTTTTCATTTGATGTTTGGGATTTCACATTTATTTTAGTGATATCACTTATCATTAATTGGTAAAGCGCCGCATTATTTATTTTAATCACCTATACCTTATTGATTCCTAGAGAACCCCCCCTCCCCCTCCCAAAACGCTCCACCCAATCCCTCCCCTTCCCTCCCTACCTTCCACCTCTTTCAGAATTTGTCATTTGTCTTTTATCATTTGCTCCCATTATAGATGGGTTCCCACAGTCTAAGATCCTATTTCCTCTGCGTACCTACATGTCTTTTTAAACCTTTTCCAACTTTCCCATTTATTTGTTGACCCCGTACTTTTTTTCTCTAAGCCCTGCTTTAAACTTTCCATACAGTGAGTCTCCTCTACACAATTTATCTACTCCTGGACTGTGGGGCCTTCTACCTCTTACCACTTTTTAGGGATAAGTATTTTTGCAGCATTCAATAGATGTGGAATTACTGAATCTTTAAATTGTTTTACCAGTCCTTCTATTCCATGTAGCAAAACTATCCACTGGTCCTCTGCTATTTCTTTTTTAGTAATTACTTTTATTAGCTGTAGGATCTCTTTCCAATATTTTTTCATTTTTGGGCAGTCCACCACAGGTCGGCCATCGTTCCTACTGCCTTGCATCCTCGCCAACACTCCGCAGATTTTCCCGGTTGATATTTTACAAATTTTATCGGGGGTTGCGTACAACCTTGTCAGGCATTTTTTTGTTCATTTCCTCCGTTTTTGTGTCTAGGCGGAGCTATGAGTTAGTTGCAGAATCTTACCAATAGTGACTTTATCTCTCTGTGACCCCAGTTCCCTTTCCCATTTTTTTATGAATGTCAGAATCTCCAGTTGATCTGCTTCTGATAATATTTTATATATCCGAGAGATGTTATTCCTTGTGTTGTCTGCTATACATAACCGTTCCAGTGGTGTTAAATCATCTCCTGTTCTTAATGGTTGGGGTAATTGCTTGACAAAATGCTTCAACTGGAGGTACCGCCATTCATTTATCACCATTAAATCAGTATTGTGTTTCAACTCTTGAAATGGTATAATTTTCCCCCTTTTAACTACCTATATCTCTTAACTGTGCAGTCTCACTTTTTATCCAATTTCCTCCTATTTCCTTTTTGCCCGGTGTAAAATAGTAATTTTCTTTCACTGAAATTAAAGGTGAGTTATATTTCCCCTTACTTAATTTATACGTTGCGTCCCAAATTTTTAGTGCATTTCGTGTCAGTGCATGAGTATTTTTATCTAGTGTTCTAAATTGTGGGGGATTCCAGACTATACTACTTAATTGTGCTTTACACATTGTGTTCTCTAAGTTGACCCATCTTTTTTCATTTTTTCCCCCTAGTCCATTCAACTACCCGTGATAGCACCACTGCATTATAATATTTTTTATATCAGGTACCGCAAGCCCCCCTTGTTTTTTCTCTTGTTTTAATACAGAAAATGCGATTCTAGGTTTTTTGTTTTGCCAAATGAATTTCCTTATCATTGTTATTAGCACCCTAAGGTAGGATTGCGGTAATGCTATCGGTAACATTTGAAACTTGTACATAATTTTCGGTAGCAATATCATCTTTAAAGTGCTAATCCTGCCAACCCAGGATAAGGGTCTATTTATTATTCTTTTTATTTCATTTTTTATTTCATCCAGCAGGGGTATGTAATTGATTTTATATATTGTCTTCATAGAGTTAGTTTTATTTTTAGGTACTTTAGCTCTTTCTTCCATGGGAATTGAAACTCCTTCTGCAGACCCCGTTCTTCCTGCTTACTTGTATTGATATTCAAAATCTCCGATTTAGTTAGGTTTATTTTAAAATTTGATAATTCCCCGTATTGTTTGAATTTTTTTAATAAGTTGGGCATTGTGATCCTAGGATTTGTTATATAGAACAACACGTAGTCAGCAAAAGCTGGTAATTTGTGTTCTTTCTTCTCCCTCCATGATTCCGCTTATATCAGGGTTATTTTGGATCGTTGCGAGCAATGGCTCCAGGGTCAATACAAATAAAAGGGGGGAGAGGGGGCACCCCTGTCTCGTCCCATTTTTCATCTCGAAGGAGGGGGATGACACTCCATTAATGTTAATATTTGCGGTAGGGTGACGGTAAAATACTTTGATCCACTGGATCATTCTTGGACCAACTCCCATAGTTTCCAGCGTTTGTATCATGAGTCCCCAGTCTACTCTGTCGAATGCTTTTTCAGCATCTATCGACAGGAATAGACCTGGGGACCCCTTTTTATTATTTGCTGGAGAAGGAGCAATGTTCTAACCCCGTTGTCCCTCCCTTCTCTTCCTGGAATGAATCCAACCTGGTCAGGGTGGACCAGGGTGGTCATCAGGTCCTTTGGACCTTCATCCGTCCCGCTAGTATTTTAGCATACAGTTTTGTGACTGCGTTAAGCAGCGATATAGACCTGTAGCTTGAACATAGCGTACCGTCCTTCCCCTCCTTCGAGATTACTGTTATCGAGGCCAGGAGGGCCTCCCTACTCATATCGTATTCTACCCCCAATCCATTCATATAATGGCACAACCTTGGGGTCAGAATCTCTTTATACTTTTTTAAATAAAACGTCGTAAACCCGTCGGTTCCTGGACTTTTCCCCGGGGCTGACTCTTTTAACGCTTTATTAATTTCCTCCTCAGTTATGGGTTTATCTACAATTAACCTTTCACTTTCAGATATTTTAGGTAGTCTAGCATTTTTTATGTAGCGGGGTGGCGGTTTTTAATGTAATATAAAGCTGTCATTTACATTGTGAAGCGATGCATTGTGGAATTTACGGTATCAGGAGAACGGGACTCCATTGATATGAGTAGGTAATAGACTATGGTACCCACAATGCAGTTGTCCTCCCAGAGTGCATTGCATCCCCGCGGAGCTTTGTGGGAGAGGTAACTTAAAGGAGGGGAGGAGCTTTGTTCGGTCTCTTGGGATCTTCACCCCCTCCCTGCAAGACGTGTGTGTGAGGCCTGCTGCCAAAGGGACTAGGCCTGAAGCCTGGGCCTACAACCTTGCGGAGGATCACCAAGCCAGGAGGGAGATCTCTTTCTGTGTGTCCAGCTCGCACTTCCCAGAGACCGGAGTCGTCCGTCGGCTGACATCTACTGCTGCCAAGGGAAGGACCGGAGACTGCACGTTGCGGAGAGGCCACGGATCGAGTCACCAGCAGCGGAGCAAATCAGGTGGACTAAGCCTGTTCTGGTGAGAGGGCACCTGCCTATATTCTATAACTGTTCTAGGCCCATTGACTCTTGAAGGCCCATCAGCAGCAGAATAGTACGCCACACGCATATTAGGACATAGTGCAGCGCGTGATAACTACGCAGTTTGGGTTAAAGTTATACTAACTGAAAGTTCACTTCCACGAACATTGTGAAGGTTTGATCGCATCTTTATGCCCTTTAGATTACAAGTATAACGTGCACCAACGTTGCTAGCGAAGACTTCCACCATTGAGGAACTTGTGTTGGTGATCATTGTCAGGCCTGACTGGGACTCACACTGCAGGACATAGGGTGGTATTGCCCAATAGGGGGAGCTTGCAAGCATTATACCTGTTTCATTAGATTATAAGTATATTTTAACCTTATTTTAGAAACCCTTTCTTTCTTTATCCTCATTGACTCCTGCAGGGCCCTGCTGAGTCAACTGTATGCATACGTGTAATATTGTTTCTTTTTCTACATACCATAAGTAAAGTTGCCCTTGGTTAAGTGAAACACTTTGTTGGAGTATCTTTGTTTCCTGTGGGACTGCTACCAAAGGAAGGTAACCATATTCTTACATGTTATTGTGATATATATATATATATGCCAAATTGTGTTCCCAGCATTCAGTGGGACTCACAATTGCCAGTTACACCAGTTGTGCCAAGGGAGGGTCTGAGCCAGTTAAGGGGGTTGCAAACAGAGTACTGATCCAAACTAAACCAGCAGCTCATCCGGGGGTAGTGCTACATTTAGAAATTCCTTTATTTTTTCTATTTTCTCATTTGCCTGTTGTGCCTTCTGGTTTACTGAGTACAAAGCCCTGTAGTAGTTCTTAAATGTTTCCGCTATCTCCTTAGTCGAGTGTGCCATTACCCCTTCCTTGTTTTGGATTTTTTCTATATTGTTTATTGATTTTTTCTTTTGTAACATTCTAGCTAGGTGTTTACTTGCTTTATCCCCCCCACTGGTATCTTTCTTTTGCTATTCTATTGAATGTCCTTTTAGTCTCTTGTTCCATAAGGTCCTTTAATTCATATCTCTTTATTACTAGGAATTGGTATGGCTCCTTGTGTTGTCCCTGTTGTTTTTTAAGTTCTTGTTCTGCTCTGTGTATTTCTTCGATTAACGTTTTAATGTTTTTTATTCTCTCTTTTTTTTTTCCTGCCCCTATGGAGATCAGGATGCCCCTAATATAGGCTTTATGGGCCTCCCAAAGGGTGGCCGCAATTATCTCTTTTGTGTCGTTTATTAAAAAATATTGCTCTAATTCTATTTCCTTGTCGTGTAATAATTCTTCATTCATTCGCCATGTATAATGTTGTTTTTGAAATCCAGGGACAATCATTTTCATTCTCACAGGGGCGTGGTCAGAAAACGTGGCTATGTCTATACTCATTTCAGTTACTCTCTCCAGTGACTTATGGTCTACCAATATGTAATCTATCCTGGAATATGTCCCGTGCACAGGAGAGTGAAATGTATAGTCTTGTGACTTAGGATGCTGGACCCTCCACGCATCTATCATTGGACACAGATACATTTTTTGTTAGATCCTCTTCAACTGTATATTATTTGTCTCCTGAACCCGGGACATACTATCCACCGCAGGGTCCATACAGAAATTCATATCTCCCATCATTATCACATTTCCTTTCTTGAAATCCATCAACTTTCCCATTACCTCTTTGAAATATTTTATCTGGTTTCTATTGGGGGAGTAGATGTTTGCTAGTGTGCATTCCCATTCACACAGTCTACCCTTCAGGAAGAGATATCTTCCTTCCGGGTCCATCATCCTGTCCTCCAATTTGAACCGCATCGCTTTGGCAAATCCAATTGCCACACCCCTTGCTCTCTTTGTTGATGAATCAGCATAGTACCATGTCGGGAAATCTAAGGAATATAGTTTCACATTTAGATAATGTGTGAGGTGGGTCTCCTGGAGGGACACCACGTCCACGCCGTAATATTTTAACTCTTTAAGGATCTTATGTCTTTTAATAGGTATGTTTAATCCCCGGACATTATAGGTCATAAAATTTATTGTTGTCATTTACTAATCTCTACTGTCCTTCTTTTTACTCTCTTTTTACCTGACCTCTGGCAGACGTGGTGCCCCCCGCAGGGGGCCCCCAATTCCCCACCCCTCAGTAGTTGACAACCCTCAAACTGGGTCGCACGGGACATTTCCATTTTTTTCTGTAAAGTGTAAGAGGTATCTCTTCCCCCTCCCTTCCCTTCCCTCCCTCTCCCCCTCCCTCCTCCCCCCCACTCCTTCCTCCCTCCATCCCCCCTTTGGCCCATTACTGGCCTCAGAACCGTAGGTGGCCCTATACGCCATTTCCACCACTGGTTCTCTTATTTAGAGGTGCGGCTCTGACCGTGTCTCCTGACCCCCCTCAGTGTAGGGGCTGGGAAGGGAAGGCCAGGGGTGCAACGTAGGACCCGGGTAGGCCTCTCTCACCCCCCCACTCATCCCTTTCCCCTCGGCCTTCCCCTCCCCCCGCCTCCCCCAGTCCACTCTCCTTGATAGTTCCTTAATTAGGATTGTTCTATAATCTTGGCCGCCTGTTGCAAATAGTCCTCTCTCTACTGTTGCTCATTTTCCCCTTCTGCCCAGCCTGGCAGCTCTGGCAAGTGTAAATCAAGTTTTTTGCAAAATTCTACCAATTCTTCCGGGAACCTTAATCTAGCTGATCTTCTCTCTTTCTGGCCTATTAGACATGCTGGAAATACCCAATTATATTTAATGTTCTGTGCCCGCATTTGCTCTAGTAGTGGTTTCAGGGATCGTCGCCTGGCAAGTGTTTCAGGTGTCAAGTCTGTGAAAATTTGTAGCTTGGTCCCTTCATACTTCATGGGCGATCTTCCCCTCATTTTTGCCCATATTTCTGCTTTATCTTCATAACACCGGAATCTCACTATTATGTGTCACGGCCATTCAGCTTCTGTGTTTTTTGGTTTTCCGACCCGGTGAATTCTCTCGATCTTGGGGAAATCCTTTGGTCCTTTAACCAATAGAGGACTAAATATTATGTTCATCATTTTTCTCAGATCTTCTCCTCTTTCCTCTGGGAGCGAACAAATTCTCAAATTTTGTCTTCTGTTTCGGTTTTCTTGATCTTCTAATCTGTAGAGGATTTTCCTCTGGTTTTGTTGCGTTAGTTTAACTTGCTTCTTTAATTTACATAATTCATGGGCGTGTCTGTCTGTTCTCTCTTCCACCCTTGTCAGCAGATGCCCCAGGTCTAGTCTTAGTGTATTAATTTCTACTTTAATTGCATTTTCCAATCTCAGTAACATCGCAGTCATTTCCCTTTTGTTGGGATTTGTGCATCTGCACATTGTTCATCCTCTCTGCTTATCTCCAGTTCGCTCTCTGTTGTTAAATCATCTCTGGATTGATCCGAAGCATCCCCTGTCTTTTTCCCAGTGCCTTTTTTCTTGTCTGTTTTAGCTTGTTGCTGATTTCTCAGTCCAGGGCTTTTTGGGCTTGCCTCCTGGGTCATATACTGTTTAATCGTGCTGGTCATTGCTTTATCTAAATATAGTTTGCATGTGACTCCCTGCATTGGATGCCTATCTCTATATATACTTGTGCTGCTGTTGGACTGGTTTGTGAATCCACCTAGCCCCCAGAGCCGTGGTTGATTGAGTTACAGAGACTGTTTACCCTTCTATAAAACCAGAAGATTGATGGGATACTAGCTTACCCATACATCTGCAGGCCCTCATTTGAGGCAGAGTACCCCATTTTCCAGCTCAGATAACCTCTAGCCTGCATACTTATCAGCTTAGACTATACGCCTAGAGTATACGCCTGACGTAGGGTGTTTAATTTTTCCAAATATGTGATTTTCATATGACTTTGCTTACGCCCCGAGTCTCAGTGATGTAAAAGATATATATGCCAAATTTCAAGAAGATTGGATAATATTTAGGGGTTGCACACATTGATCACTTTTATCACAAACTAGTGAAATTTCTGACATTGAACTAAGTGTACAAAAGAAGAAAAAAAAGATTCATATAAGAATAAACATTACAAAGCTATCGCTGAAATCAACAAGACAGTTATACTGGAAGACTCATCTCCATCATCACAAGCACCTAGTGACGAAGAGGCTGAATTTTTGCCTCCAGCAACAAAAAAATTACGTTCAAGTCCTAGATTAAAACTTCTTGATCAGACACTCATGTCTACTTGGGATCGAGAACAGCCATCTATTTGACAAGCAAGTACTTCATTTATAGCAACTGCAAACAGCCTTGGCCACGATGTTTAAAAAATGTACATATCTCCAGCTACCGTTTACCGAGCTCGGGCCATCAATAGAAGTAAAATGGCAAAGAAAATTGAAGAGTCACTCTTTAAAAATCCTCCTCATTTGGTCTTGCATTGGTATAGTAAACTGTTGCCCTCAGTTGCCCATGGGAATGTCAAAACTTTGGAAGATAGAGTTACAGTTCTAGTGACTGGCTAAGATTTTGAGCATTTGCTTGGCGTACCTGTTGCCCTGAAAGGCACTGGTGATCAGATGGCTGAAGTAGTTATTCGGGAAGTGGACCGATTTGGGCTACGTGACAATATAATCAGTATATCTTTTGATACTACAGCATCTAATACAGGATTGAGGGGCATGTACCAGAATTGAAAGGGAAATCGGAAGAAACATTGTTGTGGTTGGCTTGCCGTCATCACATCCATGAACTAATATTGAAAGGAAAGGAGTGTTTGAGGATTGTTGTGGCATACCATCAAGTGGTCCTGACATAAAGAAAAAGGAAGTGAAACGATTAGAGGGTAAAAACATGTTTTTTGAAGGAAAAGACTTGAGCCATTTCGTCACTAATAAAACAAAGATGTTCTTTGAATTGTTTGGGATCCACGACGTGACAGAATACTGCAGTGATTCTCTAAGAAGCCATGTAAACGCTCTTAAGGTTGTCAATGATACCGCAGAAAGAGGAATTGCTCTGATAAAAAAGTATAACGAATCGATCAGGGATGAACAACAAAAACAATTCTTGTTGAGGGTGGTCGAGCATCACAGAAAAGTCGTCACAAAGCAAACAAAACAAGGGATTGCATAGTTCAAAGTTGATTAATATAACACATGTTTTGCCTATCATATTACCTATTAATCTTAGTGTATAGTTTTAATAGTATTTTAAGTTTGTAATTTCTAGTTTTCCCAATAAAAGTAATTAACATTAGAAAATCATATTTTTTTGCCTACTTTTACAAAACAGATCAACGTGTGCAACCTCTAAATATTATTCAATCTTCTTGAAATTTTTCATATACCGTATATACTCGAGTATAAGCCAACCCGAATATAAGCAGAGGCACCTAATTTTACCACAAAAAAATGGGAAAACTTATAAGCCTAGGGTGTCCATCTGCATGCCTCACTGTGCCTCACTTTGCCTCACTGTGTCCATGTGCATGCCCCACTGTGTCCATGCCTCACTGTGCCTTACTGTGCCCATGCCTCACTGTGTCCATGCCTCACTGTGTCCATGCCCCACTGTGCCCATGCCTCACTGTCACTGTGCCCATGCCTCGCTGTGTCCATGCCTCACTGTGCCCAATCTCCCTACCTGATCTCCGGCGCTGTGTGACTAGACTGACGTTTAACATGGGAGTCTAAGAAAGGGGTGCCTGGTTTGAAAAATCAGTGCACCCCGGCCGTAGGTCCTCTGGACAACAAACTTTGCACACTTGTAGATGAAGAGTGGGGCTACATGTGTGCTATATTCAGGGTCCAGAGGACCTAGGGCCGGCCAGTACCGGGTCCCCAAAATCACCAGAGAAATTACTGTTTAACATAGGAGTCTATGGGAGGGGTGCCTGGCTTTGAAAAATCGGTGCTCCCCGGCCAACAAACTTTGCACACATATAGAGGAAGAGGGGGGCTACGTGTCTGCTAAGTTTGAGATCAGGCGCACAAAGTTGAAGATGGACACAGACTCGAGTATAAGCCGAGGGGGGCATTTTCAGCACAAAAAAATGTGCTGAAAAACTCGACTTATACTCGAGTATATATGGTATATATTTTACAACACTGAGACTCGGGGCGTAAGCAAAGTCTGCAAAAATTTTACAGTTTATTTTTTGCCTTAGAAAATGAAACACCCTAGCCTGGCGGTCTACTCTCTTAGATGCATTCCAACGGGCTGAATTAAAAACCTGAATAGAGACATCAGTAGTTGTACACTCTCCAGGAATATTGAGTAGACTGATTGCCGCTCTGCACATTCCCCTGATCCGAATAAAATGGGGTAATCTGCATACAAGATATCAGGTGTACTAAACCCCTTATAGACTGTCGTGCTATTATACTTATTGGGGTACATAGCCGCATCATACACAGCGGCTCAGCTGCAGAATCTTATGAGCAACCCTACCCTTAGGTACAAGTGCGCTGATTGTTGATCCGGGAAAGGAGAAAGACAATCAATTAGAGGGAGAAATAAAAACAAAACAAACTGGGGCACCATTAGTAAAACTATGAGTAAAACTATGAAGGGTAGTGTCCCAGTGTTTACTCTTTTTAAATCATACTCACAACATAAATTACCCAAATTACCCTGGTCAAAAGTTTACATACCCCAGTTCTTAATACCATGTATCATCAATGACAGCTTGAAGTCTTTTGTGGTATTTGTGGATGAGGCTCTTTATCTTCTCAGATGGTAAAGTTGCCCATTCCTCTTGGCAAAAAGCCTCCAGTTCCTGTAAATTCTTGGGCTGTCTTGCATGAACTGCACATTAGAGATCTCCCCAGAGTGGCTCAATGATATTGAGGTCAGGAGACTGAGATGGCCACTCCAGAACCTTCACTTTATTCTGCTAGCCAATGACAGGTCGACTTGGCCTTGTGTTTTGAATCATTGTCATGTTGGAATGTCCAAGTACGTCCCATGCGCAGCTTCCTGACTGATGAATGCAAGTGTTCCTCCAGTATTTTTTGATAACATACTGCATTTATTTTGATCATATTTACTGTGCCTTTGTAGCTCACACATCCCCAAAACATCAGTGATCCACCTCCGTGTTTCACAGTAGGATTGGTGTACCTTTCATCATAGGCCTTGTCGACTCCTCTCCAAATGTAGTGTTTTATGGTTGTAGCCAAAAAGCTAAATTTTGGTCTCATCACTCCAAATGACATTCTGCCAAAAGGTTTGAGGCTTGTCTCTGTGCTGTTTGGTGTATTGTAAGTGGTATACTTTGTGGCATTTGCTTAGTAATGGCTTTCTTCTGGCGACTCGACCATGCAGCCAATCTTTCTTTAAGTGCCTCCTTATTGTGCCACTTGAAACAGCCACACCACATGTTTCAGAGAGTCCTGTATTCCACCTGAAGTTATTTGTGGGTTTTTCTTTGCATCCTGAACAATTTTACTGGCAGTTGTGACTGAAATTTTAGTTGGTCTACCTGACCGTGGTTTGGTTTCAACAGAACCCCTCATTTTCCACTTCTTTATTGGAGTTTGAACACTGCTGATTGGCATTCTCAATTCCTTGGATATCTTTTTTATATTATAAAGAAACTAAAGCTGCGCAACAACGTATCAAAACGTGGTGAATGAATAATGAGTGGGTGATCAAAAATTATTCTGTGTATGATCACACTATGATATCACCTGACTATGCAATAAAACATATATAATGAAAAATAATCCTTGAGCCTCTAGGCAGAGATATTGAACAGTGTCACACTCTTTTCCTTAGTATTGGTACACAATGGCAGTTCATGCATAACAAAAAGTCCCCAGGAGAAAGAAATGAAGTGCAAGGGTACAATCTCTTTGAAATTAATTTGTGACTTCAAACTGGAACACCATAGAAAAAGTGCCGATACGACATAAAGGAATCCACCACCTTGTCCTTCTCAGGCTGCTTACCAGAAATCCTGACCCCTGAAAGAGATCAGTCTGAGCAGATGGCTATTATCCCCGCCAGGGTCTCTAATTGGCTCTCTCTGTACTTTATATTCAGTTGGGTTTTAGTCTGTAGTCCCCCGATATCTCCGCAGATCATATTTAGGGTGAAAAAGAAAGCCCCATAGTGTAATCCAGTGATTTAAAACATTTATTCAAATAAAATAATGCACTTACAGCATATGTGGTAAAAAACAGCAGTGGTTGTGTATAGGGCTGGCCGGCTCTCACTACCTGTTGCTTCCAGGATACGTATTGTGGTGACTTCAGCACGCCGCTCCTCCCTACGTCGTTTCGACAAACCTGTCGTCATCCAGGGGCATGGGCGGCGTGCTGACCCACCACCATTTTATATGCTATGAACAGTAAATAGGTCCGCCCAGAACTGAGTTCCCAGCATCCCCACTACGGGTGTCGCCATCTTGAAAATGGGCAAACTGCCCTTATTCCCATTTCATCTTTTTTATATGCCTTTCCTGTTTTATACAGTTCAACTAAGTTTTCCCGCAGATCCTTTGACTCAGAATCCAGAAAGGTCAGTGCAGCACTGGATGAAAGATACAAGGGTCTGTCAGGAGTCCAGAAACTCATTGACCTTTTATACACACACACTAATTACAAGCAAACAGATCACAGGTGAGGATATTTAACTTTAATAGCCATTCAAAACCCTTTGTGTCAACTTGTGTGCATGTTATCAGGCAAAAATCACCAGGGTATGTAAACTTTTGATCAGGGTAATTTGGGTAGTTTCTGCTGCCATTATGATTTAAAAAGAGTAAACACAGTTGATTGATAATAAATGGCTTCAGCCAAACATTAACCATGAGTGAAAGAAATGTTTTTGTTATCATTCATATTCTCAGAAAAATGGCCAAGAAATCATAAACTCTGCCAGGGTATGTAAACTTATGAACACAACTGTATTTGAGATGGTCAGAGACTTCAGGCATGCTACAAGTGATATATAAAAAGGGAGGGAGGAATAAAGGATCCTTCCAAAGAAAATAATTCTTCAAAAGGGAACTAATGAAAAAATAGACTTTAATATGTAAACCGCAATATATAAGTACACATTATTATTCTAGAAACAAACAAAATATAACACCCTTCACCTCCTAATTAAAATCAGACTAGTCTAAAAACTAAGAACATGGGTGGCCACCCGACCAGCCATACACACCACAATCCACCAGTCGTCAGCCCATCCAAAAAGTTCACTTAAATCAATCCGGGATTCTAGACACCTGAACAGATCTTCCTTCAGTTTAGACACACAGTCCTGTTAAAGAATGGAAGTTTTTTCCAAAAGCACTCGATCGTTTTTGATACTCAAGAAAAAAAGAGACCAAAAAATGTATTCGTGCTGAGTTAAAGCAAACCTGCATCTACTAATATTTGTGTTCTTGGATCATTCACATGTTCATTGATTTACATATAGCCATAAAAAGGGGCCCGGTATTCATAGTAGATGACTTGCTGACATGACATATAGGGGATAGTGAATAAGATGGTTCGATCTCACCATTAGAAGTATTTCCCGGGTGGATTATCCTTCACTCGTGTACCCGCTGTCACTCAGATGGTCCCCTTAGTTAGGGGGAACAACAGTAGTCATCCGGTCCTTTTAGGGCAATGAATATGTAGATCTCAGTTTAAACCAGGTAGCGCAGGTAGCGTATGTTCAGCATTGGTCTATTTTAGCCTGTCAGTCTGCTGGAGAGTCCATGTATTTCTGGAAGCAGATGTATCACGATCATGCCGCGTACACACGACCGCTTTTCACGACGAGAAAAACTGAATTTTTTTTTTCGCCGAGAAAAACGATCGTCTGTGGGCTTTATGTCGTTTTTCTCGTCTAGAAAAACGGCATAAAAAACGTCGAGAAAATTTAGAACATGTTCTAAATTTTCTCATCGTTTTTTCCAGCATTTTTTTCCGCGGCAGTTTTCCCATAGGGAAACACTGCCGCGGAGCCCACAGATGGTCGTTTTTCTCGTCAAGAGAAAAAATGACGGGAAAAACGACCGTGTGTAGGGAACCAAGCGGTTCCCTCGTTTTTCCTGTCATTATTCACGGCGGTTTTTTAACCGCCGTGAATAATGATCGTGTGTACGCGGCAACAGAGTTGTATTGGCATCAATATATTCTCTCTTTTGCTAGCCATCTCACGGAGGTGAAAATTGGATAGGCAGTTTCTGGGAATAATCAGGTACTCGGCTGTATGGGTCGCACACCCATATTCACACTACAGCTAGTGTAGCGGCAAGCTGCTTACATGTTTCGGTTACAAATAACCTTCATCGGAGCCTCCTGTAGGGAGAACAAATGTGGAAGCACTGATTTCCAAAGGGGTTGTATTTGCAGTGATATCTAGCAGTCCCCTGTAATGTGTCTTTAGTCTAATGCCACGTACACGCGATCGGACATTCCGACAACAAAACCGTGGATTTTTTTTCCGACGCATGTTGGCTCAAACTTGTCTTGCATACACGCAAATGTTGCTCGGAAATTCCGAACATCAAGAACGTGGTAACGTACAACACTACAGCGAGCCGAGAAAAATTAAGTACAATGATTCCGAGCAGGCATCGAATTGATTCCAAGCATGCGTAGAATTTTTGAGCATCAAGATCGGAATTTCCGAGAACAACTTTTGTTGTCGGAAAAATTGAGAACCAGCTCTCAAACATTTGTTGTCGGAAATTCCGACATCAAATGTCTGATGGAGCATACACACGGTCGGATTTTCCGACAACAAGCTCACATCGAACATTTGTTGTCGGAAATTCCGACCGTGTGTACGCGGCATTAGACTGTCTACTGAAGCATTATTCCATTCTCCAACAACCCCTTTAACATTTTGCAATCTGTGACCATCCCCTGCTGTCTTTGATTATCTTTTTTAGCATGCCTGTAGTCTTTAACCATCGTAAACTAGACATATTTACAATTACAATGTGGAATGAAAATATATATATTTTTTTTTACACTACATTGTCAATAAGATATTATTAACATATGACATAGGCATACTTAACATTACACAACAAAAGACATACTCCTCTGGAGTATGGGGATACCACATGTGTGAGAGTTTTTCACAGCCTAGCCACATAGAGAGACACAAAATCCAAGGAGCACCTTTAGGCTTTCTAGGTGCATAAATTCCACATCTGATTTCTCGCCTGTCTAAGTGCCAGTTCACAGTAGTGCGCTCTGCGAGATTGCATGTGATTCACACTGCACTGTAATGCACATGCGATGTCCGTGCGATATCGTATATAGTATGGCTGATATCGCATCGCATTCAGACAAAACTCACACAGGACCCTTTTTTTGGTCCACACCAGAATCAGATCCGATTCATGTTCGAACTGTCAGTTCACAGTGCGATATGCGAGCTGAAATGGGGGTGTCATTAACATTGTATTGACACTCCCAGCCCTTCGCATATGGCAGTGTAAACTGCAGTGTGAGTCGGCTGCGGTGCAGAAACCCACAGTGGATTTGCAGGGTTCCCACAAGTGTGAACCTAGCCTAACACTTGATGAAACTTGGCTTCATTCCTCACATGACTGGGCTATTAATATTCCTGGCTATGCACTCTTTCGGAAAGACAGGGTAAAATAGGAGGGGTCTGTCTCTATGTGAGAAGTGATCTTAAAGCGGGTGTGAAAGAGGACCTGGTGGATGGAGAGTGTGATGAGTCTGAAGCATTATGGGTGGAACTGCATACAGATGTGCGTAGTTCAAAGTTAATCACTGGAGTTTGTTATAGACCACCCAATGTTAATGAGGAGGTGGAGACTCATCTCCTTGCACAGATGGAAAGGGCTGCAAGGGCTGGGACGGTGATAATAATGGGGAATTTTAACTACCCAGAAATTGACTGGAGTAATGGCACTGCTGGCACAGTTAAAGGGCAAATATTTATAAACCTATTACAGGACAATTTTATGGTCCAGTTTATTGAGGCCCCAACTAGGAATGATGCTCTGTTGGACCTGGCAATCTCAAACCATGCAGAACTTACTACTAATGTACAGATAAAGAAACACCTGGGTAGCAGTGACCATAACATGATTTCATTTGATGTTAGCTGTAAGCAAAAAATCACATACGGGAAAGATAAAAACACTTAATTTCAAGAGAGCAAATTTTCCAAGGATGAGGGCTGCTCCCCAGGACTTAGACTGGGAGAGAATATTGGCATCAATGGGCACAGAACAGTAGTGTGATTTTATTCAAAAAGACTGTTTGTGAACTCACTGCAAAGTATATTCCCATGGGCAATAAGTTTAAAAGGCTAAAAATAAAACCTATGGGGCTCACGGCCAAAGTTAAAAAAACTATAAACAATAAGAAAAGAGCCTTTAAAAAATATAAAAATGAAGGAACACTAGTGTCGTTTAAATGTTACAAAGAATATAACAGAATATGTAAAAAGGAAATCAAGGATGCAAAAATTCAAAACGAACAACAGATTGAAAAAGATAGTAGGACAAACCCCAAAAAAATCTTCAAATATATTAATAGTAAAAAGGTCAAATCTGAGCATGTAGGCCCTTTACAAAATAATCTAGAGTGGGTGACTGGGGACAAAGAGAAGGCTAATTTATTAAATACTTTCTTCAGCTCTGTGTATACAAAGGAGCATGGGTGAGCTCATGTCCATAATGGGGGTGGTAGTGACACAGCCCCAAATGATCCACAATGTCTCAAAATTAATATGGTCCAGAAATATTTAGACCGAATAAAGGTGGATAAAGCACCTGGGCCAGATGGCATCCACCCATGGATCCTAAAAGAATTGAGCTCTGTAATTTTAAAGCCATTGTATCTAATTTTTAGGGACTCATTATTGACAGGAATAGTACCACTGGATTGGCGCAGGGCCAATGTGGTGCCTATATTTAAAAAGGGAACAAAGTCTTTACCAAGTAACTATAGACCTGTTAGTTTAACATCTATAGTTGGGAAGATACTGGAGAGATTAATAAAAGACCACATAGACGAGTTCTTGCTGGAAAAAAATATTTTAAGCAACAGACAGCATGGATTCATGAAAGACAGAAGTTGTCAGACAAACTTTAATTCCTTTTTGTAAGTAAAACCTTAGACAGAGGTTCCGCACATATGGCTCATGTGTAAGGTAAAGTCTACAGGCTTGGAAATATTGTCATGGATTGTTAATTGACCAGACTGTGTGACCTCATAAAAGGAAACCAAACGGGTGTAGATGAAAACATATAATTTATTATGGTGAGTGACCAACATACAACGACCAATAGAACGCAGTGCAATAAATCAACAGTGACTACAAACAGTATATACAAGTATGGGAAATACCAGAATCGTAGTGGAAGCCAGGCCGAGGTCATACACAAGGGAATCAAGCAGATGGGTATGGATGGGAGGAAGCAGGAACAGGGAGGGGACGGATGGATAGGCTGCAGAGCAGGGATCCAGGTAACAGAAGGGGAAGCTGCAGGATGGGCACAAGGTAGGGATCAGGTAGGATTGGGTAAAGCAGGATGCAGGTTCCAGGTAGGGATCCGGTCGAGCAGGGTGCAAGTTAGGGATCGGGTCGGATACAGGCTCAAGACAGGGTCACAGGTCCTAGGTCAGGGAGAGAGAGAGATACCAGGGCAACGAGTGTTTGCACTTGCCGGGTATATAAAGAAGTCTTGTAATCAGGCTTCAGGTCACAGCTGACCACAGGAAGTGCTGCCTGTCCCACACTGCCAGAATACCCCCGCTGGTGGATGCCGGTACTGCAGTCCATGTATCGTGTGTTACCACCAGCAGGTGAGATCCTCCAACAGAGGTATTGGCTGCAGGAGGACACCTGCTGGCGGACACTAGCACTGCAGTCCAAAGGACCAGCAGCACCACCAGCGGGTGAAGCCTTTCCTGACAAATATCAATTTGTAAATGGATAGAAAACTGTCTAAAAGACAGAATTCAGAGAGTAGTGGTTAATGATTTTTACTCTGAATGGTCTAAGGTAGGGATGAGCTGAACACCCCCCGGTTCGGTTCGCACCAGAACCTGCGAACGGACCGAAAGTTTGAGCGAACTTTAGAACCCTATTAAATACAATGGACTCGAACGTTCGAAATCAAAAGTGCTAATTATAATGGCTAATATGCAAGTTATTGTCCTAAAAGGTTTGGGGACCCGGATCCTGCCCCAGGGGATATGTATAAATGCAAAAAAAAGTTTTAAAACTGGACATTTTTTCAGGAGCAGTGATTTTAATGATGCTTAAAGTGAAAAAAAGTGAAATATTCCTTTAAATATCATACCTGGGGGGTGTCTAAAGTATGCCTGTGAAGTGGCACGTGTTTCCCGTGTTTAGAACTGTCCCTGCACAAAATGACATTTCTAAAGGAAAAAAGGTAATTTAAAACTGCTTGCGGCTTTAATGTAATGTCTGGTCCCGGAAATATGGATGAAAATCATTTAGAAATATGGCATGGGTACCCCCCCCCCCACCACTGGTGCTGGTGCCACAACACTGCAACCCCTCACAGATACCATATTAGGAGCGCAGGAATGAGCCCTGCTGCAAAGTATTGCATCAAAATTTTTATTTACACGACCCTGTAGTTGGAGAGCAGCAATGAGCCCTGCTGCAAAGCATTGCATCAAAAAAAGTAAATACACACGCCTTGGGCCTTATGCCCCGTACACACGATCGTTTTTAATGTCATTTTTTAAACCGACGTTTTTCTCCTCGTTTTTTTCATGTTTCCTCTCAAGCCTGCCTTGCGTACACACCATCATTTAAAAAAACGATCAAGCAAAGCGCAGTGACGTTCAACACATACGACGGCACTAAAAAGGGGAAGTTCCGTTCGAATGACGCCACTCTTCATGTTAGTAAAGTTTGTTGGGCGACGATTCGCGCTTTTCAGTCCGTTACTGTGTAATGAATGTGCTATCTCCATTACGAACGCTAGTTTTACCAGAACGAGCGCTCCCGTCTCATACTTGATTCTGAGCATGCGCGTTTTTTTTCACGTCGTTAAAGCATACACACTATCGTTTTTCACGTCGTTAAAAAAAACGACATGAAAAACGACGTGAAAAAAGAGAGCATGTCCGGAATTTTTAATGGCCGTTTTTCACGTCGTTAAAAATGCTCTAGAGCCTACACACGATCATTTTAAATGGCCATTTTTTAAAATGCCATTTTTAACGGCATGAAAAATGATCGTGTGTACGGGGCATTAGTCACTGGTGGCGGTGCCCAGAACCAAAAATGTTCTTTCAAGCTATCAGCATGATCATTGAGGAGGAAGAGGATAGTCACTCAACATAATAGGATAGTCACTCAGCATCAGCATAGGCAGTCTTGAAGGGATCTGACATTTAAAAAAAAAAATATTCGGTTACATCAGCATCAGGTGCTTGGTAGCTGATGGTGATCCAAGAGTGATTCATTTTTATGAAGGTCAGTCGATCGACCGAGTTGGTGGACAGGCGCACCCTCTGATCGGTTATAAATAGTTTGCCCAAAAGTCCGGGTTCGGGTTCGGGTTCGGCAATCTAATTACGCATTTAGAAATGCTTCAGGGGCCAGCCAATCACCTTTTGATTAGCTTTTGATTAGCTGGTGTGCCCTTAGAGGCCATCATAGCCATGCCTACTAATGGCATGGCTGTGATTGGTCAGTGCAACATGTGACCCAGCTTCTATATAAGCTAGAGGCACACAGCACACATGTCACTCTGCTTCAGAATAGATAGGGAGAGGGAGAGGATCTAGTCTGCTGCTGCTGCTTTTAGGGAGAGATAGAAAATAGATGAGGTAGTCCTGATTCTACAATCTGAGGGAAAAGATAGAGAGATAGTGTAGTGTAGGGCCAGGTTCCTGTGTTGGTGCTTTCAGGGAGAGAGAATATTATATAGGAGTCCAGATTCAGAGATTAAAATCAGCGATCTGCATAGGTTTACCTGTTTGTGTTGCAGTGCAGTCTTTTTACACTGCCATGAGCCCAGTGTCAGAGAAAATCTAACTTTTAGGGGGAAAAAAAAGGCACTTTATTGTGCTCTTTTCCAAAAGACCCATAGGGCAAAAAAAAAGCATTTTATTTTGCTCGTGCAAAAAAAGACCCGTTTAGGGCAAAAAAAAAAAATTGCACTTTAATGTACGCTTGCAAAAAGAGCCATTCAGGGGCACAAAAAATAGTTTGCAGTGTGTTATACATATTTTGAGGTGTGTGAAATAAACAATTTCTATATAGTTTTCTCCTACTGTGCTATACTAAAAAAAAAAACATTTTTTTTTAATAGCATTTTCTGCAGTTCTGTAGCTGTGCGATTCAGCGGTTACGTACTGTGGGTGTGTTCTGCTCTTCCAAAAAACGCCGTTTAGGGGCACAAAAAAAAGTTTGCAGTGTGTTATACATATTTTGAGGTGTGTGAAATAAACAATTCCTATATAGTTTTCTCCTACTGTGCTATACTAAAAAAAACAACATTTTTTTTGGAATAGCATTTTCTGCAGTTCTGTAGCTGTGCGATTCAGCGGATACGTACTGTGGGTGTGTTCTGCTCTTCCAAAAAACGCCGTTTAGGGGCACAAAAAAAAGTTTGCAGTGTGTTATACATATTTTGAGGTGTGTGAAATAAACAATTTCTATATAGTTTTCTCCTACTGTGCTATACTAAAAAAACAAAATTTTTTTTGAATAGCATTTTCTGCAGTTCTGTAGCTGTGCGATTCAGCGGTTACGTACTGTGGGTGTGTTCTGCTCTTCCAAAAAACGCCATTTAGGGGCACAAAAAAAAGTTTGCAGTGTGTTATACATATTTTGAGGTGTGTGAAATAAACAATTTCTATATAGTTTTCTCCTACTGTGCTATACTAAAAAAAACAACATTTTTTTGAATAGCATTTTCTGCAGTTCTGTAGCTGTGCGATTCAGCGGTTACGTACTGTGGGTGTGTTCTGCTCTTCCAAAAAACGCCGTTTAGGGGCACAAAAAAAAAGTTTGCAGTGTGTTATACATATTTTGAGGTGTGTGAAATAAACAATTTCTATATAGTTTTCTCCTACTGTGCTATACTAAAAAAACAAAAACATTTTTGAATAGCATTTTCTGCAGTTCTGTAGCTGTGCGATTCACCGGTTACGTACTGTGGGTGTGTTCTGCTCTTCCAAAAAACGCCGTTTAGGGGCACAAAAAAAAAGTTTGCAGTGTGTTATACATATTTTGAGGTGTGTGAAATAAACAGTTTCTATATAGTTTTCTCCTACTGTGCTATACTAAAAAAACAACATTTTTTTTGAATAGCATTTTCTGCAGTTCTGTAGCTGTGCGATTCAGCGGTTACGTACTGTGGGTGTGTTCTGCTCTTCCAAAAAATGCCGTTTAGGGGCACAAAAAAAAGTTTGCAGTGTGTTATACATATTTTGAGGTGTGTGAAATAAACAATTTCTATATAGTTTTCTCCTACTGTGCTATACTAAAAAAAAACATTTTTTTTTAATAGCATTTTCTGCAGTTCTGTAGCTGTGCGATTCAGCGGTTACGTACTGTGGGTGTGTTCTGCTCTTCCAAAAACACCCATTTAGGGCAAGATCCTAAATTTGGAAAATATGAGGAGAAGGTCAAAGGGACATGGTGGCCCCGGTCGTGGTGCTGCTGGTGGAGCTCCTGTTGCAGGGAGAGGACGTGGTGGATCTGTGCCAGATACACGCACAAGTGAAACACCTTCCTCAGGTGCGAGTAGGCGACCAAGCCTGCGGCGGCATTTTGTCGCGCCTAATGAGGCTGTACGAATGTTTAGGCCAGGACAAGTACAGGCGATAGTAGATTGGGTTGCTGACAGTGCCTCGGGTTCCTTCACATTGTCTCCCACCCACTCTTCTGATGAAAGAACAGAGTTGGCACCTGAAACCCATGTCCATCAGTCTTTCACCTCACCCCCTTGCAAATCAGCCAAGCAGTCTGAGCCCCAAATCATGCAGCAGTCTCTTCTGCTTTTTGATGACTCTGTTAGCAGGGTTTCCCAGGGCCATCCACCTAGCCCTGCCCCAGAAGTGGAAGAGATTGAGTGCACCGATGCCCAACCACTTATGTTTCATGATGAGTACATGGGAGGACCATCGCAGTACGTCTCGGATGATGACGAAACACAGGTGCCAACTGCTGCTGCTTTCGCAATTGTGCAGACAGACAAGGAGGGCAGGGGTGAAGACTGGGTGGAAGATGATGTGGAGGACGATGAGGTCTTCGACCCCACATGGAATGAACGTTATGCAGGTGACCAGTGTAGTTTGGAGGAAGAGGCGGTGGTCGCACAGAGCCACCAGCACAGCAGAAGAGGGAGCAGGGTGCAAAAGCGGAGCGTCTGTCAGCTAGACAGTATGTCTGTTACTGCCCAACGCAGCAAGGGACCGAGCACACCAAAGCCAGGTCCAAGGAGTTCCCTAGCGTGGCAGTTCTTCACACAATGTGCTGATGACAAGACACGAGTGGTTTGCACGCTGTGCAATCAGAGCCTGAAGCGAGGCATAAACGTTCTCAACCTGAGCACAACCTGCATGACCAGGCATCTAAGTGCAAAGCACGAGCTGCAGTGGAGTAGACACCTCAAAAACCAAGAAAGGTTTCTGGCTCCTCCTGCTTCCTCTTCTGCTGCAGTCTCAGGCCTCTTCATCCACCTCTGTAGTGACAGTGGCACCTGCCACCCCGCAAACAGAGGATCTGCCAGCAACACTACCACCTGGGTCACCAACCATCTCCACAATGTCCCATGGAAGCGTTCAGCTCTCTATCTCCCAAACATTGGAGCGGAAGAGGAAGTACCCCCCTAGCCACCCGCGATCCCTGGCCCTGAATGCCAGCATTTCAAAACTCCTGGCCTTTGAAATGCTGTCATTCCGTCTGGTGGAGACACAGAGTTTTAAAAGCCTGATGGCATTGGCTGTCCCACAGTACGTCGTGCCCAGCCGCCACTATTTTTCCAGGCGAGCCATCCCTTCCCTGCACATCCAAGTGGGGGACAAAATCAGGTGTGCACTGCGCAACGCCATCTGTGGCAAGGTTCACCTAACTACGGATGCGTGGACCAGTAAGCAAGGTCAGGGACGTTATATCTCCCTAACAGCACACTGGGTAAATGCAGTGGCGGCTGGGCCTGAGGCAGATAGCAGTTTGGCGCATGTCCTTCCACCACCGAGGATTGCAGGGCGCTTCAGTTTGCCTCCTGTTGCTAACTCCTCCTACTCCGCTTCCTCATCCTCTACCGCCTCCTCATCCGGTCAGCGTAACATCTTCACCACCAACTTCAGCACAGCCAGGGGTAAACGACAGCAGGCAGTTTTAAAACTTTCCTGTTTGGGGGAAAAACCCCACACAGGAGTTGTGGAGGGACATGGAACAACAGACCAATGAGTGGTTGCTGTCAGTGAGCCTCAAGCCCGGCCTGGTGGTGTGCGATAATGGGCGAAATCTCGTAGCAGCTCTGCGCCTAGCCGGTTTGACGCACATCCCTTGCCTGGCGCATGTGCTGAACTTGGTGGTCCAGAGGTTCCTTAAAAATTACCCCAATATGCCAGAGCTGCTGCAGAAAGTGCGGGCTGTGTGTGCGCACTTTCGGCGTTCTCACCATGCTGCTGCTCGTCTGTCAGCGCTGCAGCGTAACTTCGTCCTTCCCGCTCACCACCTCATATGTGACGTGCCCACAAGGTGGAACTCCACCTTTCACATGCTGGCCAGACTGTGCGAGCAGCAGCAGGCGATAGTGGAGTTTCAGCTGCAGCAATCACGCGTGAGTCGCTCTGCGGAACAGCACCACTTCACCACCAATAACTGGGCCTCCATGCGAGACCTGTGTGCCTGGTTGCGCTGTTTCGAGTACTCCACCAACACGTCCAGTGCCAATGACGCCGTTCTTAGCGTTACTATCCCAGTTCTATGCCTCCTTGAAAAAACGCTTCGGGCGATGATGGAAGAGGATGTGGCACAGGAGGATGAGGAGGAGGAGGAGGAAGCGGGATCATTTCAAAGGCTTTCAGGGCAGTCTTTTACAAGTGGCTACGAGGGTGGGTTCCTGCACCAACAAACGCCAGGTACACAATTGTCCGGCAGAAAGGGCACAGTTCTGGAGGATGACGAGGTGGAGGAGGAGATGGAGGAGGAGGAGGAGGAGGAGGAGCCATTTTCACAGCAGGGTGGCACCCAGACCAGCTCGTGGCCATCACTGGTGCGTGGCTGGGGGGATACAGAGGACACAGACGATACACCTCCCACAGAGGACAGCTTTTCTTTGCCTCTGGGCAGCCTGGCACACATGAGCGATTACATGCTGAAGTGTTTCGGCAATGACCGCCGAGTTGCCCACATTTTAACTGGTGCTGATTACTGGGTGGCCACCCTGCTGGATCCCCGTTACAAGGACAACGTACCGTCCTTAATTCCCTCACTGGAGCGGGATCGTAAGATGCGCGAGTACAAGCGCACGCTGGTAGACGCGCTGCTGGTGGCATTCCCACCTGACAGTGGGCGTACGGTGGAAGCACAAGGTGAAGGCAGAGGAGGAGGAAGAGGTCGCCAACGCAGCCGGGGCACCGGCAGTACCTCAGAAGGCAGGGTTAGCATGGCTGAAATGTGGAAAAGCTTTGTCAGCACGCCACAACAACCAGCACCACCAGCTGAGATGGAACGTCTTAGCAGGAGGCAGCATTTCACCAACATGGTTGAGCAGTATGTGTCCACAGGCCTACACGTACTGGATGACGGGTCTGCCCCCTTTAACTTCTGGGTCTCCAAATTGGGCACATGGCCTGAGCTTGCCCTTTATGCCTTGGAGGTGCTGGCCTGCCCTGCAGCCAGTGTATTATCTGAACGTGTATTTAGCACGGCAGGGGGCGTTATCACAGACAAGCGCAGCCGCCTGTCCAGAGCCAATGTGGACAAGCTCACGTTCATTAAAATGAACCAGGCATGGATCCCACAGGACTTGTCCGTACCTTGTGCAGAATAGACATGTATACCGGTGTTGTGACAAAAACTGTCCGGCCATCGGATTGTGTCCGGCCCATACTGCGAAGGCGCAGCGCTTGCGCAGTACAGAGGACAAGGAGATTCACAAAATCTCCGAAGATGAACGGCGCCTGCGCTGTGAGTGCAGGTTCAAGCCCCACCATCCAAGTGGACATACGGTAGCACATAGTAACAGGGCCCCTCATGGGCTCGGTTCGATCGCCACGCTTCGGGCACGGCCTCACTTGGCTCGGCTTGAACCACGGATGGTGTGGCCTTCACCTGAACTCACCACGCAGGCGCCGTTCGTCTTGGGAGATTTTAGAAATCCCCTTGTCCTACATACTGAGCAAGCGCAGTATAGGGTGGACACTATTTGACGGGGGACAGAATTCGACACATCACCGGCCTTACCCAGCCATTGTTGTATTTTTGAATCAGTGTTGGCTACCTCGTCCTCCTCCACCGCCGCTTCCACCTACACAGCCACATCCACCGCCACCTCAACCTCCTACTCCATATGGACCTCGTCCTCCTAGGTCAAGATTATTATTTTTTATTTTTATTTTTTTTAATGTTATTTTAAGTTATTTCCCTATCCACATTTGTTTGCAGAGCACTTGCCATGCTCTTAACAACATTTTGCTGCCATTTGCAGCCCTCTAGCCCTTTCCATTACTTTTTTAGAGCCTTTTTAGTCCTTAGAAGTCCGGGTCCCCATTGACTTCAATGGGGTTCGGGTCCGGGTTCGGGTTAAAGTTCGGTCCCAAACCCGAACTTTTTTCCGAAGTTCGGCCGAACCCGTCGAACCCGAACATCCAGGTGTCCGCTCAACTCTAGTTATAAAGCCTCCAGCAGCACTGAATGTGCATTCAAAAAGAACGCTGGATGCAGGACAGGCCAGTACCTCAATTGCATACTGTGCAAGCTCTGGTCAGTGATCCATCCTCAAGACCCAGTAACCCAGAGGATTTTCGGTGGGAAAGGTGTCCAAGTCTGATCTTGCCCCCCTAGGAATTACTGCACCATGTAAACCAGACGCTGGCAATGGTTGCTGGAAGCAATCATACCTTGGGGCTGCGTATTAAAAAATTGTCTGAACGCATCGGTCAGATGGCCACCTTCTCCAACGCTCCTTCTTTGACTGACCAAAGCCTCAGCAACACGTTGTCCAGGACCAGGAATTTGTAACCTCCCAGTCTCTGGGAACGCGTTGCACAGAACTTTCTGCAAGGCCTCCCGAAGATGCTTCATCCTCTGCTCCCTCTGCGACGGCAAGATAAGGTCCGCAACCTTACCCTTGTAACGTGGGTCAAGGAGGGTTGCCAGCCAGTAATGATCCCTCTCCTTGATTGCACGAATATGAGGATCCTTCCGCAGGCTTTGCAGGATCAGGGAGGCGATGCAGCGTAGGTTTGCTGAGGCATCCAGTGCCGAGTCCTCTGGGTCACTGAGGACAACATGATCCGCAGCCACCTACTCCCAGCCAGATACAAGTCCATGGGTGTCTTGGGACTGTTATTGATCCCTTGAAGACTGATGCTGAGTGCTAGTCTCCACCTCCATGCTGACACAATCCTCCTCCTTCTCCTCCCCGTCCTCTTCCTGTGTGATAGCCGGGCCAGCAGGAACACTGTCCGGATAAAGGGGGCTTTGAGAGGTAAGGAAGTCCTCCTCTTCCTGCTTCTGTTCTGCCTCAAGTGCCCTGTCCATTATTCCACGCAGTGTGTGCTCCAACAGGTGGACAAGAGGGAGAGTGTCACTGATGCATGCGCTGTCACTGCTCACCATCCCCGTGGCCTCCTTAAATGGTGCCAGGACAGTGCATGCATCCCTGATCATGGCCCACTGGCGTGGGGAAAGAAATCCAAGCTCCCCTGACACTGTCCTGGTGCCATATTGCAACATATACTCATTGATGGCCCTCTGCTACGTGTGCAGCCGCTGCAGCATGGCCAACATAAAGTTCCACCTGGTGGGCATGTCACAGATTAGGCGGTTCTTGGGCAGGTTGTAATCCTTTTGCAGCTCAGCCAGCCGAGCACTGGCATTATATGACCAGCGGAAATGCCTACAGAGTTTCCTGGCCTGCTTCAGGACCTCCTGTAAGCCCGGGTACCTGCCCAAGAACCGCTGCACCACCAAGTTAAGGACGTGAGCCAAACAGGGCACATGGGTCAGTTGTCCCTGTCGGAGGGCGGAGAGGAGGTTGGTGCCATTGTCGGAAACCACCTTTCCTGGCTTAAGCTGGCGTGGCGTCAACCACCTCTGAGCCTGCCCCTGCAGAGCTGACAGAATCTCTGCCCCAGTGTGGCTCCTGTCCCCCATGCACACCAGCTCAAGCACCGCATGCCATCTTTTTGCCTGCGTACTTGCGTAGCCCCTTGAACGCCTACAGAGCACCGCTGGTTCCGAGGACAAAGCACAGGTAGATGCCATGGACGAAGAAGAGGAGGGGGTGGAGGAGAGAGGTGTGTCAGAATCACCAGTAGTAACATTTTGGAGGCGTGGTGGCGGAACAACCTCCAACACTACTGCACCTTGTCCTGCATCCTTCCCAGCTGCCAGCAGAGTCACCCAATTCACCATGAAAGATAGGTAACGTCCCTGTCCATGCCTGCTGGACCATGTGTCAGCAGTAATATGCACCTTACCGCTGACCGCCCTGTCTAGCGAGGCATGGACATTGCCTTCCACATGCCGGTAGAGAGCCAGGATCGCCTTTCATGAGAAAAAGTGGCGTTTGGGAACCTGCCACTGAGGAACCGCACATTCCACAAACTCACGGAAAGGGGCCGAGTCTACCAACTGAAAAGGCAGCAGTTGAAGTGATAGCAATTTAGCCAAGCTAGCATTCATCCACTGGGCATGTGGATGGCTGGGAGCGAACTTCTTTTGGTGGTGCAGCAGCGGGGGCAGGAAAATTTGCCTGGTACAATCGGACGTC
Organism: Rana muscosa; assembly: GCA_029206835.1. Lineage (NCBI taxonomy): Eukaryota > Metazoa > Chordata > Amphibia > Anura > Ranidae > Rana > Rana muscosa. The sequence goes on from CM055117.1 coordinate 1,074,008,769, forward strand.
GGTGTACCGATAGCAGATTGCCCGCAAGTACTTGGCTGTGACACACCTAATTCTACACCTTCATTCCTCTCAGTGCAGGTTTCAGAGAGGACTGAAGGTATAGTGGGGTTGGAGATCCCAGCTGATGAGGAGCAAGGAGAGGTCCGCTTTGTTCTTTGGTGTGGGTCTTTTAGGTAAGCTTGCCAATGAACTGCATGGCAGGTCGACATATGTCTGGTCAAGCACGTGGTGCCCAAGCGGCTGATGTTTTGGCCACGCAATATATGCTTTAGACATATGATGCAAATGGCAATGGTGTGATCTGCTGCACACGTCTGAAAAAAGGCCCACACCAAATAACCTTTGGAATAACCCTGCACATGCGGAGCTCTGCGGTGTGATGCAGTCGGTGTGCTGCCCTTAAGCTGGCCCTGGAGGGCATCCTGCCTCATTGGAGATGTGCCTCCTCCTCCTACTCCTCTCTCCTATCAGGCACCCACATGGAGTCAGTAACCTCATCATCCCCTCCCTCCTCATCACTGGAGCAAATCTGGCAGTATGTTGCAGCTGGGGGAACATGACTGCCAGATAGCTATCCTTGTTGGGCACCCCCTCTCTCTGGGCTCACGTTACTACCCTCTCTCTCTGGGCTCACATTACTGCCTTCCTTCAGCTGGGTTCCATCATTGGAACCTTCAAAACGCTGGGCATCCTCCTGGAGCATGTACCCAACACTGTGGTCAAACAGTTCGGGGGACTCCTCAGGAGGACATGGTGGGGCTAGGGAAGGAGTGACTGATGCCATTGAGCCCAGAGAAAAGGCAGCTTTGGCAGCTGCTTTGCCAGACAAAGTACCCTGAGCCTGGGTCAGAGAGGATGAGGAGGATGAGGACAGCTTGGTAATCCACTCTACCAAGTCTTGGGCATGTTGCGGCTCAACATGGCCAGCTGCCGAAAAGACGGACAAGCGTGTCCCACAGCCACGTGCTGATGAGGATGCACCGTGTCCACGACCAACACTGTTGCCTATTGACACAGAGCCTGCTTGCCCTCTTTTATTGCCTCGTGACTGTCTGCCTCTCCTTGTTTGCCTTCCAGACATACTAATGGCCTGCAGTGAGATGTAGCTGCACAAAGGTGGGATGTATATATATATATATATATATCTGTACTGATAATGCAGCTATCAGAATCAACTGCCTGCTGTGGTATTAGTATGGGAAAAGCAGCAATTGTCTTCAGTTAGTTTTAGGTGAAAACTGTGCAGAGGACACAGTACACTAACTGAAAATACTTGCAGCTCTATGCCTGTGGTTTTATTATGAGAACACCACTATTAGTCACTCACTAACTGTATTCAGGTAAGCTTTAGGTGAACGCTATGCAAAGCACACAGTACACTAAGTGAAACATTGACTGCAGCTACCACAATCACCTGCCTGCCTGTCACAGTACAGAGAATAACAGGAACGGATCTAGCTAAACTGAATACAGTGTATAAATATATATACAACACCTAGGATGCATATATATCCTCTACACACTGTAACTGAAGCTAACTGACTCGCCTGCCTGCTCTATCTAATTCAATATAAATGACACTGTCTCTCTCTGTAATCTCTCTTTAAACAACTCCAACACACTACACAAGGCCACCAAGCCGGCGGCCTTATATAGTGTGGGGCGTGTACTAAACCCCCTGAGCCATAATTGGCCAAAGTCACCCTGGCTTTGGCCAATTACGGCTCTCTGTTCAGACGGCGCTGTGATTGGCCAAGCATGCGGGTCATAGTGCATGCTTGACCAATCATCCGCCAGCAATGCACTGCGATGCCGCAGTGAATTATGGGCCGTGACGCGCCACTCAAATTTGGCGCAAACGGCCCATAATGTTCGCAATTCAGCGAACAGCCGAACAGACGATGTTTGAGTCAAACATGGGTTTGACTCAAACTCGAAGCTCATCCCTAGACTAAGGTTATCAGTGGTGTACCCCAAGGTTCAGTGCTGGGACCCTTACTTTCTAATATTTTTATAAATGATATTGGGTCTGGGATCAAAAGTAACATTTCTGTCTTTGCAGATGACACTAAACTTTGCAGTGGAATATAGTCCTTACAGGATGTCTCCAATTTACAAGCCGACCTCAATGCTCTGTCTAATTGGGCGACTATGTGGCAGATGAGGTTCAATGTTGATAAATGTAAAGTTATGCACTTGGGGGCTAAGAATATGCATACATCATACATACTAGAGGGAGTACAACTGGGGGATCCATAGTGGAGAAGGATCTGGGGGTTTTGGTAGATCATAAGCTCAATAGTGGCATGCAATGTCAAGCTGCGGTTTCCAAAGCGAGCAAAGTCCTTTCTTGTATTAAGAGAGGTATGGACTCCAGAGAGAGAGATATCATTTTGCCCCTGTCCAAATCATTAGTAAGACCTCATCTGTAATATGCAGTTCAGTTTTGGGCACCAGTTCTCAAAAAGGATATCAAAGAACTGGAGAAAGTGCAGAGAAGGGCAACCAAACTGATAAGAGGCATGGAGGAGCTCAGCTTTAAGGAAAGATTAGAGGAACTGAATGTATTCACTCTTGAGAAGAGGAGGTTAAGGGGGGATATAATCAACATGTACAAATATATAAGGGGTCCATATAGTGAACTTGGTGTTGAGTTATTCAGTTTACGGTCAACACAAAGGACAAGGGGGCACTCTTTATGTGTAGGGGAAAAGAGATTTCATCTCCAAATATGGAAAGATTTCTTCACAGTAAGAGCTGTGAAAATGTGGAATAGACTCCCTGCAGAGGTGGTTCTGGCCAGCTCAGCAGATTGTTTTAAGAAAGGCCTGGATTCTTTCCTAAATGTACATAATATAACTGGGTACTAACATTTATAGGTAAAGTTCATCCGGGGAAAATCCGATTGCCTCTTGGGGGATCAGGAAGGAATTTTTTCCCCTGCTGTAGCAAATTGGATCATGCTCTTTTGGGGTTTTTCGCCTTCCTCTGGATCAACTATGGGTATAGATTTGGGTATACACATTTTTGGATAGCAGAAACACCCACAAAATATTTATTTTTTAAAGCAAACAGGTATTTTCTAAGAGGCATGGAGAGTCTTTTGAAAACTTCTTTTGGTAAAACATTTTGGAAAATATGGAAAATATGAAATGTAAATGTATTATTTTTTGCACAAAGTTGTCAATTAATATGATATTTCTAATGTACGGCATAGGCATACTTAAAATTACACCCCAAAACACATTCTGCTCCTACTCCTGAGTATGGGGATTACATGTCTGCATTCTCTGACCATCTCCTATAGTATGTCTTGTCTGCAGTCTATGACCATCTCCTGTAGTATGTCCGTAGTCTTTGATTATCTCTTCTAGTATGTCTACGGTCTATGACCATCTCCTCTAGTGTGTCTGCAGTCTATGGCCATCTCCATTAGTATGTCTGCAGTCTATGACCATCTCCTCTAGTATGTCTGCAGTCTATGACCATCTTCTGTATGTCTGCAGTCTATGACCATCTTCTGTATGTCTGCAGTCTATGATTATCTCTTCTAGTGTGTCCATAGTCTCTGATTATTCCCTGTATTCTCTGAGCATCTTCTATAGTATGTCTGTAGTCTCTGGTTATCTCCTGTTGCATGTCTGCATTCTCTGACCATCTCCAGTTACATGTCTATAGTCTCTGACAATTTTTTTATAGCATTACTTAGAATATTACATACAACACTTTGGCCATATCAGGGGCCACACCTGCGGCCCTCTATATGAAGGAGGTTGGTCACCACTGCTCTGGGTTCACCTGTAGAAAATGTACAGAGGGTTTTAAATCAAAGAACAGCTACTCTCTGTGACCAAGCTAAAGAAGTTTATCTTGTGCAGAACCAGTTTATATGCGTAATTGTCATATTTGCCCGGAGTCTTCCTTTTAAGTGAATAAAATTAGAGGCGTGCCCTAAATCTTCTTTTTGATGTTTTTCTATTCATGTCATAAAAGCCAATTTTAATATTAATTTTCATCAGCAGATAAGACTTTCAAGTCACTTTCTCTATAATCAACGACACGCAGTGATTAATCATAGCGCTGCCTTCTTTTGCGTCCCCTCTTCCACCCACTTGTTCTGTCTCTCAAAACTGCACTTTTTTTTCTTGCCACCACTTAATTGTCGAATTATACAATGAGAAGCACCCATTATTTATTCATTTTGAGGAATGACTATGATATAATTACCCAACTTTATAATTATTACTTGCAAAGAGAAATGTCATTACTCAAAATTAGGCATGAACAGGTAAGTGATTGGATTCTTGTTGTTCAGGGCATATTACTTGCTTAATTAAATAACTGATGCAATATTACGCCTGGAGGATACAAGGTTACTTAACAGAAGCAGTATGTTTAACATTATTTTTTTTATTATAATCATTACCATTTATGTATAGACAATAAATATGTAGAACATCTGTTATGCAATAGTATGACCCATTAAAAAGTAGTTGTTTGCAATATCTGAACATTTCATATAAAACACCACCTCCTATCCGGGTCATATAAATAAATGGCCAGACAGCAAAGCATCAGAGATGAAGCACATGTACACCCTGGGGCGCTGCCTCTGCAGCTAAAAAGGGTAAGGGTTGGGGGGGCAGTAAAACTGTGGCTCAACCATGAGGTTTTACTGCACCAAACCTCACCTGTGAATGACCCCTAATAGTGCAGCCAGTCACAGTGTCCTACAAGCCCTAATAGTGGAGCCAGTCACAGTGTCCATTAGACTCCTTTCACACTGAGACGCCCATAGCGTTGGCGGTAAAACTCTGCTATTTTTACCGCCGACGCTATGGGCGGATTTGCGGAGCATTTCGGCCGCTAGCGGGGCTAGGGTTAAAACCGCCCGCAATGCACTGCTGAAGTAGCATATTGCGGTCGGTATAGCCATGCTGTCCCATTGATTTCAATGGGCAGCAGCGGTGGAGGAGCGGTAAGCACACCGCTCCTTCTCCGCTCCAAGATGCGACTAGCAGGACTTTTTTTACCGTCCTGCTAGTGCAACGCTCCAGTGTGAAAGCCCTCAGGCTTTCACACTGGAAAAAATGGTGCAGCTTTTTAAGGGCGGATTGCAGGTGCTATTTTTAGCGCCTGCAATACGCTCCAGTGTAAAAGGGGTCTTAATGTGATAGATAGTCAGGAAGTTAGATGTGTAATTTATGCACCTAGAAAACCTGAAGTTGCTCCTTGGATTTTGGACCTCTCTATGTGGCTAGGCTGTGAAAAAGTCACTAACATGTGGTATCCCTACAAGTGGGAGGAGTATAAGAATGTGTTTTGGGAATTGGGGTGTAATTTTAAGTATGCCTATGTCATATGTTAGAAATATCTTATTAATTGACAACCTTGTGTAAAAAATACCTTTACATTTTCATTCAATGATTTCCAAAAACTTGTGGCAAATAATAAAGTCTTCAAAAGACTCACCATGCCTCTTAGAAAATACCTTGGGGTGTTCGCTTTATAAAATGTGATAATTTTGTGTGTGTTTCTGCTGTCCTAGTGCTCCAGGGTCTCCAAAAATGTGATAAGTAGTTAGGAAATTAGACGCGTAATTTATGCACCTAGAGAGCCCGAAGGTGCTCCTTGGATGTTGGGCCTCTCTATGTGGCTAGACTGTGAAAAAAGTCCAAATATTTAGTATCCCCATACTCAGGTGAAGTAGCAGAATGTGTTTTGGAGTGTATTTCTAAGTATATCAATGCTGTATGTTAGAAATATCTTATCTTACAGATTTGTGTAAAAAAAAAAAAAAATACATTTACATTTTCATTCCACCTTTTCCCAAAAACGTATGGCACAAAAAACAAAGTCTCAGTGTCGGTTCACACTTGTACGAGTTGATACCGAATGCGATGCGTTAAACAAAAACTAGATTCGCATGTCATCCAAAAAGTAATTGTTTTCAATGATGGTCGTTCACACCTATAAGAAAAAATATATAGTCGCGCTAACTTATGAATATAAACATAAGCCCACCACTGAGTAATTGAAAAAATTGTTTCCAAATCACCACAGTGATAAATTATGTGAGTGCTCAGTGAAGAACAATAACTAAACAATGTAAACAAAGCATATAAATTAATAATAATACAAACTTAATTAATAATATTATTACATGCTTGTATAGGACCCTTAAATGATCAAGTCTAAAGTCCATACAAAAAAACACACCCGTGATCAAGTGTCCATACTAGATAAAAAAGAAAAAAGGAAAAAAGAAAGAAAACAAAACAAAAACGATTCCAAATCTTCTTGTATTCGTGACTTTCACCACCACCAGTAAAAATTCCTGCTTACCAAAAAGCGATAGTCCCCTATGACGGAGGACCCCAAACAGCCTCAAATGATAATCAATAGGACTCCAAGCTTCAGTATATGTTGAGCCTCAATTAATTTGGTAGCCAAAACGCTCATATACCATCATGCAGTACTCGATGCGGAACATGAAAGGAAGGGAGGACACTACATAGTGTAAAATCCTTGGTGGATGTTTATTTAAAAGAAGAAAACATACTTACAAAAATGCAGTTTAAAAACAGCCTTAGAAGTGTGACAGCGCCGACCGGTCAAAGGCGCTAGTCACACACATACGTCCGTGGAAGTCGAGCAGTGGAGGGTGACGTCAGCACAAAGCTCGTATCCTGCCCTACGCGTTTCGTGAAAATTCACGTCGTCTCGGGGCACGGGCGATGGGCTGCGTCACCCCCTCTTTATAGGGAACACAAGAACTCAAGGGTCCGGCCCGAGGGAGGGCGCGCGCGCGCGCACCTCGCGCCGCGAGGTAACCACGCCACGCTATCGCATCCGCCAAACAGCAAAAACAGCGGATGCGCGCGCATCTCTCCCCACGAGGAAACCAAGCCTCGTTTGCAAATACATACCGTGCGCGTCATCACGCCAAGCGGGATGACGAAAACATGGTGGGGAGTATGCCGCACATACGCGTGTCCATGGCAACAATGGCCACGACCGCAATACGCGCGCCACCCAAGGGGGAGGAGCCTCCAGGTGTGTCACAGGAGACAGTAAGACCCACAACCTCCGCCGCAACCATAATGTGCGGTGAACATAATGGGACCTTAAACTGCTCCAAATTTAACAACCTAACTATAGAGGACATATACATACATGAATAAAATATAAAACATAAATGTCATAACAATATCTAAAACCATACATGTTTAAAAATACGTAGATAAATTGCCTCATAATAGTTAATAGTCCTTAAATGATAATAAAATCACCAAGGTTACAACAGTTACCATCTAATCTCGTCCCTCTTACAACCCCGCTTAACATGGTCAAATGTCCATTACAAAACGGGAAAAAGAGACGGAAATAAACGGTTAAATTTAAACGGAATAAGGAAAAGAGGAAGAAAAAAGTGTGCATACAGCACAATCTGCATCTCCCAAAAACTATAATTCAATATAATTCAATAGTCCACCCCAAACAGCCATTATAAAAACACAATTAACTGATTGGCTAGATTGATTCAAGAATTGTTAATAAAAGCGTTGACATCGGTGTCCACGTTGAGTCCATGCGGAACATAAGTTCTCAACCTGTATACCCATGCCATTTCCTGCTTGGAGATTTCTCTCACAAGCGAGCTGCCTCTCCAGTGGGGTCTATATTTGTCAATAGCGATGAATAGTGTACCAGACGGGTCTCTCTTGTGAACTTGATCGTAGTGCCTGGATACAGAGTGTTTATCGAAACCTTTGCGTATGTTCGCTATATGTTCGTTAAGTCTCACCCTTACTGCCCTTTTGGTCCTCCCCACATATTGGAGACCGCAAGGGCATTGTATGAGGTAAATGACCCCCAAAGATGAACAAGTAATAAAGGGTTCGATTTCATAGGAACGGCCCGTGCTCGTTGAAGAAAAATGGCTAATCTTCCTATCCCTGCAGCTATTCAGGCTGCACACTTGGCATTTTTTGCATCTATAGTATCCTGTCAAGTTCTCTAGAAATGTTCTATTGGCCCGTGGGGGGTCCTGGACACTTGGGGCCACCCTACTGGACAGTGTAGACGCCCCCCTAAATACAATAGCTGGTCTCTCTGGAAGGGACGGTGCCAACACTAAATCACTGGTTAACACATGCCAGTGCTTACGTATCAGACTTTTAATGGTCTGATGCTGTACGGAGTAGGTGGTAATAAATGGAAGAGAAAACTTACCATCCCTAACCACCCTCTCCCTGTCAGCCAACAATGATTCTCGATCGATCTCACTGACAGATTGTATCAATTGAGACAGATCACTCTGTTGATAACCTTTATCAACAAATCTCTTAGAGAGGATCTCGGCCTGGCATTTGAAAGCCTCTAAGTCTGTACAGTTACGTCTCAATCTGGTGAATTGTCCCTGGGGGACGGCCTTCAACCAAGGGGCATAATGACAACTGTCAAGCGGAATATATGAGTTCCTGTCAGTTGGTTTGAAATAAGTGGTCGTAACAAATTTGCCATCAACCACTGAAATTTTCAAATCCAGATAGTGTACTGACTCCTGACTGGCCTCAAAAGAGAATCTGATACCTCTGTTGTTATCGTTTAGGGACAACATATAATCCCGCAAAGCAGATTCGCTGCCATCCCATAGGAGGAGGACGTCGTCGATGTACCTAACCCAGAGAACAACCTCTGGTCTCCGGCAAACATCGACGACATCCTCCTCCCACTTGGCCATGAACAGGTTGGCCAGGCTAGGGGCGTACTTCGCCCCCATCGCCACACCTCGATCTTGGCGGAAGAATTGATTATCACACCAAAAATAATTGTGACCAGCTGCATATTTCAGTAGGGTCATAATAAAATTAATTTGCCGCAGTGGTAGATCTGATCCTCTCACTAAATACATCTCAACAGCCTCAAAGCCACGCTCATGGGGGATGATGGTATAGAGCGAGGTCACGTCTGCCGTGACCATCCATATACCATTTGTGGGAGTGAGATCTCTGAGTAAATTGATAACGTGTTTAGTGTCCCTTACATAGGAAGGGATCTGCTGAACCAAAGGCTGCAGGAAAAAATCAATATACTTCCCGACCCGGGACGTGATAGAGTCTATCCCACTTACAATGGGTCGTCCCGGGGGGGAAGTAAGGCTTTTGTGGATCTTCGGGAGGTAATATATAACGGGAGTCCGAGGGGCACAGGGTATCAAAAACAATCTCTCCCTGTCACTGAGGATGCCCTCCCGGTGTCCCTCATCCACAATAATCTCAAGGTCTCTTTTGTATTTGACAACGGGGTCCCTATTCAGAGGGGTATAGGTTTCGGTGTCATCGACGATCCTGTGTAACTCTTTCAAGTAGTCACACCTATCGAGAATGACTATCCCTCCCCCTTTGTCTGCAGGTCTGATGACCAGGGACTTGTTGGAACAAAGGGACTCAAGCCCATTCTCCAGATTCCTTTGCATCTTGACCTTTTTTACCTTGATCTTTTCAAGATCTTTGAGTACCACATCCCTAAAAACTTTAATACTCGGGGCCAATGAACCAGGGTAGAAAAGGATCAACCTTAGAGAGGGAAGAAAAGGATCAAAAAACAAAAAAGAAGAAAAAATACCTTAGAGATTTTGAGGATTACCAGTCCGGCCTTGTTTTTCTGTGGCAGAAAAAGTTGGCAGCAGATGAGATAAATGAGGTAGTGATGGACACTGCCCCTCAGGGCGCTGTGCCATCCGGCCCGATTGCCAACCCTCCCATGATTGGTAGGAGAGGGGTTTCTAACCCCCCCACTCCCACCCCAGCTCAACGTAACAATAAGGTCAAGACTAAGAACGGGTCCAAACAGGGCAATTTTTCATCTAAAATGCCTAAAAATGTGAAACCTCATAGGTCTGATGTACAGTTCCAGCATTATCAGGGTGAATCCATGAGAGGATGGGAGCATCCCTCATTTGGACCCATCCATCATGATGCGGGACATAATCAGGGATTTCCAAGAACCAGCTTTGAGTCCAATGGTATGCGGGATTTTAATATCCCCACCCATAACCGTTTTTTTCCCTTAACAGACTCATTGGGGCCATTAGGCCGTGAACCTATGGAAAGGCGATATGGATTCAATAATCTGGACGGGAATGGTCAATTTCCTCAGTCTAATCATTTTGACAGGGGTTATGATTATTCTAGACCCTCCTATCCCCCAGGTCAATATGATTTTAGACCGAACCCCAGTTGGGGTTTTCCCATGGGCCACCAGGGCCGGTTCGGCCCATCAGAACGAAGAGAGGGGTCAGAGGGGGGAGGAGGGCCCAGTTGCTCAAAAAGAAAAAGAATCTAGGTATGGGTATTTTCAATTTGAGCCAACAGGCCTTGTCAGAGACTGAGCAGCGCTTGTTGGATAAGGGTCTGAAATTTGCTCCGCCTAGGAGCTTGAGCAAATTTCAAACTTTTATGGACGTCCACAAGTTTGCAAGAAAGCTCAATATCAAGAGGCATTTTCTGTCTAATCCTACAATGGATAGAGTGAGTCCCTTACCTGAGTACAAACATACTGGGTTGGCCAATGCTTCACTGTTTAATCCCCCTGGTTCATTGGCCCCGAGTATTAAAGTTTTTAGGGATGTGGTACTCAAAGATCTTGAAAAGATCAAGGTAAAAAAGGTCAAGATGCAAAGGAATCTGGAGAATGGGCTTGAGTCCCTTTGTTCCAACAAGTCCCTGGTCATCAGACCTGCAGACAAAGGGGGAGGGATAGTCATTCTCGATAGGTGTGACTACTTGAAAGAGTTACACAGGATCGTCGATGACACCGAAACCTATACCCCTCTGAATAGGGACCCCGTTGTCAAATACAAAAGAGACCTTGAGATTATTGTGGATGAGGGACACCGGGAGGGCATCCTCAGTGACAGGGAGAGATTGTTTTTGATACCCTGTGCCCCTCGGACTCCCGTTATATATTACCTCCCGAAGATCCACAAAAGCCTTACTTCCCCCCCGGGACGACCCATTGTAAGTGGGATAGACTCTATCACGTCCCGGGTCGGGAAGTATATTGATTTTTTCCTGCAGCCTTTGGTTCAGCAGATCCCTTCCTATGTAAGGGACACTAAACACGTTATCAATTTACTCAGAGATCTCACTCCCACAAATGGTATATGGATGGTCACGGCAGACGTGACCTCGCTCTATACCATCATCCCCCATGAGCGTGGCTTTGAGGCTGTTGAGATGTATTTAGTGAGAGGATCAGATCTACCACTGCGGCAAATTAATTTTATTATGACCCTACTGAAATATGCAGCTGGTCACAATTATTTTTGGTGTGATAATCAATTCTTCCGCCAAGATCGAGGTGTGGCGATGGGGGCGAAGTACGCCCCTAGCCTGGCCAACCTGTTCATGGCCAAGTGGGAGGAGGATGTCGTCGATGTTTGCCGGAGACCAGAGGTTGTTCTCTGGGTTAGGTACATCGACAACGTCCTCCTCCTATGGGATGGCAGCGAATCTGCTTTGCGGGATTATATGTTGTCCCTAAACGATAACAACAGAGGTATCAGATTCTCTTTTGAGGCCAGTCAGGAGTCAGTACACTATCTGGATTTGAAAATTTCAGTGGTTGATGGCAAATTTGTTACGACCACTTATTTCAAACCAACTGACAGGAACTCATATATTCCGCTTGACAGTTGTCATTATGCCCCTTGGTTGAAGGCCGTCCCCCAGGGACAATTCACCAGATTGAGACGTAACTGTACAGACTTAGAGGCTTTCAAATGCCAGGCCGAGATCCTCTCTAAGAGATTTGTTGATAAAGGTTATCAACAGAGTGATCTGTCTCAATTGATACAATCTGTCAGTGAGATCGATCGAGAATCATTGTTGGCTGACAGGGAGAGGGTGGTTAGGGATGGTAAGTTTTCTCTTCCATTTATTACCACCTACTCCGTACAGCATCAGACCATTAAAAGTCTGATACGTAAGCACTGGCATGTGTTAACCAGTGATTTAGTGTTGGCACCGTCCCTTCCAGAGAGACCAGCTATTGTATTTAGGGGGGCGTCTACACTGTCCAGTAGGGTGGCCCCAAGTGTCCAGGACCCCCCACGGGCCAATAGAACATTTCTAGAGAACTTGACAGGATACTATAGATGCAAAAAATGCCAAGTGTGCAGCCTGAATAGCTGCAGGGATAGGAAGATTAGCCATTTTTCTTCAACGAGCACGGGCTGTTCCTATGAAATCGAACCCTTTATTACTTGTTCATCTTTGGGGGTTATTTACCTCATACAATGCCCTTGCGGTCTCCAATACGTGGGGAGGACCAAAAGGGCAGTAAGGGTGAGACTTAACGAACATATAGCGAACATACGCAAAGGTTTCGATAAACACTCTGTATCCAGGCACTACGATCAAGTTCACAAGAGAGACCCGTCTGGTACACTATTCATCGCTATTGACAAATATAGACCCCACTGGAGAGGCAGCTCGCTTGTGAGAGAAATCTCCAAGCAGGAAATGGCATGGGTATACAGGTTGAGAACTTATGTTCCGCATGGACTCAACGTGGACACCGATGTCAACGCTTTTATTAACAATTCTTGAATCAATCTAGCCAATCAGTTAATTGTGTTTTTATAATGGCTGTTTGGGGTGGACTATTGAATTATATTGAATTATAGTTTTTGGGAGATGCAGATTGTGCTGTATGCACACTTTTTTCTTCCTCTTTTCCTTATTCCGTTTAAATTTAACCGTTTATTTCCGTCTCTTTTTCCCGTTTTGTAATGGACATTTGACCATGTTAAGCGGGGTTGTAAGAGGGACGAGATTAGATGGTAACTGTTGTAACCTTGGTGATTTTATTATCATTTAAGGACTATTAACTATTATGAGGCAATTTATCTACGTATTTTTAAACATGTATGGTTTTAGATATTGTTATGACATTTATGTTTTATATTTTATTCATGTATGTATATGTCCTCTATAGTTAGGTTGTTAAATTTGGAGCAGTTTAAGGTCCCATTATGTTCACCGCACATTATGGTTGCGGCGGAGGTTGTGGGTCTTACTGTCTCCTGTGACACACCTGGAGGCTCCTCCCCCTTGGGTGGCGCGTGTATTGCGGTCGTGGCCATTGTTGCCATGGACACGCGTATGTGCGGCATACTCCCCACCATGTTTTCGTCATCCCGCTTGGCGTGATGACGCGCACGGTATGTATTTGCAAACGAGGCTTGGTTTCCTCGTGGGGAGAGATGCGCGCGCATCCGCTGTTTTTGCTGTTTGGCGGATGCGATAGCGTGGCGTGGTTACCTCGCGGCGCGAGGTGCGCGCGCGCGCGCCCTCCCTCGGGCCGGACCCTTGAGTTCTTGTGTTCCCTATAAAGAGGGGGTGACGCAGCCCATCGCCCGTGCCCCGAGACGACGTGAATTTTCACGAAACGCGTAGGGCAGGATACGAGCTTTGTGCTGACGTCACCCTCCACTGCTCGACTTCCACGGACGTATGTGTGTGACTAGCGCCTTTGACCGGTCGGCGCTGTCACACTTCTAAGGCTGTTTTTAAACTGCATTTTTGTAAGTATGTTTTCTTCTTTTAAATAAACATCCACCAAGGATTTTACACTATGTAGTGTCCTCCCTTCCTTTCATGTTCCGCATCGAGTACTGCATGATGGTATATGAGCGTTTTGGCTACCAAATTAATTGAGGCTCAACATATACTGAAGCTTGGAGTCCTATTGATTATCATTTGAGGCTGTTTGGGGTCCTCCGTCATAGGGGACTATCGCTTTTTGGTAAGCAGGAATTTTTACTGGTGGTGGTGAAAGTCACGAATACAAGAAGATTTGGAATCGTTTTTGTTTTGTTTTCTTTCTTTTTTCCTTTTTTCTTTTTTATCTAGTATGGACACTTGATCACGGGTGTGTTTTTTTGTATGGACTTTAGACTTGATCATTTAAGGGTCCTATACAAGCATGTAATAATATTATTAATTAAGTTTGTATTATTATTAATTTATATGCTTTGTTTACATTGTTTAGTTATTGTTCTTCACTGAGCACTCACATAATTTATCACTGTGGTGATTTGGAAACAATTTTTTCAATTACTCAGTGGTGGGCTTATGTTTATATTCATAAGTTAGCGCGACTATATATTTTTTCTTATTTGTATGCACTGTTAGTTTTCAGAATAGTTGCTGCTTTTTCCCTTTGTTTGTTCCTAGGCATTTGATATATCTGCCTAGTTCCATACCTGTAGCGCAATTTCTTTTTTCACTTTCTAACCGTTCACACCTATGCGTTGCGATTCCTCTCCGAATGCGATGCAATGAAAAAAAGGGTCTTGTGCGAGTTTAGAGCGTTGCGTTGCGAATTTAGTCTCCATAGACATGAATGTAAATCGTTCTGGAATCGCATTTGATGGTTCACATATGTGCGTATTCCACCACACTATTCTCCACAAAAACCAGGAAGTACACAGAAAGTTAACATTTTTTTTTAAAATTATGATTCCATTGGCTAGAAACAATAATCACAGCTATGTCCCACTCCTGAAATTCGCATTAAAATCATGGTAAAACGCAGTAAATTCGCACCTCAGAATGGACTGAAAAAACTGAACAAATTCACACTCAATGTGCCTCTTAGAAAATACCTTGGGGTGTTTGCTTTAAAAAATTTGGTCATTTTGTTGGTGTTTCTGCTGTTGTGGTGCTCCAGGGCCTCCACAAATGTAATCTAATTTTTCTCGTCGTGATTCATGGCATTTTTTTCCGCGGCAGTTTTCCCATAGGGAGACACTGCCGGGGAGCCTACACACGGTCGTTTTTCTCGACCAAGAGAAAAAATGATGGGAAAAACGGCCATGTGTAGGGGAACAAGCCGTTCCTCGTGTTTGCCGTCGATTTTCTCGACGGTGTTTTCACCGTCGAGAAAATCGATCGTGTGTACGCGGCATAATTCTAAGTATGTCTATGCTTAATGGTGCCTGTGCTAAGCAGCAGCAGGGCCACAGCTTGGAGTGGGACCCAGAAGCAGGTAGAGATACACGTAAGTGGAGAAGCGGTGTCTACTTCAGTGGTTTCCAATTTCCAGGGGCATTGGCCAGGTATGGTATATACAAATTTATATTGGTCCAAGCTGAATTAATGTAAATGTTGTGGCAGGGTGAGCCCATGCCACTGTTTAATATGGCACTTTACGCCAGAATTTGTAAGAAGCAAGCACACTAATGGCACAGGTATGTGCTGGCTTCATTTGAGAGCCAGAGTTAAAGCTCAGAACCCCACCCTCCTGAGTATATGCACCAAACTTTCCAGGTCAGGACAGACCAAGGCCTGAGCCTGAGAGAGAGTCCATGAGGGACAGAGCAGCTACGGAGCTGCAAGGAAAGACACAGAGCTGAGCGCCTGTGCACGAACACTGGGACGTGTTTGATAGTCAAGAGTACCAAAAGGTACTAATGGTCAGGAGGACCAAGAGCTACTACTCAGAACAGTAAAGCCGCAAAAGAGCCAGGAGGCTGAATTTTTAGTTTGTTCATATTGATGGCAAGAACGTCCTTGCGTGGGAAAACATACCTGTATGAACCTTTGACGTTCTTTCAAATAAAAGTGGGCAGGAAAGCCCTGAAAACTATTTCTGGTGTGGAAAAAGACTCACTTATTTGACACTACCACTGAGCTACAAAACCCCAACATGTCAGAATTGGTGGAGCATGCAGGGCAAAATTTGGCAGAGTTCCAGATCCTCACATACCAAAAACTGTGTGTTGCCAGAGACTGAGTGTTCTGCTGTGTGCAGTAGCTGATATGATTACAGTGAAGTCTGCATGGAGAAGTGTTTTGTCTTAAAGTCTTAAAGGGAAAGCATGCCAACATTTTCCTGATTTGTACAAAAGAAATCTGTTAAAAAGTTGTGACGTGTCTGACTGCAGACATAGGGCTTTGTGACTTGAAGGGACTGCACCCCTTTTTTATTTTAGTTTAGTTTATGGGCCCAGTATTCGGGATACTTAAGTTGCAGAGGTCCACTTTATTTTCCTTTGGCTGAGCGCAAGATTTAATTCTATTTAATAATGGGTTAATGCAGCCTGCTAAGGCTGAAACAGCAGAGTCTTATGACTTTAATGAAGTAACAGCAGTGCACGGTGGTGAAAATGTGGTATTGCAACCAGTTATGTTAGAGGTGACCACTGAGAGATATGTGCCATTGCCCCAAGAAACTGACAGGTGCAACAGAGTTGTCTCTGGAGACCTTGCAGGAGCTCACAGTATCTGAGCTTAAGGTTTACCAGGACACCTGTGTAGCCACCCCGATGGGCGAGTATGTTTCAGGTTAGGTGAAAAGTGATGCCCAAAGTATCCTACAGTCTCAAACTGCTATTGTGCTAAGACAACTTCTAAAAATCAGGAATTATGATAATGATGAGGTTGGGAAATGTATAACTGGCAATGTTGATGATGATGGTTTGATGTCTCCCATGGCAACCACAGGCATGGCCATAGAGTTGTCCCTGTAAATCTCACGAGGACTCCCTGTGTTGGAGCCCGTGGTTGTCTAGGACAGCTCTAATACTGCTCTTATGGAACAAAATGGGAAATTAGCTCAAATGGTAGAACATGTATTATCAGAGTCTGATGCGGTTAGAGGTGACTGGAGCCCAGACTGGGATAGTCTGGCCATGAAGTTGTTAGTGTGGTTAAAGAAAAGTTCCATGTGTGACAGGGGGGTGGACATGACAGCTTCTGGGCCTGCAGAGCTGCCAGTAGTTGAGGGCATGTTGGTTGCTGTGGAAGTTAACCCCCGCCGGTCAGAAGGACCGGATACGGGTGCATACATGGCAGAGGTTTTGTCCACAGCCCAACAGATAGATAATGTTGAGTGACAAAAGGACAGTGTAACTGATGAGGATTTGGAACGGCTCAGTGTTGCTGAAAGAGAGGGGATGAGTGAAAGGTTCTGGTAGGTTCTGGTGCTGGTGCTGTTGGACCTCTGCTCGAGCTGGACCCAGGATCTGTGGAAGTAACTCTCTGACCGGTCGGGTATTCAAGAAACCATACACAAGGTGTGGATATGCAAGAAAATACAAAGCTTTATTGCCTGTGTGGGTCTTATATAAACTTTTGGCAAAAGTTGCCTCCCTCGTGTAAACCAATTAGGACAGACCCGAGGTTCATACAAGACAAGACAACATAAGTAAAACTCGTGAAGGAAGAATACAAGAATTCAACATCTATAATTACATATAACTACACGTCAATGCAGTTAGTATGTCTTACATCTTCTCAGGCTACATCCTCTTATCTGCTAATGTTTACATTCTTTAGCGCGTACATAAAATAAGCTTTTCCAAGAAACAACATTTTGTACAACACACTAATTCCTGTCCTAATATACACATACTTAAAGTGGAGCCCTGAAACAATGGCTCACTAATATCTTACAATGAGTATGAAATATATGTCTGCCAGTGCTTTGAGGGGGCCCCATGCTGTGATGGCGGATGTCTCCAGAAAGGTGGAGGTCTCTTTAAATGTCACTATCTCTCAAGCCTCAGTAAATAAGCCACTCCACAACGCTAGTAAGAAAAGTAAGTAAGTAGTGTTTTATATGTAGGGTGTAACTGAGATATTATTGGAAATGTTGGAATTGGTGAAGACCCTTTTGCTGTACAGCTGCATGTATCCACCGCAGATGGGCGACCTGGTATTGCGTATTACCAATCAGTGGAGACAGGTGGTGCAGGCGATGTTAAGCAATGTTGGTCAAACCTGGTATTGGTTACTGCAGTGCTGGTTATTTGCATAGAAATTGGTCTGATGGTTCTCTGCGGAAGTGCTTCCAGTGGCCATTTTGTGTAGAAGGCGCTCAGGGGAACTGCTAGAGAAATCAGAAATGACAGACAAGTGATGGGATGCATTAGTGTTGGTGTGGTCCGAGGTGTGGCTGAGCAGTGGTATGCACGTGGCGCATATACTGTTTCATCCTCTAGACCTTATGGAAAGGAAGAGCCCAGAATAGATGGGGCAGTTGTGGGAATTCTGTAACAGGTGCATCCGAGCTACTACCTCATGTGCAATGCCTGGTGAGCCTCAAGAACACAGCACTCAGCCTATGAATTCTCTGTAAACCTCCATATAGTCCAAGCAAAAAAGGAGAAAGGCTGATGCTATGAAAGTCAGCTAAAACATCGTTTTATTTTTGCATGCGAACAGCAGTCAAAAAAAAAGACAACACGTTTTGGCCGTCAGGCCTTAATTACCATGAATAAAGTGGAGTTCCACCCTAAAGTGGAACTTCCGCTCATTTGTCTCCTCTCCCCCTCCGGTGCCACAATTGGCACCTTTCGGGGGGGGCAGGATACCTGTTCCCAGTTTCTGGAGTCTGCACAGTGGCCCGTGACATCACCGCAGGGCTCCCTCCTCCTCCTTCCTCCTCACCCTGTCACCGGGCCAGTAGGAGAGAGGAGCGGGGCCTTGCGCATTAGCTGCGGTGTCGACATCGCTGGACTCCAGGACAGGTAAGTGTCCTATTATTAAAAGCCAGCAGCTGCAGTATGTGAAGCTGCTGGCTTTAAATTATTATTTTTTTGGGCGGACCTCTGTTTTAAAGCCTGATGGCCGAAAAGCGTTGGCTTTTTTTTTGACTGCTGTTTACCAGCCTTTCTCCTTTTTAGTTGTGGGAATTATGTCCGTGACTGGCAAAGAGGTGCAGATTAAGGCACCCGGAGACACACTGAAAGGAAATAAAAACTGTAACGGGGAAGTGGTGTGTGAAGCCATGTTGAAAGTTGTCTCACAGTTTGCTTCCCACTGATGGGGAGTAACCGCTGGCCTGTATGTGGTCCCTCCTCAGATACTGTCCTAGCGAACAATGGGACAAGAGCTCTGCCTGATGGTGACCATAATGAGATTAGTAATCCAGTGTGGAATGTTGCTGTTGATGAACAGAAGATAGTATACGTGCCATATACCAACCATTTTCCCCTGCTTACCCTTTCACTGTGTTTTGCACAGTAAGCATACTCACCTAGCCAACAGGTCCAGCGTTGAGCTGCTGGGATCCTCCTCTCTCAGTGATGGTCAGTGGGAAGAATGTCCCTCTCATTGGTGATCAGTGAGAAGAATGCCCTCCTTACAGTAGTGGTCAGAATTCCACTGTTACAAACACCTGAAAAGATCACTGGTGTCCGGCAGCTGGCTTTGCCAAGTTGTGTTGGCCCTTGACCTATGGGGGCACCATCAAATGAAAGGTCAATCAGTTTAAGGAATGCATAACGAACTCTGGAGTAACCCAAGACTTCCATGGAACTGTGGTTGAGAACGTCTGCTCTACAGGGTAAGGAATAAGCTGAAATACTATTTTTTTTTTTTTTACAGTATGTATATACTGTACAGTATATATTATGATGTGCATTATATTTTCCATAACAACTTAGCCTGTGTGAGCAGTTTCTCTGACCACACTGGGAAAAAGAGAATCATAAAATAAGTGTGATGTATTCCGACACAAATTCTGCAGGGAGAAAATTCTGCTCCTAACTTCTTCATTGCTCAAATCTCATGAAAGCATCAGAAGAAAGCAGTGTGTTTGCATATGCATGTATAGAAGAAGTATTCTAAAACATGATTCAGATTACACAAGCAAGAAATGTGATGGAATGGTATAGAAACTCTTGTCTGGCATGTCTTGATGGAAAGGGAATAAAATGAATGATTATTCCCCTGTAAGGAAATATCTGTGTTTCATCCATCAAACTTAAAACCCATTTCTTGCGTAATTGCTCTATTTTAAAAGAGATAGATAAATTGGATATAGAAATTGAAATAAAAGTTTACATCCTGTGAAGAAAAAGTGTAACTTACGTAGTAGACCTGTCCACATAAATCGCATTCTCCTTTCGTCAATTTAAAACCAGACTTGCCAGCAAAAGTGGCAGCAGTGGCAGAGAGCCAGGTCATATAATGTATGCTTTGTCTACTTGCTTTACATTTTTCAGGGAGTAGGTCACAAATAGAAAAAAAACACCCAAAGCCCCTCTTTCCTCCCTCTTTATCCCACCCCATTATTATACCAACCCAACTAATGTATCTAACCAAGGCTGCCAGCAGGACTGTCAACCCAGGAAATATCCTCCGACATTTATAATTACTACCATGTATTATCCGCTACCCCAAACACTACAGTTACTTATGAATCAATTATTATTGGAAAATGATGACAAAGACCAGAATACACAGACAGGAAACAATTGATGCAATATGAAAGGTGTTATTATGACACATGATTGAAACACGATATTTGTTGGCTCTACGCGTTTCGTCAGGAGCAAGCGTGTATTGTGTCTCTGCAATGACATAAATACATTTCAAATTGGTCCAATATAACCTTGCAGTTATATCTCGAACCATCCTCTCTTGTCTCAAGAAAAGAGCACAATTCACACCATAGTCAACTCCAATATGTCTAAAAATCATTCCCTCTTGGCCTCTGAGAGACAATGTACATGCTTACCTTATAACCTCTGTTGTTACCCTGTATTTTTAGCACTCTAAAGTGCTGTTATAGAATTCTTCATCACTGCATTTGGTTTAATTGATAAATCATGATTGTAGTTATGGTATACATATATATCTTTAGGCCGTTGGGCCCATGTAACTTATGGTTTTCTATGTTTTTCTTTTGTCTTAACGCTTCAAATATTCTTAATAAAATATTATGAAAACAAAAAAACACTCAAAGCCACCATCGTTTCACTTTCTGCAGTGACTCAAATGCTTTTTTGCCAAAATTTCACAAAAATCTCCAATTTTTTGCCAAAATTTTGGCAAAAGAAACTCTCACTTTTACTCATCCTGAACAGTGAATGTAGTGACTTTTCTGATCACTTGAATCCCAACAGTGGCTCGCCAACAACAGCAGCAAACCATAACTCAATCCTCCTAAAAATTGGCCAGATTGCGCACCCCCCCCCCATATAATGTGTATGGGTAGCCTTACTTTTCTTTTTGTTATTTGCAATTGCCGTAAATGTTAGCACCATTCACTTTGTAAGTGAGAAGAGATTTGTCAAAATATGTTAAGTGAAGAAGAATGATTTTGCTTTTCATCCCTGTTCATGCTTCACTTTTATTTTATGGCATTAAATTCACAGATGTTTATTTCTCCCAGACTTGTTTTTCAGATACATTAATATGTCAGTCTATAATACTGTAAAATAGTTATTTTATGAAATATTTGTGCACTGTTCATCGTGAAAAAAAGTTTGCAAAAGACATTTGTTTTATTACAGAATGAAGTACGCCAGACTTTCCTTAAAGCGGTAAAAAAAAACAAAAGCAAAAATGTATTATAATAAAGAAGAGAACAGAAAGGGTGGGAATTTAAATTAAGCATGTGCGGGACAAGTGTCAAATTTTTTGGGTGTAGTTGACATATCTATGGCACATTGTATATCTTATATTCACATAATTGATTCATAAGTAACTATATTCTATTATTCAGAATAATTCACAAATATACACATGAATAGATACCTGCATGGTTAAAAGTTATTCTATTTCATAACAAGGAGAGGGACGAGAGAACGTACAGAATTTAAATTTAACAACTTTATTGTATAAAATGAATGTATAGCTCAAAGCAGTCCATACAATAGATAAACATTGGAAAATGATGACAAAGACCAGAATACACAGACAGGAAACAATTGATGCAATATGAAAGGTGTTATTATGACACATGATTGAAACACAATATTTGTTGGCTCTACGCGTTTTGTCAGGAGCAAGCGTGTATTGTGTCTCTGCAATGACAAATAAATTTCAAATTGGTCCAATGCATTCACATATTTGGTAGACAATGAACAAAGGGTCAGAGTCCCAGCTGGTACATACAGGGTATCCGTGTACTGATGGCATGGCGGTCGGGCCAAAAATGTATTATATTACAACTTTTTATATTTGTTGGCTGCATTTGTTTCCTTATTGATCTTTTTTTTTTTTTTTTTTTTAACTCAATGAGGCAGCCAGTAAGTCTGTTATTTTATAACTTCCTCTCAAAAGAAAGAAAAAAACTGTTACTGTAACTTAAAAAGTGTTAGCTGGAGTTCAGCTATAATTTAGTAGTCAAATCCATCGAAAGAAAGCGCATTACTCAAACTCCAAACTTTCAAATTGATTTTCAAATTCAAATAGACTTTTTTGGCAGGAACAAATACATTTGAGCATTGCCTAGGAAATTGAGAAGTTATTATGGGTTTGGGTGGTTGGGGTGGATTGAATAAGTCCTAAGGCATTATGAGGGGTAAAAAAATAAAATTAAACAAATAATATAAAAGGAATAGAAGTCCAGAAAGGGATTTATTAGCTCATGTTACTCCCAGTCTGTGACATGCTGTAACATCTTATGCAGCTATTTTCTCTATGCTCCCTTTAATATATTCTTTCCCTCAGAAGGGGAATAGAATCAATGCTACCACAGTATAAGAATATCACAAATCAAAGACCTTGCAATCCTATGAATATCTCAATGTTGAAACTCGTGACTGTGGTTAAAGCAGCACTGAGCTTGCATGCATGAAGATAGACAAAACAAATTGATGGTGGTTTGCAACAGGGACCCCACACCTTGGAAAACCTGTGCCATAATATTTTGTTTTGCTGGGAAAAAATATATACATTTTATTTTATTTTATTTATTTATTTATCCTTTGCTATGATTCAGCAAATTAGTTGCACACAGAAAATTCTACCAGCTCTGCTTGTTAGACGGATTAATTACTTTTTTTTTCTTTTTCCAGAGCTGGTATAATTCTAACTTCCTCTTTTATTTAAAACATAATACGTCCCCAAGTGAATACACAAATGACATTTTAAAATATTTACACAAACCGCATTAGCTATTAATGAGTCCGCACCGACTAAAATCTTGAAATCAACAAAATGTGCGTTTACGAGGAAATAGCTCTTTACCGGCATATTGAAATGCAAATAACAATAAACCAGAAGGAACAAGTTTTAAAATGTGCAGTGATTAATCTCCCTAATAATTGGAGGTGAGTGAATATTTTATCATCCAATTTGTCTTGGTACCACACAGAGACATTTTAAGTGGAACAAATGGGGCTCATGGCTTTCCAGTCTCAATCGTAACCACTTCCCTACCGGGCACTTTCACCCCCTTCCTGCCCAGGCAAATTTTCAGCTTTTAGCGCTGTCGCATTTTGAATGACAATTGCGCGGTCATGCTACACTGTACCCAAATAAAATTTTTATAATTTTTTTCCCACAAATAGAGCTTTCTTTGGTGGTATTTGATCACCTCTGCGGTTTTTATTTTTTGCTAAACAAATAGAAAAAGACCGAAATTTTTTAAAATATATATATTTCTTTGTTTCTGTTATAAAACTTTGTAAATAAGTATGTTTTTCTCCTTCACTGATGGGCACTGGTGAGGCTGCACTGAGAGGCACTGATGAGGTGATACTGATGGGACTCAGGTAAGTATTAGGGGGGTTGAGGGTGGCTGCTGCACACTGAAGATTTTTTATCTTAGGGCTCTTTCACACGGACGTTCCGTATGTCCGTTTTTCATCCATCCGTTTTCGGATGAAAAACGGACATACATGTATCCCTATTGGATAGCCGATGTCAGCGGATGAACATCCGCTGACATCCGACGACATCAGTCTCCGCTATGGTCCGTTTAGCATGACGGAGGAAAATCCTACTTTTCCATCCGTCTGCAGATCGGATCGGATGAAAACGGACAGACGGTCCATTTTCATCCGATCCCCCCATAGAGGAAAGCGGCGATCCGACCGGTCCGTTTCTGCACAATGTGCACAGACGAACAAGTCATCCGCCGGCTCAGCGGGGATCAACGGAGCGACCTCCGCTGAGCAAGCGGATATTCACGGAGCGGATCATGACGGGATCCGCCCGTGTGAAAGAGCCCTAAATGTATTAAGATAAAAAACCTCCTGCCTTTACAACTCCTTTAACCACTTGCCGACCAGCCGCGGCAGTTTTACCGCGGCAGCATGGCTCGACTGGGCGAAACGTTGTGATGTTACATCGCTTCTCCCTGGAGCAGCGGGCTCCCGATGCTCGCCCCCCGGAGCCAATGCGAGTGCCCGGCGGGCGCGTTGACCGTTAGGCACCCACGATCGCTCGTGACACAGCGAGAACCGGGATCTGTGTGTGTAAACACACAGATCCGGTTGTTCTCTTATGCCGTGTACACACGATCGGTTTTTCCGATAAAAAAAGACTGATGGACTAAGCCGGATTTGTGAATGGGATTAACCCTGTGAATGCGCCATTGTCTACGGCGCGCATGCGCCATAGACACCGATGCATGTCATTTTTTGCAAATATCTCCTAAACCGTTTAGGTTTAGGAGATATTTCTTGCACCTACAGGTAAGCCTTAATCTAGGCGTACCTGTAGGTGCAAGTTGCATAAGTGTGTTTACAACCACTTTAATGATCTACTGACCAGATCATCATTTTAAAACTATGTTGGAAAAATAAAAACCGCTGTGGTAATGCTAGTGATGGACTGTAATATACACTACTGCACAAATGTTTTAGGCAGGTGTGAAAAAATGATGTAAATGAAAAATGCTTTCAGAAATGGAAGTGTTAATATTAAACTATTTATCAATTAACAAAGTGGAAAGTAAATAAACAAAGGGGAAATCCAATTCAAATTGATATTTGGGGTGACCACCCTTTGCCTTCAAAACAGCATCAATTCTTCTAGGTACACATTTTTTAATGGATCTTGGCAAGTAGGTTGTTCCAAACATCTTGGAGGACTAACCACAGATCTTCTGTGTGGATGTAGGCGGCCTTAAAATCTTGTGTCTCTTCATGTAATCCCAGACAGTCTCCATGATGTTGAGATCAGAGCTCTTCTGATTATCACTTCCAGGACTCCTTGTTCTTCTTTACGCTAAAGATAGTTCTTAATGACATTGGCTGGATGTTTTGGGTCGTTGTCTTGCTGCAGAATAAATTTGTGGCCAATTACACACCTCCCTGATGGTATGGCACGATGGATAAGTATCTGCATGTATTTCTCAGCATTGAGGACACCATTGATGCTGACCAAATCTCCATCCCCATTTGCAGAAATGCCCCAAACTTGCAAGAAACCTCCACCATGCTTCATTGTTGCCTGCAGACACTCATTATTGTATCGCTCTCCAGCCCTTCAGTGAAGAAACTGTTTCCTGCTACAGTCAAATATTTCACATTTTGACTCAACAGTCCAGAAAACCTGCTGCCATTTTTCTGCACCCCAGTTCCAATCTTTTTGTGCATAGTTGAGTCACTTAGCCTTGTTTTCATGTCAGAGGCTTTTTGGCTGCAATTCTTCCATGAAGACCACTGGCCAGATTTATCCTGACAGTAAATAGATGTACCTGGGTCCCAATGGTTTCTACCAGTTCTGTGCTAGTGATAACTGCTGATCATCTTCCAATGTCAAAGGGAAATAAGCATGACGTGTCTTTCATCTTTTGCATTAAGTTTCCTTGACCGACCACTGCATCTACTGTTCTCAGCGTTGCCCGTGTCTTTGTCCCAAAGAATTTACTGTTCGAGATCGAAGCCTCTCGGGAACGATGGTACAGTGACTTTATCTGGGATCATTTGGAGGTAAAGAAAGGCCATAGGTACTTTTCATGTTCGGCTGTAATGACTGGGAGATACAAGGTTTGCCGAAAAGACTGGACTCTGGGTCGGCACATACATGCGGACAGGGTCGTGATCTGCAGTAAAGATAGAGACAATTTGATCTATTCCATAGAGACCTTGGATAAGGACTGGAAACCCCTTGATCTCCCTGATCCCAGTTTTTATCTCTGAAGTGGCACTTGTTTTTTTTTTGTGTTATTACCGCTTGGGGGACAATGCCTTGAACTGCTGTGCTGACTCTATTCCCGGGGATTTTTACTTTTTTAAGGACTGTTTTTTTTTTTGTTCCCTTCCTTTTTCAAAGAAAAAACTTTGGGGTAGAGCTAGTCAGGGCCAAGCTGGAAGCCGCTGAGATCAACAAGGGGATCTTTGTAGTGTGGTGCGTCAGTGTGCACTTAGGCTGAGAAAAATATGTGTATGCTGCCACTAGGTGGTAGTGGTCTGCAGAACTTTTATAAGCACTTACATAAGTATTGCTATTTAAAATACACTAGGCTTAGTGTGTGCCGTTAGATGAAGCAAATTATCTTTTCTAGGAGAGATGGTTCAATTCATGTACATACCGTAGTGATAGGATGTTTTTTTTTGTGATATATGTGTTTCTTTCCCATGCAGGAGAGCATCAAGCAACTTCACCGGAGATTGGGTGGGACTTAGTTGTGATAGGATGGGGGGAGGGAATGTTATTTACTGTGTATTGTGAAAATGTTTCTGTCTTTCTCGTTTTTTTGCTGAAATTCACTGCTTTGATTCAGGCACTCTGGTAATTGTTTTTTTTTGTACATAGTTCTGAAGATAAGTTTGCGCCTGCTCAGGATTGAGTGTGCAAATTTGTCTCCAGACACTGGGGACAGTGTCTCTTTAAGAGAGGGGAGTGTGTAGCGGGGGTCCCAATTTAGGGGGCTGCTATATTAAATTTAGGGGCGATTCGAGTGGTATTTGGCTCGGATCTTCCAATTTGTTGGACTCTGCCTTGCTGCTGTTTTCACCTGGCGTGCAGTTCCCCTTAGAAGTATGGGTGGCGATGTCACTTGTACTCGGGGTTGAACCACAGGTGATGGAGTGGCGATTGGGTGTCCTCTCTCGGCAGCCGTGCAGTGGGCGTGGTCTACCCACTGTGCATGCCGGGAGAGGGTACAAAAGGGGCAGACGCCATTGGTCAGGGTGGAATTACTATCCCGGGGACCTGTACCCGGGGGAACCTACGGTTCTGGAGTCCAAGTTCCAGTCCATGGCCCTCCAGGCCACGGGGCCACGTGCGCCTCAGTCCCAGGCACCTTTAGTCCTGGGACTGCAACTTCAGCCCTGAGCCCAGCACCTTTAGCTGGAGCCCACTTCGGGGAGGAAGAATCCCATGGGTGCCGCCTTGCGAGGGGACCCGCATCTGGAAGAGGAGACTGGGGGAGGACCGTTCCGAAGGACTGGTGAGAGATCACAGTGAAGGAAGGGGCCCAGTAACTCTCTGGAGGGATGTCATCCATCCGTAAAGGGAACTAACAACGTAACCATTAGGAGGTTCAGGACACTATAGATTCTGTGGCAGGGGATCTCCCGATCGCATCTATCAAGGGAATCTGATTGACTGTTTGAGCTACATGCCGGCTGCTAGTACCATTGGGTGACTATCCGGGTATACCCACTCGGGATCGAGTGGCGAAGAAGCCAGGAGTGTCTGAATCTGATCTGCCCTTTCTAACACCTTTCTCTCTTCTCAACTTTGTGGTTATTCATGCATAAGGAAAATAAACTCTACATTGGAGTTGCTACTGGTGTGGACCTTGGAGTTACTTGGGGGTATAGAGACTTGTCCTTTACATTCTAGGGGACGAGAACCAACTTTAAGGAGAACCTCGCTGCAAGACCCGTAAGTTACAAGTGTGCTTAACCTCTGCAAACCAGAGGGTACGGCATGGTAGCATGGTGTGCCTTTTCCTCCTGTGAGTGAGCCAAGGACAGGAGGGAAATATATATATATATATTATATTTGAAAGCATTCTTTCTTTAGAGAATGTTTTCACACCTGCCTAAAACTTTTGCATAGTACTGTATACAGTGCACCCGGAAGGCATTCACAGCGCTTCACTTTTTTCCACACTTTGTTATGTTACAGCCTTATTCCAAAATGGATTAAATTCATTATATTCCTCAAAATTCTATAATAAAAAACAAAAAAAATCCCATGTACATAAGTATTCACAGCCTTTGCTCAATACTTTGTTGAAGCACCTTTGGCACCAATTACAGCCTCAAGTCTTTTTGAGTATGATGCTACAAGCTTGGCACACCTATTTTTGGGCAGTTTCTCCCATTCTTCTTTGCAGGACCTCTCAAGCTCCATCAGGTTGAAAGGGGAGAGTCAGTGCAAAGCTATATTCAGATCTCTCCAGAGATGTTCAATCGGGTTCAAGTCTGGGCTCTGGCTGGGCCACTCAAGGACATTCATAGAGTTGTCCCATAGCCACTCCTTTGTTATCCTGGCTGTGTGCTTAGGGTTGTTGTCCTGTTGGAAGATGAACCTTCGCCCCAGTCTGGGTCCAGAGCGTTCTGGAGCAGGTTTTCATAAAGAATGTCTCTGTACATTGCTGCATTCATCTTTCCCTTGATCCTGACTAGTCTCCCAGTTCCTGCTGCTAAAAAACATCTCCACAGCATGATGCTGCCACCACCATGCTTCACTGTAGGGCCAGGTGATGAGGGGTGCCTGGTTTCCTCCAGACATGATGCTTGTCATTCAGGCCAAAGAGTTAAATCTTTGTTTCATCAGATCAGAGAATTTTGCTTCTCTTGGTCTGAGATCCCTTCAGGTGCCTTTTGGCAAACTCCAGGTGGGATGTCATCATGGGCGTCTGCTCCATAGGGCAAGGGAGGGTGTTGCCCCCCCCCCCCTGGAATCCAGTGCCATGATTCTCTAAAAGGAAAACAGCGGAGAGGAAGCAAGGCGGCAGCGTGGCGAATTCAATTAGAGACATTCTCTCTCTCTTCGGCTGACAGAAAGGGGGAGGGGGTGATCGGGGGAGATATACAGACAGCCCGCAGCTCTCCTCTCCCTGTCACGGCGCTGCTGCAGAGTTCTCTGGTAAATGGAGCAGTGGCACTGTGACAGGGAGAGGAGAGCTGCGGGCTGTCTGTATATCTCCCCCGATCGCCCCTTCCCCCTTTCTGTCAGCTGAAGCTAGAAGAGAGAGAGAGTGTCTCTAATTGGATTCGCCATGCCGCCGCCCCGCTTCTTGCCCACTGTTTTCCTCCCCATGATTGGCCACAGCAGAGGACCAATCAGAAGACTCTGGGGGCATCATAGGAAATGTAGTCCCTGAAGAGTGGCGGCCACAGTGTGTCCACAGACACCATGCTACAGCCCCCAGCATGCAAGCACTCTGCTGGGGGGGGTGTTACAAGAGGAGAAAAGAGAATACTGTGCTGGGGGAAGCCAGAGAGGGAGCCACGCTGTACCTGCACCACTAGAGAGGGAGAAAGACTGAGCCACTGCCAGGATACAGATATGCTACACTACTGACTAGAGTGAGCGAACGTCCAGCCAGAGGGATCAATGTTGCGGTTTCACCAGGTCTTGTAAGAGGGCCTGTTGGCCATTATCCATTACTGTTCCTAGGGACTGAGCCATTAGGAAGTGTCTAACCTGATATAATCCCATCTATGCTGGGGGCAATTATTGCAGAAAATTACACCAAATTCTGGGAGTTTTTAGTGCAGAAACTGACACCAGTGCTGAGGGTCATTATTATGTACACTGGTACAGATGCTGAAGTTTTTATTCTAGAAATCTGCACCGATGTGGGGGGTTATTATTGTTGCTACTGACACCAATGCTGGCGATTTTTATTGCGGAAACCGATAGGAAACCTGGAGATTGTTATTGATCTCGCTTTTTGTCACAAAGTTTTGAAAATTGAAAAAAGAAAAAAAAAATTCCTTTCTTCGTTTTCAAAAACAAATGAGAGCTGTAAAATACTCACTATGGCCCTCAGCAAATAGCTTGGGGTGTCTACTTTCCAAAACGGGGTCATTTGTGGGGGTTTTGTGCTATCTTGGCATTTTATGGCCTTCAAAACTGTGATAGGTAGTGAGGAGTGAAATCAAAAATTTACGCGCTTAGAAATCCTGAAGGCGGTGCTTGGTTTTCGGGGCCCCGTACGCGGCTAGGCTCTCAAAAAGTCTCACACATGTGGTATCCCCATACTCAGGAGAAGCAGCAAAATGTATTGTGGGGTGCAATTCCACATATAACCATGGCATGTTTGAGCAATATATCATTTAGTGACAACTTTTTGTACATTTTTTTTCTTTTTGTCATTATTCAATCACTTGGGACAAAAAAAAAAATATTCAATGGGCTCAACATGCCTCTCAGAAAACAGCTTGGGGTGTCTACTTTCCAAAATGGGGTCATTTGGGGGGGTTTTGTGCTATCTTGGCATTTTATGGCCTTCAAAACTGTGATAGGTAGTGATAGGTAGTGAGGAGTGAAATCAAAAATGTATGCCCTTAGAAATCTTGAAGGCGGTGCTTGGTTTTTGGGGCCCCGTACGCGGCTAGGCTCCCAAAAAGTCCCACACATGTGGTATCCCCGTACTCAGGAGAAGCAGCAGAATGTATTTTGGGGTGAAATTTCACATATGCCCATGGCATGTGTGAGCAATATATCATTTAGTGACAACTTTGTGCAAAATAAAAAAAGTTTGTCATATTCCCGCAACTTGTGCCAAAATATAAAATATTCCATGGACTCAACATGCCTCTCAGCAAATATCTTGGGGTGTCTACTTTCTAAAATGGGGTCATTTGGGGGGGTTTTGTGCTATTTTGGCATTTTATGGCCTTCGAAACTGTGATAGGTAGTGAGGAGTGAAATCAAAAATTTGCGCCCTTAGAAATCCTGAAGGCGGTGCTTGGATTTCGGGGGCCCGTACGCGGCTAGGCTCCTAAAAAATCCCACACATGTGGTATCCCCGTACTCAGGAGAAGCAGCAAAATGTATTTTGGGGTGCAATTCTACATATAACCATGGCACGTGTGAGCAATATATCATTTAGTGACAACTTTTTGTAATTTTTTTTTTTAGTCATTATTCAATCACTTGGGACAAAGAAAAAGCATATTCAATGGGCTCAACATGCCTCTCAGCAATTTCCTTGGGGTGTCTACTTTCCAAAATGGGGTCATTTGGGGGTGTTTTTTCACTGCCCTGACATTTTAGCACCTCAAGAAATGAGATAGGCAGTCATAAATTAAAAGCTGTGGAAATTCCAGAAAATGTACCCTAGTTTGTAGACGCTATAACTTTTGCGCAAACCATAAATATACGCTTATTGACTTTTTTTACTAAAGACATGTGGCTGAATACATTTTGGCCTAAATGTATGACTAAAATTTAGTTTATTCGATTTTTCTTATAACAAAAAGTAGAAATATCATTTTTTGTTCAAAATTTTCAGTCTTTTTCCGTTTATATCGCCAAAAAAAAAAAATTGCAGAGGCAATCAAATACCATTAAAAGAAAGCTCTATTTGTGGGAAGAAAAGGACGCAAATTTTGTTTGGGCACAATATTGCATGTCCGCACAATTTCCAGTTAAAGCAGCGCAGTGCCAAATTCTGAAAACACCTCTGGTCTTTAACCCCTTCGCGCCCAGCATACGAGAAAACACGGCCACAATGTGGCTCTACAATGCCAGGTGGCCATTATTATACGGCCTCCCCTTTCCTCGTTCCCCGCGCGCGCTCCCGAGCGCGCATCGGGGAACTTCTGTGCTGGCCGTGTCCCTTGGACACAGCCATTCACAGATCGCGGTAAATAGCCAATCACAGCGGCTATTTACAGCGCGATCGAGGAGACCAATGAGAGATGATCTCAAATGTAAACATATGAGATCATCTCTCATTGCCGGATTTCTCTCCTCACACAGACACCGCGTGTGAGGAGGGAGAGCGATCTGTCAGTGAGTCAGCTTCTGTCAGCTTCCATCAGTGCCCAATCAGTGCCCAGTAATAACACAGTATAAACACAGTGAAAACACAGTGCCCACCTGTGCCATCTGTGCCCACCTGTGCCATCTGTGCCCACCTGTGCCACCTGTGCCACCTGTGCCATCTGTGATCAGTGCACATCTGTGCTCATCAGTGCCCACCTGTACCACCTCATCGGTGCCCACCTGTGCCACCTCATCCGTGCCCACCTGTGCCACCTCATCCGTGCCCACCTGTGCCACCTCACCTGTGCCACCTCATCCGTGCCCACCTGTGCAATCAGTGCACATCTGTTCCACCTCATCAATACGCATCTGCCACCTCATCTGTGCCGCCTCATTAGTGCCATCTGTGCCGCATCATTAGTGTCATCTGTGCCGCCTCATTAGTGCCATCTGTGCCGCCTCATTAGTGCCATCTGTGCCGCCTCAGTGCCATCTTTGCCATCAATAAGTGCACATCTGTGCTGCCTCATCAGTGTACATCTGTTCCACCACCTCCGTACCCATCTGTGCCACCATATTAGTACCCATCTGTGCCACCTCAGTACCCATCTGTGCCACCTCAGTACCCATCTGTGCCACCTCAGTACCCATCTGTGCCGCCTTATTAGTGCACATCTGTGCAATCAATCAGGGCCCATCTGCGCCACACACCTGTGAAGTCGCATCACCACCGCCAGCAACCAAAAGATGTCAAAAAGGTGTTTTACCGCCGAGGAGGCATACCAAATTCTTTCCACGCCTGAGAGCGACGGGGAGCTCTCTTTTTCAGATTCCGATTCAGGTTCTGAGTCGGACGTAAACTATGAGCCAGTCTTTAGTAGTGGAACAGAGACAGCCTCAGAGGAGGAAGATAGTCGGCCCGCCAAAAGAAGGCGCTCTACTGAGGCAGCAGTAGCATCCACCAGCACCGCAGTGCCATCCACCAGCACCGCAGTGCCATCCACCAGCACCGCAGTGCCATCCACCAGCACCGCAGTGCCTCAGCAAGAAAGGCCAAGGACCCATGCCGGCCTTCCCTATGCCCTCCAGAACCCCTTGTGGCTTCCTCCTAATTCAGGTGAAGCCAACATTCCCCCTTTCACTGCCCAGCCAGGAGTCCAGGTGAATACGGACAATTTTTCCCCAATCAATTTTTTCAATCTAATTTTTACCGAGGACATGCTAGCCAACATTGTCACCCAGTGCAACCTATATGCCCAGCAATTTATTGCAAGTAATCCTACATCCTATTATGCCCGTCCCTTCGAGTGGAGAGACCTAACGGTGGAGGAGTTGAAGGTTTTTTAGGCCTCACATTTTGCATGGGACTCAACCCAAAAAACACTTTTCGTTCCTTTTGGTCCAAACGCCCCATCTATCACATGCCAATATTCTCCAGCGTAATGCCCAGAACCAGGTACCTCATGATCATGAGGTTTCTCCACTTCAACGATAACACCCAGTGCCTTCCCCGAAATCACCCAAATTATGACAGGCTTTTCAAAATTCGGCCCTTACTAAATTATTTTTCAGAAGTAATCCCCCAGTTATATACCCCGGACCAACACATATGTGTGGATGAGTCCCTTGTAAAATTTAGAGGCAGGCTTCAAATAAAGCAATTTATCCCCAGCAAAAGGGCCCGCTATGGGGTGAAGGTGTACAAACTCTGTGACGAGTCTCAGGGTACCTGTATGGCTTCCTAGTGTACGAAGGGAAGGACACCCAGCTGCATCCCCCCAATTGCCCAGACTACTTGGGAACAAGCGGGAAAGTTGTTTGGCAACTCATCAGCCCCCTACAGGAAAAAGGCTACCACTTATATGTAGATAACTTTTATACATCCCTTCCCGTTTCGCAACCTTCACCTGAAGAAGACGCCAGCATGTGGCACGGTAAAAAAGAACCGGAAGGGCTTTCCTCAAAGTCTTGTGAATAAGAAGTTGAGAAGAGGAGAGTCGGCAAGTCTGCGAAACCAGGAGGTTCTGGCAGTGAAGTGGAAGGACAGAAGGGATGTATATATGTTATCTTCCATCCACAACGATACCTTCGTGGAAAACCCCAGAAGGAATGGCACCACCATCCGAAAGCCCACATGCATCCAGGACTACAATTCGTTCATGGGGGGAGTCGACTTGAACGACCAAATGCTGGAACCCTATCTTTCCACAAGACGGACATACCATTGGTATAAACAAGTAGCAATTTTTTTTCATTTGGCCATATATAACTCTTATATTATTTATCGCAAGTCCACCCAAAACCCCCTACCCTTCCTTGGCTACCAGGAGGAAATCACCACTGCCCTGATATTCCAGAATGGCCCACCCCAAAACATCCGATCTGATGTTATGAGTCGACTCTCCGAACGTCACTTTCCTGATAAAGTCCCTCCCACAGCAACAGGCCGACAACGTCAAAAAAAATGTAAGGTGTGTGCCAGTGGAGGAGTCAGACGAGACACAGTTTATTATTGTGCTGAGTGTCCTTCCCAACCAGGCCTCTGTGTAATTGACTGCTTTCGCCGTTACCATACTTCACTAAATTATTAGTAAAGTATGGTAAACCTAATCCTCATTGCCTGCCTTCACACCCCTTATGCTACTGCCTGCTTTGTAACTGACCCTGGCTTGTTATTTGACCACGCTTCTGCCTAACGATTCTGTACTACCTCTGCCTGATCTGGAACTGACCCTGGACTGTTATTCGACCACGCTTCTGCCTAATGATTCTGTACTACCTCTGCCTGATCTGGAACCTTGGACTGTTTGACCATGCTTTTTGCCTGCCTCTTGGATTGATCTTGTACCCTGCTACTGGACTAGTGGGATTCAACACAGGGGTCTCACATATGTGAGGGGCTCCAGAATTGTTTTTCTGGATGAAGAAAACAATTTTTTGTTGTTTTCTCATCCTAGATTAGGGTCTGGAGACTCGGAGGCTTCAAAGAGATTTGGGTGGGAGAAGCCTCTACCCCTGTCCCCATTCTGTCCTGAACAAGGCCCTACTTCTGCCTGCTGCCTGTAGGACCTATGCCATCATGCCTCTGCCTGTCGCATGAACTGACCACACCAAATGGATCTGCCTACTACAAGGACTAAAATCTTTGGCACTGCTGACAATATTTCTGCCTGCACTGACCCAGGACTGTTTATGGACAGTATCCCTGCCTGCTGCCTGGACAATTGTGTATGCCATTGCTGACGAAGTCCCTGCCTGCTGCCTGGACCAGTGCTATCCTGCTGTGTAGAACTCCGCTACTAAAACCACAGGTAATCTTTTGTTTACGCTTTGCTCAGCATAATGTATTTTGGGGTGTAATTCTTGGTATGTGCATGCTATGTGTCCTTAGAACATCTGATGGCGTTCCTTGCATGTTGGGCCTCTGTATGTGGACACGCTGTGTAAAAGTCCCACACATTTGGTATCGCCATACTCAGGAGGAGTAGCAGAATGTATTTTGGGGTGTCATTTTTGCTATGTAAATGCTATGTGTTGGAGATATCTTATGAACTGACAACTTTGTGTAAAAAAAATGCGTTTTCATTTTTTTCCCACATTTTCCAAAAACTTCTGGAAAAAAATGAACCCTTCAAAAGACTCATTATGCCTCATAGATTATACGTTGGGGTGTTAGCTTTCCAAAATGGGGTCATTTTGTGGGTGTTTCCATTGTCCTGGTGCTCCAGGGCCTTCAAAACTATAATAGGTGGTTGAGAAATGAGATGTGTAATTTATGCGCCTAGAATGCCTGAAGGTGCTACTTCAATGTAGGTCCTCTGTATGTGGACAGGCTGTGTAAAAGTCCCACACATGGGGTATTGCCATACTCAGGAGGAGTAGTAGAATGTATTTTGGGGTGTTATTTTTGCTATGTAAATGCTATGTGTTGGAGATATCTTATAAACTGACAACTTTTTGTAAAAAAAAATGCATTTTCATTTTTTTTCCACATTTTCCAAAAACTTCTGGAAAAAAATGAACCGTTCAAAAGACTCATTATGCCTCATAGATTATACATTGGGGTGTTAGCTTTCCAAATTGGGGTCATTTTGTGGGTGTTTCCATTGTCCTGGTGCTCCAGGGCCTTCAAAACTATAATAGGTGGTTGAGAAATGAGATGTGTAATTTATGCGCCTAGAATGCCTGAAGGTGCTACTTCAATGTAGGTCCTCTGTATGTGGACAGGCTGTGTAAAAGTCCCACACATGTGGTATTGCCATACTCAGGAGGAGTAGCAGAATGTATTTTGGGGTGTCATTTTTGCTATGTACATGCTATGTGTTGGAAATATCTTATAAATGGACAACTTTGCGTAAAAAAAATGCTTTTTCATTTTTTTTCCACATATTCCAAAAACTTCTGGAAAAAAATGAACCGTTCAAAAGACTCATTATGCCTCATAGATTATACGTTGGGGTGTTAGCTTTCCAAAATGGGGTCATTTTGTGGGTATTTCCATTGTCCTGGTGCTCCAGGGCCTTCAAAATTGTAATAGGTAGTCAACTAGTTAGATGTGTAATTTATGATCATAGAACACCTGATGGTGCTCCCTGCATGTTGGGCCTCTGTATGTGGCCAGGCAGTAAAAAAGTCCCACACATGTGGTATCGTAATACTCAGGAGGAGTAGCAGAATGTATTTTGGGGTGTCATTAGTGGTATGCACATGCCATGTGAGAGGAATAAGCTATTACAATGAAAATTTTGAAAAAAAAAAAAAAATCTTAATTTTGCAAAGAATTGTGGGAAAAAATTACAACTTCAAATAACTCACCATGCCTCTTACTAAATACCTTGAAATGTCTACTTTCCAAAAAGGGGTTATTTGGGGGCATTTGTACTTTCCTGGCTTGTTAGGGTCTCAAGAAATGCCAGTACATCAGATGTGATAATTTTTTTATGATTTGCACTATAGCTTGTAGACTCTAAAACTTTCACACAGACCAAATAATTTCCAAAAAATTGGGGTTATTTTTATCAAAGATATGTAGCAGTATAAATTAATAAAGAAAGAAAAATTAATAATTTGCAAAATTTTATCACAGAAACTAAGAAAAATTTGTTTTTTTTTCAAAATTTTCGGTCTTTTTTCATTTATAGCGCAAAAAATAAAAAACCCAGAGGTGATCAAATACCACCAAAAGAAAGCTCTATTTGTATGAAAAAAAGGACAAAAAATCATTTGGGTACAGTGTTGCATGACTGAGTAATTGTCATTCAAAGTGTGACAGCGCTGAAAGCTGAAAATTGGTCTGGGCAGGAGGGGTGTTTAAGTGCCCAGTAAGCAAGTGGTTAAGCTGCATAATGGTCCGGGGCTTAAGTGGTTAAAGATTTCAAACAAACTTTTTTTACATTGTCATTATGGGGTCTTGTTTGTAGAATTTTGAGGAAAGTAATGAATTAAATCCATTTTGGAGTAAGGCTGTAACATAACAAAATGTGGAAAAAGTGAAGCACTGTGAATACTTTCCGGATGCACTGTATGCCATTTTTAATTGCTCCTATAATTCCACTTTAAATGTCAGAAGCTGTGTGGGACTAAGTCTGACAACTCAGTTTAACAGTTAAAAGTATTTTTCCCCCATTCACCACAGTGTGTTGGCATATAATGAACTGTATTTCAATTTTGCAATATTGAATCGGGTTTTATCCTGGGTCTTTACCCTTGACAGCATGACTGGGGATGCAGCAGTGACCCATCTTCGGTCAAAATATTTTGGCATAAGGAGGTGTCCTTCTTTCCTATCTCCAAAAGCTGGAAGGTTTGACCTTTGCACCGAGGACTTTTTAATAATGTATTTTTTGGCACTTGTGCTTGTCAAAAGCCAATAAAGCAAGGAAGAGTAATAAAACTGTAGACTCTCGGAATGAAAAGTTCAATAATTTCACAGTCGGAACAGGAGTCTTAGAAACACTTTAAATGAATTGGTCCAAGATCATTTTTTTTCTTATGAAGGTTTTAAGCCCCAGGAAAGGATCTGTAAAACCTGCGGCCCCCTCGACAACAAATAATTCAATAATTACTGTCTGCTACAACATATTTCTTTTCTCCAGCCCCTCCTCCTCCTTGTCCTTAAATGACATGATAAAGCCAGATAGCAGAAGAAACAAATGTGGCGGTATTTCCAGGAGTGATCATTTATTATTAAGCTTTGGAAAGAAAAACGCATTTACCAGGTGTTCACAATGTTCCCAATTTAACCAAAAAAGCTGGACTAATCTACATTTCAGATTAACATACAATTTATATTTATTTCGTTATTTATTTATTTTTACATTTGATTTGACATCCTCGTGATTTATTTTCGTATGCTTGAAGGCTTTGCACATGTAAGGACTCTGACTCAATATATATTTTTTATGGAGAGCTGTCTAAAAAAAAGTACAGCTCAACATGTTTTTTTACCCATTGCCTCTAAGTAGAGCTGCACGATTCTGGCCAAAATGAGAATCACAATTTTTTTGCTTAGAATAAAGATCACGATTCTCGCGGTGGAAAATCTTATACAAAAAAAATTTGGGCTAACTGTATTTATTTTTTTATTCATTAAAGTCATTTTTTCCCAACAAATTTAATTTGAAAGACCGCTGCGCAAATACATAAAATATTGCAACAACCACCATTTTATTCTCTAAGGTCTCTACTAAAAAAAATATATATATATATAATGTTTGGGGGTTCTAAGTAATTTTCTAGCAAAAAAAAAAGATTTTAACTTGAAAACAACAAATGTCAAAAAAAGGTTTAGTGTTTAAGTGGTTAAACTTTCCTAATTTACATACAGAAGTCTATTTCTTTGATGTAAAAGACACATTGTTACAATGTTTAGACTTAATGTTCCACTGATAAAGAATGTTGTGATACTTGGCAGACTGCAGAATTCTCTGCAAACAAAAGTTCGGGAAATATTTTGTGAAGATCGCAACGGGGAAAAAATTGCGATAACGATTCTTGACGATTAATCGTGCAGCTCTTCCTTAAAGCGATAATAAACCCAAAAACAGAAATGCATTAAATTGTAGCCTAGCTAATCTACCATTTCAGCTCCGGGAGGATTTACCCACTTCCTGACCAGGCTACTTTTTGCAATTCGACACTGCGTCCCTTTAACTAACAATTGCGCGGTCGTACGACACTGTACCCAAACAAAACTGACATCCTTTTTTTCCCACAAATAGAGCTTTCTTTTGGTGGTATTTGAGCACCTTTGGGTTTGTTTGTTTTTTGCGCTATAAACACAAAAAGACCAACAATTTTGAAAAAAAATATAGGATTTTTTAAAGACAGCTTGCCTGTAAAATCCTTTTCTTGAGATTACATCACGGGACACAGAGCTCCATTCATTACATCATGGGTTAGATAGCCACCTTCAGGTGTTGGACACTGGCAACCTTAATTGTAAGGAGAGTTCCTCCCCTATATAAACCGCTCCCATATGGAGAGTACCTCAGTTTTGTAGCAAAGCAATAGAATCCCGATGCATATACATATACATAAATCCCGAAGAGGGGTGGTGTGTCCCGTGATGTAATCTCAAGAAAAGGATTTTACAGGTAAGCTGTCTTTAAAAAATCCTATTTTCTTGTTCATACATCACGGGACACAGAGCTCCATTCATTACATCATGGGACGTCCCAAAGCAATGCCCAATTTGAGGGGAGGGAGACACAGATCATAATAAAAGACAGCCCATTGGACATGAGGACCTAGACTGCTGCCTGCAGTACATTGCGCCCGAAAGCGGCATCCTCACGCCCTCCCACAACCACCTAATAGAATCTAGTGAATGTATGGACCGAAGACCAAGTTGCAGCCTTGCCGATCTGAACCATGGAGGCCTGGTGATGCACTGCCCAAGAAGCACTTACTGCTTTAGTCGAGTGCGCCTTAACATGAAAAGGAGGAACCTTCTTTTCCAAACCATAGGCCTGAACAGCAATTTGTCAAATCCACCTAGCTATAGTGGACTTTGATGCTGCCTGGCCCTTTTTGGGACCGTCTGGCAGAAAAAACTGAGAATCAGTCTTCCGTTTCTGAGCAGTCGCTTCTAGATAGATTCTGACTGCTCTAACAACATCTAGAGAATGTAACAATATTTTTTCCGTGGACTGCGGATTTTGAAAAAAGTATGGTAGGACCACATCTTGGTTTAGGTGGAACTCCGATACCACCATAGGCAAGAAAGCAGGGTGAAGACGCAACACCACCCTGTCTTTGTGAATAATTAAGTACGGCTCCTTACACAGGAAAGCCGCCAACTCCGATACCCTCCTAGCAGAGGATATGGCAACAAGAAAAACCAACTTCTTGGTCAAAAGACATAAAGAAGCTTGGCATAACGGTTCAAAGGGCTGCTTTTGCAAAACAGACAGAACCAAATTCAAATTCCAAGGACACACGTGTGGCCCGGCTTGAGGATTTAAATACAGTGCCCCTGAATAAAGGCCCGGACTAGGGAATGAGAGGAGAGTGGTTTCTGAAAGAACACTGATAAGGCCCAGACCTGACCCCTGATAGTACTCAGGGCCAACTTCATTTCTATTCCTAATTGAAGAAAGGCAAGAATTCTATTAATAGCAAACCTTCTAGGATGCCATCCCTTGGACTCACACCAGGAGACATATGCCTTCCAGATTCTGCAATAAATGAGCCTGGAGACCGGCTTCCTGGCATTAACCAGAGTGGTCAGAACCGGACCTGAGAGCCCACGCTTTTTTAGGACGTGGGTCTCAACAGCCAAGCCATCAAATTCAGCCTTGGTAAGGAAGGATGGAATATTGGGCCTTGTGAGAGCAGGTCTGGTCTTAGTGGGAGTATCCATGGGCCTTCGACTGCCATCTCCACGATCTCTGCATACCAAGCCCCCCTGCGCCAAGCCGGGGCTAATAGAATCACCGGCTTCCCTTCTATCTTGATCCTACGAAGTAACCGAGCAAGAAGCGGAACTGGAGGGAACGCATATATCAGAGCAAACTGATCCCACGGAACTATCAAGGTTTCTGAACCGTGCGCTAGCGGATCCCTTGTTCTTGACACAAAGATGTCCAGCTTGTTGTTGAACCTGGAGGCTAGCAGGTACAGAAAAAGAGTCGCCCTTTGGGACTTTAAATGAGGTGGTCACAGTTTTCCACTAAGTAACAAAAGTAATAGCAGTATAAATGTTTATTAAATTTGATGTACATACATGAATAATATAGCATAATAGCTCAGCCAATAGATTTGCAAATAATAAAGAGAATAATTAAAATTGATACAAACGTTATACAATGCAGTATTTATAAATGCATGCGTCAGAAAACCCGACGCGTGTTTCGCGAGATCATTGCTCTTTTATCAGGGGTGGATGCGGATGGGATGTATCTAAATAGACAAAAAGATGTGTCACAGTGGTAAATGTAAGAACAATGGCAGAATGGGCCAGAGCAAAACGGGCCAATACTTACCAATGAACGAAACCAGAGTTTCCATCGCTGAACCCCCAAATGGAAGGCAGCAGTCAGAGTATGACACAGAAGCTGAAGGGGAGAAAACAGACACGGCTATCACCAGGGGTGATGCCAGGCGGCAGACATGGCATGGGTAAATTTTGAAGGAATTGCTTAAACGTGCATCCTCACAGGGTGACACTGTGGATGCACAAGTATAAATGTGCCAACAACCCGATATGGCAGGAAGAATATGAATAGACTAAAGAATGGACTTTAGGCGGCACATGGATATATATTGTAAAAAGCTAGGGGTTTTTATTTTAGAACAGGTAATGAGAAAATACATATAAACATTCAAAAAAGACAGTCTATTTGTATTTAGATACAGGGCTCAGGCTAACATTCTACAGTGCTTCAGAATAATACAGCATATATGCACTCCATCCTTAATGAAAATACATACCCAGCAACCAAAGGCTAGTGAAACAGTGAACATGTGAAGCAGGGGGTATTAGCCATGGGTCCAATATATCGGATGTAATCTTGAATTGCTCTACCAGTTTCGCGAACTAACGCTTCTTCAGGAGCATAATAGTAGATCGAATGTGCTGCCACATGCAACACACACCTTGGTAAAATTAGATTGGCTGTTTGTTTGTGGCAAACAATCAATAATGGTGAAAATCGCAATAAAAGACAGCTGGGTATACTGCTAGGTGGAGGCTGCTGGTAAGCAGCAACAGGTACAGGGATGAGCCGAACACCCCCCTGTTCGGTTCGCACCAGAACCTGCAAACAGACAAAATGTTCGTGTGAACTTTAGAACCCTATTAAATACAATGGACTCGAACGTTCGAAATCTAAAGTGCTAATTATAAAGGCTTATATGCAAGTTATTGTCCTAAAAAGTGTTTGGGGACCTGGACATGTATCAATGCAAAAAGACGTTTTAAAAATGGCAGTTTTTTCGGGAGCGGTGATTTTAATAATGCTTAAAATGAAAAAATAAAAGTGAAATATTCCTTTAAATTTAGTACCTGGGGGGTGTGTATGATATGCATGTAAAGTGGCGCATGTTTCCCGTGCTTAGAACTGTCCCTGCAAAAAATGTCATTTTTGAAGGAAAAAAAGTCATTTAAAACTCACTCGCGGCTATAATGAATTGTCGGCTCCCGGCAATACATACAAAAGTCATTGATAAAAATAAAAAAAAAGCGTGGGGGTCCCCCAGAATTCAATTACCAGGCCCTTCAGGTCTGGAATGGATATTAAAAGGAACCCCGCCGAAAATTTAAAAAAAAATGGCGTGGGGTTCCCCCAAATATCCATACCAGGCCCTTCAGATCTGGCATGGATTTTAAGGGGAACTCCACCCCAAATTTAAAAAAAATGGCGTGGAGTCCCCCCAAAAATCCATACCAGACCCTTATCCGAGCACGTAACCTGGCCGGCCGCAGGGGAAGAGGGGGGACGAGAGAGCGGCCCCCCTCCCTCCTGAACCGTACCAGGCCACATGCCCTCAACATGGGGAGGATGCCCCCATGTTGATGGGGACAAGGGCCTCATCCCCACAACCCTTGTCCGGTGGTTGTGGGGGTCTGCGGGCGGGGGGCTTATCGGAATCTGGAAGACCCCTTTAACAAAGGGGACCCCCAGATCCCGCCCCCCCCCTATGTGAATTGGTAAGGGGTACATTGTACCCCTACCATTTCACGAAGAAAGCGTAAAAAAATGTAAAAAAAACACACAAACACCTTGAAAAAGTCCTTTATTAAAAAAAAAAACATTCCAGCGATGAAATTCAGTGTCCCGCGGCGATCCCGATGTCCAGCGCCGTCCGTCATTGGTTTTGCCTGAGCGGACCTGATGGGGAACTTCCTCCTCAGTGTTTTAAATGTATAGACCCGCCCCTTCTAAAGTTCCCCATCAGGTCCGCTCAGCGGACCAGATGCGGAACATGAGAAGGGGCGGGTCTATACATGTATTACCAAAGTGAGAGAAGTTCCCCATCAGGTCAGCCCCCTCGGTATGTCGGACCCGCCTACGTCATTGGCTTGAGCGGGGAATTTCCTTCACTGTGTAATTTAAATTTACACAGTGAAGGAAGTTCCCCGCTCAGGCCAATGACATAGGCGGGGTCCGACATACCGAGGGGGCGGACCTGATGGGGAACTTCCTTCACTGCGTAATACATGTATAGAGTCTATAGCAGTGAAGGGGTCTATAGACTCTATACATGTATTACGCAGTGAAGGAAGTTCCCCATCAGGTCCGCCCCCTCGGTATGTCGGACCCCGCTGTCATGGAATTTCAGGCTGCTGTTTACAGAGCACACAGCCTATAATTCCTGTGCTATCTAAGCACACATCAGTTTTCATCTTTTTGAAGTAATGCTATCTTTAAGTTTGCTAAGATCCACTCACCGTTCATTCCATCATTCAATCAAGGAAACCACCAACACAGGTCTTATCTTCTTATCAGGCCATTCCAGCAAAGACTGTTCAGCCGACGCCTAATCATAGGCTTTTATTAAACTCAAAAGATCTCAAGACAGGAGGTGATTGGCTGCAGCAACCAATCCCCTCCCCCATGGGCGGGAACCTCACAGGATGTTCCCTCCTCACAGGAAAATGACCATACAAGGAAAATGGCAGTACCTGGACATTCCTTCCAACAGGAGATGTCATACATGAATACAATAACGTATGATGGCTAAAGTTACCGTTGATAGGAATTCTTATTCTGTGCTATTCCATAGAATAACGCATATTAAGATTATACTATTATTGAATGGGGGAGGGAGGCTATCTGCAGACGCACGCTACGAATTCCAACCAATGTTGATCAGACATAGCAGAGACAAGAGCGCCCATCCGCCTATAACCAATGATGTCATTGCAGAGCGAGCATATCCCCTCCTTAACGATCGTCCATGCTAATGCACAGAGGGCCCCCGTTGGTGGACATATCCGCCCCCATTGGTGGACATATCCGCCCCCTGCAAACATCACACTCCAACCTCAAGACGTTTTCCCCTATCAGACGGGATTCAACCAGC
Source organism: Rana muscosa (assembly GCA_029206835.1). Lineage (NCBI taxonomy): Eukaryota > Metazoa > Chordata > Amphibia > Anura > Ranidae > Rana > Rana muscosa. Next base: position 1,074,052,955 of record CM055117.1, read on the forward strand.
CTCAGACTACCACAATCAGCTCTTTTAGAGCGGGTTGCGGAAGTACTAACACTGGGTGACACTATGACAATACATATTAAATACATCTCCATAAAAATCTCCACAACAGTCCTCCCTTTTTTTGTCATATGCACCCTATGTGTCCCTCGATGAGAGTTGATATGCTTCTTACACCTGGAAATCAATCAGTTATTAGTCCATAAAAAGGAAAACACGGCTTGACATGTAGACTCTACTCTTCAGGGGCATGACTTATAAAAGGAGGACACGACATGGTGAGCTGTAGTAATCGCCGATCCGTCTGTGATTCTCTGTCTTGTATGTGGGTCCGGCTTCGGGGCGTCTCATCAAGGAAACTCTGGTCACGCGTCAAATCAGGCAACAGGAGCCTCTCGTCACGACATAGAAAGAATAGAAATAAAAACGACATGAGTATATATATTCCCACTTCCTTTAACCACGATCCGCTGTAAAATAAAAAATTAGATCCCCAAAGATTCCCAGACCCTTAAAAAGGACTCCCAACCTTCACTTAGCTACAGCTCTGGCTTCAACAATTACATGAAGAACCCTATCCTTAACGGATGAGAATTGTTCAATAGTATCCCAAGCCCGAGCCCCCCCCCCACCTTGTACATGCAGGACCTCATGCCCAGACCTGGTCGGGATTGGTGAACAAATCCCTTCTAGCTGTCCCTGCCATTCTTAATTTCCTGCGCCATCAGATCCTCGCGATCGGCCGCGACCTAAGATGTTGGGACAGCTTCACCATCACGCATGAACCTCTTGCTTTGGGGGAATTACCTTTATAAGCTGCAGATCCACATAAACACCAAACTAAAGTTCAAACACACTTGTGGGCTGCCTAGATACCCAAACCGACAAGAGACAGAGCCATTAAAACTAAAACCAATTTTACCCTCTAAAAATACATCGTTAGGTTCCATTGACAAGTGTCTGTCTGGAGTCTTCACTTGTTTGTCAAAACTCCTCATACCCATAATAACATCATAAATGACATGTACCGCTGTCATCGCTGGGGACTAAAACTCCTCATACCCATAATAACATCATAAATGGCATGTACCGCTGTCATCGCTGGGGACTAAAACTCGGTGAAGACTCAGAACAGACCATCGGTCCTGTTCGCTTTCTGAGCTAGTCAGGACATACACTTTAAATAATAACTTGGGATGCTTTTCACCGTTACCCTCGCTAAAATTTACTAAACAACAAAAATATAAATAAACAAAGATACTCCTCATTCTTTGGTGTGGTTGAGCCGCTTCTTGCAGTGGCTGGCGTGGTCTCATCCCTCAAGCTTCTCAAGCAGTCACCTGGTTGGAAAGAATGTAAACTGATTATTAAGTCGGGTCCAGGAGGGACGCGTGAAAACCTTTTGGTGGACATTTTGAAGTTCATGTCACAACGATCGCACCTCCCCCATCAGCCGAGAATATAAGTGACAGCTAATGAGGAGAGTATGACCCTGATTTTGATTGACCTCCAAACAACCCTCATATGACAATAACCCAGACATCGGGACTGTGGTCACTGCATAACCTGTGCGTGGCTTACAATACCTGGAGCCATTGATAAAAGGTTCTTAGCCTCTGGGATGGGAACCTACTTCACCAGACTGCTGCTTGCCAATTCAAATTCTATCAAAAGAAAGACCGTCTAGAATTACAGAGGTTATTATTAGTTTGAAAAAAACTGTCACTCTTACATTTATCATTCTCCCCCCTTTTCTTCCTTATTACAGACTGAAGGAAGAAATGCGTGGTGCAGGAAAAAAGAAACAATGAAATAGCCTGTGATACTTTTACCGCCTTAGACTCATATTTATCCATATGTACCGCTGTCTACATACACCTGTTCTCTGTGTACAAACTCCTTGGACCTGAAAAATACTTATAAGCAAAATCATTACTCTATCCTTCATATTTAACCTGCAAAGAATGGTAAAACAATAATGACATTCCTGTACATTGGTAAATTGTCAATGACATTCTTTCAAAACTGATTCAAACAAAACCCTCTGTAACCCTTACTTTTCCCGTTCCTACAAAAATACAACATCCGCGACGCATCGAAGGATCGCCGCGGTAAGTTCGAACATATTCACGTTGCTACATACAAACATTCCGATACAAACGTGGGGGAAATACTTCCCAGTTTCCAAAACCACAAATGAAAAAAAACAAAAACAGCCAGAATTCTACCTTCACTCTTTCAGCAATAGGAAAAAATACAATGGGACAACCATGAGAGCAGCTCGAGAACCTTCCATGTACCAGCCATACAAGGTTCAAACAAACGGGCATGAGCCACCGTTCCTCATCATTACAGATTTCTGAAGCCGCAGCTCAACTACATCCATTCCAGAGGGATACCCAAAATAGTATCCTTGGACCACCTATGTTAATCTTTTTGGGGTTCAAAGGCCTTTGCCCCAAAACTAGGCTTTGTGCACTGTGTGACCGTCTGACTATGGGAAGCCTCCATTCCTTCCCTTTGCACAGACCTCCTTGTGTCCATGGCGATTCGAATCGGCTTATCGTCTTAAACCTGCGTCCAGGTTAAACCGTTGCACCCATTTTCGGAGATCACCGCCCAGTGTCTTCTTATACGGTGAATTGCAGAACTACAACCACTATATGGTCAAGTCCTCCAACTAGAAACCCTAACCGAGGCGTCAACTCTATGGCTTGTTGTCCCAACACTTTTGGAACTACAGAACAACCACCGATCAACCCCCGAATTAGGCCTCTACCCCTCACAGTGCATGCATACACAAGCGTTTTCCGCTATACACCCATACACTGCGTTGTCAGACTAAACCTCACAGAACACTTACGCCAGTTTACCACCTGCAGAACAATGTGGCTTCTCTCTGTATCTAGATGATAAAATAATGGTGATACCCCCTGTTTTTCTCTCTACCCAAAACTGTATTACAGTACAAAACTTCACAAAACTGGAACGAAATATAAAACACTTTTAAACGCCAAAATGCTTTCCATTTTCCTTCCAGACACAAATCTCATTGCTCACCTTTAAAAACCCCAAGCTCCTCCCACTAACTTTCTGCTGATATATAAATGCTGAAAAGAAACTTCCGGTTACATGCTCAGCTCTTAAAAAACCAAACTGGTTTATTTACATATCAATTGTTCAGGAAGAGGGAGGGGGAGGGGAGGCCTTAGAATCGCCTTGTCTATCAAGACTTCAAAAAAATCTATGGCTACACATTATATATTTCAACCATTTAAAACCTTGTCAAGGAAATGATGGAGTAAAACCCCCCTTTGCAAATGGGAGGGAATCCCCCCTGACCCACATTCCCTGGAAGTCAGACCATAAGTTGGGACTCAAAATACAAACTCCTGCCAAAAGATGGCTATACAGTACAAGTTCCAAAAAAATGAATTGCTCTCTGGGAAACTCCCAAATATTTAAACATAAAAACACATCATTGTACAAAAACTCTGTTAGTCTTACAATCTATCAAAATTCAGTGTAAAGTGATGTTTTTCTTAAAAAGAAAATCTAATGCAAAAAAAAACGCCGCGCATATACTGCAAAGTCAACTGACCCTGCAATAGCTTACATTCACTTAAATGAAAACAGAGAAATCCCCAACCTAACATCATGTGCATGGAGTTTGCATGTCCTCCCTGTGTCTGCGTTGGCCTCCTCCCACACTCCAACTGCTGGTAGGCCAGCCAGATCCCATCCATAAATAGGCCCCAGCATGTGCGTGTGTCCGCAAGCACGTTGTGGCCCCTCGGGGTAAAACCGCGCTATTTTAGATACCACTCAACTCAAAAGGCGATGCTTAGAAAAACAATTTAAACCAGCAAATTCATTAAACAAAAAACAGTCTCTCAGTATGTCCCCCTGGTGTCTCACTACTCTTCCCAGCAGTGCACAGGTCAAACTGTAAACGCATAAAACATAAGAAAACTGCGCCGATCAACAAATGCCAATACAGCATATTCAGGAGTAGTGTTTGCTAAACTGGAACTTCCTATCTCAAACTGTAAACGTCTCTCAAAATGGCCGACAAGCCAGGACTACAAAATGGTGGATGACCCACCACAGCACCTCATGGACAACAAAAATTGCGCCATTGACGCATGCAATTTTTCCCGCCAAAACCAGCATCTCTTTAAAAGAAAATCAAAAAATGTTTTTCTCCACAAAGACTGACTACACCATTGAAACTTTTCTAAATTATCATCAAAATCCACTGAAAAAGGTGTCAGCTACCCTCTACAAGGACCACATGTACACTTACAAACTTAGCCTCCCTTTTGCCAACTAAACAGCACATTCAATAAATGTTAGTTACATGACAATATTAAAAACATATTCATTTCTCTAAGTTCGTATACTCTGAGATATTCACCACTTTTCTCTACCTAAAGTTCACACACACACCTCAGCTTCCATAACAAAGCCATTGCAGAGACATACTATGTCTGCCTTCTAGCAATGCCTGGCCACTTGGATATGCGGCGGGAACTTTCAACTCAAAAACCAAACACTTTACCTAAAATATTTTTACACTTATGGGGACATGTGTCTTTGTCCCCTATAAAGGCAAAAATCACAATTTATCCATTTCTATTTTTCATAGAAATCACAAACACCACACACATACAGTATATTGTTGCTTGTAACATTTGCTTAGAGTGTCTTTCCCTCAGGGCACAGCCCCTGCAACACAAAACAGTGGGCAAGCCCTTCCCCCATTCAAGCACATGGCAGCCAAACAAACAATCTACTTACAAACTTCTCAGTGCACTAAATACCACAGCTATACCTTCATTTCATACACAATATACAGTTTCCATCAGCATTCACACAGGCACAAACACTACACACAACTTTGTAATGAAAATTGGAAAGTCAATAGATACACAACTTTCAAACATGTTGGCAGTGATAGCCATGTTGCCTGCCCCTCCCCCGATAGACCTCATGGGGGCAGCCATTTTCAGCTTCTCTCACACAAACATCCAGGCATACCCACACACAATCAAATTCACAGGCATACGATCCATGACAAAATCACACACGCACATGCACACGCTGCAAACTTAAAGCATGATTTCAAAAAACACAAAAAAAATGTTCTTTTAAAGAGTAGAGCCCCCCCACATCGGAACGTAGATCCACTCTTCCCCCCATCTCGATCCGATGTCCAAAGGGACTCCATCTATTCCCAAAAATCCTGGCCCGCCATTACTGTCGTGGAATTTCAGGCTGCTGTTTACAGAGCACACAGCCTATAATTCCTGTGCTATCTAAGCACACATCAGTTTTCATCTTTTTGAAGTAATGCTATCTTTAAGTTTGCTAAGATCCACTCACCGTTAATTCCATCATTCAATCAAGGAAACCACCAACACAGGTCTTATCTTCTTATCAGGCCATTCCAGCAAAGACTGTTCAGCCGACGCCTAATCATAGGCTTTTATTAAACTCAAAAGATCTCAAGACAGGAGGTGATTGGCTGCAGCAACCAATCCCCTCCCCCATGGGCGGGAACCTCACAGGATGTTCCCTCCTCACAGGAAAATGACCATACAAGGAAAATGGCAGTACCTGGACATTCCTTCCAACAGGAGATGTCATACATGAATACAATAACGTATGATGGCTAAAGTTACCGTTGATAGGAATTCTTATTCTGCGCTATTCCATAGAATAACGCATATTAAGATTATACTATTATTGAATGGGGGAGGGAGGCTATCTGCAGACGCACGCTACGAATTCCAACCAATGTTGATCAGACATAGCAGAGACAAGAGCGCCCATCCGCCTATAACCAATGATGTCATTGCAGAGCGAGCATATCCCCTCCTTAACGATCGTCCATGCTAATGCACAGAGGGCCCCCGTTGGTGGGCATATCCGCCCCCGTTGGTGGACATATCCGCCCCCTGCAAACATCACACTCCAACCTCAAGACGTTTTCCCCTATCATACGGGATTCAACCAGCCTCAGACTACCCCAATCAGCTCTTTTAGAGCGGGTTGCGGAAGTACTAACACTGGGTGACACTATGACAATACATATTAAATACATCTCCATAAAAATCTCCACAACACCGCCTATGTCATTGGCCTGAGCGGGAAACTTCCTTCACTGTGTAAATTTTAATTACACAGTGAAGGAAGTTCCCCGCTCAAGCCAATGACGTAGGCGGGTCCGACATACCGAGGGGGCGGACCTGATGGGGAACTTCTCTCACTTTGGTAATACATGTATAGACCCGCCCCTTCTCATGTTCCGCATCTGGTCCGCTGAGCGGACCTGATGGGGAACTTTAGAAGGGGCGGGTCTATACATTTAAAACACTGAGGAGAAAGTTCCCCATCAGGCCTGCTCAGGCAAAACCAATGACGGACGGCGCTGGACATCGGGATCGCTGCGGGACACTGGATTTCATCGCTGGAATGTTTTTTTTTTCTAATAAAGGACTTTTTCAAGATGTTTGTGTGTTTTTTTTACATTTTTTTACGCTTTCTTCGTGAAATGGTAGGGGTACAATGTACCCCTTACCAATTCACATAGGGGGGGGCGGGATCTGGGGGTCCCCTTTGTTAAAGGGGTCTTCCAGATTCCGATAAGCCCTCCGCCCGCAGACCCCCACAACCACCGGGCAAGGGTTGTGGGGATGAGGCCCTTGTCCCCATCAACATGGGGACATCCTCCCCATGTTGAGGGCATGTGGCCTGGTACGGTTCAGGGGGGAGGGGGGGCCGCTCTCTCGTCCCCCCCTCTTCCCCTGCGTCCGGCCAGGTTACGTGCTCGGATAAGGGTCTGGTATGGATTTTTGGGGGGACTCCACGTATTTTTTTTTTTAATTTGGGGTGGAGTTCCCCTTAAAATCCATGCCAGATCTGAAGGGCCTGGTATGGATATTTGGGGGAACCCCACGCCATTTTTTTTTTATTTGCGGCAGGGTTCCCCTTAATATCCATTCCAGACCTGAAGGGCCTGGTAATTAAATTTGGGGGAACCCCCACGCTTTTTTTTTTTTATATCAATGACTTTTCTATGTATTGCCGGGAGCCGACAATTCATTAATAGCCGCGAGTGAGTTTTAAATGACTTTTTTCCTTCAAAAATGACACTTTGTGCAGGGACAGTTCTAAGCACGGGAAACATGCGCCACTTTACATGCATATCATACACACCCCCCAGGTACGAAATTTAAAGGAATATTTCACTTTTATTGTTTCACTTTAAGCATTATTAAAATCACTGCTCCCGAAAAAAACGGCCGTTTTTAAAAAAAAAATGTGCATTGATACATGTCCCTTGGGGCAGGACCCGGGTCCCCAAACACTTTTTAGGACAATAACTTGCATATAAGCCTTTATAATTAGCACTTTAGATTTCTCCCATAGACTTTTCGAATTTGCCACGAACACCTCAATTTGTTCGCTGTTCGGCGAACAGGCGAACAGGCAATGTTCGAGTCGAAAATGAGTTAGACTCGAACTCGAAGCTCATCCCTAAACAGGTATTGTCCTCAAGGACTTTGGAAACTATAGATACCAAAACATAAGGGAGAAGGGCTAGATATGCACCATAGTTAATCCTGGTGCATATTCAGGGCAGAGGGTATCTGACCCCAGGAAGCCTATGATAGGTGGGCAATCTGTCAGCCTGCGCCTTAGAAAGGAGGAGAGGTTTCCAGCAGTCCAGAGCAATCCTAGCAGTCAGCTGACCATCAGCTCACCATTATTGGTTGTTTGCCACAAACAAACAGCCAATCTAATTTTACCAAGGTGTGCATTGGACCCATGGCTAATACCACCTGCTTCACATGTTCACTGTTTCACTAGCCTTTGATTGCTGGTTATGTATTTTCATTAAGGATGGAGTGCATATATGCTGTATTATTCTGAAGCACTGTAGAATGTTAGCCTGAGCCCTGTATCTAAATAGGAATAGACTGTCTTTTTGAATGTTTATATGTATTTTCTCATTACCTTTTCTAAAATAAAAACCCCTTGCTTTTTACAATATCTATCCATGTGCCGCCTAAAGTCCATTCTTTAGTCTATTCATATTCTTCATGGCATGGGTAAAGGTGAATGGTCCTAATTGTCTCAGTATGTGACTTGATAGATATCAGCTGTAAACATAAATGTATATGTCTCAATGATTTGCCAAAATTAGTAAGATAAACGTCAAGTTATATAGTATAATAATATTTTTGTATGAGAGCATGCATACTCTAACATAAGTATGTATATCAAGCCTTACTAAATAAGCAAAGTAGACAAAAAGTTGTACAATTATTTGTAGAGAAATATATGTGGACTAACCTGATCCAATAATGGAGCAGACATAGAAACCGTGGGTTTATAAAGTAAATCCTGAAAAAATGTGTTTGTCTGGGAAATCAACCCCTATAGTGTGAAAAAAAGAAAAAAGATTGTGTAAAAAGCCGTTTTAAATTAAACAAAAAAGTGCAGAGAATGCAGATGAAGCACCAGGCGAGTGCTAGGGTGGGGAAAGTGTATTTACCTTGATATACAAGCAGCTGAACAGCAGTGGAAAACTCTGTGGTGTGCATAGTGTTGGTGAGTGAAGGAAGTGATCTCAGCCATGTCTCACCCCTGACTTATATCCCCGAAGGGGTCCAGTCTGCTCCGCCCCCAACGTCATGCGAGGATGGATTGGTGTGCCGACGCCGGGGTGTCAGCTGCCAATGGGAGTACGCATATGCGGTGGCCACCCCACAAAATCCATTGGACAAGGGGGGGATGGACAACAGGAGACAGAAATCTCCCTTAGCATATCGCGGCTCCCATGCCAGACAAAAAGCGCCAACCGCCAGAGGAAACAGCAAAGGACACAAAGGCCACAGAACGTTTGTGGGGGGCCACTGGCACATCGGCTCTATGCTCCTTGGGCCTTCCCTCTTGTACTGGACTGGGAAGGCCGTCGCCACTGCTAAGAGGCCAAAGTACTTGGGGCTGGTGAAAGAGACCTTTTAATAGAAGGACGTTTATCTTTCTTTTAACCGGCAATAAGGTGGTCTTGCCACCGGAAATCTTCTGGATATATTTGTCCAGATCATCCCCAAGTAAGTGTTCCCCGTGAAAAGGGAATCCAGCCAGAAATCTTTTTCATGAGGCTTCAGCCGCCCAATGCTTAAGCCAAAGGGACCTACACATATGTACCAGTAGGAGTGTAAGGTGGGATGCTTGCTGGACAGAATCCATAATTGCATCTACTGCAAAACATAAGGCTCTTGGGAGAGCTGCATAGTCCTGAACTCTCTCAACAGGAAGAAAATTCACTACCTGCTTTACCTGCTCCTTTAAATATTGGTAGATGCCCACTGCCGCAACCCCAGGTTGGACCACAGCGCCTGCTAGGGCAAAAGAGGATTTAAGTAATGACTCCAGCTTTTTATCAGTTGGATCCTTAAATCCCTGAACATTGTCTAGAGCAGTGTTTCTCAACTCCAGTCCTCAAGGCGCCCCAACAGGTCATGTTTTCAGGCTTTCAATTATTTTGCACTGATGATTTGATCAGTTTCACTGCCTTAGTAATTACCACAGCTGTTTCATCTGAGGGAAATCATGAAAACATGACCTGTTGGGGCGCCTTGAGGACCGGAGTTGAGAAACACTGGTATAGAGGACATGTTAGGCTCTTATTCACACAGGAAACAGCCGCATCTATTGCAGGCACACTCCACTTCTTGGTGAATTTTTCCTCCATTGGGTAGAGTAGAGAAAACTTCCTAGGAGGAGAAAAAGATTTATCTGGGTGAACCCAGCCCTCATACAACAACTTTTCCAATAATGGATGGATGGGGAAGGAAAAAGCAGCCTGTGGAGACTTACGAGAGCCCAAGGAGGAAACGAGAGACATGGTTGGCTCAGGACAGTGCAAATTGTATGTGGCACGCACCATTTCAGTATAATATTACACCTGGAGCTTGAGAGCCTGCGAGCAAGAAGAGGGCCTTTCCTCATCCCCCGATTCATCCGACTGCTTGTGCTCCTTGTCCCCAGACAGAGTTGTATCATCATCAGACTGCTGGTCGTCTGATAGGGAACCCAGAGCAGAGGAAGGGGACATACCCTGTTTTCTGCTATCTGACAAGGATGCCGTGATAAGGCAGTAATCTTTTGTTCTAAACCACCCAATGCTTATGCTGCCTCCATAGCATGTTCAGTGGCATATGCAGGGGCTGCAATATTGGGAGAGGCCGCATTGCCTGACGGCGGCGATGGCTCATCCTGCGGGGCTTCCTCCAGTCTCTCAGGGGGGATGTCACCCTGCAGGCACGTCTAGAGTCCCCAGACCCTGACGATAATTTTTTGGTGCCCTTTTTAACTGCCCCTGAAACCCTTATGTGGGGAGACATAGTCCTTAGCTGACAAAGCAGAGGTACCAAAAAATAAACTGCATACACTGTTGTGCCTAGCTTACAATTTCAGTGCTTGCTTAGAATGCACAACCTGATGCTGAGTTAGTGTCTTTGTGGTGTGCCTGTATCCGATCCACCTGAGATGCTTACGTGCCCCAGCTCTGTGTCCTGCCGATTATAGACTCCTGGCGATCTGGGCTTTTTTTTAAATAAGCGACTCGCGCCTGCGCAGTGAATCGCCGTGCAAGCTGCACGTGCACGGTGCTCGCAACCACGCCCCCTCCTTCACCACCGCGCACGCCGTAAAAGCGTGCCTGCGTAGGGTAATCATGGCGGCGGCCGTTGGCGAGGGGGGCCAAGGACAAGACCAGGAGGCTGTGCGGGGACCCCCAAACTACGTGGGACCCTTCAAAACATTAAGTGGCAGAGCCTGCAGCGGAGAAGTTGAGCGACTGACAGAGCGGCTTCACTGAGCTGTATTTTCTGGAAGGCATGTAAGTAACACCAGGCATGTACTCTTACTCCCTCTAGTGGCAGAAAACAGGTAAGACATGCAATAACTCAAAGAAGCTAATCCTTAAAGCGGAGGTCCACCCAGAAAAAAAAATACATTAAAAATCCCCCCCAAAAAAATAAAAAAATTAATAGAAAAAAATAAAAATGTATACTCACCCAAAATGCCTGTTGCTATGCGGAAGTCCCCTAATCTGCCTCTACTGTGCCTCTTCCTTGTCCTCGGATTGAGAACTTCCATTTCCTCTTCTTGTAAATGGGGCGCGTTGCCTTCTGGGAACTGTGTGTATCCCAGGAGGCAAGCCGCCCATTCACAAAGCGCCGTGCGAGTGGCGCATGCGCAGTAAGAAACGGCCAGTGAAGCCGTAAGGCTTCACAGCCTGTTTCCCTTAGTCAGGATGGAGGAGTCGGGAGCCTGGCAGCAGCGATCGATTGCCGTGGCGGGACCGACATCGCGGGCGAGTAGGACAGGTAAGTGTCCTTATTAAAAGTCAGCAGCTATACTGTTAGTAGCTGCTGATTTAAAAAAAAAAAAAATACAAGCTGCACCTCCGCTTTAAGGAATTCACCTAGGATTGCTTCACTTACCTTATCCACGCAGCAGGGCACTGCTGAGAACAGCCAGACCCAACCTTCACCCATCACGGCGGGTAGTGTTGTGCCAACCTTCAGGGTTCTGGGTTCCTACTTACAGGAGCCTCTTCCCTGGACCTGTAGAAGACTCTGCCAGAAAAAACTTTGTGCATAATAATATGTGCTCAAAAGTACTGGGTCCCAGAGCTCAGTCTTCAGAGAGAGATATTACAGGCAAAACCTTGTTTCTTCTCATGCGAGGCCCGGTTACCATCCATCTTAGGCGATAGCTTTCAAACAGAGCTTTTGTCATAGAAATCCTGTCAGCTACAGGATTCCTGGACTTCCTGATTCCGAATCTCGGGTACGTCCACGCGCGCGGGCACGCGCGCGCGCGATGGCGAGCACGTGCGCGCGCACGCGCTTAGCGGGGGCGCGCGCACGCTCCACAAAGCGCGCCAGAAGAGCTATTTAAACATGCCTGTGACAGACAGTCCCTGCTGTCTGCTCTACAGCGTGTAGTACCCAAAGAGACCTGATTCGTGTATTTACCTGTATCCGACCCGGCTTGCCTTGACCCTTCCAGTTTCCTGCCTGCCTCTGACCCCCGGCTTTGTTTGACCAATCTTCTGCCTGATCCTCCAGTACCTTGCCGTCAGCCAATACTACCGACCCGGCTTGTCCGACCAATCTCTCCAGTTGCTGTGTCCTGGTTCCAGTCCAGTCAGCCTCATCAGTTCCAGTCCAGTTGCTTGTTCCTGGTTCCAGTCCAGTTGCTGTATCCTGGTTCCAGTCCAGCCAGTCTCTTCAGTTCCAGTCCAGTTGCTGTGTTCCTGGTTCCGGTTCAGCCTGCCATACTTCCTGGGTGCCTGGATCCGTCCCAGTCTTCAGACTCTACTCTACCTTGATCCATCCTGCCAGGCACTCGTACCCCTTCTACCTCCGTGCCTCCTGTCTTCAGTACCAGGGGCCGCCGGTGGAAGCCGTAAGAGAGGCCTCCCTCTGCAGATCCGGGCTCGTCACCGTCAGGTACGTGACAGTAGCAGACAGCCATGTCTGAGCCCGGGCAGGGAGCCTCACCTATGGAGGAACTCTGTCGGCACCTGGCAGGTTTGTCTGAAGCAGTCAAGAGTCTTCAACAAGGATACACCCGCTTGGAAGAACAAGTGCGGGTCCTCACCAATCCCTCTGCCATCCAAGAGGGGCCCCACGCCTCTGCTTCCACAGCCGGAACAAGTTCCTCACCCACAGTGGTCATGCTTCCTCCTGAACCTAAGGTTCCTACACCCGAAAGATTTTCCGGGGATCGGAGCAAGTTTAGGGCCTTCCGGAATTCGTGTGAACTGTATTTTGCCCTACAGCCCCGTACCTTTTCTCTAGAGGCCACCAAGGTGGGCTTTGTGGTCTCTTTGCTCGCTGGAGACCCTCAGAGCTGGGCCCACCGTCTCTTTGAACAGAAGGATGTATCACTAAACAACCTCGCTGCTTTTTTCGATGCCCTGGCCCAGCTATATGAAGATCCCCAACTCTCAGTAACCGCAGAAGCCGCCTTGCGTTCCCTTCAACAAGGACGCAGACCAGCGGAGGACTATGTGGCAGAATTCAGGCGGTGGAGTGCGGATACCAATTGGAATGATGCCGCCCTCCTCCATCAGTTTCGCTTAGGACTTTCCGATTCCTTGAAGGACGAGCTAGCTAGAGTTGGTGTACCACAGACACTCAACCTGTTGATTGATCTAACCATCCAGATTGACCGACGTCTGAGGGAACGGAGGGCTGAGAGGACCACTGGCTTCTCCCGCCCAACCTGGATGCTTCCTCGGGCTCCTAGTCACCTGTACTCGGCTCCTGCTACACCTCCAACTCCCACATCTGACACGCCTGAACCAATGCAGCTCGGGCTCCTTCGTCCATCCCTCGCTCCTGAGGAACGCCAGCGCCGCCGAATAAATAATCTGTGCCTGTACTGCGGGGACCCCGGACATTTCGTTAGAACCTGTCCCCTGAAGCTTCGTAAGTTTCTTTCAGTTTCTTCTAACATGACTAACCTACAAGCCAAAACCACATCTCACCTTGCCCTCTCTGTTTCATTACAGCTCCCAGGAAGGACTTTGCCAGTACCCGCCATTATTGATTCCGGAGCATGCAGCTGCTTTATGGACTCAGCCTTTGCCATTAAACACCAAATTCCCCTTCGTACCAAGACCCACGGACTTCGTGTCCATCTGGCTGATGGTTCCGTCATTAAGTCCGGACCTGTGACCCAGGAGACCACTCCTATACCCGCTACCATCTTTACCACCTCTGGAACCCACCAAGAATGCTTGTGTCTGGACATCATCTCTTCCCCGTTGTTTCCCTTGATCCTTGGTATGCCTTGGTTACAAGCCCACAATCCCACTATCAACTGGACTACGGGAATAGTTGCCTTTCCTTCTTCCTATTGCCAACAGTCCTGCGGCTCATATAAACCTCCTGGGCCGGCCTCGTTACTATGCATTGACACCGAAGATGGCACCCGTCAATCCATCCCAGAAGTTTACCACGACTTTCTTGACGTATTTAGTAAACAAAAGGCAGAGACTCTACCACCCCATCGGGCCTACGATTGCCCCATCGACCTACTTCCTGGAGCAAAGATTCCGTTCGGTAGAGTCTTCCCTTTAACGGAGGTGGAACAAGGGGCTTTAAAAAATTATGTTGATGAGAACTTGCAAAAAGGGTTCATCCGCCCTTCCACATCCCCAGCGGGCGCAGGCATCTTTTTTGTAGAGAAAAAGGACCACACCCTTCGACCTTGTGTGGATTACCGGGAATTGAATAAAATTACAGTAAAAAATCGCTACCCTCTCCCCCTGGTACCAGAGTTATTTCAGAGACTAGGTACTGCCACCATCTTTACCAAACTTGACCTCCGCGGAGCCTACAACTTGATCCGTATCAAAGAAGGTGACGAATGGAAGACCGCCTTCCGTACCCGGTATGGACATTTTGAGTACTTGGTAATGCCATTCGGGTTGTGTAACGCCCCTGCCACTTTCCAGTATTTTATCAACGATGTTCTACGGGACTTCCTAGACCTCTTTGTTATTGTTTATCTTGATGATATCTTAATTTTTTCTTCCTCCCTTGATTCTCATCGCAGACATGTCAAAAATGTGTTGGGTCGGCTCCGCCAGCATGGCCTGTATGCGAAGGCCGAAAAATGCGAGTTCGAGCAAGAGAGTATATCATTTCTGGGGTTAATCATTTCCAGCGAGGGCATCAAGATGGATCCTCAAAAGATTACCGCAATCCTGGACTGGCCAGAACCGGTGGACAAGAAGGGAATCCAACGTTTCGTTGGATTCGCCAACTTCTACCGCAAGTTCATCAGGGGGTTTTCAGCTATTATCGCACCCATTACTCAACTCACCAAGCAAGGAACACGTTTTCACTGGTCTCCTGAAGCCCAAGAAGCTTTTGAACGCCTGAAGGCCCTATTTACCTCAGCCTCTATCTTGAAACACCCAGACTCCTCACTACCATTCGTACTTGAGGTAGACGCCTCCGAAATAGCGGTAGGAGCAATACTGTCCCAAAGACAGGGAGTCAAAGCCTTGCTCCACCCAGTAGCCTTCTTCTCCCGCAAGCTTTCTGCAGCAGAGAGAAACTACGACGTGGGGGATCGGGAGCTACTAGCGATCAAGTCTGCACTAGAAGAATGGCGGTACCTGCTGGAGGGCGCGGCTCATCCGATCCTAATATTCACTGACCACAAGAACCTGGAGTACCTGAAAGCCGCGAGAAGATTGAATCCACGACAAGCCAGGTGGGCACTCTTCTTCTCCCGGTTCTCTTTTCATGTTACTTATCGTCCTGGAGCCAAGAATATTAAGCCTGACGCCCTGTCTCGGATGTTCCATAAGTCCAAGGAGACTTCTCCGCCTGATACCATCCTTGCCCCCGGAAATTTCCTTCTTCTACAGGAGAACCTGTTCACTCAAATCAAACAAGCTTCCACCGGGCAGAGACAGTTCTCCGAGCCGGAGTTGCAGGTTAAGGATGGACTATTGTGGTACCAAGACAGAATCTACGTACCTGAGAAACTAAGAGTAACCGCATTAGAACTCTGCCACGACCACGCCCTGGCCGGGCATTTTGGCGTTGCCAAGACCACTGACCTGGTACAGCGCACCTTCTGGTGGCCTCGAGTACGTGAAGACTGTAGGAGGTTTGTAGATTCTTGTACAACTTGTACCCGAAACAAGGGTTCCAGATCCAAGGCCTGGGGACTACTAAAACCCTTATCCGTTCCAGATAGGCCCTGGAGAATGTTGTCCATCGACTTCATTGTCGAGTTACCCCCGGCCGAGAACCATTCCACCATCTTCGTTATTGTGGACCGTCTGTCCAAGATGGCACACTTCATCCCTATGAAAGGGACTCCCTCCGCTCCTGAAACCGCACAGGTATTCATCAGAGAAATAGTCAGACTCCACGGGGTACCAGCCAATATTGTTTCCGATCGCGGGGTTCAATTTACCTCTCGATTCTGGAGATCCCTTTGCAAAACCTTGAAAATCGAATTATCGTTTTCCTCTGCTTACCATCCACAGACCAACGGACAGACGGAGAGAACGAATCAGACGCTCGAGCAATACCTGCGATGCTTCTCCTCTTTTGCTCAGGACAACTGGGTTTCCCTACTTCCGTTGGCCGAGTTTGTGTATAACAATTCCATCCACTCCGCTACCTGCCAGACTCCTTTCTTTGCAAACTATGGTTTTCATCCTACTTTTCTGCCTAACTCCCTTCCTGAGTGTCCTGTACCTGCAGTCCAGGAAAAGTTAAATTTTTTCTCGGTCAATAACCAGCTTTTACAAGAGACCATGACCAAGACTCAAGAACGCAACAAGACAATTTATGACAAGAAGAGACGGGGTGAATTAGTGTTGGTACCCGGCGACCAAGTATGGCTATCTACCACAAACCTAAGAATGGCATGCCCTTCTAAAAAACTGGGCCCCAAATTTTTAGGTCCATTCCCTGTTAAGAGGAAAATTAATGAAGTAGCTTATGAATTGGAACTTCCTGACTCTCTTAGAATCCATCCAGTTTTTCATGTCTCTCTCCTAAAACCCACAGTCTCTAATCCGTTTCCAGATCGGAAGCCGGATCACCCTGATCCGATCATTATTGACGGTGAGCAGGAATTCGAAGTAGAAGCTATCATGGACTTCAGGAGAAGAAATAACCAGAACCAATTCCTAATTAAATGGAAGGGCTACGGACCCGAGGAAAACTCATGGGAACCCGAGGAGAATATCCATGCCAGGAGTTTGATACAGGCTTTCAAAAGGACTCACCCTGGAAGGTTCACCCGGCTGGGCATCCGGAGGCTGCCCCTTGGGGGGGGGCAATGTCATAGAAATCCTGTCAGCTACAGGATTCCTGGACTTCCTGATTCCGAATCTCGGGTACGTCCACGCGCGCGGGCACGCGCGCACGCGATGGCGAGCACGTGCGCGCGGGGGCGCGCGCACGCTCCACAAAGCGCGCCAGAAGAGCTATTTAAACATGCCTGTGACAGACAGTCCCTGCTGTCTGCTCTACAGCGTGTAGTACCCAAAGAGACCTGATTCGTGTATTTACCTGTATCCGACCCGGCTTGCCTTGACCCTTCCAGTTTCCTGCCTGCCTCTGACCCCCGGCTTTGTTTGACCAATCTTCTGCCTGATCCTCCAGTACCTTGCCGTCAGCCAATACTACCGACCCGGCTTGTCCGACCAATCTCTCCAGTTGCTGTGTCCTGGTTCCTGTCCAGTCAGCCTCATCAGTTCCAGTCCAGTTGCTTGTTCCTGGTTCCAGTCCAGTTGCTGTATCCTGGTTCCAGTCCAGCCAGTCTCTTCAGTTCCAGTCCAGTTGCTGTGTTCCTGGTTCCGGTTCAGCCTGCCATACTTCCTGGGTGCCTGGATCCGTCCCAGTCTTCAGACTCTACTCTACCTTGATCCATCCTGCCAGGCACTCGTACCCCTTCTACCTCCGTGCCTCCTGTCTTCAGTACCAGGGGCCGCCGGTGGAAGCCGTAAGAGAGGCCTCCCTCTGCAGATCCGGGCTCGTCACCGTCAGGTACGTGACAGCTTTCTTCTAAGCACATCTTGCATCATGATCAAACACCTTAGAAACTGGCGAAAAAAAAACTGAGGTATGGGAGGGGTTATATAGGGGAGAAACTCTTTACAATTAGGGTTGCCAGTGTTTAACACCTGAAGATGGCTATTAAACCCATGATGTAATGAATGGAGCTTTGTGTCCCGTGATGTATGAACAAGCAAATATTTTTTACTTTTGCTATAATAGATATACCAAAAAAAAAGAAAAAAGAAATGTCTTCATCAGTTTAGGTTGATATGTATCCTTCTACACATTTTTTGGTAAAGAAAATCGCAATAAATATATATTGATTGGTTTGCACAAAAGTTATAGCGTTTACCAAATAGGGGATATATTTATGGCCTCATTTTTTTTTTTTACTAGTAATGGCAGTAATCAGCGATTTTTAGTGAGATTGCAACAATGCGGTGGACAGATTGGACGCTTTTAACACTTTTTTGGTACCGTTGACATTTATGCAGCGATCAGTGCTATAAATAGCCACTGATTACTGTATAAATGTCACTGTCAGGAAAGGAGTTAACACTAGGGGGCGATTAAAGGGTAAAATGTGTTCACTAGGAAGGTGTTTCTAACTGTGGGGAGAGGGGACTGACTGGGAGTAAGGAGAGATCACTGTTCCTGATTACTAGGAACAGCAGATCTCTCTCTACTCTCCTGTCAGAATGGGGATCTGTCTATTTACATTGACAGATCCCCATTCTGGCTCTCTGAGGAGTGAACACGGGTCTCCGGTGGAAATGGTTGTCGCCGGCCACGCACATCGGCTCCGGCGTCACGCCGCAGGCATGCACGTGCCTCTATAGCTCTTAAAGCGCCAGACGTACACCTACGGCGGTTTGTGCAGCCATGGCAACCTGCCGCAGTATAATGACGGTGGCTGGTCAACAAGCAGCTGCAGTCGTTTTTTTTTCCTTTATGTTTTTTGTTTTCCTTTTCTTTTCACCTGGTGATCCGGCCAGTAACACACTTCCTGTCTTAAGATGTCTCCACTCCACTAGAGGAGCAATGGCGACACTCTTTGGGATAAAGTACTTTCTTGGATAAAGGACTTACTGGCTAAATCACCAGGTGAAAAAATAAAATAAAGCCTACTAATGCAGCCACCATATATTTGTAACACTCCCCCCCTCCAAAGGTGCTGCACACAGGCACACAGTATTTTTTCTCTCTCTGGCTCAAAAACAAAGTCTAGGAAATGTATTTTTATGCTTTTTTTGGTTGTAGGAACTTGGATGGGTATAAGGGAAGCATGGGATACGTCAAGAACACTGAATAATCAACAGACACATTTCCTACTACTTAAAGTTATATTAAAGGCAAAAATTTAAAATTTAAAAAAAAATTACAAACATGTCTTACCTGTTCTGTGCAGCGGTTTTGCACAGAGCAGTCCCGATCCTCCTCTTCTCGGGACCCCTGCCAGCACTCCTGGCCCCTCAGTCCTGCTGAGTGCAAGCAGCAAGCAGCTTGCAATGGGGGCACCCAAGCAGGTGTGCTCCCGAGCCTATGCTCTGCACAACCATTCAGACACGGAGCCGCGGCTCAGCCTGACCCCCTCTCTCTTCTTATTGGCTCCTCCGTCTCTGTCTCAGTCAATGGGATGAAGAGTGCCTGGGGAGTCGATGCTCTCATGCACATCGCTGGATCAAGAGGGGGACTGGGAGGGAGGGAGAGGCTGCTGCACACAGAAGGTTTTTTACCTTTGTAGCCCCCTGGACCTAAACTGGGGCTATCATGTAAATTTCGTTTTTGGCAGACTGATTGTACAGTTTATCTTGTCTTATTCTAATCTCAATTAAGTTGTGCATTTCTCGCTGTCACTAGTAGGTGGTCACTGCTACCACAGGCTAGTATGAGATAGTACAACTAGGTTGCGTTATGAATATTTTGAGAAAGAATGAAAATACCCCTAGGGGTTTTGTGTTGCAGCTAAGAATAAGAAATTGAAATTGTTTATAAGTATACATTTTATTTTGTTATAAACATGGTTAATAGGAATCAGGACATGAGCTCCAAATTACATATTGGTAAAATATACACATAATCACATCCAATTGGGTGTAATACCACATGGGAAATTTATGGGTGAAAAGAACGCAATGACTCAACGCGTTTCGACCTTGACAATAGTAGCGGTCTTCTTCAGGGGAATACGTTTTGCGCACTTAATTTCTATAATAAAGCATATGTATGTCAGTAAAATGCAAAAGAACCACCAATAAAAGACAACCACCTTGCAAAAACACCTATTAGATGCATTGCTGGTGGGTATATAATACTGCATATGAACGTTTTAGATATTCATGATGTTTAAAATCATGGAGTACATACCCAAGTGGACATCGACAGCCTGGACTGGTGATCGCCAGGTAGCCCCACCGTCAAGAAACACCAGCGGAAACTCTCCTGGACTAGCAAGGGGAGGGGATCAGATGGAATGCCTTGGAGGGCGTACAGTAAGCAGCCTGGGAGAACCACACAGGCCTACGAGAGGTCACGACTTGCAGCCCTGCCACCCCTGAGGGGGTAATGGGGGATGTGGGGAGGACCAAGGGAGGGGCCCACGGGGTGTGGAACGGTAGGTCCTGTGCACACCCGGCCTGCCCAGAATAGGCAGAGGGGAATGAGGGAGGGACTGGTGGGGAAGGAACCCCACTGACCAATCTGGAAGAGACCCTACGAGAGATATCCAAAAAGGTAAAATTAGTAAAATATAATGATTTCTAAAAGAAGCATTTATTTTAATGGTGAGTTATCCCTATGAGAAGAAAAGAAAATGTGAAAAAGAAAAAGGGGGGAAAAAGATGGGAAAAGAGAAACTTGCGTGGTGAGAATAAGAAGATAAGATGCCTGAAAAAACAAAAACAAAAAAAAAACAAGAAAAACTATGTGACTGTGTTGTGTATAAGACACATCTGAGTGAAGAGAAGAAATGTGTTGGTGTGTAAGTGTGGAAAAACTAATTGGATGAAGAAAAACGAAGAAAGGACTGTGTGAAAACAAACAAACTTGTGTGAATGAGTGTGTGAACGTGGGATGAGAAAGGAAAAGGAGAGGGAAAAAGAGGAGAAAAGAGGGAAAACAGAAAAGTATTGTGAAATGTGTGAAAGTAAATAGTGTGTGCAAAATGAGTGACTGGGAGTGTATCGAAATGAACAACATGATATGTGTGAAGGATAAAAAGTGATTAGTGTGAACTGCGGGGCTCAATGTTAAAGTATAATGGTTAAATGTGTAAAGTGTAAAAAAGTGTGGTGATAAATGAAAACTAATACAGGGTTAAAAAAGAAGGAATATTAGGTTACCTAATGTGTGAAGAAAGGGCGTATATGTGGAACCATCATGGTTGGTAAATGGAAAGAAATCCCATAGGCTTTGCTGTAATTTTGAAGTATCCAGAGCATACACGAATTGGTATGCTGAAATGTAAAAGGAGAAAATTCAGTGTTATAAATGGAACAGAGGTATAGGTCTGTAGTGGGGATTGCCATATCAATAAGGCTGTCTACTTACAATTAAAGGCCTGCAATGTACATGCACCTCCGTCTCCGTCACCAGACGATTCTGAGTGAGGCTATGCTCAAAAGTTGGAGATTATATTGGTCCGAGGGGCCAATGAGATTGGTGTGTGTGTGGGTTCCACCCCCCTCCTAGGGATGTGTCCTCCCTTTAAGCCTTATCAGCGGGAATGATTTCAGCATACCAATTCGTGTTTGCTCTGGATACTTCAAAATTACAGCAAAGCCTATGGGATTTCTTTCCATTTACCAACCATGATGGGTTTTTTTTTGTTTTTTTTTCAGGCATCTTATCATCATCTTATTCTCACCACGCAAGTTTCTCTTTTCCCATCTTTTTCCCATCTTTTTCCCCCCTTTTTCTTTTTCACATTTTCTTTTCTTCTCATAGGGATAACTCACTATTAAAATAAATGCTTCTTTTAGAAATCATTATATTATACTAATTTTACCTTTTTGGATATCTCTCGTAGGGTCTCTTCCAGATTGGTCAGTGGGGTTCCTTCCCCACCAGTCCCTCCCTCATTCCCCTCTGACTATTCTGGGCAGGCCGGGTGTGCACAGGACCTACCGTCCCACACCCCGTGGGCCCCTCCCTTGGTCCTCCCCGCATCCCCCATCACCCCCTCAGGGGTGGCAGGGCTGCAAGTCGCGACCTCTCGTAGGCCTGTGTGGTTCTCCCAGGCTGCTTACTGTACGCCCTCCAAGGCATTCCATCTGATCCCCTCCCCTTGCTAGTCCAGGAGAGTTTCCGCTGGTGTTTCTTGACGGTGGGGCTACCTGGCGATCACCAGTCCAGGCTGTCGATGTCCACTTGGGTATGTACTCCATGATTTTAAACATCATGAATATCTAAAACGTTCATATCCAGTATTATATACCTACCAGCAATGCATCTAATAGGTGTTTTTGCAAGGTGGTTGTCTTTTATTGGTGGTTCTTTTGCATTTTACTGACATACATATGCTTTATTATAGAAATTAAGTGCGCAAAACATATTCCCCCTGAAGAAGACCGCTACTATTGTCAAGGTCGAAGCGCGTTGGGGCCATTGCGTTCTTTTCACCCATAAATTTCCCATGTGGTATTACACCCAATTTGATGTTTTAGATTATGTGTATATTTTACCAATATGTAATTTGGAGCTCATGTCCTGATTCCTATTAACCATGTTTATAACAAAATAAAATTTATACTTTTATAAACAATTTCAATTTCTTATTCTTAGCTGCAACACAAAACCCCTAGGGGTATTTTCATTCTTTCTCAAAGTTCTATCAGGGGTGTGCAGCACTTGCATCCACAATAGGCATTGCCTTCCTTTTGCCGCGTTATAAATATTTCTTCTTCTTCCAGCCAGCCCAGTAAGAGGTGCTTGGCCTCTGGTGCATTCTGGAAGAGAATATTTATTTGGGCTGGGCCATGTGCTCTCTCTCTCTTGCCTCAGGCCCTCCTCAAGCCACCTGCTGGAGCCCGGCGCCATGACTGGCCAGACGGTCCACGTAGAAGGTAGGGTCAATGGCGAAGTAATGCTCCGCCTACCTTCCTCTGTGTGGCCGGCATCATCTTCTCCCTGGAGCGGGGTCTGTGACATCACCTGACAGGAGGAGAAGAGACGAGTCACAAGAGACTAGAGAGAAAGAATGGATGAAGGGGAACCCCCAGGCAGCAGCAAGGATTAGCACTGCAGCCTAGCAGGTTCTGATCTTGATCATCATCATCATGTGCGTGTGTGCCTGGATTCCATCCCACTGCCAACTGCCAAAGAGAAGCAAGCAGCCAATCAAATATAATGCTGAATATGGATTAAATAAATATGCATAGCCATAGATGTCACGGACACTGGCTGCAGGGATGCAGGGACCTTTTCTGTCCACATTTACCCTGTTATTTGTTATTGCTATAATAATCTTTTTATTAGATTTTTGAGATACTGTTTTCTTGGATTTGTCCAAAGACTATTCTTAGTTTGGTTTATTCTTAACAATACATGTTCATTGAAAGAGCTGGCCACATTGGCCTCCAGAACCGGAATGTCTGGTCACCTGGGCTGCCTTAAGTGCTGTGTTAATTAACATGTTAATTATATAGTTGTCAGCTAAATTGTTGCTAGGGGGGAGAAGCCATGAGCCATCCCTACCTCGTTATCTAAGCCCTTGTGTTAAAAAGTGTATAAAAAGGCTGTATTCTGTCCAATAAATCATTCATGATTCCTACAAGCTATTATCTGCTAGACTTGTATTCAATGCAGCTATAATTAATATATCTTTCTGATGGTCAGACTGGAGGAAGCAGTATTACTGACGGAAGCACTCAGCAGAGTGTGGAATAAGATCCGTCACAATAGATATCATAAATAAAGTGTAATAAAGTGATTTGTGCAACAGCAGGTACTACTTCTACTTAAAAGTAGTACCCGCTGTTGCACAAATCACTTTATTACACTTCATTTATGATATCTATGGCTATGCATATTTATTGAATCCATATTAAGCACTATATTTGATTGGCTGCTTGTTTTGCTTGGGCCTGGCACACACGCACAATCGCACATGATGACTTAAAGTCATCATCATGTGCGATTGTGCGTGTGTGCCGAGCAGAAGCAGCCAATTAAATATAGTGGATTAAATAAATAGATATCATAAATAAAGTGTAATAAAGTGATTTGTGCAACAAGCTCATTAAACAGTCCACATTCAGTGAAAATTCATGTGCTGCAAACTTTGCAGTACATGAACTTTCACTGAATGTGGACTGTTTAATGAGCAGGGACGGACTGGCCCATCAGCACTCGGCACTGCCCAAGGGCCTGGGGCCATTAGGGGGGCCCCATAAGAGGCTCTGCAAGACTGCAACACATACAGTCTAGCGGGGCAGCGGCTGTAATAATACCTCTCACGGCGTGCTACTCCCTGCCGGCCCCTCCTTCCCTCCCATCCATCCCAGGTGCTTGTACTGTACATTAAATCACCCGGGATGGACAAGAAGAGAGCAGGGACTGGCGGGGAGCAGCGCGCCAAGAGAGGTCTTATTATTACAGGCATCTGACGAGGCTGTGCACTTTTTATTTTTTTATAGAAGTCTAGAGGCACCAGGGCCACCACCATCAGGGGATGTCCCTGACATTCCTCTTTGTCCTTGTCACACTGCGTCCCTCTCTGTCCCCAGTGTCGCTCCCTGTCCCTGGCAGCCCTCTCTGTCCTTGTCGCACTGCATCCCTCTCTGTCCCTTGATAGTGTGTTAGTGTGTGCCAGTGTGCTGGCATCATCAGTGATTTTTGTATCAGTGTGTGGCCGCGGGCCATTGTGTGTGTGCCAGTCAGAATGTGTATCTGAGAGCATGTGTATGGGTCATTGTCAGTGAAAATGTATTGCCTTGTACACACGACCGGTTTTCTCGTCGGAATAAACTCGGATGGTTTTTCCGAAGGAATTACGCTCAAGCTGTCTTGCATACACACGGTCACACCAAATTCCGACTGTCAAGAACGCGGTGACGTACAAGACGTACGATGAGCCGAGATCAATGAAGTTCAATAGGCAGTTTGACTCTTCTGCTTGATTCTGAGCATGCGTGGGTTTTAGTACGTCGGAATTGCATACAGACTAACAGAATTTCCGATATGAGGAAGGCCTAATGAGCAAAGGGTGATGGCTGCTAGTACCATCCCACCCATAAATGATCAGTAGGAAAATAATTGGATTTTTCTAGGCACTGATGGAACGACAATCAAGTCATATAAAAAATATATTTCTTATGCCCCGAACACACGATCGTTTTTCATGCCGTTAAAACTGCCATTTTAAAAAATGGCCCTGAAAAATGATCGTGTGTATGCTCCAGAGCATTTTTAACGACGTGAAAAACGGGCATTAAAAATTCCGGACATGCTCTCTTTTTTCACGTCGTTTTTCATGTCGTTTTTTTTAACGACGTGAAAAACGATAGTGTGTATGCTTTAACGACGTGAAAAAAAACGCGCATGCTCAGAATCAAGTATGAGACGGGAGCGCTCGTTCTGGTAAAACTAGCGTTCGTAATGGAGATAGCACATTCATTACACAGTAACGGACTGAAAAGCGCGAATCGTCGCCCAAAAAACTTTACTAACATGAAGGGTGGCGCCATTCGAACGGAACTTCCCCTTTATAGTGCCGTCGTACGTGTTGAACGTCACTGCGCTTTGCTTGATCGTTTTTTTAAATGATGGTGTGTACGCAAGGCAGGCTTGAGAGGAAACATGAAAAAAAACGAGGAGAAAAACGTCGGTTTAAAAAATGACATTAAAAACGATCGTGTGTACGGGGCATTACATAAAAAAGACACAATGCAATTGAATTAAAAAACATAGGCCAACCCCACAGCAATGAAATAGCATGTAAAGGTAGCGGAGCCACCGTCACCGTCTATTTGAAGTGGAGAAGGCAGTAACCTCAACCGGTTTTGTGGTTAGCACTGCTTCTTCAGGAGGGTCTATACAATACATAATAGCAGTAATGAATGAACTAGCAAAATAATATACAAACATAACACAAAAAATATATAAAGATTTTCAATATCATAAATAGCCAATGTCATGATATCTGCTCACCATAAGACGTTCACTGGAACACACACATGCCTGGATTACCCCCCGCGGCGAACAAGGGGGACAAAAAATGGTGCTGTCTGATAAATATAAATAAATAATTATACTATAATGTATATGATATAGGGTCTATTTTAAGGGACACCCAGAGTGACTGAAAACTGGGAAGGAAAAGGGGGGGAGGAAGGGGAGGGGGAAGGAAGGGGGAGGGGGAAGGAGGAGGAGGGGGAAGGAAGAAAAGGGGGGGGAGGAAGGGGAGGGGGAAGGAAGGGGGAGGGGGAAGGAGGAGGAGGGGGAAGGAAGAAAAGGGGGGGAGAGAGGGGGGGGGAAGGAGGGAAAGGAAGAAAAGGGGGGGAGAGGGAGGGGGAAAAGGTGAAATGGGGGGGGGGGTGGAGAAGAAAAGGAAGGGGAAGGAGGAAAAAGGGGAAGGGGAAGGGAAAAGAAGGGAAAGGAAGGAGAGGAAGAAAGGGGGGGTAAAAAGGGGGGGGAATTCCGATATACATTTTTTCCGTCTGAAAAAAAGAGAACATGTTCTCTAGCTAATTCCATCAGAATTTCTAACGGAAAAAGCATACACACGGTCGGAATATAGGATGCATTACGGTGAAAAAACACAAACCTTTACAACCCCTTTAAGTCAGGGTCCAAAACAAGGTGGAGTGCAAGGACAGAAGCAGTGAAGCCCGTCAACAACTACTTTGAGGAGATAGTTCAGGTTCTCCAGGACATGACAGACAATGAAAACGAGACCAGTGAAATAAGAAGTGATGCAAGACAGCTGTATAACCGCATGTTGAGTTACGATTTTCTGACTTTGCTAGGATTTTGGAACAAAGTACTCATTCGCATTGACTGTATTCAAAAGAGGCTGCAGGATTCTAGCATGAACTTCCACAATGCTGCCCTGAATTTGAAAGCCCTCCGAGATAATTTTGATGATAACAGAGAAGTGTTAGTCAGTGAGTCACTCGAAGAAGGACTCAATCTCTGTCAAGACTGGAATATTGAAGTTGAAAGACGTCAGACGCAAAAAAAACGAATGCCTGGTGAGAACTCAAGAAATGCTGGGTTATCAGCCAAGGAGGAGATGGATAGAGTCATGAAGGGAACACTCGACCGTCTTCACTCTTCACAGAGAAATGGATGAAAGGTTCATCCGTTTGCATGACACTGACGCCAAGTTTGGGTTCCTTCTCGATGTCGAGGGACTGTGTTTCGGTGCCTACAAATAGATAGAAGTGTGAAAATTTGGGCGAATTCTACAGCTCTGATGTTGATGGACAGCAGCTATATGAAGAAATTTTGGACTGCAGAATGTTGCTATTAAGTCGAGCCAACATGAAAATATCAAGACCTAAAGAGCGTATTTAAATTTATTGTTCAATATGGAGATGAGAGCGTCTTCCCCAATCTTCGCATTGCTATTCAGATAATGCTAACTATTGCAGTTTTGATCGCCAGCTGTGAGAGATCATTTAGCAAATTAAAACTAATACTTTCATATTTGAGAGCCTCCATGGGTCAAGACAGACTCTGTGATCTATCTCTGCTGAGTGTAGAAAGAGAAGAAACAGAAAAAACTGACGTTGAGCACATCATAAACCAGTTTGCATCAGTGAAAGCAAGGAAGGTGCAGTTGTAATTTTTATGTAGTGCCAATCCATAATTTGTTAATTGAAAGATTAAAGAGCTTGACTTGTAGTTTTGTTAGCTGTTTTTTTTGTTAGGGTTATCTGAAAGATGGGTTTTAAATGTTTTGACAGGGGTGCAGTAGGTGCCATTTTCACTAGAAATGCCTCTGATGATATGCTACTGGTATCTGAGACCCCTAATCCTCTCTCCTTCTACCCACTTTCAAGTTCTGCATTAAAGCTTTGAAAATATCAAAAGTGACTGGCGCCCAATTTATGTTCCAAACTTCCCATTATAGTCATGGACTCAGCCCTGGAGTAAATGCTAGCTCACCCCCTGCCTCTGGAGGTTACACCCTGCCTTTCAGTAGACCCAGGGGGGCGCTACACCTTCATGCATAGAATGCATGAAGGTAAAAAACCTTCAGCCTTTAGAACCACTTTAACAGTCTCTGTGCATCAGGGCAGAAGAAGTAGCTGGAATTAAGTTCTCACGAGGTCCCCTGTAGGCGGAAAGAACACAAGAGCCCTCTGAAGAAAAGAGAACAAGAACAGTCACTAGGGCTCAAAATTTAGGTCAGTACTCACAATGTCACAGGATTAGGGATGAGCCAAACACCCCCTAGTTTGGTTCGCCCCAGAACATGCGAACCGACAAAAAATGAGTGTGAACATGCAAACACATTTAAAGTCTATTGGACACTGTTGTGGAGAATTTTATGAAGATGTATTTAATATGTATTGTCATAGTGTCACCCAGTATTAGTACTTCCGCAACCCGCTCTAGAGAGCTGACTGGGGCAGTCTGAGGCTGGTTGCATCCCGTTTGGTAGGGCAAAACGTCTTGAGGTTGGAGTGTGATGTTTGCAGCGTGCGGATATGCTCGCCGACGAGGGCCTTCTGTGTATTAGCACAGACGATCGTTGAGGAGGGGATATGCTCGCTCTGCAACGACATCATTGGTTATAGGCAGATGCATGCTCTTGTTTTGGCGATGTGTTGATCAGCATTGGTCCGGGCGCGTAGCGTGCGTCTGCAGATAGCCTCCCACAAGCCATAATAGTATAATCTGAATATGCGTTATTCTATGGAATAGCGTAGAATAAGGATTCCTATCAGCGGTAATGTGAGAGCTTGCGAGCGTTGTCAGAGTCAGGGAAGGCGTCCATGTTTTAAAGCAATACGGCTTTGTTTGCTGGGAGCATACACACTTTCCCTGCCCGGACACGCCCATAAGACTTTAGCCATCATGTTATTGTATTATTATTGTATTATTGTATTATTGTATTGAATTGTATCCTTTAAGCTATATTTCTTGTGTGGTATTCATGTACTGGATTGTATGGGACATCTTGTTTAGAGGGATGTCCTTATATGGTCATTTCTTATGGAGGAGGTCACATGCTGTGATGACCACTCCCATGGGGGAGGTGATTATCTGCTGGTGAGAGCTTTTGATAATAAACAGGAGCCGTGAGGCTCGAGCCGGCAGTCGTGCTGGGATGCTGAGATGAGAACTCAGCTGTCTGGTGATGCTTGCTTCTTGGAATGAATGGCAAAGCGAATGAATGGTGGGTGAATTTTAGCCTAAGATAGCATTATTGCAATAAGATGAAATCTGAAGTGTGCGCTTGTTCAGCACAGGAAAAATAGGCTGCATGCTCTGCATACCACCTATTTTTCCACGACAGTAAAATGGTGGCTCTGAAGGGACTAGATAGAGCCCCTTTAGGCATCGAGTCGAGATGGGGGGAGTATGGATGCACGATCCGATGTGTGGGGGCTCTTCTCTGTAAAAGAACAAATTTTTCGTCTTTTTGAAATAATGCTGTAAATTTGCAGTATGTGTGTGTGTGTGTATGTCTGTGAATCCGATCGTATGTGTGTGATTTTGTCATGGATCGTTTGTCTGTGTGCCTGTGATATGAGAGATGCCTGTTGTGTAAGAGTGTAACTAAATGAGAAATATAGACTGTATGTGATTTGTTTTTGTCTGATGTAGAACACGTGTCCCCATGAGTGTGATTGAACCTGAGTGCTCATGCCTGCTGCATTGTTAAAGATGGCCGCTGCATTGAGCCATAAGCCATGTGCTTTGGTGGGGGAGGGGTGCCAGCATGGCCATCTACAATGGTGGAAGTTGGTGACTCTCTGTAAATAGCATGCAGGAGTTTTGTGCTCGAGGGGCTACGCCCTGAGAGATGATCTGATGTTACAAGCAACAATATACTGTATGTGTGTAGCGTTTGTGATTTCTATGAAAAATAGAAATGGATAAATTGTGATTTCTACCTTCGTATGGGACCAAGACACATGTCCTCATAATTGTAAAAATATTTTAAGCAAAGGGTCTGGTTTTAAGTTGAAAGCAGCTTGCTGAATATGCAAGTGGCCAGGCATTGTTGGAAGCCAGACAATAGTAGCTGTTTTGTTGAAAGGAATACACCCTTTGAATGGTTGCAGGCTGTTTTGGGATGCTGGCATTGAGGAGTCATATTTCTCAATGGCTTGTTATGGAAGCTGATGCCACAGTGTGTATGTGTAGAGAAGTGTTGTTTTAAGGTTGCGCATGTAACTAAAGTATGTTTTGGTGCTCATGTGGTGTCTCAGGTGTGAGGCTTTGTGGAGATGGCATGAGCCTTGTGGAGCGTAGCTGACTCAAGACACACATTTTTCAGTGGATTTTGATGGTCATTTAGAAAAGTCTTGTGTTTTTAAGTGATTCATTTTGATGTCCCATGTTGATGCTGGTTTTCTCTGGAAAAATTGCAGGCGTTAATGGCGCCATTTTGTTGTTGTCCATGAGGCTTGCGATGATTCATCCACCATTCGTGGGTTTGCCTCTGGTAAGCTGCTACCTTACTATGGTGGAGGGAACCTTTGTTTGCTGATGTCACTGGGTGTTGCATAATCATCTACTGATTTCATCTTGTGATTTGCAGGATTTATGCCTTTGCATGGGACTATTAATCCATCATTTAGTTCTATAATTCAGTATTGTGGTCTAATTTTTTGGGGGTTTTTATTGCATCATCTGGGCATTCATCTGGACTTTTGTCATATGTTTTTTAATCATTGGACATTGATTTTTGGTATCTAGTTGCAGTTTGACCTGTGCACTGCTGGGGGGAGTGGAGAGACACCAGGGTGACATACTGAGAGGCTCTTTTTGTTTAATGTTAAATTTGCTAGTTTAAATAGTTTTTCTAAGCATCGCCTTTTGAGTTGAGTGGTATCTTGATATAGCGCGGTCTTACCCCGAGGGGTTCCGACGCGCTTGCAGACACATGCTGGGGCCCATTTTTAGAGGGAATCTGGTTGACCTACCAGCATGTCTTTGGAGTGTGGGAGGAAGCCAACGCAAACACGGGGAGAGCATGCAAACTCCATGCAGATGGTGTTAGAATGAGGATTTTTTTGTTTTCATTTAAGTGAATGTAAGCTATTGCAGGGTTAGCTGACTGCAGTATATGAGCGGCGGTTTTTGTATCGGATTTCGGTTTTAAGTGAAAACTCTACTTTACGCTGAATTTTGATAGATTGTAAGACTAAATTTAACTGAGATTTTGTACAGTGGTGTGTGTTTTTATGTTTAAATATTTGGGAGTTTCCCAGAAGGCAATTCATTGTTTTTGAAGCTTGTACTGTATAGCCATCTGTTGGCAATACAGATGGCAAAAGGGGGGTTTATTCCATCATTTCCTTGACAAAGGTTTTTTTAAATCGTTGAAATATATATGATGTTTAGCCATGGATTTGTTTTGGTGTCTTGATGGACAAGGCGATGTGGCTGGGCTCCCCCCTCCCCCTCCCTCTTCCTGTAAAAATGATATGTAAATAAACCAGTAGGGGTTTTAAGTAGCTGAGCATGCAACAAAGTTTTTTTTCAGCATTTATGTATCAGAGGGAAGTTGGTGGGAGGAGCTTGGGGTTGTCTGAAAGGTTGGCCAATGAGATTTGTGCTTGGAAGGAAAATGGAAAGCATTTTGGCGTTTAAAAGTGTTTTAGATTTTGTTTCAGTTTTGTGAAGTTTTGTACTGTAATACAGTTTTGGGTAGAGAGCAAACAGGGGGCATCACCATTGTTCTGCAGGTGGTAAACGGGCGTAAGTGTTCTGCGTGGTTTAGTCTGGCGACGCAGTGTATGGGTGTATAGCGGAAAATGCTTGTGTATGCATACACTGTGAGGGGTAGAGGCCTAATTCGGGGGGGGGTGATAACGCCTCGGTTAGGGTTTCTAGTTGGGGGACTTGACCAGATAGTGGTTGTAGTCCTTCAATCCACCGTAGAAGAAGACACCGGGCGGTGCTCCCCGAAATGGGTCCAACGGTTTACCCTGGACGCAGGGCTAAGACGATAAGCCAATTCGAATCGCCATGGACACAAGAAGGTCTGTGCAAAGGAAAGGAATGGAGGCTTACCACAGTCACACGGTCACACAGTGCACGAAGCCTAGTTTTGGGGCAAAAGCCTTTGAACCCCAAAAAGATTAACATAGGTGGTCCAAGGATACCATTTTGGGTATCCCTCTGTAGTTGATGTAGTTCTGCTGCGGCTTCAGAAATCTGTAATGATAAGTGTTGATGGAGGTGTAGTACACGCTTTTGTGATTCTCAGAGGAGGAACGGTGGTTAAATTCTCATGCCCATTTGTTTGAACATTGTATGGCTGGTCCATGCAAGGTTCTCGAGCTGCTCTCATGTTTGTCCCATTGTATTTTTTTCTATTGCTGAAAGAGTGAAGGGAGAATTCTGGCTGTTTTTTTTTTTCATTTTTGGTTTTGGAAACTATGAAGTATCTCCCCCACATTTGTATCTGAATGTTTGTATATAGTAACGTGAATATGTTCGAACTTACCGCGGTGATCCTCCGATGCGTCGCGGCTGTTGTATTTTTGTAGGAACGGGAAAAGTTTTTGTTTGAATCAGTTTTGAAAGAATGTCATTGACAATTTACCAATTGTGACAGCAGGAAGGTAAAGTCACCTGGTTGCATCCAGGGGGGTAGATATATTTCGCCCAGATTCAGGCTTTACGACTGGAGAGGATGATCCAGAGGTATTTTTGACCACATTTGAAAGGACCGCTGAAAGAGAAAAGTGGCCTGAGGAGCAGTGGGCTGGACTGGTGGCTCCTCTGTTAACTGGTGAATCGCAGAAAGCTTACTATGACCTAGAGCCTAACCAAGCAAAAGACTATGTGATGCTAAAAGCTGAAATATTGGCAAGGCTGGGTGTCACCCAGGCTGTCCGGGCTCAGCGTGTGCATAACTGGACTTTCCAGCTTGGAAAACCCCCCAGGTCTCAAATGTATGATCTCATTCACCTGAGCAGAAAGTGGCTACAGCCAGAGACTTTGTCCGCACCAAAGATTGTGGAACGTGTTGTAATGGATCGGTTTTTGAGAGCTCTTCCTACTGCCATCCAAAAGTGGGTAAGCCATGGAGACCCAGAGACGGCCGATGGTCTTGTGGATCGTGTGGAGAAATACTTGGCTACAGAGAACCTGACGGCCTCTTCCAGAGACACTCGGACTTTCCACCCTAAGACCAGACCATCCCCAGGGGCGGATAAGATGATTCCAAGGGGTAAGGGTGGAGAGAGTGAGAGGGTGGGAGCTCTACCCCAAGTTTGGCGAGAACAGCCTGGGAAATCAGCGGCTCAAGAGGCCGCAAGAAGGATCGTTTGCTACCGCTGCCGGCAAGCGGGACATATTGCAGCCAATTGCCCGGTTGTGGAGGAACCCATGCAGTGTGACTTTCTGACGGGCAGACGTCAGTCGCTGTGTGCGACAGTCGCATGCACTGCCATTCGAGGAACTGAGAAACATTTATGCAAAATGTGTGTTAATGGTAGAAATGTTGTGGTATTGCTGGATTCAGGTAGCCTTGTGACCCTGATAAAGGCTGAGTTAGTTAAAACAGAGGTCTCTGGGAATAGCAAGGTAGCTGTTATTTGTGTGCATGGGGACACCCGAGAGTATCCAGTGACTACAGTGTGTTTCGAGACCCCCAAAGGTACCCTCTCTCATCCAGTGGGCTTAGTATCTCAGTTACCGCATGACGCCATTGTGGGAAGGGATTTTCCGAAGTTCTGGGAACTGTGGGATGATCCTGAGCCCCCCCACTGGTGCCCCTATGTACCAGGAATGTGATAGCCAGAACTCCCCTGAGAGTGGTGAGGACTCTCCGGGATTTCCCTTATCAGTATTGGCAGGGGAGACTCAAGAAACTGGAGAGGAGCCCACCTCCTCAGACGAAAACCTACCGTCGGTGGAGTTTTCTGATCTTGAGGTTCACAGGGAAAACTTTGCCACAGAACAGTTGAAAGACCCCGCCCTAATAAAGGCACAGGAAAACGTAGTGAAAATAGATGGCGAGTTAGTGAACCCAGATAATACCTGCACTTACCCATACTTCAGCGTAGAGAAGGACCTACTGTATCGGGTGGCAAAAAGGGCAGAAGAAACCGTTGAGCAGCTTGTGGTGCCCAAACCTTACAGGAAGTTGGTGTTGGAGTTGGCCCATGGGCACATTCTTGGAGGTCATCTGGGGACAGAGAAAACCCGAGAGAGGGTATTACAGAGATTCTATTGGCCGGGGGTGATGAAGGACATAGAAAATTATTGTTCCTCCTGCCCTGTGTGTCAGAGGTCGGCCCCGATGCCACATTTCCGTAGCCCGCTGGTCCCTCTACCCATCATTGAGGTCCCGTTTGAGAGGATCGCCATGGATTTGGTAGGTCCTATAATCAAGTCCGCTAGGGGGCACCAGTACATATTAGTTATAATGGACTATGCCACCCGTTATCCAGAAGCGATCCCTCTCCGAAATACCTCGGCCAAAACCATAGCCAAAGAGCTATCTCTTGTGTTTAGCCGGGTGGGTATTTGTAAAGAACTGCTTACGGACCAAGGTACACCCTTTATGTCCCGGGTTATGAAGGAGCTGTGTAAATTGTTCAAAGTGACGCAATTACGTACATCTGTGTATCACCCCCAAACCGATGGGCTGGTTGAAAGATTCAACAAAACTCTAAAACAAATGTTGAAGAAAGTGGTGGATAGAGATGGAAAGGATTGGGACTGTCTACTTCCTTATCTGATGTTTGCTATTAGGGAGGTGCCCCAATCCTCTACGGGATTCTCCCCCTTTGAGTTACTGTATGGGAGACACCCAAGAGGGCTGTTGGATATTGCCAAGGAAACTTGGGAAAGTGAGAGTTCTCCCCACAGGAGTGTGATTGAGCATGTCGCCCTGATGCAAGACCGAATTGCACAGGTAATGCCCATCGTGAAGGAACATTTGGCCCAAGCGCAGTTAGCACAGCAGAGAGTGTACAACCGTGGAGCCAAGACCCGTACCTTTTCCCCGGGGGATAGGATACTGGTACTTGTCCCTACGGTTGAAAGTAAATTCCTTGCCAAATGGCAAGGCCCCTACGAGATAATGGAAAAAGTGAGCGAAGTGAATTACAAGGTCAGACAACCAGGAAGGCGAAAGCCCGAACAGATCTATCACGTTAATCTGTTGAAAGCCTGGAGGGATAGAGAGTCCCTAGTCGCAGACACTTGGTCACCAGCTCAAACTGGTTGCGTGATTCCTGAGGTTGGAATAGCAGCCACCTTGTCACAACCCCAACAACAGGAGGTTAAGGAGTTTGTGCTTCGCAACAAGGAGGTATTCTCTGAGCTGCCGGGACAAACATCTGGGGTAGAGCATGACATCATTACCCCGCCCGGTGAAAGGGTGAAGTTAAAACCCTATCGGATCCCAGAGGCCCGACGGGAGGCAATACGGGAGGAAGTACAGAAAATGCTGAACTTAGGGGTGATAGAGGAGTCCCAAAGTGATTGGTCTAGTCCCATTGTGTTGGTGCCTAAACCGGATGGGAGCTGGCGATTTTGTAACGATTTTCGTCAGTTGAACAAAGTTACAAAATTTGACACCTACCCCATGCCACGTATAGATGAGTTGATCAACCGGCTGGGAACAGCCCGATACATGACGACTCTTGACCTCACAAAAGGGTATTGGCAAATCCCCCTGGCCAAGTCGGCCAAAGAGAAAACCGCATTTGTAACCCCAGACGGGGCGTTCCAATATAAAAGAATGCCGTTCGGGTTACAGAATGCGCCGGCCACATTCCAGCGGAAAATGGACCAGATGCTGAGGCCCCATCGGAAGTATGCTGCGGCTTACCTGGATGACGTAATTGTCCATAGCACAGATTGGGCCTCACATCTGCCAAAAGTGCAAGCAGTCCTGGACTCTGTTCGGGAAGCGGGGTTTACGGCTAACCCCAAGAAGTGTACCATTGGGCAGGAGGAGGCCAAATATCTTGGGTACACCATTGGGAGGGGAGTAATAAAACCCCAACTCAACAAAGTCGAGGCCATCCAGAGTTGGCCACGTCCCAACAGCAAGAAGCAGGTACGAGCCTTTCTGGGAATCGCTGGGTATTATCGGCGATTCATTCCCCACTTTGCTTCTAAGGCTGTGCCCCTAACCAACCTGACGAAGGGGAAAGGGTCGGTCATGATTAAATGGACCCCCGAGGCTGAGGCAGCATTCCAATTCTTGAAACAAGCCTTATGTAGCCAGCCAGTGTTGTACTCACCCGACTTCTCTAAAGACTTTGTCGTACAAAGTGATGCGTCAGATGTGGGGTTAGGAGCAGTATTGTCCCAGGTCTGGAACGGGGAAGAGCACCCAGTCATTTACCTCAGCAGGAAGTTGAAGTCCCATGAGGTAAATTACGCCACCGTTGAAAAGGAGTGTTTAGCGGTGAAGTGGGCTCTAGATTCCCTTCGGTACTACCTGCTAGGTAGGCACTTTGACATGGTTACGGATCACGCTCCGTTAAAGTGGATGGCTCAAAACAAGGAAACAAATAGAAGAGTGAATAGGTGGTTCCTGGCCCTCCAGGAATTCAACTTCACAGTAAAGCATCGCCCTGGCGTTCAAATGGGGAATGTGGATGCTTTGTCTCGAGTACATGAATGCCTGATTGCTGGTGTTCCAACCCCGAGGTTAAAACAAGAGGGGGGGGTATGTGACAGCAGGAAGGTAAAGTCACCTGGTTGCATCCAGGGGGGTAGATATATTTCGCCCAGATTCAGGCTTTACGCCGACTTATACAACTAGGTGGAGAGTTGTATAAGCCCAGCTGGGGCTAGTGGGCTCATGGATGACTCATACCTCTAGGGAGAGTGTGGGGCGTCGTGCAGACAGGGAGTTGATGAGACCAGCTGAAGCTTGTCAGCTCATTTAGGCCTCTATAAGAACTCCCAGCTTCATTAGATGTTAGCTCATGCCTGGAAGCAGACCTGTGTGGACTTCCTGGAGAGAGTGAACCCTTGTGCGGTGAGACAAAGCCTGTGTGGCTATTTGCTTGGACATTTAAAACCAGGGACTTAGGGACTAGGACAGCACTAGGCTGATCCCAGTTGTTAGTTAGGAAACCTGTATGTTTAGTCAGAGGTCAAGTTGACCAGGATTTATTTTGTTTATGTTTCTTTTGCTTTGCTGTGTTTTGTCACTGTAAATAGAAAATAAACCGCACCTTTTTGATTTTGAAAACCACAACCTCCGTTTTCTGGGCCTGTTTTGTGTGGGGAGCCCATCTCGGGGGTCACACACGCCCGCTGCCGAGCTAACCCCCTCACACAATGTACAGGAATGTCATTATTGTTTACCATTCTTTGCAGGTTAAATATGAAGGATAGAGTAATGATTCTGCTTATAAGTATTTTTCAGGTCCAAGGAGTTTGTACACAGAGAACAGGTGTATGTAGACAGCTGTACATATGGATAAATATGAGTCTAAGGAGGTAAAAGTATCATAGGCTATTTCATTGTTTCTTTTTTCCTGCACCACACATTTCTTCCTTCAGTCTGTAATGAGGAAGAAAATGGGGGGAGAAGTGATAAATGTAAGAATGACAGTTTTTTTTCAAACAAATAATGTAACCTCTGTAATTCTAACCAAGTTTGTGCCAAGACTGTCTTTCTTTGATAGAATTTGAAACCGCAAGCAGCAGTCTGGTGAAGTAGGTTCCCATCCCAGATGCTAAGAACCTTTTGTCAATGGTTCCAGGTATTGTAAGCCATGCACAGGTTATGCAGTGACCACAGTCCCGACGTCTGGGTTATTGTCATATGAGGGTTGTTTGGAGGTCAATCAAAACCAGAGTCGTACTTTCCTCATTAGCTGTCACTTATATTCTCGGCTGATGGGGTGGGTGCGATCGCTGTGACATGAACTTCAAAATGTCCACCACAAGGTTCACGAGTCAAGCATCGTACACACGACCGATTTTCTCGGCAAGAACCAGCAAGAAACTTGCTGGCAGAGAGGTCTTGCCGAGTAAATCGGTCGTGTGTACGCTGCTATCGGGTTTCTCGTCGAGAAAACCGACAAGAAACCTCGACGAGAAAATAGAGAACCTGCTCTCTATTTTCTCGTCGAGATTCTCCTCGGCATGTTTCTCGACGAGAAAAGTGAGTGTGTGTACACTTACCTGTCCGCCCGGAAGCCCGGGCATGTTCGAAATGAATTCGACGCATGCGCGGTAGCTTCCTAGGCATACGTAGGGTATACCAAGATGGCGGCGACGGCATTGAATGTGACGAGCGCATGCTCGACGTAGTCGATGACGTCACCGCGTACACTCCTTTCAAAGAACCGCGGGTTCTTTGAAACGAGCGTGTGTACACTCGGCCGGGACAAGTTTCTTGTCCAAGAATCTCGTCGAAAAAAACGACATGTTTTTTTCAACGAGAATCTCGGCCGTGTGTACGAGGCCTCACTCCTGGACCCTGACACAATAATCAGTTTACATTCTTTCCAACCAGGTGACTGGGTCGTTGTAAAGAAGCTTGAGGGATGAGACCACGCCAGCCACTGCAAGAAGCGGCTCAACCACACCAAAGAACTGAGTAGTATCTTAGTTTATTTATATTTTTGTTGTTTAGTAAATTTTAGCAAGGGTAACGATGAAAAGCATCCCAAGTTATTATTTAAAGTGTATTTCCTTACTAGCTCAGAAAGCGAACAGGACCGATTGCTGGGTCTGTTCTGAATCTCCACCGAGTTTTAGTCCCCAGCGATGACAGCGGTACATGCTATTTATGATGTTCTTATGGGGAGGAGTTTTGACAAACTGGTGAAGACTCCGAACAGACACTTGTCAATGGAATCTAACGATGCATTTTTAAAGGGTAAAATTGTATAGTTTTAATAGCTCTGCCTCTTGTCGGTTTGGGTATCTGGGCAGCCCACAAGTGCGTTTGAACTTTAGTTTGGTGTTTATGCAGATCTTCAGCTTATAAGGTGATTCCCCCAAAGCAAGAGGTTCATGCGTGATGGTGAAGCTGTCCCAGCATCTTATGTTGCGGCCGATCGCGAGGATCTGATAGCGCGAGAAATTAAGAATGGCAGGGACAGCTAGAAGGGAATTGTTCACCTACCCCGACCAGGTCTGGGCATGGTGTCCTGGATGTACAAGGTGGGGGGGGGCTCGAGCTTGGGCTACGATTTAACAATTCTCATCCATTAAGGATAGGGTTCTTCATGTAACTGTTGAAGCCAGAGCTGTAGCTAGTGAAGGTTGGGAGTCCTTTTAAGGGTCTGGGAATCTTTGGGGATCTAATTTTTATTTTACAGCGAATCGTGGTTAAAGGAAGTGGGAATATATATACTCATGTCGTTTTATCTCTATTCTTTCTATGTCGTGACGAGGTGCTCCTGTTGCCTGATTGGACGCGTGACCAGAGTTTCCTTGATGAGACCCCCGAAACCCTACCCACATACAAGACACAGAGGATCACAGACGGATCGGCGATTACTACAGCTCACCATGTCATGTCCTCCTTTATAAGTCAAGCTCCTGAAGAACAGAGTCTACATGTCAAGCCGTGTTTTTCCTTTTTATGGACTAAGGACTGATTCATTTCCAGGTGTAAGAAGGAGATCAAGTTTCATCGAGGGACATGGGGTGCAAATGACAAAAAAGGGAGGACTATTGTGGAGAATTTTATGAAGATGTATTTAATACAGTCAGGTCCATAAATATTGGGACATCGACACAATTCTAATCTTTTTGGCTCTATACACCACCACAATGAATTCGAAATGAAACGAACAAGATGTGCTTTAACTGCAGACTTTCAGCTTTAATTTGAGGGTATTTACATCCAAATCAGGTGAATGGTGTAGGAATTACAACAGTTTTTATATGTGGCTCCCACTTTTTAAGGGACCAAAAGTAATGGGACAATTGGCTGCTCAGCTGTTCCATGGCCAGGTGTGTGTTATTCCCTCATTATCCCATTTACAAGGAGCAGATAAAAGGTCCAGAGTTCATTTCAAGTGTGCTATTTGCATTTGGAATCTGTTGCTGTCAACTCTCAATATGAGATCCAAAGAGCTGTCACTATCAGTGAAGCAAGCCATCATTAGGCTGAAAAAAACAAAACAAACCCATCAGAGAGATAGCAAAAACATTAGGTGTGGCCAAATCAACTGTTTGGATTATCCTTAAAAAGAAAGAACGCACCGGTGAGATCAGCAACACCAAAAGACCCAGAAGACCACGGAAAATAACTGTGGTGGATGACCGAAGAATTCTTTCCCTGGTGAAGAAAACACCCTTCACAACAGTTGTCCAGATCAAGAACACTCTCCAGGAGGTAGGTGTATGTGTGTCAAAGTCAACAATCAAGAGAAGACTTCACCAGAGTGAATACAGAGGGTTCACCACAAGATGTAAACCATTGGTGAGCCTCAAAAACAGGAAGGCCAGATTAGAGTTTGCCAAACAACATCTAAAATAGCCTTCACAGTTCTGGAACAACATCCTATGGACAGATGAGACAAAGATCAACTTGTACCAGAGTGATGGGGAGAGAAGAGTATGGAGAAGGAAAGGAACTTCTCATGATCCAAAGCAGACCACCTCATCAGTGAAGCATGGTAGTGGTAGTGTCATGGCGTGGGCATGTATGGCTGCCAATGGAACTGGTTCTCTTGTATTTATTAATGATGTGACTGCTGACAAAAGCAGCAGGATGAATTCTGAAGTGTTTTGGGCAATATTATCTGCTTATATTCAGCCAAATGCTTCAGAACTCATTGGACGGCACTTCACAGTGCAGATGGACAATGACCCAAGGCATACTGCGAAAGCAACCAAAGAGTTTAAGGGAAAGAAGTGGAATATTATGCAATGGCCAAGTCAATCACCTGACCTGAATCCGATTGAGCATGCATTTCACTTGCTGAAGACAAAACTGAAGGGAAAATGCCCCAAGAACAAGCAGGAACTGAAGACAGTTGCAGTAGAGGCCTGGCAGAGTATCACCAGGGATGAAACCCAGCGTCTGGTGATGTCTATGCGTTCCAGACTTCAGGCTGTAATTGACTGCAAAGGATTTGCAACCAAGTATTAAAAAGTGAAAGTTTGATTTATGATTGTTAATCTGTCCCATTACTTTTGGTCCCTTAAAAAGTAGGAGGCATATATACAAACTGTTGTAATTCCTACACCAATCACCTGATTTGAATGTAAATACCCTCAAATTAAAGCTGAAAGTCTGCAGTTAAAGCACATCTTGTTAATTTCATTTCAAATCCATTGTGGTGGTGTATAGAGCCAAAAAGATTAGAATTGTGTCGATGTCCCAATATTTATGGACCTGACTGTATGTATTGTCATAGTGTCACCCAGTGTTATTACTTCCGCAACCCGCTCTAAAGAGCTGACTGGGGCAGTCTAAAGAGCTGACTGGTTGAATCCCGTCTGGTAGGGCAAAACGTCTTGAGGTTGGAGTGTGATGTTTGCAGCGTGCAGATATGCTTGCCGATGAGGGCCCTCTGTGCATTAGCATGGACAATCGTTGAGGAGGGGATATGCTCGCTCTGCAACGACATCATTGGTTATAGGCAGATGCGTGCTCTTGTTCTGGCGATGTGTTGATCAGCATTGGTCCGGACGCGTAGCGTGCGTCTGCAGATAGCCTCCCACAAGCCATAATAGTATAATCTGAATATGCGTTATTCTATGGAATAGCGTAGAATAAGGATTCCTATCAGCGGTAATATGAGAGCTTGCGAGCGTTGTCAGAGTCAGGGAAGGCGTCCATGTTTTAAAGCAATACGGCTTTGTTTGCTGGGAGCATACACGCTTTCCCTGCCCGGACACGCCCATAAGACTTTAGCCATCATGTTATTGTATTATTATTATATTATATTATTATGGTATTGAATTGTATCCTTTAAGCTATATTTCTTGTGTGGTATTCATGTACTGGATTGTATGGGACATCTTGTTTAGAGGGATGTCCTTATATGATCATTTCCTATGGAGGAGGTCACATGCTGTGATGACCACTCCCATGGGGGAGGTGATTATCTGCTGGTGAGAGCTTTTGATAATAAACAGAAGCCGTGAGGCTCGAGCCGGGCAGTCGTGCTGGGATGCTGAGATGAGAACATGTCTGGTGATACTTGCTTCTTGGAATGAATGGCAAAGCGAATGAATGGTGAGTGA
The DNA here is from genome assembly GCA_029206835.1 of Rana muscosa. Taxonomy (NCBI): domain Eukaryota; kingdom Metazoa; phylum Chordata; class Amphibia; order Anura; family Ranidae; genus Rana; species Rana muscosa. The sequence goes on from CM055117.1 coordinate 1,074,094,909, forward strand.
ATTTTAGCCTAAGATAGCATTATTGCAATAAGATGAAGTGTGTGCTTATTTAGCACAGGAAAAATGGTCTGCGTGCTCTGCATACAACCTATTTTTCCATGACAGTAAGAACGTGAAAAAACAAAAGTGTTAATTTTAAAGGCTTATACGCAAGTTATTGCCATGAAAAGTGTTTGGGGACCTGGGTACTGCCCCAGGGGACATGTATCAATGCAAAAATACATTTTTAAAACTACTGTGTTTTCAGGAGCAGTGATTTTAATAATGCTTAAAGTGAAACAATAAAAATGAAATATTCCTTTAAATATCGTGCCTTGGGGGTCCCCTTAGTCTGCATGTAAAGTAGCCCATCGGTGTGATGTGTTTTACTGGCCCCGACCGCTACAACCCTGGCAGACAAACAATACTAGAAGCCTCAAGAAACAAAGCTGCGCTCTAGAGCGTCTGTGGCGTAAGCCTAAGTCACAGCAAGATTTCAGACAATATAAGTCTGCCCTCCAAAAATACTATTCCTGCCTCCACACTGCCAAACAGACCTACTTTAACACTGTCATTAACACCCACTCACGCAGTCCCCGTCAACTCTTTTCTACCTTTAACACTCTACTTTGTCCTCCATTACCTCCACCCACTAACTTACTCACTGCCCAGGAGATTGCTAATCACTTTAAAAATAAGTCTAGTGCACGCACCTCTCCCCCAGCCTGCATTTAACTCGGCTCCTCGCAGGAGGGAGAAAGGCACACCGCGCTATCAGCCCGTACCTTCTTGTGTAAAAGCTTGAGCGGTGTTATTGTTGGGTCTTGTCTGCAGCCAGGCCAGAATCCTCCCGAGAATGATTCTCGCCTCTACCATGAGTAGAGGCAAGTCCTTAACTTCCCCAGTAACATGAATGTCCACACCAGCTGAAACTCCAACTTAAGATTTATTCTCGCTTTACAATACACAGTCTCTTGGATAGGAAAAAGGTTGGAGCAAAGGAACAGGATAGCTCATGGTGTGGAGGAGGTCCAGGCACAAACGTAGCTCTTTACTGTACTACTCAGATTCTCAAGCAGTATACTAGGCGCACAGTCTCTGCCACAGATCGTGAGTTTGGTCTCTGCCACAGACCTGGTGAATAAGGTCACTGCCACTGACCTGATGAACGTGAACTTCCTTCTTAGAACATGGCCCCTATCAAGGAGAAGATGTCCCCCTAGAGAGTCAACAGACCCTTCCTTCACCGTGACTCCCGCATCGGTCCTTCAGAATGATCCTCCCTTCTCTGAGAGTGCGGGTCCCCTCGCAAGGCGGCACCCTGGAATCCTCAATCCTTAGCGGACCCCAGTCGAAGATGCTGGGCCCCAGGCCTTCTCCGCAACCCCTGGGTCTTCATACCCAGGCGAACAGGACGGCAGGGTAGTACCTCATCCCAGGCCAAAGGTGCCTGAGATGGAACAGGAACACAGCCTACGGGCCTAGGGCACGCGGAGATGAACCGCACTCACTCCCAGGCTGAAGGTGCCTGGGGGTGTACCCCGATCAGGAGATGTCTGCCCCTTTTATATCCTCTCCCGGCATGCACAGCAGGTTCCCCGCCCCACCGTACAACTGCCGAGAGGGGACACAAAAGGCACAGCACTACGCTCGTGGTTCAACCCCGGCCCAGAATGGCAGCGCCACCCGCAGGCCACAGGGAACTCATCACCAGCATTATCCCCTGAAGACAAAAATGGTCCATAGCCACTAACAAATCAAGGTGTCTGAGCCTAATTACCACTCAGAGACTCCCCCTAAATTCACCACCCCGCTACATAAGATTGAGACTATTCGTCTTGAGATTTCCGCTCTACAGATATCTGCCTCACTTTACATTCCTTGTCCTCCTGCAAAAGCAATACTTCCCTCTTTTAACCCAGCTACTAGAGAGGAAGTCACTAAACTTTTTTCTAATGCCCACCTAACCTCCTGCCCCTTGGACCCTGTTCCTTCTCAAGTACTACTCTATCCTACACTCTTTAACTCATATCTTCAACCTCTCACTCTCTACTGGCATCTTCCCCAACCCTCTTAAACATGTGCTTGTTGTCACTCCCATACCAAAAAAGGCCTCACTAGACCCCACCAATCTTAAAAACCTAAGACCCATCTCTGTACTCCCTTTTGCATGCAAACTCCTTTGTATGGTATGGATTTTAAGGGGAACTCCACGGCAAAAAATAAATAATTCACACTATACCCTTATCCGTGCAAGCAGCCTGGCAGGCAAGGAAGGGGTGGGGATAAGACAGCTCCTGAAGGTAGAACTCAACACGGGAGGGGTGTTGACCTGGAGGAGAGGTGACACAGGAGAGGTGAAACACGTACACAGCGCTTTGGGGACAGCTTCCAGCCGGAGTGGACACCGTGCACCAGAGCTGGCTGCTGAGGGAGCCGGCCTGCCCGCCCGGGTAAAGGTCGAATGACTCCTTACCATTCCATGTCAAGTGTATTTGGATTGTTCATTTTGGACGTCAAATCATCACAACTATCTGCTGCGAAGTACGCCACCCTGTTGTAAACGAGGAGCCTGACAGTGGACTCTACAGGATCAGCCTTTTGGCTTTCTACGCTTTATCGATCCACCGCCGTATGGTGAGTTGGATCCACAGGATCCGTTAAGAGTACCCATTTCGTCTCCCCTCTCCTTAAATGGATGGTGAAGACAGTCCTGGGTGTTACTGGTTTGCGTTGTGGCTACCGCATGTTCTAAGAACTATTATATGCACAATCCATGCATTTTCTCTGTTAACCGTGATGTTATCAGACTATCACGTTTATGGACAATTGTTTTGATGTTCCACTCTATGGACAATTGCTCATTTATATATTGCTGATTCACATTCACATGTTAATCACGTTTTGTTTATATATGGTTGCACTTTTCAATTTTTATGGATATTATGTACTAATTTAGAGTTTGAAGTTTACCGAGAGGTATTATCACATTTTTACTGCGTAAGTCATTTTCACTATTTTCTGTAGTAGCGCTACACTTTTTTCTATATAGCTCCTGAACCATACCAGGCCGCTTGCCCTCAACATGGGGAGGGTGCTTTGGGGTCCCTTGTCCCCAAGTTGATGGGGAGAAGGGCCAGATTTTGGGGGGGAACCCATGCCAATTTTTCTTTTTAATTTGGCATGGTTTCCTTAAAATCTATGCCAGACCCAAAGGGCCTGGTATGGATTTTGGGGAGACCCCACACAGTTTTTTTTAATTTTAGCGTGGAGTTCCCCTTAATATCTATACCAGACCTGAAGGGGCTGGTATAGACTGGGGAGGGGGGATCCATGTCATTTTTTTGCTTAATTCCTTCATTGAGTTACCCTTAACCACTTCAATACACTGTATTATATACTGTACACTGCACTACATACCCTGCACTGTATTATATACTGTACACTGACTACACTGTATACATTTATATATATATATATATATATATATATATATATATATATATATATAAATAAATAAATACACTGCCTGCGCTGTATATATAGTCTACACTACACTGACTACTGTTGTGGAAAAAATGTATTAATGTATGTTGTCAGATGTCCCCCCAGTGTCAGTTTTGCTGTAATGCGCTCATCTGAGCGTATTTGCACATACAGACGTTGGTGGAAGATCGGTGGCGGGAAAATCTTCCTGTGGAAACAGCAATGTTTGCTCCATTTAGAGATGTTGTTTTGCGCCCCGTTGGGGGAACTGGCCACCTCCTGACGGGGGGCGTTAAATGACTCCGAGCGCACAGATCTGTGTCCACAAGAACAGTAGCATAACTATAAAACAGTTGTGGTCCATTTGAGGCATAATTGTCATATAGTTTCCGTCATTGGAAGCAGTGTATGTCACTGCTAGTCTATTTGAATGTATATTGTATAGGACATCTTGGTGGAAGGATGTCCTTGTATGGTCATTCTCCTGTGTGGAAAGGACATCCTGTGATGTCCCCGCCCATGGGGGAGGGGATTGGTTGCTGCAGCCAATCACCTCCTGTCTGAGATCTTTTGAGTTTAATAAAAGCCTATGATTAGGCGTCGGCTTGGCAGTCATGCTGGTCTGCTGAGAGATGAGAACATAAGCTGTGTGATGCTGCCTTTTTGGGATGAATGATGGGACGAATGGACGGTGAATGGATCTTAGCAAACTTAGCTAAAGATAGCATTATTGCAAAAGGATGAATCTAAAGTGTGTGCTTAATTAGCACAGGAAATATGGGCTGTGTGCTCTGCAGACAACCAATAATTCCACGACAGTAAATGGTGACTCTGATTGGACCAATTGCGGCCTCTTTGAGCATCACATCAGCAGAGGGGGGAGAGTGGACCTGCGATGTGATGCGTGAAGAGGCTGTACTTTGTAAAAGAACAAAAATTTTCGTCTTTTTGAAATAATGCTGTTTGCAGTACGAGAGATGTGTGTGTGATTTTGTCATGGATCGTATGCCTGTGAATTTGATTGTGTGTGCCTGTGTGGGTATGCCTGGTTGTGCCTGGATGTTTGTGTGAGAGAAGCTGAAAATGGCTGCCCCCATGAGGTTTAGCGGGGGGGGGGCAGGCAGCATGGCCATCAGTGACCAGCATGTTTGAAAGTTGTGTATATCTGACTTTCCAATTTTCAGAACAAAGTTGTGTGTAGTGTTTGAGCCTGTGTGAATGCTGATGGAAACTGTATATTGTGTATGAAATGAAGGTATAGCTGTGATTATTTAGTGCAGCCTGCACTGAGAAGTTTGTAAATGGATGATTGTTTGTGAGCCATGTGCTTGAATGGGGGAAGGGCTTGCCCACTGCTTTGTATTGCTGGGGCTGTGCCCTGAGGGAAGGAATCTCTGAGCAGACATGTAGGACAACAATATACTGTATGTGTGTAGTGTTTGTGATTTCTATGAAAAATAGAAATGGATAGATTGTGATTTTTGTAGGGGACAAAGACACATGTCTCCATAAGTGTAAAAATATTTTAACAAAAGTGTTTGGTTTTTAAGTTGAAAATTCCTGCCGCATATTCAAGTGGCCAGGCATTGTTGGAAGCCAGACAATAGTAGCTGTTTGTTGAAAGGAATACGCCCTTTGAATGGTTGCAGGCTGTTTTGGATGCTAGCATTGAGGAGTTATATTTCTCAATGGCTTGTTATGGAAGCTGATGCCACAGTGTGTATATGAACTTTATGTAGAGAAAAGTGTTGTTTTAATGTTGTGCATGTAACTAACATTTATTGAATGTGCTGTTTAGTTGGCCAAAGGGTTTAAGTTTGTAAGTGTACATGTGGTCCTTGTAGAGTGTAGCAGACACACCTTTTTCAGTGGATTTTGATGATAATTTAGAAAAATCTCAATGGTGTAGTCTGTCTTTGTGGAGAAAAACATTTTTGATTTTCTTTTGACGTCCCATGCTGGTTTTGGCGGGAAAAATTGCATGGTGCCATTGTTGTTGTCCATGAGGCTTGCGATGGTTCATCCACCATTCATGGGCTTGCCTCTGGTAAGCTGTTACCTTACCTTTGTTTGCTGATGTCACTGTGTGTTGCATGGTCATCTGCTGATCTCAGCTTGTGATTTTGAAGGATTTATGCCTTTGCAATGGGACTATTAATCCATCATTTTTAGCTCTATAATTCAGTATTGTGGCTTAATTTTTGGGGTTTTTATTGCACCAACTGGGCATTCATCTGGACGTTTGTCATATGTTTTATAATCATTGGCCATTGTTTTTTTTTTGGTATCTAGTGGTTGGTGCACATCAGCCCCTGGATACTGTGTTGGCATTTGTTGATTGGCGCAGTTTTGTCCTGTTTTATGCGTTTGCTAGATTAAATAGTTTTTCTAAGCATCGCCTTTTGAGTTGAGTAGAGTGGTATCTTGAGATAGCGCGGTTTTACCCCTAGGGGCCACAACATGCTTGCGGACACACGCACATGCTGGGGCCTATTTATGGATGGGATCTGGCTGACCTACCAGCATTTGGAGTGTGGGAGGAGGCCAACGCAGACACAGGGAGGACATGCAAACTCCATGCAGATGGTGTTAGGATGGGGATTTCTCTGTTTTCATTTAAGTGAATGTAAGCTATTGCAGGGTCAGCTGACTTTGCAGTATATGAGCGGCGGTTTTTGTATCGGATTTCGTTTTTAAGTGAAAACTCCACTTTACACTGAATTTTGATAGATTGTAAGACTAACAGAGTTTTTGTACACAGTGGTGTGTGTTTTTATGTTTAAATTGGAGTCTTGATAGACAATGTGATTAGGGCTAGGCCTCCCCTCCCCCTCCCTCTTCCTGAACAATTGATATGTAAATAAACCATTTTTTTTTTAAGTAGCTGGGCATGTAACCGGAAGTTTTTTTTTCAGCATTTTATATATCAGCAGAAAGTTGGTGGGAGGAGCTTGGGGTTGTCTGAAAGGTTGGCCAATGAGATTTGTGTTTGGAAGGAAAATGGAAAGCATTTTTGCATTTAAAAGTGTTTTATATTTTGTTCCAGTTTTGTGAAGTTTTGTACTGTAATACAGTTTTGGGTAGAGAGAAAAACAGGGGGGCATCACCATTGTTTTATCATCTAGATACAGAGAGAAGCCACATTGTTCTGCAGATGGTAAACTGGCGTAAGTGTTCTGTGTGGTTTAGTCTGACAACGCAGTGTATGGGTGTATAGCGGAAAATGCTTGTGTATGCATGCACTGTGAGGGATAGAGGCCTAATTCGGGGGTTGATCTGTGGTTGTTCTGTAGTTCCAAAGTGTTGGGACAACAAGCCATAAAGTTGACACCTCGGTTAGGGTTTCTAGTTGGAGGACTTGACCATATAGTGGTTGTAGTTCTTCAATTCACCGTATAAGAAGACACCGGGCGGTGATCTCCGAAAATGGGTGCAACGGTTTAACCTGGACGCAGGTTTAAGACGATAAGCCGATTCGAATCGCCATGGACACAAGGAGGTCTGTGCAAAGGGAAGGAATGGAGGCTTCCCACAGTCAGACGGTCACACAGTGCACGAAGCCTAGTTTTGGGGCAAAGGCCTTTGAACCCCAAAAAGATTAACATAGGTGGTCCAAGGATACTATTTTGGGTATCCCTCTGGAATGGATGTAGTTCAGCTGCGGCTTCAGAAATCTGTAATGATGAGTGTTGATGGAGGTGTAGTACACGCTTTTGTGATTCTCAGAGGAGGAATGGTGGTTAAATTCTCATGCCCGTTTGTTTGAACTTTGTATGGCTGGTCCATGGAAGGTTCTCGAGCTGCTCTCATGTTCCCATTGTATTTTTTTCTATTGCTGAAAGAGTGAAGGGAGAATTCTGGCTGTTTTTGTTTTTTTTCATTTGTGGTTTTGGAGACTATGAAGCATCTCCCCCACATTTGTATCGGAATGTTTGTATGTAGTAATGTGAATATGTTCGAACTTACCGCGGCGATCCTTCGATGCGTCGCGGCTGTTGTATTTTTGTAGGAACGGGAAAAGTAAGGGTTACAGAGGGTTTTGTTTGAATCAGTTTTGAAAGAATGTCATTGACAATTTACCAATGTACAGGAATGTCATTATTGTTTTCCATTCTTTGCAGGTTAAATATGAAGAATAGAGTAAAGACTTTGCTTATAAGTATTTTTCAGGTCCAAGGAGTTTGTACATAGAGAACAGGTGTATGTAGACAGCGGTACATATGGATAAATACGAGTCTAAGGGAGGTAAAAGTATCATAGGCTATTTCATTGTTTCTTTTTTTTTCCTGCACCAAGCATTTCTTCCTTCAGTCTGTAATGAGGAAGAAAAGGGGGGAGAATGATAAATGTAAAAGTGACAGTTTTTTTTTTTGTCAAACGAATAATGTTAACCTCTGTAATTCTAACCAAGTTTGTGCCAAGACTGTCTTTCTTTGATAGAATTTGAATCGGCAAGCAGCAGTCTGGTTAAGTAGGTTCCCATCCCAGAGGCTAAGAACCTTTTGTCAATGGTTCCAGGTATTGTAAGCCACGCACAGGTTATGCAGTGACCACAGTCCCGATGTCTGGGTTATTGTCATATGAGGGTTGTTTGGAGATCAATCAAAACCAGGGTCATACTTTCCTCATTAGCTGTCACTTATATATATGATGGGGTGGGTGCGATCGTTGTGACATGAACTCCAAAATGTCCACCACAGGGTTCACGAGTCCCTCCTGGACCCTGACTTAATAATCAGTTTACATTCTTTCCAACCAGGTGACTGGGTCGTTGTAAAGAAGCTTGAGGGATGAGACCACGCCAGCCACTGCAAGAAGCGGCTCAACCACACCAAAGAATGAGGAGTATCTTTGTTTATTTATATTTTTGTTGTTTAGTAAATTTTAGCGAGGGTAACGGTGAAAAGCATCCAAAGTTATTATTTAAAGTGTATGTCCTGAGTGCGCATGCGCGGGACTTCCGGGAAGACGCCTTGAACGGGAGCTCCGCACCACTCCGGCCTCTCACTGCCCCCTGAGCTCTTAGATTGAGCAGGATTCGGCCAACTCTGACCCCATCGAATAACGGGAGTTGCAGGCACAGCTACACATGTCAGGCGGCTCGCAAAGAAGCGAGGTTAGCCGTCAGCTGGACTTTGCACAGGCGGTGCTTTCTACACCTAAGATGGCGGCCGCAGCACGAGGAGGAATGGAGGAATCCGACTCCATTGCGGATCTTCCATCCATCTACCAGCACCAGAATGGCCTGCTGGCAACCCCAGTGAGTACCTGCAACCCCCCAGCAATCTCCCCAGCTTCCACTGAGTCGCTGCTGAACAGGACATTTGGAGATCTCCCCCACACTCCCATGCTGCGATCCCCCTTGGGTCTGGCAGGCCCCCACCTTTCCTCCCCTCTGCAGCCAGTACATTCTGCTGACATGCAACTCATGCTGCTGAACTTCTCTGAAATGCTAGCATCAGGACTAGCTCAAAATGCCTCACAGATCACTGCCACCATTAAGGCTGATCTACAGAGCCTAGGAGCCCGCATAGAAGCTATTGAACAGGCAGTAGATAATACTGCGGCCCGCACTAGCCAAAATACCACATGCATACAAACCTTGCAAGATCAACTTGAGAATGCCCTCTCTAAGATCGATGATTTGGAGAACAGAAGTAGGAGATATAACTTCCGCATACGTGGGATCCCTGAATCTGTAGTTGATGTCCCCGGCACAGTTAGGCTATTCATAAAAGAACTTCTTCCAGACATTCAGGAACATAGATTGGAACTTGATAGAGCTCACAGAGCTCTCCAGCCCCCCCGCCCAGACGGCCTACCAAGGGATATCATCGTCAAACCCCATTATTATGGGGTGAAGGAGGATGTGATGAGACTGACCCGTAACTTGGACAATCTCTCCTTCCAGGATCAGAAAATACAAATCTTTGCTGACATCTCGCCTACCACGGTCCAGAAACGGAGATCCCTCAAACCCCTCCTGGAAATCCTAAACCAGAACTCCATCAAATACCGCTGGGCTTTCCCATTTCGTCTGCAGTTTCATTTCAGAGATAAAGCCTGCGGCTTCTCCACATTCCAAGATGGCGAACGTCTCCTGCTCCAACTCGGCCTTATCTCCCAAGAATTGGCTACGCTGAATACTACGGCCAAGTCAAGCTCCTCAAAACGCCCACCCCCGGGAAGCCCTCTGACACCGTTATGGAACAAACCACTAACGAAGAGACAGAAGGAATCCCGACCCCCGAGATGAAAGAATTCTTCTCTGCCTTTCTTTCCATTTTCTCCCAGCCGGAGGTTGTCTTGTTTTTGACTGCCCTCAATGACTCGGAGAGTAAATGACCCCCCTAGTTAAGTTAGGGGATTAACGATCCCACATGGCTCTGAGTTCCATTTGTTGGACCAGAGTCTGATTCGGGTTGGGGGGATCCCCGCTTGCCCATGTGTGGCTTGAGGAGACACCCATCACCTATTGATACTCCCACATTAACGAGGAAGAAGTTTCCTCGGTACTCCTGACTTAATGCAATTATGATGTGCCTGTTTTAGTTCCCACATATGGTTAAGCTTATTAGTCTCTACCTACCCTATCCCTCCTTCCCCCCCCCTTCCCTCCCCCCCCCACTCCCCTCTCCCATGCCTCTTCCCCCCCCATTTACCCCCCCCCCCCACCTTGCAGGTGTTTCTTTTTACACTAATCTTATCTGGGTACACACTACTTTCTGGCCTGTTATTTTTGCCGTAATGTTCTCCAAAACTCTTTCGCACGTTGGCCTCTCTAGACATATTTTCCCCCTTGGGGGCCCCAGAGGCCGGAGTGGCCCTCCACGCCACTCTTTCTGTTGTTTCGCAGTGGGAATCTCCTTTTTCCCTCTGGTGACGGCAGGTAGACAACCCCGAGCGGGGTTGCCCTCTCTCCAAGACCCCTTTTACAGGAGTCTTTGGACGTATTCCCGGCTTGCCGGGTCGGTTGTTCTCTTTTTTTTTCACTGATTTGTAGCATATGTTTGATTTACCTTCTTCTTGCAATTTATTCAGCTGTTGTAATGACATCTCTGTTCTTCTCTCCTCCACCTCTTCTTTCTTCTCGCTCTTACCTTCTCCCCTCTCTACAGGGATCCCATCCCCTTTCCTTCAGGACTCCTCGCGGAGGCTTCCCCTATGCCTTATTCTCAGGCGCATGTCGATGATCTGCTTCACATCGGAGGTCCGGTCAACCCCTTCCTACCAGGTAAGCTCCCCTTTTGCATTCTCGCACACCCCCCTGGGCGCCCATGGCTGAGAGTAACACCCACAAGCTGCCTCTTAAGGTAGCCTCCCACAACACACAGGGTCTTAATTCTCCATCAAAACGCCGGAAGGCATTCCAGAACTACCACTCCAGAAGCCTTGATGTTGTCCTACAGGAGACTCACTTCCCCGCTAGCTATACCCCCTCCTTTCTCCACCGCAGTTTCCCCACCTTCTACCTTGCGAATGCGGACACTAAACAGAGAGGTGTAGCCATCCTCTTCGCTAAGCGGATTCCATTTACTCATGCTTACACTTTTCGTGACACAGACGGTAGGTACCTTCTGGTTAAAGGACATATAGAAGGAGTAATGCACTCCTTTGTTTCATACTATGCCCCTAATAAGGGCCAGGCTAAATTTTTTGCCTCCATGTTCTCCGTCCTCTCTCCTCACCTAGAAGGTAGAATCCTCGTAGGGGGAGATTCTAACATCACGTTTGACCATTCACTAGACAAAACCCACCTGGACAGACCCCGCCTTAAAAGACCTTCCAAACAGAGCCTCAGAATTGCCAGACTCCTGCATGACTTAGGCCTAATCGATTCTTGGAGAAAATTAAACCCCACGGCCAAAGACTTCACCCACTATTCTGCTCCCCACAAAACATATGCCAGGATTGACCATGTTTTCATACACAACTCGGACATACACACAGCTATTCATGCCAAAATACAGGACGTTCCATGGTCTGACCACTCCCTAGTAACCCTTACACTCTCTGGCTCCCTATCACCCTCAGGTCCCCCTCAATGGCGTCTGAGTAAACCCCTCCTAGCTAACCCGGTCCACTGCACCATGCTGGAAAGGGACATTCAAGAATTCTTCCTCCTCAATGATAACGGGGACACAACCCCTAGTTCTCTTTGGGGAGCCCACAAAGCCGTCCTGAGGGGAAGGATGATTCAACTGGCTTCCAATCTGAAAAAAGGTAGGAAGATTGAGTTGGACAACCTGGAAAGGGATTTTAGAATGCTCAGTAAGTCCCATAAATCAAACCCAACTCCCTCCAGCTTGGGTAAGTTGGAATCAGCCCGCACAGCCCTGAATCTAGCCTTGACCTCTAATGCGGACAAGCATCTAAGCTGGTTAAGCGGCAAATACTACTTACAGGGGGACAAAATAGGCTCACGTCTAGCATCCAAACTCTCTCCAAGGACCAAAAATTTCTCCTTACCCAGGATTAAATCACTTAAGGGCTCCCTCACCCAGAACCCCCAGAAAATACTAGAAACCTTCCAGGCCTTCTATTCCAAGCTATACTCCTCTCCCACTCCCGCAGACCCTGTTCCCTTAGAATCCTTTTTAGCGCATGTGACCCTTCCCAAACTTTCAGAGTCCCACAGATCCTTAATGGAATCTCCATTTCGCACTGAGGAAGTCCAGGAAGTCATAAACCCCTCAAAACTGACTCGGCCCCAGGGCCGGACGGCTTCCCAGCCCTTTATTATAAAACCTTCTCTGGGATCCTCTCCCCCCACCTGGCTCGTCTCTTTAACTCCCTTCAAGAAGGCTCCCCTCTCGAACCCGCGGCCAATCTTGCTTTTATCTCGGTGATCCCCAAACAGGGAAAGGACCCTAGTGATGTGGGCAACTACAGGCCAATTTCATTGATCAATAATGATCTGAAAATCATGACCAAGATTCTGGCCAATAGAATGGCCTCCTTCATTGCTTCTTATGTACACAGAGACCAGGTGGGTTTCATCCCCGGAAGACAGGGACCAGACCAGATCAGGAGAGCGGTAGACTTAATTTCCCTCATGCAATCCTCCTGGGATGGCGGACCACCTCAGAAGGGATACATTCTCTCTATAGACCTCCAAAAGGCCTTTGACACGGTCACTTGGCCATACCTTTTCTCCATCTTACAACAGTGGGGCTTCGGTCCTGAATTCCTACGTACCCTGGAAACTCTTTATTCTTCCCCTAAAGCACAGATCAGACTACAAGGGCATCTCTCAGACCAATTCCCTATTTTAAAAAGGCACCAGACAAGGATGCCCACTCTCCCCTATCCTTTTCGCTATAACGATAGAAACCCTAGCTCTTGCAATTAGACAGCACCCAGGCATTCATGGGATACAATGTGGTCAACGTTCACACAAATGCGCTCTCTTTGCGGACGACGTCCTTCTTTTCATCACCTCCCCTCTCCAGTCAACACCCATCATACTCCAACTACTAAAAACTTTCGGAACGGTCTCAGGCCTACAGGTAAACATGGCAAAGTCAATGGCCCTGAACATCACCACCCCCCATGACATAGTTGATAAACTCAAAGCTAGCTTCCCCTTTGCCTGGTGTACCTCCTCCCTTCCCTATTTGGGAGTCTTCCTTACTCCCAGAGTAGAACTCCTATTCCAAAACAATTACCCTGCCATGTTCCAAAAAATCACGGAAGACCTCTCACAATGGTCTCTTTATAACCTGTCCTGGCTGGGCAGAGTCAACTCAGTCAAGATGACCCTATTACCCAGACTGTTATACCTTTTTCGGTCCCTGCCTATCCCTGTCAAAAAACGAGCGCTGGATAGAATCCAATCGAAAGTCATACAGTTTATATGGGGGGGCAAGGGACATCGTCTTTCCAAAAAAATTTTGTATAGGGCAAGGAAGAAAGGAGGCCTTGGTCTCCCCAATTTGTGGTGGTACTACCAAGCAGCCCAACTATGTCAATTCTCTGCGATCTATACCAAGGGCCCAAAACCAGACTGGGTAGATATAGAAAGGCAAGCAACCCCTAATCACACTTTAGATTATTTAGCCTGGAGACCATGCAAGGAACGTCCCTCGATCCTATCACCTACCCTTTCCCATTCAATGGCACTCTGCGACACTCTTCATAAACATCCCTCACTATCCTCCTCCTGGCATCCTCTGGCTCATATTTTCCACAACCCCCAATTTCCCCCAGGTCTAAACATCAGGGCTTTTGGATGGTGGCTCGACAAGGGCCTTTACAGAATAGGACAATACTTTAACAATGATGGCCCCATTTCACTCAAATACTGCTCTTCTAAACTAGATATGCCCACCTCCGAAACTTTCCGTTATTATCAATTGCTTCATTTTCTGCGTGGGGTCTGGAAAAGCTCGGACAACCCACTATCTGTTACGCAATATGAGCTATGGTGTTCCTCAGCTGTGGGTGTCAGGGGGGCATTTCCCTGATCTACTCGGCATTAGCTGACCCTAGGGGCAAAGTGAGCTATATGTCAAAATGGGAGCATGACCTCCAGTTTGAATGGGATCTAGACACTTGGTACTCAAATTTTTTCCGCTCATTTAAAGGCATTTTAAACACCTCCCTGATAGAAGCTGACATTAAGGTTATCTCCAGATGGTACCTGGTCCCTACACGCCTCTCTAAGTTCTACCCAGAATCCTCCCCCCTATGCTTCAGAGGTTGTGGCCTTACAGGGTCCCTCCTCCACACTCTCTGGGAATGTCCTAAAATCAGGGGGTTCTGGAATAGAATCTTTAGCCTCATTCGCAAAGTCACCGGCCACGACGTTAGGCAGATCCCCACTATCGCACTTCTCAATGATGCTATCCCTAAGGTTCCTAAATTTTCCCGACACCTCATACACTTCATCTTGCTGGGAGCCAAGATTACCTTGGCCCGTTCCTGGAAATCGCCCTTTGTGTCATTTCGCCAAGCTAAACACAAGATTTCCTGGATTATGTCACAAGAAAGGATTTCAAGCATCTTGCTTGACTCTCCAGAAAAGTTCCGTCATATCTGGGAACCCTGGGCTACACACTTGGGCATCTCCCTGCTTTCCTCTTAGGTGAACGCTAGATAACCCCCAATCTCACCGACTTCTGGATCCCTATCTCCCACCTCCGCGAGGAAGCCCCGACCTCCTCCTCCCTCCCCTTTAACTTTCTCTCTCTACCTCACCCCCTTTTCCCTTCCCCAACCCCACTCTTCTCTCCCATCTTTTATTTTCTACTCGTATCCTCACAAATAGTATGGTTCCAGCCTCCCAGGGGTTTTCCTCTGACCTGTTCTTCTCCTTTTCTTTCTTTCTTCCTTCTTTTCTTTGTCATATCTTCTTGTTGACAGGTACAGCTAGATGATCAGCTTTATAGAACGCTGGAGGCTACTTCTTAGTTGGGACCTGAAACCCCCCCAGATCTCCAATAGAGGGTTAAGCTTAGTCTCACCCTGGATGCTTGTCCCCCTTTCGGGGGCAACAGCCAGGGCAGATGGATGGGTTGCCGAAACCTTTTGTTCATTCCCTTCCCTGGGTGCTTTGCCCCTAGCCACTCCGCACACAGCAGGTTCCCAGATGGGGTGTGCGGACTGGCAGGGAGTGGATGGGAGGCCGCTGCCCCTCGGGGCCCTTTGGCAATTTATCAATTACTACCATTGGAATGTAAAGCCCAAAAATCCATCTATATTAAGCAAGTTGGTCTAGGATAATGTGATGGATCCTTTTTTTTTTTTTTTTCATATAGCCTCATTCTGTTCATCTTTGTTTTTCTGTTGAACATGATCTGTATAGACCCTGGACGGGGTATAATGTTACCTTTTTTTACTTGTATCACACTTTTTCAAAATAAAATCTTTTGAAAGTAAAAAAAAAAAAAAAAAAAAGAATATACAGACCTTAACGGAAGGGGATAGAGTGACACCTCCCCCCCCCCCGGGGTATAATAATAATGTGGGGTGAAAGGTATGCAGCCCAGATTGCCCCAACACATTGTATTGCTCCGAATGACACATCCAATGATAGAAGTCTGTATTTTGTATCGTGTTTTACTGACTGCTGAGAAATAAAGTGTTAGAAAAGCTGAAAAAAAATAAAAAAATAAAAAAAAATAAAGTGTATGTCCTGACTAGCTCAGAAAGCGAACAGGACCGATGGTCTGTTCTGAGTCTTCACCGAGTTTTAGTCCCCAGCGATGACAGAGGTACATGCCATTTATGATGTTATTATGGGTATGAGGAGTTTTGACAAACTAGTGAAGACTCCAAACAGACACTTGTCAATGGAATCTAACGATGCATTTTTAGAGGGTAAAATTGGTTTTAGTTTTAATGGCTCTGCCTCTTGTCGGTTTGGGTATCTAGGCAGCCCACAAGTGTGTTTGAACTTTAGTTTGGTGTTTATGCGGATCTGCAGCTTATAAAGGTAATTCCCCCAAAGCAAGAGGTTCATGCGTGATGGTGAAGCTGTCCCAACACCTTAGGTCGCGGCCGATCGCGAGGATCTGATGGCGCAGGAAATTAAGAACGGCAGGGACAGCTAGAAGGGATTTATTCACCACCCCCGACCAGGTCTGGGCATGGTGTCCTGCATGAGGGGGAGGGGGCACGGGCTTGGGGTACGATTGAACAATTCTCATCCGTTAAGGATAAGGGTTCTTCATGTAACTGTTGAAGCCAGAGCTGTAGCTAAGTGAAGGTTGGGAGTCTATTTTGAGGGTCTGGGAATCTTTGGGGATCTAATTTTTATTTTACAGCGGATCGTGGTGAAAGGAAGTTGAAATATATATACTCATGTCGTTTTTATTTCTATGCTCTCTATGTAGTGACGAGGTGCTCCTGTTGCCTGATTTGACGCGTGACCAGAGTTTCCTTGATGAGACGCCCCTGAAGCCGGACCCACATACAAGACACAGAGGATCACAGACCGAGCGGCGATTACTACAGCTCACCATGTCGTGTCCTCCTTTATAAGTCATGCCCCTGAATAGTGATGAGCCGAACACCCCCGGGTTCGGTTCGCACCAGAACCCGCGAACGGACCGAAAGTTCGAACGAACATTAGAACCCTATTAAATACAATGGATGCGAACGTTCGAATTCTAAAGTGCTAATTATAACAACTATTATGCATGTTATTGTCCTAAAAAGGGTTTGGGAACCCGGGTTCTGCACCAGGGGACATGTATCAATGCAAAAATAAGTTTTAAAAACGGTCGTTTTCCGGGAGCAGTCATTTTAATGATGCATAAAGTGAAAAAAAAAAAGTCAAATATTCCTTTAAATATCGTACCTGGGGGGTGTCTAAAGTATGCCTGTGAAGTGCCACGTGTTTCCCGTGTTTAGAACTGTCCCTGCACAAAATGACACTTCTAAAGGAAAAAAAAGCCATTTAAAACTGCTTGTGGCTTTAATGTAATGTCTGGTCCCGGTAATATGGATGAAAATCTTTAAGAAAAATGGCATAGCTACCCCATGACCCCCCCCCTACCCCAGCCCATTACCAGCCCCTTTGGGTCTTGTATGGATATTAAGGGGAACCCCGCACATAAAATAAAAAAGGCCCTATATACTCTGAACAGCCGTATACAGGCGGTGCATACAAGACAGGGACTGTAGGTTTGTTCTTATGTAGAATCTGTTTGTAATTTTGAACAGGTACATTGTTGAAGTGTAGCTCCAGACCAAAAATCTATTTTTAAACTTTTTGGAAAACATAGGTAAGGGTTATCACCCCTGTAACATTTGTTTTGCTGTCTGTGCCCCTGTTCAGAACATTTCACCTCACTTTCCGTCCTAATGACAACTGTTTTTGAAATGTGGTGTTTTTCTTGAAACAAGGATTGCTGATAAAGCATCAGTACAGAGGAGACACCTTTCTCCCATATTTATTCTTACAGGAGAGAATTTTCCTTCCTAGTGGTAGATTTCCTCTCACTTCCTGTTGTCTTCTTGCGTTTGCAAGTAGGAGTCGTTTGTAAGTTGGATGTTTGAAAGTAGGGACCTGCCGTATATACTCTGCAGAAATAGGCCCCTTAGTTGTTGGTGTTGGCACAACACTGTAAGCACTCACAGTTACTCTTGGTTGGTGCTGGAACGCCCTGCTGTCAACTATTATATCAGGAATTTTAATTACATATAATTGTTGAACAGTGGTAGTAAAAATTGGGCCTTTGATGGTGGTGCTGGTGCCACAACACTGTAAGCCCTGACAGTTACTCTTGGTGGGTGCAGCAATGGGCCCTGCTGTGAATTATTAGATCAAGAATTGTAATTACATGCCCCTGTTGAACAGGGGCTGAAAAATTGGGCCTTAGGCACTGGTGGCACAACACTGCAACCCTTCACAGATACTGTACTTGGAGCACAGCAATGAGCCCTGTTGCAAAGTATTGCTTCAAAAATTGTAATGACACGCCCCTGTTAAACAGGGGCTGAAAAATTGGGCCTTAGGCACTGGTGGCACAACACTGCAACTCCTCACAGATACTGTACTTGGAGCACAGCAATGAGCCCTGTTGCAAAGTATTGCTTCAAAAATTGTAATTACACGCCCCTGTTAAACAGGGGCTGAAAAATTGGGCGTTAGGCACTGGTGGCGGCACCCATAAACAAAAATGATCTTCCAAGCTATCATCATCAATCGTATCATTGAGGACTCGGAGGAGGAGGATAGCCAGTCAACATAACAGCACAGGCACTCAGCATCAGCATCAGTCTTGAAGGGATGTGACATTTTAAAATCAATTAGTCTGTTATATCAGCATCAGGTGTGTGGTAGCTGGTGGTGATCCAAGACTGGTTCATCTTGATGAAAGTCAGTCGATCAACCGAGTCGGTGGACAGGCGCACCCTGTGATCCGTGACAAATCCTCCAGCAGCACTGAATGTGCGTTCCGAAAGAACGCTGGATGCAGGACAGGCCAGTAGCTCAATTGCATACTGTGCAAGCTCTGGCCAGTGATCCATCCTCAAGACCCAGTAAGCCAGAGGATTTTCGGTGGGGAAGGTGTCCAAGTCTGACCTTGCCCCTAGATATTCCTGCACCATGTTTATCAGACGCTGGCGATGGTTGCTGGAACCGATCATACTTTGGGGCTGCGGACTAAAGAATTGTCTGAACGCATCGGTCAGACGGCCACCTTCCCCACCGCTCCTTCTTTGACTGGCCGAAGCCTCAGCAACTCGTTGTCCAGGACCAGGAGTTTGCAACCTCCCAGTCTCTGGGAACGCGTTGCACAGACCTTTCTGCAAGGCCTCCCGGAGTTGTCTCATCCTCTGCTCCCTCTGCGACGGTAACATAAGGTCCGCAACCTTACCCTTGTACCGTGGATCAAGGAGAGTGGCCAGCCAGTAATGGTCCCTCTCCTTGATCCGAAGAATACGAGGATCCTTCCGCAGACTTTGCAGGATCAGGGAGGCCATGCAGCGTAGGTTTGCTGAGGCATTCGCTCCGGAGTCCTCTGGGTCACTAAGGACGACATGATCCGCAGCCACCTCCTCCCAGCCACGTACAAGTCCACTGGTTTCTTGGGACTGTAAATCATCCCTAAAAGACTGCTGCTGATGATGCTGAGTGCCAGCCTCCACCTCCATGCTGACACAATCCTCCTCCTCCTCCTCCTCCTCCTCCTCCTCTTCCTGTGCGATGGGTGGGACAGAAGGAACACTGTCTGGGTAAAGGGGGCCTTGAGAGGCAAGGAAGTCCTCCTCTTCCTGCCTCTGTTCTGCCTCAAGTGCCCTGTCCATTATTCCACGCAGCGTGTGCTCCAACAGGTGGACAAGAGGTACAGTGTCACTGATGCATGCACTGTCACTGCTCACCATCCTCGTGGCCTCCTCAAATGGTGCCAGGACAGTGCATGCATCCCTGATCATGCCCCACTGGCGTGGAGAAAAAAAACCAAGCTCCCCTGACCCTGTCCTGGTGCCGTAGTCGCACAGGTACTCATTGATGGCCCTCTGCTGCGTGTGCAGCCGCTGCAGCATGGCCAACGTTGAGTTCCACCTGGTGGGCATGTCACATATAAGGCGGTTCTTGGGCAGGTTCAACTCCTTTTGCAGCTCAGCCAGGCGAGCACTGGCATTATAAGATCTGCGGAAATGCACACAGACTTTCCTGGCCTGCCTCAGGACATCCTGTAAGCCCGGGTACCTGCCCAAGAAGCGCTGCACCACCAGGTTAAGGACGTGAGCCACACAGGGCACATGGGTCAGTTGTCCCTGTCGGAGGGCGGAGAGGAGGTTGGTGCCATTGTCGCAAACCACCATTCCTGGCTTAAGCTGGCGTGGCGTCAACCACCTCTCGGCCTGGCCCTGCAGAGCAGACAGGACCTCTGCCCCAGTGTGGCTTCTGTCCCCCAAACACACCAGCGCAAGCACGGCATGGCATCTTTTTGCCTGCGTACTTGCGTAGCCCCGTGAACGGCTACGGAGCACCGCTGGTTCATAGGACAAACCACAGGAAGAGGCCATGGAGGAAGAAGAAGAGGAGGGGGTGGAGGAGAGAGGTGTGTCACAACCAGTAGTAGCATTTTGGAGGCGTGGCGGTGGGACAACCTCCAACACTACTGCACCTTGTCCTGAATCCTTCCCAGCTGCCAAAAGAGTGACCCAATGGGCCGTGAAAGAAAGGTAACGTCCCTGTCCATGCCTGCTGGACCATGAGTCAGCGGTAATATGCACCTTACCGCTGACCGCCCTGTCCAGCGAGGCCAAGACATTGCCTTCCACATGCCGGTAGAGAGCCGGAATAGCCTTCCGTGAGAAAAAGTGGCGTTTGGGAACCTGCCACTGAGGAACCGCACATTGCACAAACTCACGGAAGGGGGCCGAGTCTACCAACTGAAAAGGCAGCAGTTGAAGCGCTAGCAATTTAGCCAAGCTAGCATTCAACCGCTGGGCATGTGGATGGCTGGGAGTGAACTTCTTTCGACGGTCCAGCAGCTGGGGCAGGGAAATTTGCCTGCTAGAATCGGACGTCGGTGTACTGCTAGCAGAGTGGGCGCAAGTACTTGGCTGTGACACACCTAATTCTACACCTTCATTCCTCTCAGTGCATGTTTCAGAGAGGACTGAAGTTATAGTGGGGTTGGAGATCCCAGCTGATGCGGTGCAAGGAGAGGTCCGCTTTGTTCTTTGGTGTGGGTCTTTGAGGTAGGCTTGCCAACGAGCTGCATGGCAGGTCAACATATGTCTGGTCAGGCATGTGGTACCCAAGCGGCTGATGTTTTGGCCACGCGATATACGCTTGAGACATATGTTGCAAACAGCAGCTGTGCGATCTGATGCACTAGCCTCAAAAAAGGCCCACACCAAAGAACTTTTTGAATGACGGGCAGAGGCAGCGCCCTGCACAGGCGGAGCTCTGCGGTGTGATTCCGTCGGTGTACTGCCCTTACGCTGGCCACCAAAGGGCATCCTGCCTCGTTGGAGATGTGCCTCCTCCTCATCCTCCTCCTCCTCCTCTCTCCTATTAGGCACCCACGTGGAGTCATTGACCTCATCATCCCCTCCCTCCTCATCACTGGAGCCAATCTGGCAGTATGCTGCAGCTGCTGGAACATGACTGCCAGATTGGTGTCCTTCTTGAGCATCCCCTCTGTCTGCTCTCACGCTACTGCCTTCCTCTAGCTGGGTTTCATCATCAGACCCTTCGAAACGCTGGGCATCCTCCTGGAGCATGTACCCAACACTGTGCTGAAACAGTTCGGGGGACTCCTCAGGAGGAGGACATGGTGGGTCTAGGGAAGGAGTGACTGATGATTTGTCTGACATTGATACCAGGGAAGACGACGCTTTGGCAGCTGCTTTTCCAGTACCCTGAGCCTGGGTGAGAGAGGATGAGGAGGAGGAGGAGGGCTTGGTCATCCACTCTACCAAGTCTTCGGCATGATGTGGCTCAACATGTCCAGCTGCCGAAAAGAAGGACAAGCGTGTCCCATGGCCATGTGCTGATGACAATGCACCGCGTCCACGACCAGCACTGTTGCCCCCAGACACAGAGCCTGCTTGCCCTCTTTTATTGCCTCCTGACTGTCTGCCTCTCCTTGTTTGCCTTCCAGACATTCTAATAGATGGCCTGCAGGGAGATGGGAAAAAAGCAATAAGGGCTACCTTCAGGTGTCCTTCTCTGTCCCTTGAAACAAGGACTTTCACAGTGAAAGAAACTGACACTGTCCCTACCTAGAGTTTTCTGTCCCTAGAATAAATGTTTTTTTTAATCACACTATAGCACAAGGACAATTCACTCAATGTCTCTCCAGGTCCCTGGAAACAAGGACTTGCAGAGTGAAAGAAACTGACACTGTCCCTACCTAGAGTTTTCTGTCCCTAGAATAAATGTTTTTTTTAAGCACAATATAGCACAAGGAAAATTAACTCACTGTCCTTACAGGTCCCTGGAAACAAGGACTTGCAGAGTGAAAGAAAAAAAACACTCTCCCTACCTACAGTTTTCTGTCCCTAGAATAAATGTTTTTTTTAATCACAATATAGCACAAGGAAAATTAACTCACTGTCCTTACAGGTCCCTGGAAACAAGGACTTGCAGAGTGAAAGAAACTGACACTGTCCCTACCTAGAGTTTTCTGTCCCTAGAATAAATGTTTTTTTTAAGCACAATATAGCACAAGGACAATTAACTCACTGTCCTTACAGGTCCCTGGAAACAAGGACTTGCAGAGTGAAAGAAACTGACACTGTCCCTACCTAGAGTTTTCTGTCCCTAGAATAAATGTTTTTTTTAAGCACAATATAGCACAAGGAAAATTAACTCACTGTCCTTACAGGTCCCTGGAAACAAGGACTTGCAGAGTGAAAGAAACTGACACTGTCCCTACCTAGAGTTTTCTGTCCCTAGAATAAATGTTTTTTTTAAGCACAATATAGCACAAGGACAATTAACTCACTGTCCTTACAGGTCCCTGGAAACAAGGACTTGCAGAGTGAACAAAAAAAAAACACTCTCCCTACCTAGAGTTTTCTGTCCCTAGAAAAAATGTTTTTTTTAAGCACAATATAGCACAAGGACAATTAACTCACTGTCCTTACAGGTCCCTGGAAACAAGGACTTGCAGAGTGAAAGAAAAAAAACACTCTCCCTACCTACAGTTTTCTGTCCCTAGAAAAAATGTTTTTTTTAATCACAATATAGCACAAGGAAAATTAACTCACTGTCCTTACAGGTCCCTGGAAACAAGGACTTGCAGAGTGAAAGAAAAAAACACTCTCCCTACCTACAGTTTTCTGTCCCTAGAAAAAATGTTTTTTTTAATCACAATATAGCACAAGGAAAATTAACTCACTGTCCTTACAGGTCCCTGGAAACAAGGACTTGCAGAGTGAAAGAAAAAAAACACTCTCCCTACCTACAGTTTTCTGTCCCTAGAAAAAATGTTTTTTTAATCACAATATAGCACAAGGAAAATTAACTCACTGTCCTTACAGGTCCCTGGAAACAAGGACTTGCAGAGTGAAAGAAACTGACACTGTCCCTACCTAGAGTTTTCTGTCCCTAGAATAAATGTTTTTTTTAAGCACAATATAGCACAAGGACAATTAACTCACTGTCCTTACAGGTCCCTGGAAACAAGGACTTGCAGAGTGAAAGAAAAAAAACACTCTCCCTACCTACAGTTTTCTGTCCCTAGAAAAAATGTTTTTTTTAAGCACAATATAGCACAAGGAAAATTAACTCACTGTCCTTACAGGTCCCTGGAAACAAGGACTTGCAGAGTGAAAGAAAAAAAACACTCTCCCTACCTACAGTTTTCTGTCCCTAGAAAAAATGTTTTTTTTAATCACAATATAGCACAAGGAAAATTAACTCACTGTCCTTACAGGTCCCTGGAAACAAGGACTTGCAGAGTGAAAGAAACTGACACTGTCCCTACCTAGAGTTTTCTGTCCCTAGAATAAATGTTTTTTTTAATCACAATATAGCACAAGGAAAATTAACTCACTGTCCTTACAGGTCCCTGGAAACAAGGACTTGCAGAGTGAAAGAAACTGACACTGTCCCTACCTAGAGTTTTCTGTCCCTAGAATAAATGTTTTTTTTAAGCACAATATAGCACAAGGACAATTAACTCACTGTCCTTACAGGTCCCTGGAAACAAGGACTTGCAGAGTGAAAGAAACTGACACTGTCCCTACCTAGAGTTTTCTGTCCCTAGAATAAATGTTTTTTTTAAGCACAATATAGCACAAGGAAAATTAACTCACTGTCCTTACAGGTCCCTGGAAACAAGGACTTGCAGAGTGAAAGAAACTGACACTGTCCCTACCTAGAGTTTTCTGTCCCTAGAATAAATGTTTTTTTTTAAGCACAATATAGCACAAGGACAATTAACTCACTGTCCTTACAGGTCCCTGGAAACAAGGACTTGCAGAGTGAAAAAAAAAAAACACTCTCCCTACCTAGAGTTTTCTGTCCCTAGAAAAAATGTTTTTTTTAAGCACAATATAGCACAAGGACAATTAACTCACTGTCCTTACAGGTCCCTGGAAACAAGGACTTGCAGAGTGAAAGAAAAAAAACACTCTCCCTACCTACAGTTTTCTGTCCCTAGAAAAAATGTTTTTTTTAATCACAATATAGCACAAGGAAAATTAACTCACTGTCCTTACAGGTCCCTGGAAACAAGGACTTGCAGAGTGAAAGAAAAAAACACTCTCCCTACCTACAGTTTTCTGTCCCTAGAATAAATGTTTTTTTTAATCACAATATAGCACAAGGAAAATTAACTCACTGTCCTTACAGGTCCCTGGAAACAAGGACTTGCAGAGTGAAAGAAACTGACACTGTCCCTACCTAGAGTTTTCTGTCCCTAGAATAAATGTTTTTTTTAAGCACAATATAGCACAAGGACAATTAACTCACTGTCCTTACAGGTCCCTGGAAACAAGGACTTGCAGAGTGAAAGAAAAAAAACACTCTCCCTACCTACAGTTTTCTGTCCCTAGAAAAAATGTTTTTTTTAAGCACAATATAGCACAAGGAAAATTAACTCACTGTCCTTACAGGTCCCTGGAAACAAGGACTTGCAGAGTGAAAGAAAAAAAACACTCTCCCTACCTACAGTTTTCTGTCCCTAGAAAAAATGTTTTTTTTAATCACAATATAGCACAAGGAAAATTAACTCACTGTCCTTACAGGTCCCTGGAAACAAGGACTTGCAGAGTGAAAGAAACTGACACTGTCCCTACCTAGAGTTTTCTGTCCCTAGAATAAATGTTTTTTTTAATCACAATATAGCACAAGGAAAATTAACTCACTGTCCTTACAGGTCCCTGGAAACAAGGACTTGCAGAGTGAAAGAAACTGACACTGTCCCTACCTAGAGTTTTCTGTCCCTAGAATAAATGTTTTTTTTAAGCACAATATAGCACAAGGACAATTAACTCACTGTCCTTACAGGTCCCTGGAAACAAGGACTTGCAGAGTGAAAGAAAAAAAAACACTCTCCCTACCTACAGTTTTCTGTCCCTAGAAAAAATGTTTTTTTTAAGCACAATATAGCACAAGGAAAATTAACTCACTGTCCTTACAGGTCCCTGGAAACAAGGACTTGCAGAGTGAAAGAAAAAAAACACTCTCCCTACCTACAGTTTTCTGTCCCTAGAAAAAATGTTTTTTTTAATCACAATATAGCACAAGGAAAATTAACTCACTGTCCTTACAGGTCCCTGGAAACAAGGACTTGCAGAGTGAAAGAAACTGACACTGTCCCTACCTAGAGTTTTCTGTCCCTAGAATAAATGTTTTTTTTAATCACAATATAGCACAAGGAAAATTAACTCACTGTCCTTACAGGTCCCTGGAAACAAGGACTTGCAGAGTGAAAGAAACTGACACTGTCCCTACCTAGAGTTTTCTGTCCCTAGAATAAATGTTTTTTTTAAGCACAATATAGCACAAGGACAATTAACTCACTGTCCTTACAGGTCCCTGGAAACAAGGACTTGCAGAGTGAAAGAAAAAAAACACTCTCCCTACCTACAGTTTTCTGTCCCTAGAAAAAATGTTTTTTTTAATCACAATATAGCACAAGGAAAATTAACTCACTGTCCTTACAGGTCCCTGGAAACAAGGACTTGCAGAGTGAAAGAAACTGACACTGTCCCTACCTAGAGTTTTCTGTCCCTAGAATAAATGGTTTTTTTAATCACAATATAGCACAAGGACAATTAACTCACTGTCCTTACAGGTCCCTGGAAACAAGGACTTGCAGAGTGAAAGAAACTGACACTGTCCCTACCTAGAGTTTTCTGTCCCTAGAATAAATGTTTTTTTTAAGCACAATATAGCACAAGGACAATTAACTCACTGTCCTTACAGGTCCCTGGAAACAAGGACTTGCAGAGTGAAAGAAACTGACACTGTCCCTACCTAGAGTTTTCTGTCCCTAGAATAAATGTTTTTTTTAAGCACACTATAGCAGAAGCACAAAACACACTGACACTCTCCCTACCTATCCTTCTCTTTCCCTAAACTAAAGGAATCCAGGTTAAGCAAGAAAGAAATAACAGTCACTGTCCCTGCCTATGCTACTCTATCCCTGCTCCGGAACACACTACACTAGGCCGCCGTGCTGGCGGCCTTTTATAGTGTGGGGCGTGTACTAAACACCCTCAGCAATAATTGGCCACAGGCATCCTGCCTGTGGCCAATCATTGCTCTCCTCGCTGCCGGCGCTGTGATTGGCCAAGCATGCGGGGTCACAGTGCATGCTTGGCCAATCACAGCGCCTGGATGACACTGCGATGGCGTAGTGCATTGTGGGACGTTCGCGTCACTCGAATTTGGCGCGAACGGCCCAAATCGTTCGATCTTCGTCGAACGATCGAACAGCCAATGTTCGAGTCGAACGTATGTTCGACTCGAACACGAAGCTCATCCCTACCCCTGAAGAGTAGAGTCTACATGTCAAGCCGTGTTTTCCTTTTTATAGACTAAGGACTGATTCATTTCCGGGTGTAAGAAGCAGATCAACTTTCATCGAGGGACACATGGGGTGCATATGACAAAAAGGGAGGACTGTTGTGGAAAAAATGTATTAATGTATGTTGTCAGATGTCCCCCCAGTGTCAGTTTTGCTGTATTGCACTCATCTGAGCGTATTTGCACATACAGACGTTGGTGGGAAAATCTTCCTATGGAAACAGCAATGTTTGCTCCATTTAGAGATGTTGTTTTGCGCCCCGTTGGGGGAACTGGCCACCTCCTGACGGGGGGCGTTAAATGACTCCGAGCGCACAGATCTGTGTCCACAAGAACAGTAGCATAACTATAAAACAGTTGTGGTCCATTTGAGGCATAATTGTCATATAGTTTCCGTCATTGGAAGCAGTGTATGTCACTGCTAGTCTATTTGAATGTATATTGTATAGGACATCTTGTTGGAAGGATGTCCTTGTATGGTCATTCTCCTGTGTGGAAGGGACATCCTGTGATGTCCCCGCCCATGGGGGAGGGGATTGGTTGCTGCAGCCAATCACCTCCTGTCTGTGATCGTTTGAGTTTAATAAAAGCCTATGATTAGGCGTCGGCTTGGCAGTCATGCTGGTCTGCTGAGAGATGAGAACATAAGCTGTGTGATGCTGCCTTTTTGGGATGAATGATGGGACGAATGGACGGTGAATGGATCTTAGCAAACTTAGCTAAAGATAGCATTATTGCAAAAGGATGAATCTAAAGTGTGTGCTTAATTAGCACAGGAAATATGGGCTGTGTGCTCTGCAGACAACCAATAATTCCACGACACTACACTGTGTATGTATATATATATATATATATATATATATATATATATATATAGCGCCCCCCCCCCCCATCTTGGGGCACTATACGTGTAAATTTAGGGGCAGTCTGAGCCAGTAGTTGGGCTCAGACCTATTATAGTCCGAATTTTTTGCTCTGCTCTGGGTGTGATACTGCCCGGAATGTTATATTCACCTTTGCCTGCAGGTGGCACTGTCACCGCCGGCACAGGCTGGATCACGGGGGTTTCACAGCACCTTGGGTGTCTTCTTTCAGCAGCCGTGCAGTGGGCGTGGTGTACCCGCTGTGCATGCTGGGAGAGGGTACAAAAGGGGCAGGCGCCATTTGGCATGAGGCGATTCCAGGGGGACCCCAAGGCGTTCGGGGGGACCTCTGGTCCAGTGAGCATGTCTCGTGGCCCTCATGGCACGGGATGCGTGTGTTTGGTCTCGGGCACCTTTAGCCCGAGGCTCTGCTACTGCATAGTAGGCCCAGCTCTCCTATCGCGGGCCTACACTTCAGAGAAGGATCCCAGGCTGCCCAGTTGAAGGGGGCCCATCTTTAGGGAAGGAGTTTCAGGGAAAGATCAGTCCCGGCGGAGATAGCGACGGTACTGCTGTCTCGGGGAGAGGCCTGGAGGCCTACCTAAAGGGGGATCCATCATCTCTGACATCCGTGCTCCACTCCGGTTGCTAGGACCGCTCTCAAAGGGACTGTAAGCAATACCCACTCAGGCTTGAGTGGCGACGAAAGTGTTCTCTAAGTGTTGCGTGCCTGAACCTTCTCCTACTCTGTCATTTCTACTCTCTCTCTCTCTTCCAAGTTTTACCTCAAGAAATGAATATACTCTGATCCAGCCCCTCTGGCTGGATGCAATGAAGCTAATACAGAAGGTGGTTGATGTTTCTCTGCCGCTTGACCCTCTGCACTATTTGTTGGGTCTTCCCTTTAAGGGTATCACTAAAAATGGGAATAGATTGATCTCCTATATTCTGCTGGCTGCTAAGAGATTGATCCCCCTTTGCTGGCTATCTAACGCCACCCCCCCCTTGGTCTAGATTTCTCCAACTAGTAGCTGAGATACGTAGGAGGGAATATATGACGGCCTCTGTACACGACATAATACCCCAATTTGATAAGATCTGGGACCTATGGGATAACTCGGAATATGGAATGCATCCTCCGACTACTGAGTAGTGATCTACCCATCCCCCTCCCTTCCTCCCCCTTCATTTTCTAATATACCGGTATTGTATCTCTTAGATTAATGTCCTCACACTGGTACTACCTTGATTTTCATTGGTTTTTGACTGTGACCTCTGTTATAATTTGATTTTCTTTATTATACATATGAATCTGTTTTCCAACAAAAAATACAATTATAAAAAAAGAAATGAATAAAACCTTGTTGCTCAGGTTTTACTTATGTGTGGACATTGGCCTTATTCAAAGAGACTTTCTTCCCCAGACAACGGAGGCCAGGGATCCACTCCAGAGAGGTAACTCGCCGCAAGACCCAAAAACATTAACACTGCTCGCCCCTCTCTACACAAAAAGGAGGGGGGATACCGGGCATGCGGGCAAGTAGCAGGTGTGCCCTGACTGCAGAAATAGCAGAAAAGCAGAAAAAGGATGGTGTGTGCTACATATATATATATATACAGTATACTAAACTGCCTGCGCACTGTGATTGGCCAAAGCATGCAGGTCAGGTACATGCTTTGGCCAATCATCAGACATCAATGCACTGCGATTTCGCAGTGCATTATGTGGCATTCTGTGGCGCTCGAATTTGCAGCGAACACTCCCATAATGTTCGGGATTCGCCGTACGGGCGAACACCCAATGTTCGAGTCGAACTTCCGTTCGACTTGAACATCGGGCTCATACAGAGGATAATTGGCTGCCAATATCCACCGGGCACTCTTCAGTGAGGAAGAAACAAAACTCACAATACTGCAGGACAGCTGGACCCAGGGCATACACTGCACCCAGCCTCTGACTATTTATGGACTCACTAACCACCTCCTGGGCACAACTCTCCAGGGATTGGCCGAGTCCCTATAACTATTCAGATTGCCCTTCTGCATTTCCTCCCACTGTGATTCCAGAACCCTCTAGAATTCAGGAGGGAATAATCACACCAGCTGCCTGTGAAACACTGAGTAGGCCAAAGCAATGAGCAACTACAGAGGAGCCAAACTAAATTTACCTACAGTAGCATCTTATACCTTAACTAGGAGGGTGCATCATATTAAAGCCCAACTCCAGGTTTTGCACAGAGCAGCCCCAATTCTTCTCTTCTCTGGCTCCTCCACCCTGCACTTGTGCGTGCTCGCTCTTGAGCTGCCTAGTGTTGCTCAGTCCTGCCCCCTCTGCCTCATTACTAGCCAATGGCTCCCGCTGCTGTGTTTCATCCAATCAGAAGAGGGAGCCTTGGTAGAGCCTTGACTTTAATGCACAACGTTGGATCAGGCTCAGGTGAGTATTAGGGGGGACTGCGGAGGGAGCTGCACCCTGAAGGCTTTTTACCTTCTTGCATAGAATGCATGAAGGTAAAAAAAAACTTCAGCCTTTGAAACCCCTTTAATTGCTCCCTTGTTCTATGGAGCATAATAAAGAAAATTTAGTTACCCGATCTTCCACTGCTCTCCACTGGTAGATTAGTCCCCACAGCATCTTCTCCAGTGGTCTAAACGCTGAGGGACAGTCTACTGTCAGAGCATGGTGGAGCCCCATCCCATTGCAAGGGATAATGTTTATGTTTCCTGGAGTCAGGCTTTAAATATTTGTTTTGAAGTTTAATAACACCTAATCCCTTTTGCTGCCAGAGATATATTTTATTTTAGAATTTTTTTATTTTATTATTATTGCATATGTGTTAAAATGCACATTTTAGGCCTGAAGATTAGTTAAAACCTCCAAATACTATAGAGTTGATTTACTAAAACTGGAGATTGCAAAATCTGGTGCAGCTCTGCATAGAATCCAATCTGATTCCATTTTTTTTTTTGGCAAAGCTTAATTGAACAAGATGAAGTTAGCAGATGATTGGCTACTGTGACAGACCCAAACTGGACAGGGGCTTTTGGACTGCAGTGTAGCCCCTTGCCTACTGACTATGGGCCCTGGCATTTGAGGGAGCTACAAACAATTAGGAAGAATGAAAGAAGAAAGAGGTGCAATCTAAGTGCAGCATGAAACAGGTAGGTTTTCTTTTCATACAGGTTAAAACTCTCACAAAATCCATGAAGGTATGCGCTTGAATAGTGTGGGAACAAGAACCTGCCATTTGCTTGATCCTGCAGGGGCCGTCTGTGATCCAAAAGGCCGGAGGAGATGAAGCATGGACACCATGGGGCTGATTTACGAAACGTTTGCGCCATGAGTATTGGCGCATCTGCGTGCGCAATGGCAGTTTTGGTATTTACAAAACATTAGCGCCTGTAGCGCAGCCCTATTTCCCATTTACTATAGTGTTGTCGGTGGACGGGAGGAGGCGATCAGTGCGCCACTATGGACCTGGCGCACGGCATGTTAAACACTAAATATAAAGAAGCTGTAAGTGAGAATATAATGGGGGTGATGTGGGGTGATGTTATGAAGTGTAGGGACACCTGCCCAAATAACAAACATGGCCAGAATTGAGTGATAAAGTAACTTTTTCAAAACCAGCCCGCTGCGCCGGCAAGTACGATTCGAGCTGCGGGAGGTTTTTTTGAGCTCAGCGCGGGAATTTCAATGGTTCAAATGCGCCAAGACACTGCGCCGGCAAAATCTTAGTAAATGTCAAGTCACGTAAACTAATTTGCATAAGTTGAACAGGCGCAGCTCTGAACTTCCCAGTGCGCCAGCAAAATGACATTTCTAAAGGAAAAAAAAAGGAATTTAAAAGCAGCCGCGGCTGTAATGAATTGTCGGCTCCCGGTAATATAGAGAAAAGTCATTGAAAGTCTTTGATAAAAAAAAAAAAAAAAGCGTGGGGGTTCCCCCAAATTCCATTACCAGGCTCTTGAGGTCTGGAATGGATATTAAGGGGAACCCCGCTGCAAATTTTTAAAAAAAATTACGTGGGGTTCCTCCCAAATATCCATACCAGGCCCTTCAGATCTGGCATGGATTTTAAGGGGAACTCCACCCCAAATTTAAAAAAAAAATGGCGTGGAGTCCCCCCAAAAATCCACACCAGACCCTTTATCCGAGCACATAACCTGGCAGGCTGGCAGTATTTAGTCAGTATTTAGTCAGCCACCAATTGTGCAAGTTCTCCCACTTAAAAAGATGAGAGAGGCCTGTAATTGTCATCATAGGTAAACCTCAACTATGAGAGACAAAATGTGGAAACAAATCCAGACAATCACATTGTCTGATTTGGAAAGATTTTTTTTGGCAAATTATGGTGGAAAATTTGGTCACCTACAAACAAGCAAGATTTCTGTCTCTCACAGACCTGTATCTTCTTCTTTAAGAGGTCCCTCTGTCCTCCACTCATTACCTGTATTAATGGCACCTGTTTGAACTTGTTATCAGTATAAAAGACACCTGTCCACAACCTCAAACAGTGAGGCCTTGTACACACGGCCGAGATTCTCGTTGAAAAAAACATGTCGTTTTTTTCGACGAGATTCTTGGACAAGAAACTTGTCCCGGCCGAGTGTACACACGCTCGTTTCAAAGAACCCGCGGTTCTTTGAATGGAGCGTACACAGTGACGTCATCGACTACGACGAGCATGCGCTCGTCACATTCGATGCCGTCGCCGCCATCTTGGTATACCCTACGTATGCCTATGAAGCTACCGCGCATGCGTCAAATTCATTTCGAACATGCGCGGGCTTCCGGGAGGACAGGTAAGTGTACACACACTCACTTTTCTCGTCGAGAAACATGCCGAGGAGAATCTCGATGAGAAAATAGAGAGCAGGTTCTCTATTTTCTCGTCGAGGTTTCTTGTCGGTTTTCTCGACGAGAAACCCGATAGCCGCGTACACACGACCGATTTACTCGGCAAGACCTCTCTGCCAGCAAGTTTCTTGCTGGTTCTTGCCGAGAAAATCGGCCGTGTGTACGAGGCCTCACACTCCAAACTCCACTATGGTGAAGACCAAAGAGCTGTCGAAGGACACCAGAAACAAAATTGTAGACCTGCACCAGGCTGGGAAGACTGAATCTGCAAAAGGCAAGCAGCTTGGTGTGAAGAAATCAACTGTGGGAGCAATAATTAGAAAATGGAAGACATACAAGACCACTGATAATCTCCCTCGATCTGGGGCTCCACACAAGATCTCACCCGTGGGGTCAAAATGATCACAAGAACGGTGAGCAAAAATCCCAGAACCACACGGGGGAACCTAGTGAATGACCTGCAGAGAGCTGGGACCAACGTAACAAAGGCTACCATCAGTAACACACTACGCCGCCAGGGACTCAGATCCTGCAGTGCCAGACGTGTCCCCCTGCTTAAGCTAGTACATGTCCGGGCCCGTCTGAGGTTTGCTAGAGAGCATTTGGATGATCCAGAAGAGGATTGGGAGAATGTCATATGGTCAGATGAAACCAAAGTAGAACTGTTTGGTAGAAACACAACTCGTCGTGTTTGGAGGAGAGAGAATGCTGAGTTGCAGCCAAAGAACACCATACCTACTGTGAAGCATGGGGGTGGCAACATCATGCTTTGGGGCTGTTTCTCTGCAAAGGGAACAGGACGACTGATCCGTGTACATGAAAGAATGAATGGGGCCATGTATCGTGAGATTTTGAGTGCAAACCTCCTCCCATCAGCAAGGGCATTGAAGATGAAATGTGGCTGGGTCTTTCAGCATGACAATGATCCCAAACACACCACCCGGGCAACGACGGAGTGGCTTCGTAAGAAGCATTTCAAGGTCCTGGAGTGGCCTAGCCAGTCTCCAGATCTCAACCCCATAGAAAACCTTTGGAGGGAGTTGAAAATCCGTGTTGCCCAGCGACAGCCTCAAAACATCACTGCTCTAGAGGAGATCTGCATGGAGGAATGGGCCAAACATACCAGCAACAGTGTGTGACAACCTTCTGAAGACTTACAGAAAACGTTTGACCTCTGTCATTGCCAACAAAGGATATATAACAAAGTATTGAGATGAACTTTTGATATTGACCAAATACTTATTTTCCACCATAATTTGAAAAAAAAATTCTTTCCAAATCAGACAATGTGATTGTCTGGATTTGTTTCCACATTTTGTCTCTCATAGTTGAGGTATACCTATGATGACAATTACAGGCCTCTCTCATCTTTTTAAGTGGGAGAACTTGCACAATTGGTGGCTGATTAAATACTTTTTTGCCCCACTGTACATACTAGGGCCAATTTGAACAGAATCCGATTAACCTACCAGCATGTCTTTAGAGTGTGGGAGGAAACCGGAGTACCCGGAGGAAACCCACCCAGGCACAGGGAGAACATGCAAACTCCAGTGTCGTGGTCGGGATTTGAACCAGCGACACTTTTTGCTGCTAGGTGAAAGTGTTAACCACTACACAACTGTGCTACCCACATGCATGTGTATATATATATATATATATATATATACTGCCGGTGTCACTAGAGCAGTGGCGGGTGTCATTAGTGCAGAGTTTGCCCATAGTGGACGGTGTCAGTAGTTTTTATTTTTATTAATTTATTATTGTTTATAATTTTTAAAAAAAAGATATGATTTTTTTACAATTTTTTTTTAGGAGCCTCTCTAGGAGGCTTTGATAAAATATCAGAGGTCTAAACAGGGTGATTAGGGGGTGATTAGGCAAACCTGGCACACCCTTTGCACACGCCTATGGCACGTCTATGGTGGGGTGATTAGGCACATCTGGCACACCTTGTGCGCACGCCTAGAGCACGTCTATGGTGGGGTGATTAGGCACACCTGGCACACCCTGTGCGCATGCCTATGGCACATCTATGGCAGAGTGATTAGGCACACTTGGCACACCCTGTGTGCACGCCTATGGCGGGGTGATTAGGCACACCTGGCACTCCCTGTGCTCACGCCTATGGCAAAATGCATGGGGATGCCAATAAGAATTAATGGCACTGTTGCAAATCTACAAAGGTGTTCGTTTTTTTTGCGTTGTGGGAAACTGCACAATTTTGAAAGGAGGGAAATGAGGAACTAGGAAAAAAAAAATATAAGCAGATTAAAATTCAACTTTAAGTCCTGTCCAGATGAAAAGTAGCAAAGTGGTCTATATGTTTTCAGAAGAGCTTTACTTTCTATAGCCGTCCAGCTTTGGGAATATAAAAAAAAAAGGATTTTGTTTGGCATGAAATATTTACAAGGTGTTTAGTTAAAATTTAATGTTACTAAATATGTGGTTTGGGTAGTAATGAGCAGAAACCTCGCTGAACTCTGGCGTACGCCGTGAAATGGGTTGAGGTCTCGAGGGGCGTACTCCGCTTTCTACTTAGATTCCGCCGCGGCGCACATCCCTGACTAGACAAGCGGCAGAAAGCTCCCCCTGACAAGATTCATTACAGACCTCTGAACCTGATGTGTTTCCTTAATGTTCAACATTACTTTTATTTTCCCTCAGTCAGGCTGACATATGAATCTGGCTATTGAATAATTGAGCGCACTTCCCTTCCCAGCTTTCATATTTATTGTTTTCAAAAGTGGTGACTTAATAATGGTAGCCCAGCTGTCGGTACAGCGGCGTGTGCTGCGGCGCTTGTTCGCTGTTTTAACAGCACCTCCAGCTAGAAAGTAAAACAAGTGCAGGAAGCGAGTGACAAAATTGAAAACTAATATTTCTTTTGCAACTACCCAAAAGAAGACAATTAACCTCAGTCCTTTTCCTTCACTCCAGCCCCCTCCCCCCCACGTTTGTCTGAGTGCGACTCCAAAAAATGGCCTAAAATGTGCTTTAACCACTTGAGCTCTGGAAGATTCTACCTCCTTCATGACCAGGCCATTTTTTGGTATTGGACCAGTGGTGGCTGTACACACACCCCCGTCTGCACCCCCCCTCCCCCCGGTCGGTTGGACAGTTACCAGCCTGGTGTTCTGTCAAACTAGCCAACTCGTCAGAAACTCCAACCACCTCACTCACGGTTTATTTAAACTATGGCAATGGTGGGTGCATTCCTGGCAATGGTGAGTGCATTCCTGGCAATACAGAGTGCATTCCTAGCAATGGTGGGTGCATTTCTGGCAATGGTGAGTGCATTCCTGGCAATGGTGAGTGCATTCCTGGCAATCGTGGGTGCATTCCTGGCAAAGGTGGGTGCATTCCTGGCAAAGGTGGGTGCATTCCTGGCAATGGTGAGTGCATTCCTGCAATGGTGGGTGCATTCCTGGCAATTGTGAGTGCATTCCTGGCAATGGTGAGTGCATTCCTGGCAATAGTGAGTGCATTCCTGGCAATGGTGAGTGCATTCCTGGCAATGGTGAGTGCATTCCAGGCAATGGCGGGTGCATTCCTGGCATTGGTGAGGCTGCATTCCTGGCAATGGTGAGTGTATTCCTGGCAATGGTGGGTGCATTCCTGGCAATGGTGGCTGCATTCATGGCAATGGTGGCTACATTCTTGGCAATGGTGGGTGCTGCATTCATGGCAATGGTGGGTCTGCAGATGGGCACTTGTGAGGCTGCAGATGGGCACTGACCCTTATTTTGCTTCACAGTTCTTTATTTATTTTAATTTTTTCCTGAAACTTCGCTCTTAAAGTGAAGGTGTGTGCTATACGCCAATAAATACAGTAAAATCCAAATAATACGCCTGAGCTCATCTCTTCACCACACACAGCCACAAAGGCAAGATAATTTTTGTTGGGCAGTGTAGTAATGTTCGAACGAACACACTTAGACCAAATTTTAATGGTTCAAAGAATGTCAGGCAAAATGGTCGGCCCTCACGCATGTTCACTTCATCAAATCTGGCCCTCTTTTCAAAAAGTTCGGACACCCCTGATTTAAACTATCAGTAATTGGAGATTTTGACAAATTTCTGATTGGACACAACACCAGCAACTGTTTACAGTCCGCTGCATTATATTATGAGCGGAGATTGTTACTCACTCTGATACTAACCAACAACATGGCGGCAACAACTTTGTCCTTGTTAGCTGCTGTGGTGTCAAAACAGCAAAATCTTCTTGTACCGGACTGTATTCGGTTGCCGGTGTTATATCAAAACAGCAATTCATCAAAATCTCCAATTACTGATGGCTTAACCGCTTGCCGACCAGTGCACGACGATGTACGTCAGCACAATGGCACGGCTGCACAAATGGACATACCTGTACGTCCCCTTTAAATGGTCGGCTAGTGGGCAAGCACGCGCAGCCGTGAGTGTGCCCACGGGTCTCGTGGACTCGATGTCCACCGGTGGCCCGC
Source organism: Rana muscosa (assembly GCA_029206835.1). Classification (NCBI taxonomy): domain Eukaryota; kingdom Metazoa; phylum Chordata; class Amphibia; order Anura; family Ranidae; genus Rana; species Rana muscosa. The sequence goes on from CM055117.1 coordinate 1,074,131,518, forward strand.
GATCGTGACACAGAGAGGCAGAACGGGGAGATGCCTATGTAAACAAGGCATTTCCCTGTTCTGCCTAGCTATATGAAAGGGATCTACTACTCCCAGTAATCTCAGTCATGTTCTAGTGAGACAAACTCCCGCCTATAGTTAGAACACAGAGAGGGAACACATTTAACTCCTTGATCACCCCCTAGTGTTAACCCCTTTCCCTGCCAGTGTCATTTACACAGTAATCAGTGCATTTTTATAGCACTGATCGCTGAATAAATGTCACTGGTCCCAAAATAGTGTCAAAAGTGTCCGATATGTCCGCCGCAATGTCGCAGTTGCGCTAAAATTTGCAGATCGCCGCCATTATTAATAAAGAAAAATAATAATAATAAAAATGTCATAAATCTATCCCCTATTTAGTAGACAGCGCAAACCAATCAATATACGCTTATTGCGATTTTTTTTTTACCAAAAATATGTAGAAGAATGCGTATCGGCCTAAACTGAAGAAGAAATTTGTTTTTTAAATATATTTTTTGGGGATAATTATTATAGCAAAAAGTAAAAAATATTGCTATTTTTTTCAAAATTTACGCTCTTTTTTTGTTTATAGCGCAAAAAAAAAAACGCAGAGGTGATCAAATACCACCAAAAGAAAGTGTTATCTTTATTTTTTTATTTTTTTTTATCAAAGAGAAAAAAGAGGAACAATCTAACAATACATTGTCATATTACATAGTCATATTCACAGTTTATCTAAATATATGTATACATATCTATCTTCCCCTGTTATAACTATACTTGGGTTGACATAGTAATCTACCTGTCAGGGTCACCTGTGGCCAGGTGACAGATGCACACCGTAGGGGGACAGGAGTGCACCGCGAGGTAGTGAACCCTATGGCTGGCTTCTGTGGATAGGAAACTGGGTGGTTGTGGAAAGCGGGACCAGAGGAGCACAACCGGGATCCCAACGGAAGCGAGAGCCAAGATTCCCCAGGGCGCGGAGTCTAAGACCCAGCTGGTCTTCTCCAGGGCCTCTAGTGGTGAGGATGTTACGCTGCAGGCTGGGACCAGGTCGCGGCCCCTGGAGTTTCCTAGGTCACGCCCCGTAGGATAAGGGGAAGCAGCAGCACACGATAGAGAGAACCGAATAACAAGCCGAAGGTCAGGGGCCACAAGCAGACAAGGATAACGAAGAACGAGCCGAAGGTCAAGGGTCACGAGCAGACAGGGATGGTCGGGGACAAGCCAATAACGTAACAGAGAGACAGACGTAGCACACGGCAGGCAGGAACCCAAACACACAATGCCTAACAAACACGTTGATCAGCAAAGCAGGCTTGCAGTGCACAGGTTAATATAGTGTTCAGTGATAGGGCCTGGGGTGGAGTCAGGCTGGGAGGAGATTATAAAGGAAGCCAGGTGAAGGAGGTCTGGTCTCTAGATGAACACATGAGGAGGAAGGTAAGATGGCAGACAAACACTACTGCATATCCATGACAGTACCCTCCCTCTTATGGGCCCTCCCCCGCCTGGACCCAGGCTTAAAGGGAAATCTCTGATGAAACCTTCTCAACAGATGAGGTGCAGCGACATCAGATGCAGCGATCCAAGACGCCTCCTCAGGACCAAAACCTCTCCAATGCACAAGGTACTGAAGAATGCCTCTGCAGAGCCGAGAATCCAGAACTTGTCTAACCTCGTACTTAAAATTATCCTCAGAGACCGAAAACGAGGTAGGGAGATGACAAGAAGATCTATTGAGGACCAAAGGCTCTCTAGGAATAAGCAAGGGCATGAGAGGATCAACAGGAATCTGAGGAGGGTCCCCTATACCCTTAAAGGGGAACTGGTCATCTTGCACAGGACCATCAGACTGGGCAGATGTCAGTGGAACCCTGAAGTCAGGTTGGTTGGAAGGTGACATGTCGCCGGAGTCAAGCTGAATAGCTGAAGGACAAGCAGAATGTCCCGAACAAGAAAAAGTGAGAGGCTCACTGGGCATGGGCTGGACTGGCATAACTAGTACAGAGGCAGAGTGAATAGCTGAGTCAGGTGTAGCGACTACCTGAATCGCATCGCAAGACGTAGCGACTGCAGGACTTGTAGACAAGCTAGCCTGGCTGTGCGTCCAAGGGTGGTTAGGGACAGAGAAATGTAAATGGTTATGCAACCTGGAATGAATGACCGGCTCAGATTCACAGGGGGCAACCTTGGGTAGGCAGGACGAGGAACAGGAGGGACCCCAAGCCAGGATCTGTCCAGTAGTCCAGTCCACATGAGGAGAATGGAGCTGTAACCATGGGAGACCCAAAATTATAGGCGTTGAGGCCTTGGGTAAGATAAGGAAGGATATCCACTCCTGGTGGAGTGTCCCTACCGACATCTTAACAGGGAGGGTCTGGAAGCGGATAGGTCCCCCTGGGAGAACAGTACCATCAATCGCCAAGACCACCAAAGGCGTGGTGAGGGGCAAAAGAGTAAGTCTCATGGACGATGCGATTTCCCAGTCCATGAAATTACCAGCGGCTCCGGAATCCAGATATGCTGAGACCGAATGAGAAGAAGCACCAACATGAAGGAACACAGAAAGCAGAAGACGAGAAGGGGAAGGTGATATTTCTGGGTCCAATACTCCACTTTCCAGATGAAGTGGACCCGAACGTTTTTCTGGACAAAGAGAGCAAGTGTCACGAAAATGACCTTTGCCCCCACAGTAAAGACACAGACCAAGAGTTCTGCGCCTAGCACGTTCCTCGGGGGATAGCCTGGTCCGACCCAGCTGCATGGGTTCCTCAGCTGGTAGGAGATGCTCTACGGGTCGAAGAGAGGGGAGCTCAGGCTGACTAAGAACCAAGGAGTGCTGGCGTTGCTTTTCTAAGGTCCTCTCCTGAAAGCGAATATCGATCTGGTTACACAAGGAGATAACGCCGGCCAGATCAGTGGGGATGGTTCTTCCTGCTAATTCATCCTTCACTCTATCAGACAGGCCATGCAAAAAGGTTGCGACTAAGGCCTCATTGTTCCAGCTCAACTCAGCCGACAGTATGCGGAAATGAAGCGCATACTGTCCCACAGAAGCAGACTCTTGGCGGAGACGTAAAAGGGCGCTGGCCGCTGAAGAGACACGAGCCGGTTCTTCGAAGATATTCCGAAAAAGTTTCAAGAAGCCAGACAGGCTAGAAACCACTGGATCATTCAGTTCCCACAGAGGGGCTGCCCAGGCTAAAGCTTCACCAGAGAGGAGGGAAATGATAGAGGCTACCTTAGCCCGATCAGACAGGAAGTTTTGGGGCTGGAGCTCAAAATGAATCGTGCATTGGCTAAGGAACCCCCTGCAAGCCTTGGAGTCCCCAGAGAAACGGGACGGAGCTGGCAGTTGTAGCGAGTGTGTGGCTGCGACTGGTGCAATAGGTGCAGCCGCTGATTGTATTTGAGGTTGCGGATTCAGGGTTCCCAAGGAGGCCTGAAGCTGCTCGAAGCGAGAAGCCAGATCCTGGAGGAATCGCATCACCTGAGTCTGATTCGATTCCTGGGTTTCAAGTCTGCAAACTATGCCCTGCAATGGATCATCCGCGGGTAGCGGGATGTCAGCCGGGTTCATGGCTGATCAAACTGTCAGGGTCACCTGTGGCCAGGTGACAGATGCACACCGTAGGGGGACAGGAGTGCACCGCGAGGTAGTGAACCCTATGGCTGGCTTCTGTGGATAGGAAACTGGGTGGTTGTGGAAAGCGGGACCAGAGGAGCACAACCGGGATCCCAACGGAAGCGAGAGCCAAGATTCCCCAGGGCGCGGAGTCTAAGACCCAGCTGGTCTTCTCCAGGGCCTCTAGTGGTGAGGATGTTACGCTGCAGGCTGGGACCAGGTCGCGGCCCCTGGAGTTTCCTAGGTCACGCCCCGTAGGATAAGGGGAAGCAGCAGCACACGATAGAGAGAACCGAATAACAAGCCGAAGGTCAGGGGCCACAAGCAGACAAGGATAACGAAGAACGAGCCGAAGGTCAAGGGTCACGAGCAGACAGGGATGGTCGGGGACAAGCCAATAACGTAACAGAGAGACAGACGTAGCACACGGCAGGCAGGAACCCAAACACACAATGCCTAACAAACACGTTGATCAGCAAAGCAGGCTTGCAGTGCACAGGTTAATATAGTGTTCAGTGATAGGGCCTGGGGTGGAGTCAGGCTGGGAGGAGATTATAAAGGAAGCCAGGTGAAGGAGGTCTGGTCTCTAGATGAACACATGAGGAGGAAGGTAAGATGGCAGACAAACACTACTGCATATCCATGACACTACCCTATCTATATCTTTATATTTACCAATATTTACATTTGTTTCCATACTTCTCCATTACCACATTCGTAGGCTTTAAGGGTATTTATCGAAGACTTCTCTAATCCTCCTCTTTATTTTTCCTTCTTTACAAACCCAAATATCCCCCCCCCCCCAAAAAAAAGGGAGGCACCCCCCTCCCCCTTCCCCTCCCGTTCCCTATGGAGAGATGGAGGGAATATGTTTCTATTTTATCTCGTGTGCAGGTGCGCATCTCATATTGGGCCATCCTCACTCCTCACCTGACCCATCTAACATTCTCTTACCCTCCTCAGAGTACACAAATAAGTTCCATCCTGTCCATGTTTTAATGTACTGTTCTCTCTTATTTTGGGCTGAGAGGACTAAGACCTCCATTGCTCCTATCTCTCGCACCAAAGAAAGTGATGCAATTGTCAGTTAAAGCAGCGCAGTGCCGTATCGCAAAAAGGGCTCTGGTCAGGAAGGGGGTAAATCCTTCTGGGGCTGAAGTGGTTAAGGAAACCGAAAGTGACGTGAAGTTTCTGATGAGTTGGCTAATTTGACAGAACAACGGCACTTACCCCATCTATAGCACGGGCAGCTCTTTTTTCTGGGCGGCGGCTTCCCCTGCGTCTCCTCCTCACGGCGGGTTCTGCCGCGCGTCTCCTCCCTACTCCTCCCTCCTCCTAGGCCAATTGGAACGCTTCTCCTTTCGGCCAATTGGGACACGGGTCTCACATTCTGATTGGTGCAGGAGGAGAATCAGGAGGACAACAACGAATATTCATTTGCTAATGTCACACAACTGGGTGGGCTCAGGGCGCAGTGCTAATGTAACCCCCCCTCTGTGCAATCCCCCTAATGTAACCCCCATCTGTGCAATCCCCCTAATGTAACGCCCCCTCTGTGCAATCCCCTAATGTAACCCCCCCTCTGTGCAATCCCCCTAATGTAACCCCCCTCTGTGCAATCCCCCTAATGTAACCCCCTCTGTGCAAGCCCCCTAATGTAACGCCCCCTCTGTGCAATCCCCTAATGTAACGCCCCCTCTGTGCAATCCCCTAATGTAACCCCCCCTCTGTGCAATCCCCTAATGTAACCCCCCTCTGTGCAATCCCCTAATGTAACCCCCCCTCTGTGCAATCCCCATAATGTAACCCCCCCTCTGTGCAATCCCTAATGTAACCCCCCCACTGTGCAATCCCCCTAATGTAACCCCCCCCTGTGCAATCCCCTAATGTAACCCCCCTCTGTGCAATCCCCTAATGTAACCCCCCTCTGAGCAATCCCCTAATGTAACCCCCCTCTCTGCAATCCCCCAATGTAGCGCTCTCCTCCCTACAGTCACAGACCTCAGCTCAGCGCTCTGTCCACATGGATGTTCCTCCTCCTCCTAGGCTCCTCCTCCTGTTGTGGATGTCCTGTAAGTGTGGAGGAGGAGCCTAGGCTCTGTCGGTCTGAGGAGTGCAATTGTTGTGGTAAGCAGCTGGCACCGGAGATTGCAGTGCCGGTTCCCGAAGGACATGCGGGCGCCGTGCACTATGGCATTCCGGAGCTGTCTGCCTCAAAACACAAATTCTTACTCCTCCTCCCTCCCCGAACATTGCGGGGAGCAAAGAAGATACCGCAGTGCACAGGGGGAAGAGGAAGAGGAGAGAGCCGCGGCGCCTCTCTCGATCCAGCTCCGTGTCCCCCGGGTGCGGCCTTAACCCCCCCGCTCCCCCCTAGCAACGCCACTGCTCCTCTCTCTCCACAGAGAAATGCCGGAGTTCTGTCAGAATGACCGTCAGGTTCTTGGTCACCTCCCTGACTAAGGCCCTTCTCCCCCTATCGCTCAGTTTGGCTGGGGACGGCCCGCTCTTGGAAGAGTCCTGGTGGTTCCAAACTTCTTCCATTTATGGATGATGGAGGCCACTGTGCTCAATGGGACCTTCAATGCTGCAGAAAATTTTCTGTACCCTTCCCCAGATCTGTGCCTCCATACAATCTGGTCTCAGAGGTCTACAGATAATTCCTTGGCCTTCATGGCTTGGTTTCTGCTCTGACATGCACTGTTAACTGTGGGACCTTATATAGACAGGTGTGTGCCTTTCCAAATCAATGTCTAATCAACTGAATTTACCTAGAGCATTTGGCACCCGAGACGGATCCTATATCTGGCACCCCCCCACGTTAAAATGCAAAAACACCCCATTGCGGCAGGTTGGCTTGGCTAGGCAAATTGCCTTACCAGTACGGCGGTCCCTTTAATGGCTATAGCAGGCGGCACATCGCTGGAGCCTATGCACGTGGCCGGCGGCCGCGATGTCCGCTGGCCACTCGCGATCACTCCTCAGAGAGCCAGAGCGGGGATCTGTCAATGTAAACAAACAGATCCCTGTTCTGACAGGGGAGTAGAGAGAGATCTGCTGTTCCTAGTGGTCAAGAACAGCGATCTCTCTCTACTCCAGAGTCCCAGTCATTCCCCTCCCCCCATAGTTAGAAACACACCTAGGTAACACTTAACCCCTTGATCGCCCCCTTGTGTTAGCCCCTTCCCTGCTAGTGTCATTTATACAGTAATCAGTGGCTATTTTTAGCTCTGATCACTGTAATAATGTCACTGGTCCCAAAAAAGTGTCAAAAGTGTCCGATCTATCCGCTGCAATGTGGCAGTCCCGCTAAAAATCGCTTGTCACCGCCATTACTAGTAAAAAAAAAAATTACTATTAAAAATGCCATAAATCTATCCCTTTTTTTGTAGACGCTATAACTTTTGCGCAAACCAATCAATATACGCTTATTGCGACTTTTTTACCAAAAATATGTAGAAGAATACATATTGGCCTAAATTGATGAAGAAATTAGTTTTTTTACATTTTTTGGGGGGATATTTATTATAGCAAAAATAAAAAATAAATAAAAATTCTTTCAAAATTGTCAGTCTTTTTTTGTTTATAGCGCAAAAAAAAAAAAAAACACAGAGGTGATCAAATATAACCAAAAAGAAAGTTAAATTTGTGGGAAAAAAAGGTCAATTATCTTTGGGTACAGATGTCGCACGACCGCGCAATTGTCAGTTAAAGCGACACAGTGCCATATCGCAAAAAATGGCCTGGTCATTAAGGGGGTAAATCCTTCCGGGGCTGAAGTGGTTAACCACATGCCGATCAGCGCACGACGATATATGTCGGCACAATGGCTCAGCTGGGCAAATGGGCGTACAGGTATGTCCCCTTTAAATCGCGGAATTGTGGGCATGACAATGGTCCCAAAATAGCGTCAAAAGTGTCCGATGTGTCCGCCATAATGTCGCAGTCATGCTAAAAATCGCAGATCACCGCCATTACTAATAAAAAAATAATAATAATAAAAATGCCATAAATCTATCCCCTATTTTGTAGACGCTATAACTTTTGCGCAAACCAATCAATATACGCTTATTGCGATTTTTTTTTACCAAAAATATGTAGAATACATATCGGCCTAAACTGAGGAAAAAAATATTATTTTTATATATTTTTTGGCGATATTTATTATAGCAAAAAGGAAAAAAAAATATTTTTTTTTTCAAAATTGTTGCTCTTTTTTTGTTTATAGCGCAAAAAATAAAAACTGCAGAGGTGATCAAATACCACCAAAAGAAAGCTCTACTTGTGGGGAACAACAATTGTTTGGGTACAGCATCGCACGACCGCGCAATTGTCAGTTAAAGCGACGCAGTGCCGAATCGCAAAAAATGGCCTGGTCATTCAGCAGCCAATTCTTCCGGGGCTGAAGTGGTTAAACAACTCCTAAAAAAAAAAAAAGGACATTGACATTTAAATATAATTTAGCAAAATTTTTATCAAAACACACTTTCCCACATAAAATTTCCACCCTCCTTTGAAGCAGGTTAAGAAAAGAGTGACGTGTTTGACAATTTTTTTCTTTATTTTATTTTCAAGAATTAACCCCGTAAAAGCTCATGGTGAGAAAATTGTGCAAATAGTGGCAGATATTTAATTTTTTTTTTTTTTTTTTTTTACGTTTTGGCAAGGTCACTTTCATGTGACGTTCAATTCTCTATACATCAGCTAAAGAAGATGTGCAAAGAGAAACCTTTTCACACTGCAGGTTACATAAGCTGTTGAGATATTTCTAGCTCAGTGTCTCTTGGGTTCTCTCGGTATTTAGTACATCTCAAAGAGCATTTTCTGGTTTTTAGCTGGCTTAACCCCCTGGTCTCTGAATATATCCAGCAAGCTTACATTGGCCAGTTTACTGCGACAAAGCAGTAGAGGAATCCAAGGCCATATTTCCATGCTATGTTCTCACCGGCAAGTTTATTTTTATTGAGCCACCCCAGTGAGTGAAACTCCGGGCTCTATTTTTTCCTGGAGAACTATGGGCAAAATGAAAAAATGACATACTATACGCAGAAGTATGTCACTAGGATCAACACAGCAATTTTTGTTTTTTTAATCCTTCCTGTATCATGGGTTTGTTACCTGCCCGTAGATCCATTATTTTTCCACTTCCTGTAAGGTCCCTTTCACACTGGGGCGGGCAGGTGCGGTGGTGGTATAGCGGCGCGATTTTCAGCGCCGCTATACCGTCGTTATCACCGCGGTATGCGGCCGCTAGCGGGGTGAAGTTAACCCCCGCTAGCGGCCGAAAAAGGGTTAATACCACCCGTGGTGTCCCATTGATTTCAATGGGCAGCCGCGGTAAAGGTGCGGTGAACACACCGCTCCTTCACCGCTGTAAAGATGCAGCTAGCAGGACTTTTGGAGCTGTCCTGCTAGCGCACCGCTTCAGTGTGAAAGCCTTCGGGCTTTCACATTGAAGAATACAGGTGTAGCGGGGTGTTCCCCTTTAATGCAGAGAGACAAGAAGTTCCAGGTGAGAGGTGAGTCGGGAGGAAGGAGAGAAGAGACATGACTGGAAGTGACAGCAGAGGAGAGAGACTACATCTCCCAGTACATCTTGCAGCACCCAGGGTACATTGCTCCGGAACAGAGACTGCTGGGGCAGACTTTATAAAGGGGAGGTGGAGTTTGTTCTGCCTCTTTTGGACACCCCTCTCCTAGCAAGAGGATCTCTGTGCTGAACTGCTGTATGCACAAGGCCTGAAGCCTGGGCCTTGTGCACTTTTCCGAAGAGCCCCTCTGCCAGCCTAGCAGAGCCTTAGAGACATCTTCTCCTCCTTGCTACAGTACACCAGAAGGATTGAAGACTTGGATGTCGGTGGATTCCTGTTCCCAGACGAATCGGCGGAGGAAACGGACTTGGACTTGTCCGGGTGGTGAGAGCTGTTTAAAGACAGACACTTTTTCTTTACTATTCGTTGGGATTACAAAGTTGTTCTTCAAGTGCACCACCGAAAGATTGCTAGCGAATATTGTTTCACTGAACTTCCATTTAGATCAGTCAGGCCTGACTGCATAGGTAGACATTGCTGGGTGTTAGTCTGCCCATGAGGGGAAGTAGCTGAAAAAGGGCAGCGCTAGAGTTGCATAGCAATACTTTATTATTCTGATTACTCTGTTTATCTGTATTACTGTTTATTGCAGGGATCTGCAACTTGTTATACTGTTTATTACTTGCCCATTAGCCTCAGTAAAATATCTGGGTCAAGTACATTGGTGTCAGTTTCACTTACTTTAATAGAAGTTTTAAAGTATATCACTGTGTGTGTGTTTGCCATAGGACTGCGTCACCTAGAGTTGCGGTCACGCGGTCCTATCTCCCCTTACTAGCTGTGCCACGGGAGGTTAGAGCCGATTGCCAGGGGTTGACAGCGGTGCACTACAGGGCCCAAAACAAAACAAGCGGCTCTCTTAACTGGGGGTAGCGCTACACGTGGGGGCTCGTCCGGGATTTTAACCCGGGACCTCTCACATTAGTGCTACGCATCCGGCAGGATGGGAGCAGCCTGGAATACCCCGACTTGATCCGGATAGTCAGGGAGGAGGAGGCTATGTTGGAAGACAAAAAGAGGAGTCAACATACCGAACCAACTACCCTCCCTGCGGTGGGAGTCAGATCAGCTATGGCTACTGAACGGGACTCAGAAGTGGAGATCCTGAAGTCCCAAATGACCCAGGTGCTGGATCTTTTGACCACACTCCTGTCTGAAAACTCAGGAATGAAGGAACCCGAGGAAATTAAGACTGAACCACGCCAGAGTAGTTCAACACCAACCTACCCACAGAAGAGAAGAGAGATTGTCTGTTTCAACTGTGGAGGTGTGGGCCACTACCAGCGAGTATGTCCAAGTCCACGAATGGAGACAGAAGGCTGGCGGAGGCCTCAGAGAAGTGACCCAAGAATGGAGAGAAGATCTGGGCCTTCAAAAATAACTTTCCCTGAACCTGCGAGGGAACGGTGGTGTCACGTACCTAGCGGTGATGAGCCCAGTCTTGCAGAGGAAGGCCTCCCTTACGGCTCCCACCAGCGGCCCCTGGTAAGGTAACAGCAGGCGTGGAGTTAGGAGGGGTACGAGTGCCTGGCAGGATCAACCAAGGTGAAGGTAGTTATGCAGACTTGGTAGGCACACTGGAACACAGCAGGTCGAACTGGAATCAGGAACACTCAGCAAACTGGAATCGTTCAGCAGATGGGACCATAACCAGGAACACAGGAACTCAGCAAACTGGATCAGCTTAGCAGACTGGACCGGAACCAGGAACACAGGAACTCAGCAGACTGGATCAGCTTAGCAGACTGGACTGGAACCAGGAACACAGGAACTCAGCAGACTGGATCAGCTTAGCAGACTGGACCGGAACTAGGAACAGTGAGCTTGGTCAGACAAGCCGGGTCGGTTAACTGGCTGGCAGCAAGGTACAGAGGGATCAGACAGAGGAGAGGTCACAACAAGCCAGGGGTCGGATGCAGGCAGAAAACTGGAGAAGTCACAGGCAGGCCGGGTCAAACACAGGTAAGTCTTCAGATCAGGTTTTCAGGTACTCAACGCTGTAGAGCAGACAGCAGGGACTGTCTGCGATTGACAGGTTTAAATAGCCCCTCTGGCGCCACCTGCAGGGCGGAGCATGCGCAACCGAGAATCAGGAAGACCAGGACGCCCGCTTCTGGCAGGACCTCCATGACATTGCCCCCCCCCCAAGGGGCAGCCTCCGGATGCCCATCCGGGCAAACTTCTCAGGGTGAGATCTCTTGAAGGACTGCACCAGGCTTCTAGCATGGATGTTCTCCTCAGGCTCCCAAGAGTTTTCTTCGGGTCCGTAGCCCTTCCACTTAATCAGGAATTGGTTCTGGTTATTCCTTCTTCTAAAATCCATAATGGCTTCCACTTTGAATTCCTCCTCCCCGTCTACAATGACAGGATCAGGGAGAGCCGGACTTCGGCCTGGAAATGGGTTGGGAACCGAAGGCTTCAGCAGAGATACATGGAAGACCGGATGGATCTTGAGGGAGTCAGGGAGCTCCAGTTCATAAGCCACTTCATTGATTTTCCTTTTGACTGGAAACGGCCCTAAGAATTTGGGGCCCAGTTTCTTAGAGGGGCATGCCATCCTCAAGTTTAAAGTGGATAACCATACTTGGTCGCCGGGTGCCAGCATTAATTCACCCCGTCTCTTCCTGTCAAAAATTGTTTTGTTGTGTTCCTGAGTCTTGGTCATGGTTTCCTGCAGAAGTTGGTTGTTGGATGAAAAGAAGTTCAACTTTTCCTGGACTGCGGACACCGTACATTCAGGAAGGGAATTGGGCAGGAATATAGGATGGAAACCGTAGTTTGCGAAGAATGGGGACTGCTTGGTAGCGGAATGCGTAGAGTTGTTATAGGCAAACTCGGCCAATGGGAGCAGGGAAACCCAGTCATTCTGAGCGAATGAAGAGAAGCAGCGCAGGTACTGCTCAAGGGTCTGGTTAGTCCTCTCAGTCTGTCCGTTGGTCTGGGGATGGTAAGCAGAGGAAAGTGACAATTCTATCTCCAGAGCCTTGCAGAGGGATCTCCAAAACCGGGAGGTAAATTGTACCCCTCGGTCGGAGACAATATTGGCTGGTACCCCGTGGAGTCTGACGACCTCTCTGATGAACACCTGTGCAGTTTCGGGAGCTGAGGGAGTCCCCTTCATGGGAATGAAATGTGCCATCTTGGATAGACGGTCTACTATCACAAAGATAGTGGTGTGACTCTCAGCCGGAGGCAACTCGACGATAAAGTCGATGGACAGCATTTTCCAGGGTCTGTCTGGGACGGGTAGGGGTCTCAGTAGTCCCCAGGCCTTGGATTTGTAACCCTTGTTTCGGGTACAAACTATGCAGGACTCCACAAACTTCCTACAGTTCTCGCGGAGCCGAGGCCACCAAAAGGTACGCTGTACCAAGTCGGTGGTCTTGGCAACGCCAAAGTGCCCGGCAAGGGCATGGTCGTGGCAGAGTTCCAGTACGGTTATTCTCAGCTCTTCAGGTACGTAGATCCTGTTCTGGTACCAAAACAGCCCATCTTTGGCCTGCAATTCCGGTTCGGAGGGGGGTCTCTGCCCAGTGGAGGCTTGCTTGATCCGGGAGAGTAGGTCTTCCTGAAGCAGAAGGAAGTTTCCAGGAGCAAGAATGGTGTCTGGAGGAGAGGTTTCCTTAGACTTATGGAACATCCGAGAGAGGGCATCGGGCTTAATGTTCTTGGAACCGGGACGGTAAGTGACATGGAAGGAGAACCGGGAGAAGAAGAGCGCCCACCTGGCTTGTCGTGGTTTTAGCCTTTTCGCTGCCTTCAGGTACGCCAGGTTCTTGTGGTCGGTGAATATCAGAATCGGGTGGGCAGCCCCCTCCAACAGATAACGCCACTCCTCTAATGCGGACTTGATCGCCAGCAATTCCCGATCCCCCACGTCGTAGTTCCTCTCTGCCGCAGATAACTTGCGAGAGAAAAAAGCTACTGGGTGGAGCAAGGCTCTGGTCCCCTGTCTTTGGGACAGTATTGCTCCTACCGCAATTTCCGAGGCGTCTACCTCCAGAACGAACGGTAATGAGGAATCTGGGTGCTTCAAGATAGAGGCAGAGGTAAAGAGACCCTTCAGGGCCTCAAAGGCCTTTTGGGCCTCAGGGGACCAGTGGAAACGGATCCCTTGTTTGGTCAGCTGGGTGATGGGTGCGATGATGGCTGAGAACCCTCTGATGAATTTGCGGTAGAAGTTGGCGAATCCAACGAAACGTTGGATCCCCTTCTTGTCCGCCGGGACTAGCCAGTCCAGGATTGCAGCAATCTTTTGGAGGGTCCATCTTGATGCCCTCGCTGGAGATAATTAGTCCCAAGAACGATATACTTTCCAGCTCAAATTCACACTTCTCGGCCTTCGCATACAGGCCGTGCTGGCGAAGCCGAGCCAACACACTTCTGACGTGCCTGCGGTGGGAATCAAGGGAGGAAGAAAAAATTAGTATATCATCCAGGTAGACAATGACAAAGAGATCTAGGAAGTCCCGGAGCACATCGTTGATGAAATACTGGAAAGTGGCAGGGGCGTTGCACAACCCGAAGGGCATTACCCGGTACTCAAAATGTCCGAATCGGGTGCGGAAAGCGGTCTTCCACTCATCCCCCTCCTTGATGCGGACCAGATTGTAGGCTCCGCGGAGATCAAGTTTGGTAAAAATGATGGCTGTTCCCAGTCTCTGAAATAGTTCCGGTACCAAGGGGAGAGGGTAGCGTTTTTTTACTGTGATTTTATTTAATTCACGATAGTCCACACAGGGTCGAAGGGTATGATCCTTCTTCTCTACGAAAAAGATGCCTGCACCGGCTGGAGATGTAGACGGACGAATGAACCCTTTCTGTAGGTTTTCATCGATATAGTCTTTTAGTGCCCCCTGTTCTACCTCTGTTAACGGAAAGATCCTGGCAAACGGAATTGCTGCTCCGGGAAGTAGGTCAATGGGGCAATCATAGGCCCGATGAGGTGGTAGAGTCTCTGCCCCTTGTTTGCTAAACACATCAAGAAAGTCATGGTAGACCTCAGGGATGGATTGCCGTATTCCAGCCTCCGTATTGATACATAAGAGGGTGGCCGGCCCAGGGATTTTGAGTGTCCCGCAGGATTGCTGGCAGTAAGGAGAAGAAAAGGTCACCAACCCCGTGGCCCAGTTGATGGTAGGGTTGTGGACCTGTAGCCTAGGTATACCAAGGATCACAGGGAACAATGGGGAAGAGATAATGTCCAGGCGTAAGTATTCTTGGTGGGTTCCGGAGATGGTGGAGATGGTAGCGGGTAAAGGGGCGGTCTCTTGGACCACTGGTCCAGACTTAATGATGGACCCATCAGCCAAATGCACACATAGTCCATGGGTCTTGGGGACAAGAGGGATCTGGTGCTTGATGGCAAAGGCTGAGTCCATAAAGCAGCTGCAAGCACCGGAATCAATAATAGCGGGCACTTGCAGAGTCCTTCCTGGGAGCTGTAACGAGACAGAGAGAGCAAGGTGAGATGTGGACTTGGCCTGTGGGTTGGTAGTGTCAGAAGATACTGAAAGACACTTACGAAGTTTCAGGGGACAATTTATAACGAAGTGTCCGGGTTCCCCGCAGTACAGGCACAAATTGTTCACTTGGCAACGTTGGCGTTCCTGTTGGGAGAGGGAAGGACGAAGCACTCCGAGCTGCATGGGCTCGGGTATGTCAGATGTAGCGGCTGGAGGTGCAACAGGTGCTGGGTGCAGATGGCTGGGAGCCCGGGGAAGCATCCAGGTCGGGCGGGAGAAGCCCGTGGACCTCTCAGCCCTTCGTTCCCTGAGACGTCGGTCGATCTGGATTGTTAAGTCAATTAGTGAATTCAGGGTTGGTGGTATGCCAACCCTAGCAAGCTCGTCCTTCAGAGGGTCGGACAGACCTATGCGGAACTGATGGCGGAGGGCGGCGTCATTCCAACTGGTATCTGCGCTCCACCGTCTAAATTCCGCTACGTAGTCCTCTGCTGCTCTGCGCCCCTGCTGAAGGGTGCGCAAGGCGGTCTCTGCGGTTACTGAGAGCTGGGAATCTTCATATAGCTGAGCCATGGCGTCGAAGAAGGCAGTAAGGTTGTTTAACGCCATATCTTTCCGTTCCAAGAGACGGTGGGCCCAGCTCTGAGGGTCTCCGGAAAGCAGGGACATCACAAAGCCCACCTTGGTGGCTTCCAAGGAGAAGGTGCGAGGCTGCAGGGCGAAGTAGAGTTCGCAGGAATTACGAAAAGCCCTAAACTTGCTTCGATCCCCGGAGAATTTTTCGGGTGTAGGGACCCTGGGCTCCGGAGGAAGCATGACAACTGTGGGTGAGGATCCTGCCCCAGCAGTGGAGGTAGAGGTATGGGATCTCCCTTGGGCTCCAGAGGGGTTGGAGAGGACCTGCACTTGTTCTTCCAGATGGGTGTAGCCTTGCTGGAGGTTCTTGACCGCTTCAGCCAATCCTGCCAGGTGCCGACATAGTTCCTCCATAGGTGAAGCTCCCTGCTCGGGCTCAGACATGGCTGTCTGCTACTGTCACGTACCTAGCGGTGATGAGCCCGGACTTGCAGAGGAAGGCCTCCCTTACGGCTCCCACCAGCGGCCCCTGGTAAGGTAACAGCAGGCGCGGAGGTAGGAGGGGTACGAGTGCCTGGCAGGATCAACCAAGGTGAAGGTAGTTATGCAGACTTGGTAGGCACACTGGAACACAGCAGGTCGAACTGGAATCAGGAACACTCAGCAAACTGGAATCGTTCAGCAGATGGGACCATAACCAGGAACACAGGAACTCAGCAAACTGGATCAGCTTAGCAGACTGGACCGGAACCAGGAACACAGGAACTCAGCAGACTGGATCAGCTTAGCAGACTGGACTGGAACCAGGAACACAGGAACTCAGCAAACTGGATCAGCTTAGCAGACTGGACCGGAACTAGGAACAGTGAGCTTGGTCAGACAAGCCGGGTCGGTTAACTGGCTGGCAGCAAGGTACAGAGGGATCAGACAGAGGAGAGGTCACAACAAGCCAGGGGTCGGATGCAGGCAGAAAACTGGAGAAGTCACAGGCAGGCCGGGTCAAACACAGGTAAGTCTTCAGATCAGGTTTTCAGGTACTCAACGCTGTAGAGCAGACAGCAGGGACTGTCTGCGATTGACCGGTTTAAATAGCCCCTCTGGCGCCACCTGCAGGGCGGAGCATGCGCAACCGAGAATCAGGAAGACCAGGACGCCTGCTTCTGGCAGGACCTCCATGACAGGTGGGGACACCTGCAGTTTATGCCGTCTCAGTGAACAACGCCTATCAGCCTTCCAAACAACACCAGAAACGGCATTCCCAGCGCCGGAAGCTGAAGAGAGCAAAAGTCCAAGTATGCCAGCCTGCTGTTACAGGTGTTTCCAAAAGGACTGCTACCCAATTGGTAGGTCCTCTGCCTGTAGTGCCTGTTCTGATCGAAGGGATCTACACCAGAGCCATCCTTGATACAGGTTCTCAGGTTACCCTAATGACCAGAGACTTTTACAAGAAGTACCTATCATACCTGCCCCTGGAAGAGATGGGAGACACCAAGATTCAGGGTATCCAAGCAGAAGAGTACTCTTGTGATGGATGTGTGCGGGTCAAGTTGTCATGTGATCCATTGAGGGCTGGGGAGCCCCAGAACTTTGAGACACTGGCCATTGTCTGTCCCTGGCTGCCAGGGCCCGCAAGAAGCTCTCTCATCATTGGGACCAATACCGATCTGGTGAAACGGCTTTTAGCCCCTGCTGTCCCCAGATGTGATCCCATACCCTCACTACCGGAAGAGGTTCCTGCTTCAGTACCAGGAGGAAGAACCAAGAGTAGCTGAGACTGTGACTCCCAGGGAGAAGAGTAGGAAGAGAGTCATTCATCCTTCCCAGAAACTAACTCATGATCAGATGGGAGAAAGTTCGGAAGACACGGTCCTAACCTCAAGAAGGACCATGCCCACATCTGGTCCCTCCACTGTACATTTGGTGGAGGGCAGCCCCAACTCACTCCCTGGCACAGTTAGACAGGTCGCCCCCACTGAAGCGACCTGTGGACAGGACAGCTCCCCATCATATGATGATTGGTGGGAGGCTCCTCTGTCAATCCCATGCAACCGCATTGAAGCTAAAATGTTTTGCAGATCTAAACATGTTAGATGTCTTTGGGGACCAAAGAGTTCAAGTGGGGGGCGTGTGTAGCGGGGTGTTCCCCTTCAATGCAGAGAGACAAGAAGTTCCAGGTGAGAGGTGAGTCGGGAGGAAGGAGAGAAGAGACATGACTGGAAGTGACAGCAGAGGAGTGAGACTACATCTCCCAGTACATCTTGCAGCACCCAGGGTACATTGCTCCGGAACAGAGACTGCTGGGGCAGACTTTATAAAGGGGAGGTGGAGTTTGTTCTGCCTCTTTTGGACACCCCTCTCCTAGCAAGAGGATCTCTGTGCTGAACTGCTGTATGCACAAGGCCTGAAGCCTGGGCCTTGTGCACTTTTCCGAAGAGCCCCTCTGCCAGCCTAGCAGAGCCTTAGAGACATCTTCTCCTCCTTGCTGCAGTACACCAGAAGGATTGAAGACTTGGATGTCGGTGGATTCCTGTTCCCAGACGAATCGGCGGAGGAAACGGACTTGGACTTGTCCGGGTGGTGAGAGCTGTTTAAAGACAGACACTTTTTCTTTACTATTCGTTGGGATTACAAAGTTGTTCTTCAAGTGCACCACCGAAAGATTGCTAGCGAATATTGTTTCACTGAACTTCCATTTAGATCAGTCAGGCCTGACTGCATAGGTAGACATTGCTGGGTGTTAGTCTGCCCATGAGGGGAAGTAGCTGAAAAAGGGCAGCGCTAGAGTTGCATAGCAATACTTTATTATTCTGATTACTCTGTTTATCTGTATTACTGTTTATTGCAGGGATCTGCAACTTGTTATACTGTGTATTACTTGCCCATTAGCCTCAGTAAAATATCTGGGTCAAGTACATTGGTGTCAGTTTCACTTACTTTAATAGAAGTTTTAAAGTATATCACTGTGTGTGTGTTTGCCATAGGACTGCGTCACCTAGAGTTGCGGTCACGCGGTCCTATCTCCCCTTACTAGCTGTGCCACGGGAGGTTAGAGCCGATTGCCAGGGGTTGACAGCGGTGCACTACAGGGCCCAAAACAAAACAAGCGGCTCTCTTAACTGGGGGTAGCGCTACACGTGGGGGCTCGTCCGGGATTTTAACCCGGGACCTCTCACATTAGTGCTACGCATCCGGCAGGATGGGAGCAGCCTGGAATACCCCGACTTGATCCGGATAGTCAGGGAGGAGGAGGCTATGTTGGAAGACAAAAAGAGGAGTCAACATACCGAACCAACTACCCTCCCTGCGGTGGGAGTCAGATCAGCTATGGCTACTGAACGGGACTCAGAAGTGGAGATCCTGAAGTCCCAAATGACCCAGGTGCTGGATCTTTTGACCACACTCCTGTCTGAAAACTCAGGAATGAAGGAACCCGAGGAAATTAAGAATGAACCACGCCAGAGTAGTTCAACACCAACCTACCCACAGAAGAGAAGAGAGATTGTCTGTTTCAACTGTGGAGGTGTGGGCCACTACCAGCGAGTATGTCCAAGTCCACGAATGGAGACAGAAGGCTGGCGGAGGCCTCAGAGAAGTGACCCAAGAATGGAGAGAAGATCCGGGCCTTCAAAAATAACTTTCCCTGAACCTGCGAGGGAACGGTGGTGTCACGTACCTAGCGGTGATGAGCCCAGTCTTGCAGAGGAAGGCCTCCCTTACGGCTCCCACCAGTGGCCCCTGGTAAGGTAACAGCAGGCGCGGAGTTAGGAGGGGTACGAGTGCCTGGCAGGATCAACCAAGGTGAAGGTAGTTATGCAGACTTGGTAGGCACACTGGAACACAGCAGGTCGAACTGGAATCAGGAACACTCAGCAAACTGGAATCGTTCAGCAGACAGGACCGGAACCAGGAACACAGGAACTCAGCAAACTGGATCAGCTTAGCAGACTGGACCGGAACCAGGAACACAGGAACTCAGCAGACTGGATCAGCTTAGCAGACTGGACTGGAACCAGGAACACAGGAACTCAGCAGACTGGATCAGCTTAGCAGACTGGACCGAAACTAGGAACAGTGAGCTTGGTCAGACAAGCCGGGTCGGTTAACTGGCTGGCAGCAAGGTACAGAGGGATCAGACAGAGGAGAGGTCACAACAAGCCAGGGGTCAGATGCAGGCAGAAAACTGGAGAAGTCACAGGCAGGCCGGGTCAAACACAGGTAAGTCTTCAGATCAGGTTTTCAGGTACTCAACGCTGTAGAGCAGACAGCAGGGACTGTCTGCGATTGACAGGTTTAAATAGCCCCTCTGGCGCCACCTGCAGGGCGGAGCATGCGCAACCGAGAATCAGGAAGACCAGGACGCCTGCTTCTGGCAGGACCTCCATGACATTGCCCCCCCAAGGGGCAGCCTCCGGATGCCCATCCGGGCAAACTTCTCAGGGTGAGATCTCTTGAAGGACTGCACCAGGCTTCTAGCATGGATGTTCTCCTCAGGCTCCCAAGAGTTTTCTTCGGGTCCGTAGCCCTTCCACTTAATCAGGAATTGGTTCTGGTTATTCCTTCTTCTAAAATCCATAATGGCTTCCACTTCGAATTCCTCCTCCCCGTCTACAATGACAGGATCAGGGAGAGCCGGACTTCGGCCTGGAAATGGGTTGGGAACCGAAGGCTTCAGCAGAGATACATGGAAGACCGGATGGATCTTGAGGGAGTCAGGGAGCTCCAGTTCATAAGCCACTTCATTGATTTTCCTTTTGACTGGAAACGGCCCTAAGAATTTGGGGCCCAGTTTCTTAGAGGGGCATGCCATCCTCAAGTTTAAAGTGGATAACCATACTTGGTCGCCGGGTGCCAGCATTAATTCACCCCGTCTCTTCCTGTCAAAAATTGTTTTGTTGTGTTCCTGAGTCTTGGTCATGGTTTCCTGCAGAAGTTGGTTGTTGGATGAAAAGAAGTTCAACTTTTCCTGGACTGCGGACACCGTACATTCAGGAAGGGAATTGGGCAGGAATATAGGATGGAAACCGTAGTTTGCGAAGAATGGGGACTGCTTGGTAGCGGAATGCGTAGAGTTGTTATAGGCAAACTCGGCCAATGGGAGCAGGGAAACCCAGTCATTCTGAGCGAATGAAGAGAAGCAGCGCAGGTACTGCTCAAGGGTCTGGTTAGTCCTCTCAGTCTGTCCGTTGGTCTGGGGATGGTAAGCAGAGGAAAGTGACAATTCTATCTCCAGAGCCTTGCAGAGGGATCTCCAAAACCGGGAGGTAAATTGTACCCCTCGGTCGGAGACAATATTGGCTGGTACCCCGTGGAGTCTGACGACCTCTCTGATGAACACCTGTGCAGTTTCGGGAGCTGAGGGAGTCCCCTTCATGAGAATGAAATGTGCCATCTTGGATAGACGGTCTACTATCACGAAGATAGTGGTGTGACTCTCAGCCGGAGGCAACTCGACGATAAAGTCGATGGACAGCATTTTCCAGGGTCTGTCTGGGACGGGTAGGGGTCTCAGTAGTCCCCAGGCCTTGGATTTGTAACCCTTGTTTCGGGTACAAACTATGCAGGACTCCACAAACTTCCTACAGTTCTCGCGGAGCCGAGGCCACCAAAAGGTACGCTGTACCAAGTCGGTGGTCTTGGCAACGCCAAAGTGCCCGGCAAGGGCATGGTCGTGGCAGAGTTCCAGTACGGTTATTCTCAGCTCTTCAGGTACGTAGATCCTGTTCTGGTACCAAAACAGCCTATCTTTGGCCTGCAATTCCGGTTCGGAGGGGGGTCTCTGCCCAGTGGAGGCTTGCTTGATCCGGGAGAGTAGGTCTTCCTGAAGCAGAAGGAAGTTTCCAGGAGCAAGAATGGTGTCTGGAGGAGAGGTTTCCTTAGACTTATGGAACATCCGAGAGAGGGCATCGGGCTTAATGTTCTTGGAACCGGGACGGTAAGTGACATGGAAGGAGAACCGGGAGAAGAAGAGCGCCCACCTGGCTTGTCGTGGTTTTAAGCTTTTCGCTGCCTTCAGGTACTCCAGGTTCTTGTGGTCGGTGAATATCAGAATCGGGTGGGCAGCCCCCTCCAACAGATAACGCCACTTCTCTAATGCGGACTTGATCGCCAGCAATTCCCGATCCCCCACGTCGTAGTTCCTCTCTGCCGCAGATAACTTGCGAGAGAAAAAAGCTACTGGGTGGAGCAAGGCTCTGGTCCCCTGTCTTTGGGACAGTATTGCTCCTACCGCAATTTCCGAGGCGTCTACCTCCAGAACGAACGGTAATGAGGAATCTGGGTGCTTCAAGATAGAGGCAGAGGTAAAGAGACCCTTCAGGGCCTCAAAGGCCTTTTGGGCCTCAGGGGACCAGTGGAAACGGATCCCTTGTTTGGTCAGCTGGGTGATGGGTGCGATGATGGCTGAGAACCCTCTGATGAATTTGCGGTAGAAGTTGGCGAATCCAACGAAACGTTGGATCCCCTTCTTGTCCGCCGGGACTAGCCAGTCCAGGATTGCAGCAATCTTTTGGAGGGTCCATCTTGATGCCCTCGCTGGAGATAATTAGTCCCAAGAACGATATACTTTCCAGCTCAAATTCACACTTCTCGGCCTTCGCATACAGGCCGTGCTGGCGAAGCCGAGCCAACACACTTCTGACGTGCCTGCGGTGGGAATCAAGGGAGGAAGAAAAAATTAGTATATCATCCAGGTAGACAATGACAAAGAGATCTAGGAAGTCCCGGAGCACATCGTTAATGAAATACTGGAAAGTGGCAGGGGCGTTGCACAACCCGAAGGGCATTACCCGGTACTCAAAATGTCCAAATCGGGTGTGGAAAGCGGTCTTCCACTCATCCCCCTCCTTGATGCGGACCAGATTGTAGGCTCCGCGGAGATCAAGTTTGGTAAAAATGATGGCTGTTCCCAGTCTCTGAAATAGTTCCGGTACCAAGGGGAGAGGGTAGCGTTTTTTTACTGTGATTTTATTTAATTCACGATAGTCCACACAGGGTCGAAGGGTATGATCCTTCTTCTCTACGAAAAAGATGCCTGCACCGGCTGGAGATGTAGACGGACGAATGAACCCTTTCTGTAGGTTTTCATCGATATAGTCTTTTAGTGCCCCCTGTTCTACCTCTGTTAACGGGAAGATCCTGCCAAACGGAATTGCTGCTCCGGGAAGTAGGTCAATGGGGCAATCATAGGCCCGATGAGGTGGTAGAGTCTCTGCCCCTTGTTTGCTAAACACATCAAGAAAGTCATGGTAGACCTCAGGGATGGATTGCCGTATTCCAGCCTCCGTATTGATACATAAGAGGGTGGCCGGCCCAGGGATTTTGAGTGTCCCGCAGGATTGCTGGCAGTAAGGAGAAGAAAAGGTCACCAACCCCGTGGCCCAGTTGATGGTAGGGTTGTGGACCTGTAGCCAAGGTATACCAAGGATCACAGGGAACAATGGGGAAGAGATAATGTCCAGGCGTAAGTATTCTTGGTGGGTTCCGGAGATGGTGGAGATGGTAGCGGGTAAAGGGGCGGTCTCTTGGACCACTGGTCCAGACTTAATGATGGACCCATCAGCCAAATGCACACATAGTCCATGGGTCTTGGGGACAAGAGGGATCTGGTGCTTGATGGCAAAGGCTGAGTCCATAAAGCAGCTGCAAGCACCGGAATCAATAATAGCGGGCACTTGCAGAGTCCTTCCTGGGAGCTGTAACGAGACAGAGAGAGCAAGGTGAGATGTGGACTTGGCCTGTGGGTTGGTAGTGTCAGAAGATACTGAAAGACACTTACGAAGTTTCAGGGGACAATTTATAACGAAGTGTCCGGGTGACCCGCAGTACAGGCACAAATTGTTCACTTGGCGACGTTGGCGTTCCTGTTGGGAGAGGGAAGGACGAAGCACTCCGAGCTGCATGGGCTCGGGTATGTCAGATGTAGCGGCTGGAGGTGCAACAGGTGCTGGATGCAGATGGCTGGGAGCCCGGGGAAGCATCCAGGTCGGGCGGGAGAAGCCCGTGGACCTCTCAGCCCTTCGTTCCCTGAGACGTCGGTCGATCTGGATTGTTAAGTCAATTAGTGAATTCAGGGTTGGTGGTATGCCAACCCTAGCAAGCTCGTCCTTCAGAGGGTTGGACAGACCTATGCGGAACTGATGGCGGAGGGCGGCGTCATTCCAACTGGTATCTGCGCTCCACCGTCTAAATTCCGCTACGTAGTCCTCTGCTGCTCTGCGCCCCTGCTGAAGGGTGCGCAAGGCGGTCTCTGCGGTTACTGAGAGCTGGGAATCTTCATATAGCTGAGCCATGGCGTCGAAGAAGGCAGTAAGGTTGTTTAACGCCATATCTTTCCGTTCCAAGAGATGGTTGGGCCCAGCTCTGAGGGTCTCCGGAAAGCAGGGACATCACAAAGCCCACCTTGGTGGCTTCCAAGGAGAAGGTGCGAGGCTGCAGGGCGAAGTAGAGTTCGCAGGAATTACGAAAAGCCCTAAACTTGCTTTGATCCCCGGAGAATTTTTCGGGTGTAGGGACCCTGGGCTCCGGAGGAAGCATGACAACTGTGGGTGAGGATCCTGCCCCAGCAGTGGAGGTAGAGGTATGGGATCCCCCTTGGGCTCCAGAGGGGTTGGAGAGGACCTGCACTTGTTCTTCCAGATGGGTGTAGCCTTGCTGGAGGTTCTTGACCGCTTCAGCCAATCCTGCCAGGTGCCGACATAGTTCCTCCATAGGTGAAGCTCCCTGCTCGGGCTCAGACATGGCTGTCTGCTACTGTCACGTACCTAGCGGTGATGAGCCCGGACTTGCAGAGGAAGGCCTCCCTTACGGCTCCCACCAGTGGCCCCTGGTAAGGTAACAGCAGGCGCGGAGGTAGGAGGGGTACGAGTGCCTGGCAGGATCAACCAAGGTGAAGGTAGTTATGCAGACTTGGTAGGCACACTGGAACACAGCAGGTCGAACTGGAATCAGGAACACTCAGCAAATTGGAATCATTCAGCAGATGGGACCATAACCAGGAACACAGGAACTCAGCAAACTGGATCAGCTTAGCAGACTGGACCAGAACCAGGAACACAGGAACTCAGCAGACTGGATCAGCTTAGCAGACTGGACTGGAACCAGGAACACAGGAACTCAGCAGACTGGATCAGCTTAGCAGACTGGACTGGAACCAGGAACACAGGAACTCAGCAAACTGGATCAGCTTAGCAGACTGGACCGGAACTAGGAACAGTGAGCTTGGTCAGACAAGCCGGGTCGGTTAACTGGCTGGCAGCAAGGTACAGAGGGATCAGACAGAGGAGAGGTCACAACAAGCCAGGGGTCGGATGCAGGCAGAAAACTGGAGAAGTCACAGGCAGGCCGGGTCAAACACAGGTAAGTCTTCAGATCAGGTTTTCAGGTACTCAACGCTGTAGAGCAGACAGCAGGGACTGTCTGCGATTGACCGGTTTAAATAGCCCCTCTGGCGCCACCTGCAGGGCGGAGCATGCGCAACCGAGAATCAGGAAGACCAGGACGCCTGCTTCTGGCAGGACCTCCATGACAGGTGGGGACACCTGCAGTTTATGCCGTCTCAGTGAACAACGCCTATCAGCCTTCCAAACAACACCAGAAACGGCATTCCCAGCGCCGGAAGCTGAAGAGAGCAAAAGTCCAAGTATGCCAGCCTGCTGTTACAGGTGTTTCCAAAAGGACTGCTACCCAATTGGTAGGTCCTCTGCCTGTAGTGCCTGTTCTGATCGAAGGGATCTACACCAGAGCCATCCTTGATACAGGTTCTCAGGTTACCCTAATGACCAGAGACTTTTACAAGAAGTACCTATCATACCTGCCCCTGGAAGAGATGGGAGACACCAAGATTCAGGGTATCCAAGCAGAAGAGTACTCTTGTGATGGATGTGTGCGGGTCAAGTTGTCATGTGATCCATTGAGGGCTGGGGAGCCCCAGAACTTTGAGACACTGGCCATTGTCTGTCCCTGGCTGCCAGGGCCCGCAAGAAGCTCTCTCATCATTGGGACCAATACCGATCTGGTGAAACGGCTTTTAGCCCCTGCTGTCCCCAGATGTGATCCCATACCCTCACTACCGGAAGAGGTTCCTGCTTCAGTACCAGGAGGAAGAACCAAGAGTAGCTGAGACTGTGACTCCCAGGGAGAAGAGTAGGAAGAGAGTCATTCATCCTTCCCAGAAACTAACTCATGATCAGATGGGAGAAAGTTCGGAAGACACGGTCCTAACCTCAAGAAGGACCATGCCCACATCTGGTCCCTCCACTGTACATTTGGTGGAGGGCAGCCCCAACTCACTCCCTGGCACAGTTAGACAGGTCGCCCCCACTGAAGCGACCTGTGGACAGGACAGCTCCCCATCATATGATGATTGGTGGGAGGCTCCTCTGTCAATCCTATGCAACCGCATTGAAGCTAAAATGTTTTGCAGATCTAAACATGTTAGATGTCTTTGGGGACCAAAGAGTTCAAGTGGGGGGCGTGTGTAGCGGGGTGTTCCCCTTTAATGCAGAGAGACAAGAAGTTCCAGGTGAGAGGTGAGTCAGGAGGAAGGAGAGAAGAGACATGACTGGAAGTGACAGCAGAGGAGTGAGACTACATCTCCCAGTACATCTTGCAGCACCCAGGGTACATTGCTCCGGAACAGAGACTGCTGGGGCAGACTTTATAAAGGGGAGGTGGAGTTTGTTCTGCCTCTTTTGGACACCCCTCTCCTAGCAAGAGGATCTCTGTGCTGAACTGCTGTATGCACAAGGCCTGAAGCCTGGGCCTTGTGCACTTTTCCGAAGAGCCCCTCTGCCAGCCTAGCAGAGCCTTAGAGACATCTTCTCCTCCTTGCTGCAGTACACCGGAAGGATTGAAGACTTGGATGTCAGTGGATTCCTGTTCCCAGACGAATCGGCGGAGGAAACAGACTTGGACTTGTCCGGGTGGTGAGAGCTGTTTAAAGACAGACACTTTATCTTTACTATTCGTTGGGATTACAAAGTTGTTCTTCAAGTGCACCACCGAAAGATTGCTAGCGAATATTGTTTCACTGAACTTCCATTTAGATCAGTCAGGCCTGACTGAATAGGTAGACATTGCTGGGTGTTAGTCTGCCCATGAGGGGAAGTAGCTGAAAAAGGGCAGCGCTAGAGTTGCATAGCAATACTTTATTATTCTGATTACTCTGTTTATCTTTATTACTGTTTATTGCAGGGATCTGCAACTTGTTATACTGTTTATTACTTGCCCATTGGCCTCAGTAAAATATCTGGGTCAAGTACATTGGTGTCAGTTTCACTTACTTTAATAGAAGTTTTAAAGTATATCACTGTGTGTGTTTGCCATAGGACTGCGTCACCTAGAGTTGCGGTCACGCTGTCCTATCTCCCCTTACTAGCTGTGCCACGGGAGGTTAGAGCCGATTGCCAGGGGTTGACAGCGGTGCACTTACAGGGCCCAAAACAAAACCAGCGGCTCTCTTAACTGGGGGTAGCGCTACACAGGGCACGATTTTTCAGGCGGTATAACAGCGCTAATATTAGCACTAAACCGCCTGAAAAACGTGCCAGTGTGAAAGGGGCCTAATAGGGTGACAACAATTTTTTTAAGCCCCGGTTCACACTGGTGCGACATACGCTCCAATTTTAGGAGCACAAGTCACAAGACATGTAAAAATCAATGTTTCCCTATGAGAGCCGCCTTAATTGGCCTGACTTGTGTTGGTCCGGCTTTTGAAAAGGTTCCTGCACTACTTTGGTCCGACTTCAGCCCATTGAATTAAATGGAAGTCGCATCCAAGTCGGATCAGCATCTTAATTGATCCAACTTGTGACATGCGACATGTGCTCAGAGGTTATGTTAGCAATGCAAAATGTATTGAAAAAAAAAATGGTGTGGGGTCCCCCCCAAAATCCATACCACGCCCTTCGGGGACAGGATATAAACCAAAAATCTATATGATACAAATGTTATAAATGGAGTTGCAGTTTAGTGAGTAAAATAACTATTTGATCCCCAAGCAAAACATGACTTAGTACTTGTTGGAGAAACCCTTGTTGGCAATCACAGAGGTCAGAAATTTCTTGTAGTTGGTGACCAGGTTTGCACACATCTAAGGTTGGATTTTTGTCCCCTCTTTTTTTACAGATCTTCTCTAAATCCTTAAGGTTTTTCTTCCTCCAAACACGGCGAGTCCCCCTCCTTAAGAAGGCACATGTACAGTCATGCCAAATGAACATCTAAATGATTCAGAGAAGGATTGGGAGAAAGTGCTGTGATCAGATGAGACCAAAATTGAGCTCTTTGGCATTAACTTGACTCGCCGTGTTTGAAGGAAGAAAAATGCTGACTATGATCCTAAGAACACCATTGTCAGGGAACCAACAGCAGGAGAAGAACTTTAGGACCCAGCATCTCTACCAACACTTATGACAGTAGAAGGACTTTAGGATCCAGCATCTCTGGCAGGAGAAGGACTTTAGGACCCAGTATGTCTACCAGCAGGTCACATGGGCCTATATAAGGAAGTCTGCTAGTGTCTGCATTTGCTGGTTGATCTTCGGCTCCTCCAGTGTGTTATCTTCGGGATATTCCTTTTCCTGTGTTTCCTGTTACCGATCCGGCTTGTCCTTGACCTGTCTCCTGACTGCTTCCTGTGTTCAACTCCAGCTATCCACCTGACCACGTCTGCTCTGATACCAACCCGGCTCACAACCTAGGCTTCCTTTTGACCACGCTCCAGTCGCAGTATTATCTGAATCCTGCAACACCTCACAGGTGTCACCTGTCTGCTGATTCTACGCCAGCACACCAGCTGAACTCTAGAACCTCCTGCATACAGTCCAGCAGGCGACCCGTGCTTCTTTGGGCCTGACCTTTCTTATTTTCACCCTCAGGGGGTCTGGAACTTAGCCGCAAGGGAAGCCCTCTCTCTCCATTGGCCTCCAGTACCAGGTACGTGATAAGCATCCTTACAGTCAAACATGGAGGTGGATTACATTATGCTTTGAGGCTGTTTCTCTGCTAAAGGTACAAGCCGACTTTGCCGCATTGAGGGGCCAATTGACGGGGCCATGTAAAATCTTGGATGAGAACCTTATTCCCCCAGCCAGAACACTGAAGATGGATCGTGGATGGGTCTTTCTGCATGGCAATAAGCCAAAACATACCGCCAAGGCAGGAATGGCTCAAGAAGAAGCACATTAAAGTCACGGAGTGACCTAGCCAGTCTCCAGACCTTAATCTTATAGAAAATTTATGAAGGGAGCTGAAACTTTGAGTTGTCAAAAGACATCGAAGAAACCTTAAGGATTTAGAGAAGATCTGTAAAGAAGAGTGGACCAAAATCCCTCCTGAGATATGTGTAAACCTGGTAACCAACTATAAGAAACGTCTTACCTTTGTGATTGCCAACAAGGGTTTCTCCACCAAGTACTAAGTCATGTTTTGCTTGGGGATCAAATACTTATTTTACTCACTGAACTGGAACTTAATTTATAGCATTTGTTTTATGTGTTTTTTTCTGAACTTTTTGGTTGATATTCTGTCTCTGTCATTTAAAATACACCTATGATAAAAACCATAGACCCTTCATTTCTTTGTTGGTGGGCAAACTTACAAGATCTGCAGGAAATAAAATAATTATTTTCCCCACTGTATACAGTTATAAGATTGTAGGCACCAGGTATTGCACTGCAATTTACATTTCACATTGCACTGTACATTTTCAGAGTACTTCTTAGACACAATTAATATTTCTAGTGTTCAGGTACATTTTAATTACTGAAAAAGAGTATAGCTCTTTGGCAATGCACTTTATAGTAATAGCTGTAACTTAAAACATTTATCTCAGAGAAAGGGGCTATAGAACATTTTCTGAAGTATTGAGTAGAACAAGAGCAGGAGCCTCATATAATTCAAAGCAATCCAATCATGGCATACAAGTTTTGTAAGTATCGTATAAGCCAACCCGAATATAAGCCGAGGCACCTAATTTTACCAAAAAAAATGGGAAAACGTATTGAATCGAGTATAAGCCTAGGGGGTTGGAAATTAAGCAGCTACTGGTAAATAATGCCCATCTGCAGCCTCACTGTGCCCATTTGCAGCCTCACTGTGCCCATCTGCAGCCTCACTTTGCCCATCTGCAGCCTCACTGTGTCCATCTGTGCCAATTTACAGCCTCACTGTGCCCATTTGAAGCCTCACGGTACCCATCTGCAGCCTCACTGTGCCCATTTGCAGCCTCACCTTGTTTACGGTCTCCCGCTGTCCACTGTACTGTTGGGTTTGAGCCGCGGCTACAACACAATGGCGGCGACTCCGAAACACTGCAGGCCGCTGTTAGACCTCTAGAGGCGGATCGTCAGCGTTATGCAGACCTCTAGAGGCGGTTACAGCAACAGTTCAAAGCAGCCCCAGAGAGCAGTAAGTGGGACCCTCACTCGAGTATAAGCCGAGGGGGGCCTTTTCAGCACAACAAAATGTGGTGAAAAACTCAGCTTATACTTGAGTATATACGGTAAGTGTAATAAGAGAAGGAATACTTACCCTTCCCACTGCATGCACCACCAGAACACCTTTCCATTCATCAGAAATCTTCCACCGAAAGGAATTCTGGGAGTGTCTTTCTCCAGAGTCCCCTGCGGCTGTCACTAGTTCCTCCTGCTCTCCTCCATGTTTTCTGTATTTTACTGTAGCACCCTGATGTTTAGTGATAGTTGCCTCGGCCAATTGATAGGAGGCCAATTGGGGGTGTCGCTTGACGAAGATACTGAGTGAGAAGATTGGAAGAACTCAGAAGATCCAGTAGCGAGTGGATCTGTTAGTCTAGTGAAAGACTGGGAGCTCAGCGGAGTGAAGTTCTACAATAGGAGATTGTAGAAGTGAAGGAGTTCAATGCAACCTTTGTTAGAAACTGTTACAAGATTGTTGCCATAGGAGACAGCAGCCCTACTCATGCAGACGTGGTGTCTAGCTGGATTCCTTTCCCTGCATGGCTGTTTGCCTATAGAAGTTTAGGAGTCTGCCAATTAACATTGCATCTACTAAAGGGTGTCCTGGCCCTAACCCTCTCCTCCCCAGTTCTGTTTAAGAGACAATAAATCTCTTTGCATTCAAGAAGTGTCTGGCGCCCATCAATCTACCTTGCATTACACCCACCATGCCTTGCAACCCACTCTACACAGAAGGATGTCAGCTGTTTCTAACTCTGGAGGTTACGATTGGGCTTCAGGGGCCCTGGGACTTTGCTAAATTAGTATTATGAGGGGGCCACAAATAAGCAACAGAAGGGCCACATATGGCCCAACATTTCTGTCTTGGTACGATATATCATCTTAACCTCTTGCTGCCCACATAAACGCATATGTGTGGCAACAAAGAGGGTGAGTTTCAACACCTACACGCCACACATGTGCCTCCAAGGGCTGCAGAGGTTTCTGTGCTGAGACCATGCTCACTACTGCCCCCGCAGCACAGTGACCGAGCTGTCGTAGAAAGCTCTTTGTCTCTATTAATGAACAGGAGCGGCGGAACAGGCTCCTGATCATGTGACCACTGTGACAGCCAATCACAATGATCACATGATGGGGATATCTGCCCTGCCCCCTGAGTGTAAAAAGGGGAATCTAGGCTGCGAGAGGGTTTAAGAGCTGACCTTTTTAAGCAACCCCAGCATTGTTAGATAGTTTGTCCCAATACCTGTAACTGGCACTTTGCTGGACAGTTTGGCCTTCATGTAAATGTGGAAAGAATATGTACATAAAGCCACGTGAAATATAAGATAAAAAGGGAAGTCATATTCTAAATGCTATCATTGCAGGTATTACCTACATACAGATTGCAAAATACAAAATTTTTCCCTATACAGTGGAACCTCGGATTGCGAGTAACGCGGTTAAGGAGCGTTTCGCAATACGAGCACTGTATTTAAAAAAAACCTGACTTGGTTTGCAAGTGTTGTCTCGCGAAACGAGCAGGATTCAAGCCAAAGCGGTGTGCAATACCGCGTTTGGTCTGAGGTGGGGGGGGGCGCCGGAGCCGAGCAGAGCCGATCCGCGCCGTTCAGAGTTGTTCGGAAATGCTCGGAAAATCTCAGAAATACTCAGTTCCCGAGCCTTTCTAAGGCTTTCCGAATTCAACCGAGGTGTCCTCGGCCCTTTACGAGTGTTTACGAGGCTCTCCGGTGCCCCCCCCCGCCTCTGGCCGCATGTGATATTGCATGCCATTGAAGTCAATGCGAAACAAATTATTTCAGTTTCCATTGACTTCAATGGGGAAACTCGCTTTTGATATGCGTGTACTTTGGATTACAAACATTCTCCTGGAACGGATTATGCTCGTAATCCAAGGTTACACTGTATTGGGTCTTTAATAGAATGGCAAAGGGCTAGCAGTCCTGTAAGCATATTATTGCTATTTGTGTCTCCATTGGGGACATTTGGATTATGGGAAAATTGTCAATGGAAAAGCTATAAAAGATATAATACTTACCTCCTCTGCTGCTTTTGTCTTCTGCTTTTGCTCTGTTCCTGCTCTGTGGCCTCCATAAGACTCTTTAGCATCAAAAACTTTTGGGAGTATGAGATGCCTGTGCCCATCGCCATGCACAATGGCTTCATACTGTCACTTCTCCATCACTGCTGTGTTCCTTAGTAAGGCTAGGGTCATAAGAAGGAAGCACAGCACATGACTGGCATAGTTGCCAACAGTCCCGAATTTCCCGGGACAAGCACGATTTTTGGACCCTTGTCCCGAATTGGGCTTGTCCCGATTCGGGACAAGCCCAATTCTTTTTGTCCCGTTTTGTCCCGGTAAATTCGGGAATGTTTAGGGCTTAAAACGGCGGCGGCTACACCAAAATGGCCGCCGTCGCCGCCACAAGTGTTATCTTCACTGACCTCTAGTGTGAGGAGAGGGGCAGCCAATCGCGTCTCTCTCTCTTTCGGTGGCCCCTCCCTTCGCACAGAGTGATCCTTATCCCGCCGCTGCCGCCGATTGCTGGGAGGTGACCGATCAGGATGTAAAAGTTGTTTCTGGCTCTTCTTCCCCTCCCTCTTACTCTAAACATACTGTAACTAGCTAGCAATGCCTGCGCTGCACCCGCTCGCCATGGCTGCCTTTACCTTGCCGCCTGTGTCGGATGTCCTCAGAGTGGAATGAGCTCAGGTTAGGAGAGGAGGATCCCACACAAGCACACCACCACAGCACAAAGTAAGTCCAGCAGCAGTTCATCGCACATCTGGCTGCAGATCGCTCACTCGATAGTCCTGCAATGTATGTTGCCTGGAATGCTGTGTAGTGTAGAAATTAGTGTGGTGGGGTAATCAGTGTAGTGTAGTGTAGTGTTAGTGGGTGGCGGGGTAATCTGTGTAGTGTAGTGGGTGGTGGGGTAATCAGTGTAGTGTAGTGTAGTGGGTGGTGGGGTAATCGGTGTAGTGTAGTGGGTGGCGGGGTAATCGGTGTAGTGTAGTGGGTGGCGGGGTAATCGGTGTAGTGTAGTGGGTGGTGGGGTAATCGGTGTAGTGTAGTGGGTGGCAGGGTAATCTGTGTAGTGGGTGGCGGGGTAATCTGTGTAGTGGGTGGTGGGGTAATCACAGTGTAGTGTAGTGGGTGGCGGGGTAATCACAGTGTAGTGTAGTGGGTGGCGGGGTAATCAGTGTAGTGGGTGGCGGGGTAATCAGTGTAGTGGGTGGCGGGGTAATCAGTGTAGTGCGTGGCGGGGTAATCAGTGTAGTGGGTGGCGGGGTAATCAGTGTAGTGGGTGGCGGGGTAATCAGTGTAGTGCATAGGTGCCAAACAGTCCCGAATTTCCCGGGACAATCATGATTTTTGGACCCTTGTCCACAAGTGTGGAGGGGGCTCTGCTGGGGAGGCACCTGATGCAAGGACGGACTGCTGGGGAGGCACCTGATGCAAGGACGGACTGCTGGGGAGGCACCTGATGCAAGGACGGACTGCTGGGGAGGCACCTGATGCAAGGACGGAATGCTGGGGAGGCACCTGATGCAAGGACGGACTGCTGGGGAGGCACCTGATGCAAGGACGGACTGCTGGGGAGGCCATCTGGTGGCAGGCGACGTGGCAGGTAACACGCTCAGGGCTTCCACTGATTCGGCATTATGGTGAGTTGAATGATTTCATTTTATATTACAATGTAAAAATAGAAATAATGCACTTCAATCATCCTGACACCGTAACAACCATGGTGCCGGGATGATTGAAGCGCCAACAGGTGTTTTGGAGTATCCTTATCTGCCAATTTTGTTACACATTACTATTGTGGTGTAGGATCTGGCTTCTTTCTTTCTATTTCTTTCTCTCTCTTTCTCTCACCTCGGACTCTAGCCACACCCCTTTGAACCACGCCCATTTAAACCACACCCACTATCGTGCGTAAACCACGCCCATTTTTCGCCGCGGCGCGCTTGGCGCGCCGCATTTTTCACTCCAGCATGACACGCCTACAAACGAATGTCCCGCCCCCTGATTATAGCAAGGCTCCGCCTCAATACAAAAAAGTGTCCCAGATGTTTTTTTTGCAATGTTGGCAACTATGGACTGGGAGAAACAAACATATGACAATTATGGAAGTGTTGAATGCCAAAGAGTCTTACAGAGGCTACAGCACTAGAACAATAGAGAGGTTGAAGCTATTGGCCGCCAAAAGGAACTAGAGGCTATGTGACTTAGACTGCTTAGGCTGGGAACTGAGGAACAGCAGAGATTTGGTAATGTTGCCATGTAATGTTCATGTGAACTGTTAATTTAAACCATTAGTTCTCTTTAGAACAAACCTATGCTGTTGAAGTATGGAGGCCCCCACTGCTGACAGCTAGGTACCTGACCATCATGCTGACTTGGGATGAGCTTCGAGTTCGAGTCGAACCCATGTTCGACTCGAACAGCGGCTGATCGATCGTTCGCCGAATTTCGAACATTATGGGCCGTTCGCGCCAAATTCGAGTGGCGCGTCACGGCCCATAATTCACTGCGGCATTGCAGTGCATTGCTGGCTGATGATTGGCCAAGCATGCACTATGACCCGCATGCTTTGGCCAATTACAGTGCGCAAAAAAAGGAGAGCCATAATTGGCCAAAGCCAGAGTGGCTTTGGCCAATTATGTCTCAGGGGGTTTAGTACACGCCCCACACTATATCAGGCCGCCTCCGTGGTGGCCTTGTATACTGTGTTGTGATGGTTAAAGAGTGATAGAGACAGTGTCATTTATATTGAGTTAGATAGAGCAGGCAGGCGAGTCAGTTAGCTGCAGTTACAGTGTGTAGAGGATATATATGCATCCTAGGTGTTGTATATATATTTATACACTGTATTCAGTTTAGCTAGATCCGTTCCTGTTATTCTCTATACTGTGACAGGCAGGCAGGTGATTGTGCTAGCTGCAGTCAGTGTTTCACTTAGTGTACTGTGTGCTTTGCATAGCGTTCACCTAAAGCGCGGAGAAGGCACCGGAGAGTCGGAAGAAGACCCCCGAAGTCGGAAGAGACCCCCGAAGTCGGAAGAAGACCCCCGGAGCTGCCTAATAAAATGACTTTAAAAAGCTGTCTAGTGTGTTTTTTTTATTGACACTTTTCCCCCAGGTGAATGGGTAGGGGTACAATGTACCCCATACTCATTCACATAGGGTGGGGGGGCCGGGATCTGGGGGCCCACTTATTAAAGGGGGATCCCGGATTCCGATAAGCCCCCCGCCCGCAGACCCCGACAACCAACGGCCAGGGTTGTCGGGAAGAGGCCCTGTCCTCATCAACATGGGGGCAGGGTGCTTTGGGGTGGGGGGGCCCCCTGCCCCAAAGCACCCACCCCCCATGTTGAGGGCATGCGGCCTGGTACGGTTCAGGAGGGGGGGCGCTCGCTCGTCCCCACCCCCTTTCTTGACTGGCCGGGCCGCGTGCTCGGATAAGGGTCTGGTATGGATTTTGGGGGGACCCCCACGTCGTTTTTTTCGGTGTAGGGGGTTCCCCTTAAAATCCATACCAGACCTAAGGGCCTGGTATGCTCTTGGAGGGGAACCCATGCCGGTTTATTTAGTTAAAATTTGGCGTGGAGTTCCCCCTCATGATTCATACCAAATACCAGCTCCGTGGGAGGGTTTTGCCTTAGAGCCGGTGTACTGCCGAGCATTGCCCCCCAGCGGATTCTGCCCGCTCTGTACTGCGCAGGCGCGGCGCTTTTTCCGAAAATAGCCGAACATGTAGAGCTGAGAGTCAGCTCTACATGGCGCCTGCGCACACCAAATTGTGCTACACTGCTGACATCCAGGCTCTTTCTTTACCATCCCCGTGGACATGGAGGATGTTAAAAAAAGAGCCAGGAGGCCGAGCGAGCGTAGCGAGCCGTCCGAGCGAAGCGAGGACGTGAGGCCGACTGGCCACTTACATCTAGGTCCACGCAGGCGCCGTGTAGAGCTGACTCTCAGCTCTACACGTTCGTCTATTTTCGGAAGCTCATTGACGTTCGTACTGCGCAAGCGCCGCGCCTGCGCAGTACAGTTGGGGGCAGAATCCGCCGGGGGGACGTTTGTCGGCAGATCACCGGTTCACAGAGGGGCGACTTCCTGTAAAGTTGCCTCTCTATGAACGGGGATCCGACTTGGAGGCAACTTCCATTGAAATCAATGGGTACAAGTCGGATTGAAGTAGTACAGGAACCTTTTTTGAAGTCGGAGCGACTGCAGTCGTGTACATTAAGACGACTCCATTCACTTGCATAAGTTTTAAAAACAGCGCGACTTGGGGCGACTTGAAGTCGGATCCCGAGTCGCCCCTGTGAGAACTGGCTCTTAAAGTGGCTCTAAATCCAAAAGTTTTTTTTACCTTAATGCATTCTATGCCTAAATGCATTGAGTTGCTGCCATGTGATTGGCTCATTAGCAATTTGTGTTACCAAGCAATTGAACAGGTGTACCTAATAAAGTGGCTGAAGAATGTGTGTGAATACTACAGGTTCAATTCACAAAGCTAATACACATAATGATGTATTTGCAAAATAGTGACAGCTATTTTCAGTTGAGTCTAGTAAGATTTGAAAATAACTGTCACACAGCTAAAAATAAAAATTCTTATCCTTGTATTTTCACTTTGTTAATTCAGCTTTATGTGTGAATATTGTGGTTTTAAATATAGCAAAAGGCCTATTTATTCTGTGTGCTAAGACAAATATCTCCTGCCCTCTCGGTGTATCGTCAAAACACAGGTGGTGTGGTTCCGTCTAGAGCAGTGGTTTTCAACTCCAGTCCTCAGGGCCCACCAACAGGCCAGGTTTGCAAGATAACTGAAATGCATCACAGGTGATATAATTTGCTGCTCAGGGATTGCAGTATTCTAGTCTGCATCTCACCAAGGTAATACTTAAAATCTGGCCTGTTAGTGGGTCCTGAGGACTGGAGTTGAGAACCACTGGTCTAGAGGCAAAGTCTAAAATCTTGCAGCCCTCCTCAGAACAATGGGTGTTCATACGGCTAGAAAAAGAAAGAGCTATCACGGACCACCTAGGCTCTGAGGAAACTGGTGCGCCCCAGAAACGCGTCAGCCATCTGGATGTTTTGGGGTATCGTCCGACCCTCTCTGTTGTTGAGTCCAGTCGGTGGATGCCAAGAATTTTAGCCCTTTTGTCCGATAAGCTTGTACCTAAGCTTTGTCTGTGAGTAGGACTATTGCTTTTTATTCATATTTTAATAAACCTTCAAGTGGTAATGCACTAGGTCGGTGCACCCTCCTTTTTTCTTTCTTTTTTTCTTTCTTATTCTGTGTGCTGACGGCCCATCCAAATTGATTGAACTGCCTAATGCAACGTACCTCAACGCACGAAAATGTGTGCGTTGAAGCAAACGCATAGGGAATGGGCCCTAAAAAGTACAACGCACAGCAAAAATGATGTAAGTGTAGCAAGGTCCCAGGCCTCCTTTAGTCTAATGAGAACTTTCAGAGCCAAGAGCTGCTGACATCCTTTCATATGTAGTGGGTTGTAAGCATAGGTGTGCACAGCCTATTGCATTAGGGTGTGCACCCCAAATATATTAAAACATGGACGGTGTCAGTAGAGCAGTGGGCCGTGGACAGTGTCAGTAGCTTTTTATTTTTATTATGTTAATCTTTTTATTTTATTTTTAAAAAAAATAGGAGCCCCTTTAAGGGGTATTGGTGCAATATTAGGAGGGGGAATCTACAACTCAAGCGGTGATTAGGGTGTGCCCAGGCACACACGGCACACCCCCTGCGCACGCCTATGGTTGTAAGGCATAGTGGGTGTAGTGTAAGGTATATTTATGGGTGCCAGACACTTCTTGAATGCAAAGAGATTTTATTTCTCTTGAACAGAACTTTGGGAGAGAGGGCTAGGGCCAGGACACCCTTAAGGTAGTTGCAATGTTAATTGGCAGACTCCGAGACTTCTACAGGTATACAGCCATGCAGGGAAAGGCATCCAGCAAGACACAACATGTGCATGTG
Organism: Rana muscosa; assembly: GCA_029206835.1. Classification (NCBI taxonomy): domain Eukaryota; kingdom Metazoa; phylum Chordata; class Amphibia; order Anura; family Ranidae; genus Rana; species Rana muscosa. The sequence goes on from CM055117.1 coordinate 1,074,169,233, forward strand.
TAGGAATGCTGCCTTCTATGGCAACAGTCTTAGAACAGTTCCTAACACAAGTTGTAACAAACTCCTTTACTTTCTCTACTGTCACTTCTTGTAGGTTCTCAACCCACTGAGCTCCCGGTCTCTCTTACTAAACTTGCTGATTCACTGTCACAAATCTCTTTGAGCTCTTCCAAGCTTCATTTAAGTATCTTCCTCAAGCATCACCCCCACTTCTCTGCTGGGTCACTAGCTTCGCACTCCAGATACTTCTCAAGCTTCACCCCACTGGCCTCAAGCTTCACCCCATACAAGGCTGTTCTGCAAGCGTCACCTTCGCTGGCTGGGTCCCTGCTGAAGTTTTCCAATTCTTTACTGTCCCCGGTTGGTGAGAATACTGCTTCAGTTACTCACTGTGCATAGTTGCCAACATTGTAAAAAAATGTATAGGGACACTTTTTTGGCTGTAGGTGGAGTCTTATTATAATTAGGGGGCGGGGCATGCGCTTGTAGGCGTGACATAGCAAAAAATAAAAATGCGGCGCGCATAGCATGCAGCGCCAAAAAATGGGTGTGGTTTATGTGAATAGTAGGCATGGCTTAAATGGGCGTGGCTCAAAAGGGGTGTGGTTAGAGTCTGAGATGAATGAGGGATGGAGGGAGAAAGAAAGGGGGAAAGAGGGAGGGAGAGAGAGAGAGAAAGAAAAAGGAAAAGAAAGAGGGAAATAAAGAGATAGGGAGGGAGGGAGAGAGAAGGAAGGAAAGAAAGAGGGATGGAGGGACAGCAGGCCCAGACCCTACACCACAATAGAAATGTGTGTATTTCAGAGTTTAACAATCAGCAGATAAAGATACTACAAACACCTGGTGTTCGCGTTTCAATCATCATGGCACCATGGTTGTTATGGTGTCAGGATGATTGAAGCGCATTATTTCTATTATTACATTGCAATATAAAACTAAATCATTCAACTCACCATAATGCAGAATTAGTGGGACCCCTGAGTGTGTCACCTGCCACGTTGCCTGCCACCGGATGCCATCAGGTGCCCCCAGCAGAGTCCAATTTTTACATCAGGTGCCCCCAGCAGAGTCCGTCCTTACAATAGGTGCCCCCAGCGGAGTCCATCCTTACATCAGGTGTCCCCAGCGGAGTCCCTCTTTACATCAGGCGTCCCCAGCGGAGTCCCTCCTTACATCAGGCGTACCCAGCGGAGTCCCTCCTTACATCAGGTGTCCCCCCATTGGAGCCCCTCTTACATCAGGCTTCCCCCATTGGAGCCCCCCTTAATCAGGTGTCCCTTATTTGGAGCCCCCCTTAATCAGGTGTCCCTTATTTGGAGCCCCCCTTGCATCTGGTATAGCGGTGTCTCCGCCGCCATTACGGTTTCCCCATTCCCTGAGGGGGAACAAAATAGAGGCGGAGCTGGCCACGTGGCTGCAATACAAATTAAGCTGCGGCGCAGGTGGGTGGCCACGCCGCAGCAGCAGCTTAATTTCTTTTGTACTAGCTGCCCATGTTCTTCTGGTCTTTTTAAAAAATGCCGGCAGGCGGATACATTTTCTCCGCCGGCCGCAGACTTCTAGCGGCGGCAGCGAAAATTCAGGAAAAAAATGATTTCCTGGGACATTTCCCAGGACCAAATAAAATCGGAAAAAGGGTCTAAATCCTGGGAATGTCCCGGGATATTCGGGACAGTTGGTAACTATGACTGTGATACCTGGTAATAAGGTGGTTTCCCCTGTACCTCCGACCACGACAGGTTCTCCGAAACTGTCACTTCTGGTTGGACTGCAAGCTGCAATCCCAACCCTATGTTGCTCTCCTGCCTCTAGATAGGTCCTCAGACAGCCTAGCAGCCACATGCGCATGGGATAGGCCCAAACTCTGGCCTAGCAGCCCGAGCAACACAACACACGTCCACCCAGACAGCCACCCAAGTGGCACAGAACAGTGATCACCTGACTCCACCCAAATATATAGGGATTTAAAGCGGAGGTCCACCTGAATTTTTTTTTTTAAAAGCCAGCAGCTACAAATACTGCAGCTACTGACTTTTAAAAAATAGACACTTACCTGTGCAGCGCGCCCACGATGTCGGCAGACAAGGCTGAGCAATCGCTCGGTCCTCAGATGCTGCCGCCGCCATGCTCGGTGAGGGAATCAGGAAGTGATTCCCTACTGCGCATGCGCGAGTAGCGCGGCACGCCGTCACTGGTCCCCGCTCTCTCCTGGGAACAGTGTGTTTCCCAGGAGACAGCGGGGGGGGGGGGGGGGCAAGCAGCGTAGATAACGTAATGAAGATAACCCCATGCTTTAAACGACACTGGGGATGCAGTGCAAAATATAATAGCATTTTATTTTTCTCGGTGTACCGTAAAGGTATTTGGGAGTAACCTATCTGCCTGACTAAGACAATCTTCCAACAAACCCATTAGAACATAAAGACCTGCGTATGGCGCAATGCATTTAAATTCCTGCTTAGCTCCTTTTTTCATTTTTGCAATTTCAGGCACACAGAAATGAGCACCTACATTTTAGAAAAAAAAAAAAAAAAAGAAACAAAAAAAAAAAACTTTCATTCCAAGATAAACTTTTTTTGTTCTTCTGATTGTGCCACTAAATTGTTAGCATATGCAAAATAAATTCTTTATCACTAGGCCCATGTCAGCACTTAGCCTTTTAAAAAATAATATCGTTTTGATAGAGTTACTATAAAAATGAAAGATTCCCAATCATGGGTTGCATTGCCTTGCTTGCAAACGCTATTAAACTCCATCATTTTATAGAAAATGCTGTTTAAAATCTAAAATATGCAAATTGAATGGTCTTTGCTGCATATATTAACAGTCAAAATATGCTAGAGGACACGTTGGAAAAAAAAAAAATGCCCAAATGCTTACAAAAACATAAACAAATAATGAAGCGGCAATAAGCAAGCAAGAAAAAAAAAAGCTATTTTAATATTTTGATGTTTTGTATAGTAACCAAACGATCACTCTCCGTTCCCATTGAAGGAACATTACATTTTATTAGAAAGTAATCCTTCTCTGCAAAAGCAAATAAGAAAGATATAAGTTGCACATGGGGGTGCATAAAACTTTTCCAAGTTTGCATCTCAACCCCTTCATGCCGCCTCCATGGCGCACCTTTAAGTGGGCTTTAGTGACCAGGAGATGGTGCAGCTCCTCTTTTATGTGTCTGGCCGCTGTGATTGGGTCTCACAGTGGTCATATGATCGATGATCATACGCCATGACCAAAAGCTGTCAGTGAGCACACAATATCAGGCCACCCTGAACAAATATGTGTGGTAGCTGGCGTTAAAGCCCACCTTCTTTGCTGCAACACATATGTGTTGATTTTTAAATATTAATATTTAATATTCAATATTCAATTAATATTTAAAAATCAACAGTTGGCGACCACGAAGATAAGTACAGGACTGAAAGCATTTAATATAACAACAAAATCTGTATATTAGAAATTAAGGTTATTAGGGGGAATTCAAGTTGAGTCAGCTTATCCAATCTATCTAGGGAAAATATAGGTAAATATTTTTGTTTTATTAGTGGGTATTACCTCCAAGGAGAGAATATACACCACAGGTTATTTTTATTTTTTTTGTTTGTTTTGCTTTTTTTTTATCCCAAAATCATAATTGATAAAATACTTTGGATGTACCATTATAACCGGTCAATTTAATGGGGAGGAAGTACAGAATGGGAACATTTTTGTTTTAATAATTGTTGTTTTTGAGACACTTAAATAGTGATCCTTAGTTTTGTGAAAAAAAATATATTTTTACAGAGCGAAAACATTTTTTGTTTTGATTTTTGTTGTTTTATTGGAAGGAGGACACTGAAATCGTGGTCCTTGGTTTTGTGGAGAAAAAGTGTATTTACTTTTTTTTTGCAATTTATTAATTTTAATTTAAAATTTTTGTTATTGAATTATTATTTTTTTTTTTAATAATTCTTGTTATCATAAATTTTTGGTAACCTGGCTTAGTTTTAGCCTTTATTTTTATTTTTTGGGGGGTTTTAGTTTCTTTGTTTAAGACACAGACACGTGCTTGTGTTCTGGTGTGTGTAGGTTGAAACAGGCTCAATAGGGTTTTGCTTGTTATTTAATTTGCATGTCCACTAACATTAAAAATAGGACATTGCAAATAACCTACAAGAGATTTTTTTTCTTTACTCTTATTTTTGTTTTTGGTTTTTATTGTACCTTTTTTTTTTTAACTGTAAGAAGTTACAAGCAGTCATATTCTCATTGGTGTCAATTGAAGTACAAGTCTGTGGAAGTCTTGCTATGGAAACTAATATCTGAGAAATATTATTAGAAGTGTATTGAACATTTTATTTTTTATTTTTTTTTAAGTTTCTTTTAAATTAGTTTTTTCTACTCTATTGAGTGTTACAAATAGTAGTGTAAACACTGCCGTGTTGACATTCCTATTATCAGACTACAGGTATTCATTCTAATTGATCCCTGTGGGGCTTCTATTGTCCCTTGGTCTATTGAGTAGGCTCAGACAAGATAGGCTAAATGCTATTGTTAGTATAATTAGTTTTCCCCACTGTTTATTGAGAGCTGGAAAATATTGTTTAACTTTTACTATATTTTCTGCAGCTTATTTCATTTGAGTTCCTATTTATTGTTTTTTTTTTGCTTCCTTTTCTTTTTTTTTTCCTTTTACTGTAATCACAAGGGAATTTATAGTATAAGGGAACAATTAATTTAATTTAGCTCACAAATTGTGCATACTATCACAATGGCTGCCATGACCTGTCTAGAAAGTTTTGTAGCAACTTATACTCTTAAACATAAGAGCAATGAATTTGCCTGTGATGCTAAATTATTGGAAGAACAAGCAAAAACAATCAAAAAGAACAAAAAGCTTAAAAGTCTAGCCATAGCAGGCATATTGGCTATGAAGGGTAAAATGCAGAAATTGAAAGATATAGTCTATAATCAAAATATTACAATTTCTGAGAGGGAGAAGGAGAATACAGCTTTACAAAGCCAATTACAAACCTTAACTACCCTTAATCAAATAGTTAATGCCTCACAGGAGGAAAATGGTAAAAATTACAAATTGGCCCAAAAAGACGGGGTACAATATAAAAGCATGCCAACTAAAGCTGACACTGAACTGGACCATATAACAAGTGCATACAAAGTGCTAGATCGCACACAGGGCACGCAAACAGAGCCACAGTTGCTACAAACAATTTCAATCCTTAAAGTACAGACTATGGCCAGCACATGCGAACATAGTAATGCTACGGCACCTACTTGTGCCTATGAAATTGGGGATACTGAGAAATATGAAGAGTATTGGGGAGAGGAAGATATGGATCCTAATTCTACTTTTCCGGTGGCAATGGGAGAAATCGCAGAGCCACAGGAAAATCGAGAATGCACCATGGTCATAGACCCACCAGACAATGGGGACCAGCTATCCACAAATAAGGAGCATGTCAAGTTCCCCATCATGGTTAGGACCCAGATCTCCTCCTCTACTGAAGGAAATCAAACATTTTTGGGGTTTGATAATGAAGGAAATGAGGTGATTTCCAATGTATATCCAATTCAACCGGTAAAAATCCTTATGAGTGTGGCTGATTTCATTGACAAAATTAAATCTAGTGAACACATGACTTCATATGCAACCATGACAGATATTTTAACTGATTTTTCTTCCCCAAAGAATCTTTTTCAGTACATTGACAATTTACTTAAAGCCACATGCGACAAAGAAAAGCATTTGCGGCTATTGGAGGAACTCCTACGGATCCTAGGAAAAACGGAACTGAAGTGTAATCCCATTAAGGCACAATTGTTGCAGGAATTTGTGTCTTCTCTTGGGATTACAGTGACAGCATACAGTAGTAAGATAGTAACTGAGAAGGTAGAAACCAGTCTACAATTACCTCTGTCAGTAAGTATGCCTACTCTCAGATCTTTCCTAGGAATGGTAAATTATTTGCGGCCTTTCATCCCTGATTGTGCCCAAAAGTCTGCACCACTGTATGATTGGTGGAAAAAGGATACCCGATGGCACTGGACTGAGCAACACACCAATCCAGTGCAGGAGCTTAAAGAAGCTTTAGCGCAAGCGCCAGCATTAGCCAACCCAAAGAACCAACTGCCCTTTCACAGTGAGACTGCCATATCAGAGACAACCATGTCAGCGGTTCTGTCACAGGAAAACCATTGGCCTCGGTTGCTCCATGATCGAGACTAGTGATGAGCCGAACACCCCCGGGTTCGGTTCGCACCAGAACCCGCAAACGGACCGAAAGTTCGAACGAACATTAGAACCCTATTAAATACAATGGATGCGAACGTTCGAATTCTAAAGTGCTAATTATAACAACTATTATGCATGTTATTGTCATAAATAGGGTTTGGGAACCCAGGTTCTGCACCAGGGGACATGTATCAATGCAAAAAGAAGTTTTAAAAACGGTCGTTTTTCGGGAGCAGTCATTTTAATGATGCATAAAGTGAAAAAAAAAAAGTCAAATATTCCTTTAAATATCGTACCTGGGGGGTGTCTAAAGTATGCCTGTGAAGTGCCACGTGTTTCCCGTGTTTAGAACTGTCCCTGCACAAAATGACACTTCTAAAGGAAAAAAAGCCATTTAAAACTGCTTGCGGCTTTAATGTAATGTCTGGTCCCGGTAATATGGATGAAATTCTTTAAGAAAAATGGCATAGCTACCCCATGACCCCCCCCTACCCCAGCCCATTACCAGCCCCTTTGGGTCTTGTATGGATATTAAGGGGAACCCCGCACATAAAATAAAAAAGGCCCTATATACTCTGAACAGCCGTATACAGGCGGTGCATACAAGACAGGGACTGTAGGTTTGTTCTTATGTAGAATCTGTTTGTAATTTTGAACAGGTACATTGTTGAAGTGTAGCTCCAGCCCAAAAATCTATTTTTAAACTTTTTGGGAAACATAGGTAAGGGTTATCACCCCTGTAACATTTGTTTTGCTGTCTGTGCCCCTGTTCAGAACATTTCACCTCACTTTCCGTCCCAATGACAACTGTTTTTGAAATGTGGTGTTTTTCTTGAAACAAGGATTGCTGATAAAGCATCAGTACAGATGAGACCCCTTTCTCCCATATTTATTCTTACAGGAGAGAATTTTCCTTTCTAGGGGTAGATTTCCTCTCACTTCCTGTTGTCTTCTTTCGTTTGCAAGTAGGAGTCGTTTGTAAGTTGGATGTTTGAAAGTAGGGACCTGCCGTATATACTCTGCAGAAATAGGCCCCTTAGTTGTTGGTGTTGGCACAACACTGTAAGCACTCAGTTACTCTTGGTTGGTGCTGGAACGCCCTGCTGTCAACTATTATATCAGGAATTTTAATTACATATAATTGTTGAACAGTGGTAGTAAAAATTGGGGCTTTGATGGTGGTGCTGGTGCCACAACACTGTAAGCCCTGACAGTTACTCTTGGTGGGTGCAGCAATGGGCCCTGCTGTGAATTATTAGATCAAGAATTGTAATTACATGCCCCTTTTGAACAGGGGCTGAAAAATTGGGCCTTTCGTGGTGGTGGTGGTGGTGGTGGTGGCGTTGCCACAAGACTGTAAGCCCTCAGAGTTACTCTTGGTGGGTGCAGCAATGGACCCTGCTGTGAATTATTAGATCAAGAATTGTAATTGCATGCCCCTGTTGAACAGGGGCTGAAAAATTGGGCCTTAGGCACTGGTGGCACAACACTACAACCCCTCACAGATACTGTACTTGGAGCACAGCAATGAGCCCTGTTGCAAAGTATTGCTTCAAAAATTGTAATGACACGCCCCTGTTAAACAGGGGCTGAAAAATTGGGCCTTAGGCACTGGTGCCACAACACTCCAACCCCTCACAGATACTGTACTTGGAGCACAGCAATGAGCCCTATGGCAAATTATTGCTAAAAAAATTGTAATTACACGCCCCTGTAAAACAGGGGCTGAAAAATTGGGCCTTAGCCACTGGTGGCGGCACCCATAAACAAAAATGATCTTCCAAGCTATCATCATCAATCGTATCATTGAGGACTCGGAGGAGGAGGATAGCCAGTCAACATAACAGCACAGGCACTCAGCATCAGCATCAGTCTTGAAGGGATGTGACATGTTAAAATCAATTAGTCTGTTATATCAGCATCAGGTGTGTGGTAGCTGGTGGTGATCCAAGACTGGTTCATCTTGATGAAAGTCAGTCGATCAACCGAGTCGGTGGACAGGCGCACCCTGTGATCCGTGACAAATCCTCCAGCAGCACTGAATGTGCGTTCCGAAAGAACGCTGGATGCAGGACAGGCCAGTAGCTCAATTGCATACTGTGCAAGCTCTGGCCAGTGATCCATCCTCAAGACCCAGTAAGCCAGAGGATTTTCGGTGGGGAAGGTGTCCAAGTCTGACCTTGCCCCTAGATATTCCTGCACCATGTTTATCAGACGCTGGCGATGGTTGCTGGAACCGATCATACTTTGGGGCTGCGGACTAAAGAATTGTCTGAACGCATCGGTCAGACGGCCACCTTCCCCACCGCTCCTTCTTTGACTGGCCGAAGCCTCAGCAACTCGTTGTCCAGGACCAGGAGTTTGTAACCTCCCAGTCTCTGGGAACGCGTTGCACAGACCTTTCTGCAAGGCCTCCCGGAGTTGTCTCATCCTCTGCTCCCTCTGCGACGGTAACATAAGGTCCGCAACCTTACCCTTGTACCGTGGATCAAGGAGAGTGGCCAGCCAGTAATGGTCCCTCTCCTTGATCCGAAGAATACGAGGATCCTTCCGCAGACTTTGCAGGATCAGGGAGGCCATGCAGCGTAGGTTTGCTGAGGCATTCGCTCCGGAGTCCTCTGGGTCACTAAGGACGACATGATCCGCAGCCACCTCCTCCCAGCCACGTACAAGTCCACTGGTTTCTTGGGACTGTAAATCATCCCTAAAAGACTGCTGCTGATGATGCTGAGTGCCAGCCTCCACCTCCATGCTGACACAATCCTCCTCCTCCTCCTCCTCCTCCTCCTCCTCCTCCTCTTCCTGTGCGATGGGTGGGACAGAAGGAACACTGTCTGGGTAAAGGGGGCCTTGAGAGGCAAGGAAGTCCTCCTCTTCCTGCCTCTGTTCTGCCTCAAGTGCCCTGTCCATTATTCCACGCAGCGTGTGCTCCAACAGGTGGACAAGAGGTACAGTGTCACTGATGCATGCACTGTCACTGCTCACCATCCTCGTGGCCTCCTCAAATGGTGCCAGGACAGTGCATGCATCCCTGATCATGCCCCACTGGCGTGGAGAAAAAAAACCAAGCTCCCCTGACCCTGTCCTGGTGCCGTAGTCGCACAGGTACTCATTGATGGCCCTCTGCTGCGTGTGCAGCCGCTGCAGCATGGCCAACGTTGAGTTCCACCTGGTGGGCATGTCACATATAAGGCGGTTCTTGGGCAGGTTCAACTCCTTTTGCAGCTCAGCCAGGCGAGCACTGGCATTATAAGATCTGCGGAAATGCACACAGACTTTCCTGGCCTGCCTCAGGACATCCTGTAAGCCCGGGTACCTGCCCAAGAACCGCTGCACCACCAGGTTAAGGACGTGAGCCACACAGGGCACATGGGTCAGTTGTCCCTGTCGGAGGGCGGAGAGGAGGTTGGTGCCATTGTCGCAAACCACCATTCCTGGCTTAAGCTGGCGTGGCGTCAACCACCTCTCGGCCTGGCCCTGCAGAGCAGACAGGACCTCTGCCCCAGTGTGGCTTCTGTCCCCCAAACACACCAGCGCAAGCACGGCATGGCATCTTTTTGCCTGCGTACTTGCGTAGCCCCGTGAACGGCTACGGAGCACCGCTGGTTCATAGGACAAACCACAGGAAGAGGCCATGGAGGAAGAAGAAGAGGAGGGGGTGGAGGAGAGAGGTGTGTCACAACCAGTAGTAGCATTTTGGAGGCGTGGCGGTGGGACAACCTCCAACACTACTGCACCTTGTCCTGCATCCTTCCCAGCTGCCAAAAGAGTGACCCAATGGGCCGTGAAAGAAAGGTAACGTCCCTGTCCATGCCTGCTGGACCATGAGTCAGCGGTAATATGCACCTTACCGCTGACCGCCCTGTCCAGCGAGGCCAAGACATTGCCTTCCACATGCCGGTAGAGAGCCGGAATAGCCTTCCGTGAGAAAAAGTGGCGTTTGGGAACCTGCCACTGAGGAACCGCACATTGCACAAACTCACGGAAGGGGGCCGAGTCTACCAACTGAAAAGGCAGCAGTTGAAGCGCTAGCAATTTAGCCAAGCTAGCATTCAACCGCTGGGCATGTGGATGGCTGGGAGTGAACTTCTTTCGACGGTCCAGCAGCTGGGGCAGGGAAATTTGCCTGCTAGAATCGGACGTCGGTGTACTGCTAGCAGAGTGGCCGCAAGTACTTGGCTGTGACACACCTAATTCTACACCTTCATTCCTCTCAGTGCATGTTTCAGAGAGGACTGAAGTTATAGTGGGGTTGGAGATCCCAGCTGATGCGGTGCAAGGAGAGGTCCGCTTTGTTCTTTGGTGTGGGTCTTTGAGGTAGGCTTGCCAACGAGCTGCATGGCAGGTCAACATATGTCTGGTCAGGCATGTGGTACCCAAGCGGCTGATGTTTTGGCCACGCGATATACGCTTGAGACATATGTTGCAAACAGCAGCTGTGCGATCTGATGCACTAGCCTCAAAAAAGGCCCACACCAAAGAACTTTTTGAATGACGGGCAGAGGCAGCGCCCTGCACAGGCGGAGCTCTGCGGTGTGATTCCGTCGGTGTACTGCCCTTACGCTGGCCACCAAAGGGCATCCTGCCTCGTTGGAGATGTGCCTCCTCCTCATCCTCCTCCTCCTCCTCTCTCCTATTAGGCACCCACGTGGAGTCAGTGACCTCATCATCACCTCCCTCCTCATCACTGGAGCCAATCTGGCAGTATGCTGCAGCTGCTGGAACATGACTGCCAGATTGGTGTCCTTCTTGAGCATCCCCTCTGTCTGCTCTCACGCTACTGCCTTCCTCTAGCTGGGTTTCATCATCAGACCCTTCGAAACGCTGGGCATCCTCCTGGAGCATGTACCCAACACTGTGCTGAAACAGTTCGGGGGACTCCTCAGGAGGAGGACATGGTGGGTCTAGGGAAGGAGTGACTGATGATGAGTCTGACATTGATACCAGGGAAGAGGACGCTTTGGCAGCTGCTTTTCCAGTACCCTGAGCCTGGGTGAGAGAGGATGAGGAGGAGGAGGAGGGCTTGGTCATCCACTCTACCAAGTCTTCGGCATGATGTGGCTCAACATGTCCAGCTGCCGAAAAGAAGGACAAGCGTGTCCCATGGCCATGTGCTGATGACAATGCACCGCGTCCACGACCAGCACTGTTGCCCCCAGACACAGAGCCTGCTTGCCCTCTTTTATTGCCTCCTGACTGTCTGCCTCTCCTTGTTTGCCTTCCAGACATTCTAATAGATGGCCTGCAGGGAGATGGGAAAAAAGCAATAAGGGCTACCTTCAGGTGTCCTTCTCTGTCCCTTGAAACAAGGACTTTGACAGTGAAAGAAACTGACACACTCTCCCTACCTACAGTTTTCTGTCCCTAGAAAAAATGTTTTTTTTAAGCACAATTTAGCACAAGGAGAATTCACTCACTGTCCTTCCAGGTCCCTGGAAACAAGGACTTTGACAGTGAAAGAAACTGACACACTCTCCCTACCTACAGTTTTCTGTCCCTAGAAAAAATGTTTTTTTTAAGCACAATTTAGCACAAGGAGAATTCACTCACTGTCCTTCCAGGTCCCTGGAAACAAGGACTTTGACAGTGAAAGAAACTGACACACTCTCCCTACCTACAGTTTTCTGTCCCTAGAAAAAATGTTTTTTTTTAAGCACAATTTAGCACAAGGAGAATTCACTCACTGTCCTTCCAGGTCCCTGGAAACAAGGACTTTGACAGTGAAAGAAACTGACACACTCTCCCTACCTACAGTTTTCTGTCCCTAGAAAAAATGTTTTTTTTAAGCACAATTTAGCACAAGGAGAATTCACTCACTGTCCTTCCAGGTCCCTGGAAACAAGGACTTTGACAGTGAAAGAAACTGACACACTCTCCCTACCTACAGTTTTCTGTCCCTAGAAAAAATGTTTTTTTTAAGCACAATTTAGCACAAGGAGAATTCACTCACTGTCCTTCCAGGTCCCTGGAAACAAGGACTTTGACAGTGAAAGAAACTGACACACTCTCCCTACCTACAGTTTTCTGTCCCTAGAAAAAATGTTTTTTTTAAGCACAATTTAGCACAAGGAGAATTCACTCACTGTCCTTCCAGGTCCCTGGAAACAAGGACTTTGACAGTGAAAGAAACTGACACACTCTCCCTACCTACAGTTTTCTGTCCCTAGAAAAAATGTTTTTTTTAAGCACAATTTAGCACAAGGAGAATTCACTCACTGTCCTTCCAGGTCCCTGGAAACAAGGACTTTGACAGTGAAAGAAACTGACACACTCTCCCTACCTACAGTTTTCTGTCCCTAGAAAAAATGTTTTTTTTAAGCACAATTTAGCACAAGGAGAATTCACTCACTGTCCTTCCAGGTCCCTGGAAACAAGGACTTTGACAGTGAAAGAAACTGACACACTCTCCCTACCTACAGTTTTCTGTCCCTAGAAAAAATGTTTTTTTTAAGCACAATTTAGCACAAGGAGAATTCACTCACTGTCCTTCCAGGTCCCTGGAAACAAGGACTTTGACAGTGAAAGAAACTGACACACTCTCCCTACCTACAGTTTTCTGTCCCTAGAAAAAATGTTTTTTTTAAGCACAATTTAGCACAAGGAGAATTCACTCACTGTCCTTCCAGGTCCCTGGAAACAAGGACTTTGACAGTGAAAGAAACTGACACACTCTCCCTACCTACAGTTTTCTGTCCCTAGAAAAAATGTTTTTTTTAAGCACAATTTAGCACAAGGAGAATTCACTCACTGTCCTTCCAGGTCCCTGGAAACAAGGACTTTGACAGTGAAAGAAACTGACACACTCTCCCTACCTACAGTTTTCTGTCCCTAGAAAAAATGTTTTTTTTAAGCACAATTTAGCACAAGGAGAATTCACTCACTGTCCTTCCAGGTCCCTGGAAACAAGGACTTTGACAGTGAAAGAAACTGACACACTCTCCCTACCTACAGTTTTCTGTCCCTAGAAAAAATGTTTTTTTTAAGCACAATTTAGCACAAGGAGAATTCACTCACTGTCCTTCCAGGTCCCTGGAAACAAGGACTTTGACAGTGAAAGAAACTGACACACTCTCCCTACCTACAGTTTTCTGTCCCTAGAAAAAATGTTTTTTTTAAGCACAATTTAGCACAAGGAGAATTCACTCACTGTCCTTCCAGGTCCCTGGAAACAAGGACTTTGACAGTGAAAGAAACTGACACACTCTCCCTACCTACAGTTTTCTGTCCCTAGAAAAAATGTTTTTTTTAAGCACAATTTAGCACAAGGAGAATTCACTCACTGTCCTTCCAGGTCCCTGGAAACAAGGACTTTGACAGTGAAAGAAACTGACACACTCTCCCTACCTACAGTTTTCTGTCCCTAGAAAAAATGTTTTTTTTAAGCACAATTTAGCACAAGGAGAATTCACTCACTGTCCTTCCAGGTCCCTGGAAACAAGGACTTTGACAGTGAAAGAAACTGACACACTCTCCCTACCTACAGTTTTCTGTCCCTAGAAAAAATGTTTTTTTTAAGCACAATTTAGCACAAGGAGAATTCACTCACTGTCCTTCCAGGTCCCTGGAAACAAGGACTTTGACAGTGAAAGAAACTGACACACTCTCCCTACCTACAGTTTTCTGTCCCTAGAAAAAATGTTTTTTTTAAGCACAATTTAGCACAAGGAGAATTCACTCACTGTCCTTCCAGGTCCCTGGAAACAAGGACTTTGACAGTGAAAGAAACTGACACACTCTCCCTACCTACAGTTTTCTGTCCCTAGAAAAAATGTTTTTTTTAAGCACAATTTAGCACAAGGAGAATTCACTCACTGTCCTTCCAGGTCCCTGGAAACAAGGACTTTGACAGTGAAAGAAACTGACACACTCTCCCTACCTACAGTTTTCTGTCCCTAGAAAAAATGTTTTTTTTAAGCACAATTTAGCACAAGGAGAATTCACTCACTGTCCTTCCAGGTCCCTGGAAACAAGGACTTTGACAGTGAAAGAAACTGACACACTCTCCCTACCTACAGTTTTCTGTCCCTAGAAAAAATGTTTTTTTTAAGCACAATTTAGCACAAGGAGAATTCACTCACTGTCCTTCCAGGTCCCTGGAAACAAGGACTTTGACAGTGAAAGAAACTGACACACTCTCCCTACCTACAGTTTTCTGTCCCTAGAAAAAATGTTTTTTTTAAGCACAATTTAGCACAAGGAGAATTCACTCACTGTCCTTCCAGGTCCCTGGAAACAAGGACTTTGACAGTGAAAGAAACTGACACACTCTCCCTACCTACAGTTTTCTGTCCCTAGAAAAAATGTTTTTTTTAAGCACAATTTAGCACAAGGAGAATTCACTCACTGTCCTTCCAGGTCCCTGGAAACAAGGACTTTGACAGTGAAAGAAACTGACACACTCTCCCTACCTACAGTTTTCTGTCCCTAGAAAAAATGTTTTTTTTAAGCACAATTTAGCACAAGGAGAATTCACTCACTGTCCTTCCAGGTCCCTGGAAACAAGGACTTTGACAGTGAAAGAAACTGACACTCTCCCTACCTACAGTTTTCTGTCCCTAGAAAAAATGTTTTTTTTAAGCACAATATAGCACAAGTACAAAACACACTGACACTCTCCCTACCTATCCTTCTCTTTCCCTAAACTAAAGGAATCCAGGTTAAGCAAGAAAGAAATAAAAGTCACTGTCCCTGCCTATGCTGCTCTATCCCTGCTCCGGAACACACTACACTAGGCCGCCGTGCTGGCGGCCTTTTATAGTGTGGGGCGTGTACTAAACACCCTCAGCAATAATTGGCCACAGGCATCCTGCCTGTGGCCAATCATTGCTCTCCTCGCTGCCGGCGCTGTGATTGGCCAAGCATGCGGGGTCACAGTGCATGCTTGGCCAATCACAGCGCCTGGATGACACTGCGATGGCGTAGTGCATTGTGGGCCGTTCGCGTCACTCGAATTTGGCGCGAACGGCCCAAATCGTTCGATCTTCGTCGAACGATCGAACAGCCGATGTTCGAGTCGAACGTATGTTCGACTCGAACACGAAGCTCATCCCTAATCGAGACAAACACACAAATAATTCTTCCACTAGGGCCCATGGCCTCCTTTACCAAGGAGTACCACATGAATGTGATATCATACCACAATCAGTTGCGCAACAATTCTTTAGACCTTTGTCAGCAAAGGAAAATGTCCCTGAAAATGCAGTCCAAATTTTCACAGATGGATCATGTTTTTACGTGGAGGGTTCCCCACATGCAGGATTTGGAATATACCTTAACAATCCACATGCAAAGACCCAAACATCAATCTTTCGGTCATGGCAAGTCAAATCAGCACAATTTTCTGAGCTGGCTTCAATTTCTCATGCCCTAGAACTGATGAAAAGGGACCAAGAAATAGTTTTATACTCAGATTCTGCGTGGGTCTGTAATACTATTACAGAAATTCTGCCCTTCTGGCACACCCACCAGTACATGTCCTCAGATGGGTCTCCACTTAAACATGCATCCCTGTTGAAATTTATTGTAACATTGGTGCAAAAGTTGCCAGTCAAACCATGGGGGTGCAAAGTAAAATGTAATTTAGGCACTGCCCCATACTGGGAACAAAATGAGGTAGCGGATTGTTTGGCCAAACAAGGAGCACAAGGGGGGGAGATCTGGAAAATTCCTTGGAATTTACTGGACTCAGTCTTGTGCCCCATCGTTTGTGCCCTCACAAAATCCTGCAACTAAAATGTTCTGCTTTCTTCCCTTTTAGAGCCATGAAGTCGAGGTGGATTGTGATCCTGCTCCATCTGATCGGACACACCAAGGGAGAGGAGACTGGAATGCTCATCAGCGTGATCGTTGACCAAGAATCCGGTCTACTACCTAGAGGGGAAATCCATCTTATTACATGTGTCCCCAAAGACTAACACCCCTGCTCCTACAACTGTGCCCAAAAATACAGTTGCAATCCCCTATTATGAACCAACATCCTTGGAATGCCCATCAATGCAAGAGGGACCACCTAGCAGCCTAACGGCAACCTCAATCCCATTAATATTGTTTAATAACGTTAAGTTCATTCATGTGCCGTTGGTACTTAATTTGTCCCAGTGGAACATGGCCGAATTCGGCTCATGTGCCCGGACAAATGGGTCTGTTTTACTCTTCCTTGCTAGTATATTTGATTGCCTCCCATGCAAGCCGAACTCAGGATCCATTTGCAGAACCAAACCTCCCTCCCCACAGGGGCATTTTCAGATCCAGAAAGTTAAAGGGTTTGGACAGCATACTTGCATCCATCCCAGGACTTTTTGGATCTGGCATGTCAATTTGGAACAGAGCCGATTTGTCGGCAATTCGCAGGCATATCGGAAATTTTTAACAGAAGGAGGGTCGTCAAGTGCTGAAACCAGTTCTGCAGGGTGTTGAGGGGCTTGCAGAGGAGGAAAGGTTTACGGTTTATAACATGAAGCTAGAGAGGATGGTATGGGCAAAGAGGTATAATGCACTGCGTATGGAAAGTAAAAGATATAGACCTTACCCAGTGGTATTGTACTCACACTAATACTAGTGGTGGAATGAATGTACATTCTGGAGACAAGTGCAAACCTGTGCCAGTTTCCACAATTCGAAATATAGGGATAGTGACACCACACCCAAATAGAGGGCCATTTGCTTGCAAGAAGAGCCAGTCACTGTCCACATACCGTGACCTACTGTACGTGTCCTTCACAATGTCGCTGCCCGTGTTCCATCCACAATATGACTGCTTTACACAATGGCGTCCATACACTCCCTCGGATACCTCGAAAATGACGTGCACAAGGAAAGGTTGCACCTCCCCAAAATGCTCATTCAAGTTCAAGGGCGATGGAAAGCACCACACACTGCCTGCTGCACTGTCAAAGACAATAGATACTTATGCCGTTGTGATGTGTTCGAAATGGACACTCCAGTCTGTGGTCTAAGCAATGACCCAGTTCCCACAGCCAAAGTAGCAAGGGACCCCCAACTGGAAAGTCCACGCCAACCACCTCAAGAAACCAGTCCATGCCAACCACCTCCAGCCAAGTGAGATGTAAGCTAAACTGCCCATTGAAGTTGTCAAAATGGAGAACACCAAGCACAAGGGTCACCTACCACATGGATGGACTGTACTGTGTCGTTATCAATCACCAGACATTTCTCTATGGGGGTCAGTCGTGTCCAATACCCTATCCAAATTTTTGCTTCATTCCACAGGAGTACACTACTAGTGGGAAAACTGTAGTAACCCCCATACCAGTGTTAACAGAAGACCATGTCATTGAGAGTACCCCTGATGTCCCAGATCCTACCACATACATACCCCATTTTGATGTAAAAAATTGATACTCTGTCAGTAAATCACAATTTGCTTGCAAGGAAGGTTACCCATATAATTTATATTAGTAATGATATGGTGAAAACAGGGAAGAGTTTGAATTAACTTTTATATGCTGGGGATTTCAGCTTAGTCACAACTAGGACCTGGGTGGAAATGGGAATAAAAGGTGTTCTCATATTGCAATGTGGGGTACTGATTTTCATGACGGGCATGGAGATATATCTTGGCCGACTTCTAAGATGGCAGAGGGAGAAACTTAACAATTTAACGGAAATTAGACATAAACAATTACTCACTTAAGTGTGGCCTCGTCTCATCTGTCTCAACTTGCCACAAGGGGTCATCTGTTGCCTTATGAGGAATTTTTATGAATAATTTCCTTGTAAATTGGGAATATCTGTAACATATATGTATATATATAATTTAGAGTAGGAAATATGTGGGTCTGCAAAGGGTTAAACTGGGCTGACAAGCTGGGCTTGAGGACAATCTAATTACCTGTCCTCTTATTTGAATATGCATGAATGCAGGGTAACAAGAATTGCGGAGTCTTATGGTCTGACGAGATAACTTAGTATTCAAACAAGCTAGAAAAGAGATCACATCTGAAACTGGTAGTCTATGCGGCACCGTTTTTTATCCTCTAGATAAAGGCGTGTGTATTCTCCCATATTAACACCCATATCCATTTAAGGGGTAATTCTTCCTGGCTAGTTCCATGCATAGTTAAGCGCCCCCTTCAAGGGAAGGTAACGACCTCCGGTTTAATTAATTTATCTTCAAATCCAATTATCACTAAAGAGTGGGCTAGGGTGGGAAATTAATATAACGGCAGGAAGGAGGAGAGAAATAACCGCAACCAATCGTAGACACCCTGGGTTAGTCAATGGGAGAGGGCTCCATAAAAGGACCCCCCCATCCAGTAGAGAGAGAGAGATGAGAGAACCTGGGCCCAGGATTCATTATAGGTAATTATTAAGACCATCTCCCAGCACTTACCCCTTATGCTTGCATTTTTCCTATGTTTGTCTGTCTATTTGTAATGTAATGTATATACATTGTGTTTGAAACTAATATTTACTCCCTTGCCAAAAACTGTAAATGTTTGTGGTGTATTAGATAGACTAATAACCTTAATTCTTTAATAAATGCTTGTTATATTGAAGTTATCAAATCTTGTCAAAAAGAACTCTTATTTAAACCATATCAATAATCATATTAATTGAATATTGAATATTAAATATTAATATTTAAAAATCAACATATGCATTAAGTCAGGGGTGTACATCCAGGGCCATTGTGACCTGACCCCGTGCTCCAAGCTGGACAAGGGCGACTCATCCATTAAGAGCACACGGGCCCCGTCTCCCCATATCCATTGCCGCCACCCCCCATCCATGCGGCCGGCCCCTTTCAGGGTGCATGGATTCCAATGCGGGGTGGGTGTTTTTTTGAAGGACCGATTTTAGGGGTCCTAAAAAGTATGAACATTTTATTTAAAAAAAATAAATAATTATTTTACTTTATTTGTTTATTTTTTTACAATTTTTTCCATAACACCCTAAAATCATCCTAAAATCAGTCCTAAAAAGTATGAAAATTTTATTGAAAAAATTGTAAAAAAATAAATAAATAAAATAAAATAAAATGGTTAAAAAAAATGTAGCGGGGTATTGACCTTCAATCCCACAGAAACTACATTACCCAGTAGACATTGAGACACCGAGGGTGCATTGCCCCGCACAGGGACTGCTGGGGTGGACTTTATAAGAGAAGGCGGAGCGGAAATCTTTCTCTTTGGACACCGCCCGCCCAGCAAGTGAAACTCCTGTCTGAGTTTGCTGTGACTTTAGGCCCGAAGCCTGGGCCTTTCTCCAAAGAGCCTTCTGCTCTCACCGAGGAACGTCTCTCCATTGTTGCTGCATCGTTGCTAGGAGGACCGAAGACTGTCGAGAGACCTGTGTACCTAGACACAGCAGCGGAAGAAACGGACACGGACTGGTCCGGTTGGGTGAGAGAGCACCTGCTCAGAGACAGATACAGTATCCCTGTTACCCTTGTGGATTACAGTTTATTCTTCAAAGTGCACCACCGTTTGCTAGCGAAGATTTCTCTGCAAGACTTTCACTTAGTTCGGTCAGGCCTGACTGGGTAGCGTAGACAGTGCGGGGCGCCATCTTTTCCACGAGGGAGAATAGCTGCAGCGGGGACAGTTAGGATTGCATAGTACTGTATACTTGTCTGCTCTTCTAATACTGTTTTATTGCAGGGCTCTGCACATGACATGTACACTGTTGTTCTTTTGCTTACCCACTAATTTGAGTAAACACATAAGGGTCAAGTATACTGGTGTTGGTGTCATTTACTCAGCAGAAGTGCCGGTTAGATATAGTTTTAACCTATTGCTGTGTGTTCTTGCCATAGGATTGTGTCACCGTGAGTTGCAGGCCACACAATCCTATCATCCCCTACTAACTGTGCCAAGGGAGGGTAGAGCCGATTGCCAGGGGTTGACAGCGGTGCACTACAGGGCCCAAAATATACCAGCAGCCCTCTTAGCTTGGGGTATCGCTATAAAAAGATACAACAAAAAATAAATAACTATTGACACCAGTGGCAGAACTACTAGGGTTGCAAAGGTCGCACTTGCCACTGGCCTTTGGCGTTCTGCCACCTGGGGGCTCTGTCTAAAAAGTGAGACATCGGGGGATATTTCACCAAAGTCCCTCCAACAGGGGGTCCTAAAAAGTATGACAAAATTGTAA
The DNA here is from genome assembly GCA_029206835.1 of Rana muscosa. Taxonomy (NCBI): domain Eukaryota; kingdom Metazoa; phylum Chordata; class Amphibia; order Anura; family Ranidae; genus Rana; species Rana muscosa. Next base: position 1,074,189,586 of record CM055117.1, read on the forward strand.
CAAAAAATTGTAAAAAAATAAATATATAAAATAAAATAGTTACAAAAAAATTAAAATAAATAAATAAACTATTGACACCAGTGGCTACCAGGGTCGCAAAGGTCGCACTTGCAACCGGGCTTTGGCGTTCCGCTACCTGGGGGCTCTTTCGAAAAAGTGAGACATCGGAGGTCTGTTCAGACCCCCGATATTTCACTAAAGCCCCTCCAACAGGGGATCCTAAAAAGTATGACAACATTTTAAGAAAAAATTGTAAAAAAATAAATATATAAAATAGTTACAAAAAAACGAAAAATAAATAAATAAACTATTGACACCAGTGGCTACCAGGGTCACAAAGGTCACACTTGCGACCGGGCTCTGGCGTTCCGCCACCTGGGTTTTTTTTTTTTTTTAAAGTGAGACATCGGGGGTTTGACCCCCGATATTTCACCAAAGCCCCTCTAACAGGGGGTCCTAAAAAGTATGACAAAATTGTAAGAAAAAAATAAATATATAAAATAAAATGGTTACAAAAAAACTAAAAATAAATAAATAAACTATTGACACTAGTGGCTACCAGGGTCGCAAAGGTCGCACTTGTGACTGGGCTCTGGCGTTCCGGCACCTGGGGGCTCTGTCTAAAAAGTGAGACATCGGGGGTCTGACCCCCTATATTTCACCAACGCCCATCCAACAGGGGGTCCTCAAAAGTATGACAAAATTGTAAGAAAATAATTGTAAATAACTAAATATATTAAAATAAAAAAAAAAACTATTGACACCAGTGGCAGAACTACCAGGGTCGCAAAGGTCGCACTGGCGATCGGGCTCTGGCGTTCCACCACTGGGGGGTCCCAAAATGGCAGGAAGGTGGCATGCTGCTGGACCGTAATAAAGGGTCCTACAATGGGAGTAAAGGTTTCTTGCATGGGGCCCTGAAGGTTCTAGTTAAGCCTCTGTTCTGCTTGGTTGGAAAGAGGTTAAAAGACTTTGTTCTGGATTAGTGATGAGCCGAACACCCCCGGGTTCGGTTCGCACCAGAACCCGCGAACGGACCGAAAGTTCGTACGAACATTAGAACCCTATTAAATACAATGGATGCGAACGTTCGAATTCTAAAGTGCTAATTATAACAACTATTATGCATGTTATTGTCCTAAAAAGGGTTTGGGAACCCGGGTTCTGCACCAGGGGACATGTATCAATGCAAAAAGAAGTTTTAAAAACGGTCGTTTTTCGGGAGCAGTCATTTTAATGATGCATAAAGTGAAAAAAAAAAAGTCAAATATTCCTTTAAATATCGTACCTGGGGGGTGTCTAAAGTATGCCTGTGAAGTGCCACGTGTTTCCCGTGTTTAGAACTGTCCCTGCACAAAATGACACTTCTAAAGGAAAAAAAAGCCATTTAAAACTGCTTGCGGCTTTAATGTAATGTCTGGTCCCGGTAATATGGATGAAAATCTTTAAGAAAAATGGCATAGCTACCCCATGACCCCCCCCTCTACCCCAGCCCATTACCAGCCCCTTTGGGTCTTGTATGGATATTAAGGGGAACCCCGCACATAAAATAAAAAAGGCCCTATATACTCTGAACAGCCGTATACAGGCGGTGCATACAAGACAGGGACTGTATGTTTGTTCTTATGTAGAATGTGTTTGTAATTTTGAACAGGTACATTGTTTAAGTGTAGCTCCAGCCCAAAAATCTATTTTTAAACTTTTTGGAAAACATAGGTAAGGGTTATCACCCCTGTAACGTTTGTTTTGCTGTCTGTGCCCCTGTTCAGAACATTTCACCTCACTTTCCGTCCCAATGACAACTGTTTTTGAAATGTGGTGTTTTTCTTGAAACAAGGATTGCTGATAAAGCATCAGTACAGAGGAGACACCTTTCTCCCATATTAATTCTTACAGGAGAGAATTTTCCTTCCTAGGGGTAGATTTCCTCTCACTTCCTGTTGTCTTCTTGCGTTTGCAAGTAGGAGTCGTTTGTAAGTTGGATGTTTGAAAGTAGGGACCTGCCGTATATAATCTGCAGAAATAGGCCCCTTAGTTGGTGTTGGCACAACACTGTAAGCACTCACAGTTACTCTTGGTTGGTGCTGGAACGCCCTGCTGTCAACTATTATATCAGGAATTGTAATTACATATAATTGTTGAACAGTGGTAGTAAAAATTGGGCCTTTGATGGTGGTGCTGGTGCCACAACACTGTAAGCCCTGACAGTTACTCTTGGTGGGTGCAGCAATGGGCCCTGCTGTGAATTATTAGATCAAGAATTGTAATTGCATGCCCCTGTTGAACAGGGGCTGAAAAATTGGGCCTTTCGTGGTGGTGGTGGTGGTGGTGGTGTTGCCACAACACTGTAAGCCCTCAGAGTTACTCTTGCTTGGTGGGTGCAGGAATGGGCCCTGCTGTGAATTATTAGATCAATAATTGTAATTACATGCCCCTGTTGAACAGGGGCTGAAAAATTGGGCCTTAGGCACTGGTGGCACAACACTCCAACCCCTCACACATACTGTACTTGGAGCACAGCAATGAGCCCTGTTGCAAAGTATTGCTTCAAAAATTGTAATTACACGCCCCTGTTAAACAGGGGCTGAAAAATTGGGCCTTAGCCACTGGTGGCGGCACCCATAAACAAAAATGATCTTCCAAGCTATCATCATCAATCGTATCATTGAGGACTCGGAGAAGGAGGATAGCCAGTCAACATAACAGCACAGGCACTCAGCATCAGCATCAGTCTTGAAGGGATGTGACATGTTAAAATCAATTAGTCTGTTATATCAGCATCAGGTGTGTGGTAGCTGGTGGTGATCCAAGACTGGTTCATCTTGATGAAAGTCAGTCGATCAACCGAGTCGGTGGACAGGCGCACCCTGTGATCCGTGACAAATCCTCCAGCAGCACTGAATGTGCGTTCCGAAAGAACGCTGGATGCAGGACAGGCCAGTAGCTCAATTGCATACTGTGCAAGCTCTGGCCAGTGATCCATCCTCAAGACCCAGTAAGCCAGAGGATTTTCGGTGGGGAAGGTGTCCAAGTCTGACCTTGCCCCTAGATATTCCTGCACCATGTTTATCAGACGCTGGCGATGGTTGCTGGAACCGATCATACTTTGGGGCTGCGGACTAAAGAATTGTCTGAACGCATCGGTCAGACGGCCACCTTCCCCACCGCTCCTTCTTTGACTGGCCGAAGCCTCAGCAACTCGTTGTCCAGGACCAGGAGTTTGTAACCTCCCAGTCTCTGGGAACGCGTTGCACAGACCTTTCTGCAAGGCCTCCCGGAGTTGTCTCATCCTCTGCTCCCTCTGCGACGGTAACATAAGGTCCGCAACCTTACCCTTGTACCATGGATCAAGGAGAGTGGCCAGCCAGTAATGGTCCCTCTCCTTGATCCGAAGAATACGAGGATCCTTCCGCAGACTTTGCAGGATCAGGGAGGCCATGCAGCGTAGGTTTGCTGAGTCATTCGCTCCGGAGTCCTCTGGGTCACTAAGGACGACATGATCCGCAGTCACCTCCTCCCAGCCACGTACAAGTCCACTGGTTTCTTGGGACTGTAAATCATCCCTAAAAGACTGCTGCTGATGATGCTGAGTGCCAGCCTCCACCTCCATGCTGACACAATCCTCCTCCTCCTCCTCCTCCTCCTCTTCCTGTGTGATGGGTGGGACAGAAGGAACACTGTCTGGGTAAAGGGTGCCTTGAGAGGCAAGGAAGTCCTCCTCTTCCTGCCTCTGTTCTGCCTCAAGTGCCCTGTCCATTATTCCACGCAGCGTGTGCTCCAACAGGTGGACAAGAGGTACAGTGTCACTGATGCATGCACTGTCACTGCTCACCATCCTCGTGGCCTCCTCAAATGGTGCCAGGACAGTGCATGCATCCCTGATCATGCCCCACTGGCGTGGAGAAAAAAAAACAAGCTCCCCTGACCCTGTCCTGGTGCCGTAGTCGCAGAGGTACTCATTGATGGCCCTCTGCTGCGTGTGCAGCCGCTGCAGCATGGCCAACGTTGAGTTCCACCTTGTGGGCATGTCACATATAAGGCGGTTCTTGGGCAGGTTCAACTCCTTTTGCAGCTCAGCCAGGCGAGCACTGGCATTATAAGATCTGCGGAAATGCACACAGACTTTCCTGGCCTGCCTCAGGACATCCTGTAAGCCCGGGTACCTGCCCAAGAAACGCTGCACCACCAGGTTAAGGACGTGAGCCACACAGGGCACATGGGTCAGTTGTCCCTGTCGAAGGGCGGAGAGGAGGTTGGTGCCATTGTCGCAAACCACCATTCCTGGCTTAAGCTGGCGTGGCGTCAACCACCTCTCGGCCTGGCCCTGCAGAGCAGACAGGACCTCTGCCCCAGTGTGGCTTCTGTCCCCCAAACACACCAGCGCAAGCACGGCATGGCATCTTTTTGCCTGCGTACTTGCGTAGCCCCGTGAACGGCTACGGAGCACCACTGGTTCATAGGACAAACCACAGGAAGAGGCCATGGAGGAAGAAGAAGAGGAGGGGGTGGAGGAGAGAGGTGTGTCACAACCAGTAGTAGCATTTTGGAGGCGTGACGGTGGGACAACCTCCAACACTACTGCACCTTGTCCTGCATCCTTCCCAGCTGCCAAAAGAGTGACCCAATGGGCCGTGAAAGAAAGGTAACGTCCCTGTCCATGCCTGCTGGACCATGAGTCAGCGGTAATATGCACCTTACCGCTGACCGCCCTGTCCAGCGAGGCCAAGACATTGCCTTCCACATGCCGGTAGAGAGCCGGAATAGCCTTCCGTGAGAAAAAGTGGCGTTTGGGAACCTGCCACTGAGGAACCGCACATTGCACAAACTCACGGAAGGGGGCCGAGTCTACCAACTGAAAAGGCAGCAGTTGAAGCACTAGCAATTTAGCCAAGCTAGCATTCAACCGCTGGGCATGTGGATGGCTGGGAGTGAACTTCTTTCGACGGTCCAGCAGCTGGGGCAGGGAAATTTGCCTGCTAGAATCGGACGTCGGTGTACTGCTAGCAGAGTGGCCGCAAGTACTTGGCTGTGACACACCTAATTCTACACCTTCATTCCTCTCAGTGCATGTTTCAGAGAGGACTGAAGTTATAGTGGGGTTGGAGATCCCAGCTGATGCGGTGCAAGGAGAGGTCCGCTTTGTTCTTTGGTGTGGGTCTTTGAGGTAGGCTTGCCAACGAGCTGCATGGCAGGTCAACATATGTCTGGTCAGGCATGTGGTACCCAAGCGGCTGATGTTTTGGCCACGCGATATACGCTTGAGACATATGTTGCAAACAGCAGCTGTGCGATCTGATGCACTAGCCTCAAAAAAGGCCCACACCAAGGAACTTTTTGAATGACGGGCAGAGGCAGCGCCCTGCACAGGCGGAGCTCTGCGGTGTGATTCCGTCGGTGTACTGCCCTTACGCTGGCCACCAAAGGGCATCCTGCCTCGTTGGAGATGTGCCTCCTCCTCATCCTCCTCCTCCTCCTCTCTCCTATTAGGCACCCATGTGGAGTCAGTGACCTCATCATCCCCTCCCTCCTCATCACTGGAGCCAATCTGGCAGTATGCTGCAGCTGCTGGAACATGACTGCCAGATTGGTGTCCTTCTTGAGCATCCCCTCTGTCTGCTCTCACCCTACTGCCTTCCTGTAGCTGGGTTTCATCATCAGACCCTTCGAAACGCTGGGCATCCTCCTGGAGCATGTACCCAACACTGTGCTCAAACAGTTCGGGGGACTCCTCAGGAGGAGGACATGGTGGGTCTAGGGAAGGAGTGACTGATGATGAGTCTGACATTGATACCAGGGAAGAGGACGCTTTGGCAGCTGCTTTGCCAGTACCCTGAGCCTGGGTGAGAGAGGATGAGGAGGAGGAGGAGTGCTTGGTCATCCACTCTACCAAGTCTTCGGCATGATGTGGCTCAACATGTCCAGCTGCCGAAAAGAAGGACAAGCGTGTCCCATGGCCATGTGCTGATGACAATGCACCGCGTCCACGACCAGCACTGTTGCCCCCAGACACAGAGCCTGCTTGCCCTCTTTTATTGCCTCCTGACTGTCTGCCTCTCCTTGTTTGCCTTCCAGACATTCTAATAGATGGCCTGCAGGGAGATGGGAAAAAAGCAATAACAGGCTACCTTCAGGTGTCCTTCTCTGTCCCTTTACTTAAGGATTTCTAAATATGGTTCAGGATGATTGCTTTTGCACAGAATAGCACAACGACAATTTCCCTGACTGTCCAAAAAACAAGGATTTCAAAGATGGTTGATGAGGAATGCTTTAGCACACTATAGCACAAGGAGAATTCACTCACTGTCCTTCCCAGTCCCTAGAAACAAGGACTTGCACAGTGAAAGAAACTGACACTCTCCCTACCTACAGTTTTCTGTCCCTAGAAAAAATGTTTTTTTTAAGCACACTATAGCACAAGGAGAATTCACTCACTGTCCTTCCCAGTCCCTAGAAACAAGGACTTGCACAGTGAAAGAAACTGACACTCTCCCTACCTACAGTTTTCTGTCCCTAGAAAAAATGTTTTTTTTAAGCACACTATAGCACAAGGAGAATTCACTCACTGTCCTTCCCAGTCCCTAGAAACAAGGACTTGCACAGTGAAAGAAACTGACACTCTCCCTACCTACAGTTTTCTGTCCCTAGAAAAAATGTTTTTTTTAAGCACACTATAGCACAAGGAGAATTCACTCACTGTCCTTCCCAGTCCCTAGAAACAAGGACTTGCACAGTGAAAGAAACTGACACTCTCCCTACCTACAGTTTTCTGTCCCTAGAAAAAATGTTTTTTTTAAGCACACTATAGCACAAGGAGAATTCACTCACTGTCCTTCCCAGGCCCTAGAAACAAGGACTTGCACAGTGAAAGAAACTGACACTCTCCCTACCTACAGTTTTCTGTCCCTAGAAAAAATGTTTTTTTTAAGCACACTATAGCACAAGGAGAATTCACTCACTGTCCTTCCCAGTCCCTAGAAACAAGGACTTGCACAGTGAAAGAAACTGACACTCTCCCTACCTACAGTTTTCTGTCCCTAGAAAAAATGTTTTTTTTAAGCACACTATAGCACAAGGAGAATTCACTCACTGTCCTTCCCAGTCCCTAGAAACAAGGACTTGCACAGTGAAAGAAACTGACACTCTCCCTACCTACAGTTTTCTGTCCCTAGAAAAAATGTTTTTTTAAGCACACTATAGCACAAGGAGAATTCACTCACTGTCCTTCCCAGTCCCTAGAAACAATGACTTGCACAGTGAAAGAAACTGACACTCTCCCTACCTACAGTTTTCTGTCCCTAGAAAAAATGTTTTTTTAAGCACACTATAGCACAAGGAGAATTCACTCACTGTCCTTCCCAGTCCCTAGAAACAAGGACTTGCACAGTGAAAGAAACTGACACTCTCCCTACCTACAGTTTTCTGTCCCTAGAAAAAATGTTTTTTTTAAGCACACTATAGCACAAACACAAAACACACTGACACTCTCCCTACCTATCCTTCTCTTTCCCTAAACTAAAGGAATCCAGGTTAAGCAAGAAAGAAATAAAAGTCACTGTCCCTGCCTATGCTGCTCTTTCCCTGCTCCGGAACACACTACACTAGGCCGCCGTGCTGGCGGCCTTTTATAGTGTGGGGCGTGTACTAAACACCCTCAGCAATAATTGGCCACAGGCATCCTGCCTGTGGCCAATCATTGCTCTCCTCGCTGCCGGCGCTGTGATTGGCCAAGCATGCGGGGTCACAGTGCATGCTTGGCCAATCACAGCGCCTGGATGACACTGCGATGGCGTAGTGCATTGTGGGCCGTTCGCGTCACTCGAATTTGACGCGAACGGCCCAAATCGTTCGATCTTCGTTGAACGATCGAACAGCCGATGTTCGAGTCAAACGTATGTTCGACTCGAACACGAAGCTCATCCCTATTCTGGATAACTAAAAAAGCTTGTCATGAAAAATGAACTGTTAGTACAAACAGTATCACATACAGTATAAATAAACAAAAAAATGACTTTTGAGGTACCCCCACATGGACTCTATAGTTTATATTTCACAAACAATGGTGCACCTAAAATTAGGTATGCTTGGAATCCAGTCCAAACCCTCCTGAGCAAGCCTGACAAAGAGCTGTCACCTGTACAGGGCCAATCCATAGCTCCCAACTGTCCCTGATTTCGAGGGACTGTCCCTGATTTGGAGCAATGTCCCTCTTTCCTCCTCATTTGTCCCTCATTTTGGTCTGATCTATATAGTTGTATATAAAATTCACTTTTTATCTTTTAAAAAGTGTTTCCCAGCGCTAAACCTTTTATCCAAATTGCTGCATTTTTAAATTTGAAAAGCCAATATAAAGGAATAGTAGTGGTAAAAAAAAAGCACTTGTGGATTTAATGAACCTTTTTTTGGGTTATTTCCCCTTTAAGGGGCGTGTCCTATGCCTACATACGTTTGCTAGTAGGTGTCCTTCATTCCCATCTCAAAATGTTGGGAGGTATGCCAATAGCTGGGGCATTCCCCGACCTGCATGTATATGTTACGCTTATGATTGGACCACTACAGTGACGCCTTCATAGGTTCGGACCAGGATTTGAACACGCCTGAGCTCATCCCTACTGCTGACTAGTGATGAGCCGAACACCCCCGGGTTCGGTTCGCACCAGAACCCGCGAACGGACCGAAAGTTCGTACGAACATTAGAACCCTATTAAATACAATGGATGCAAACGTTCGAATTCTAAAGTGCTAATTATAACAACTATTATGCATGTTATTGTCCTAAAAAGGGTTTGGGAACCCGGGTTCTGCACCAGGGGACATGTATCAATGCAAAAAGAAGTTTTAAAAACGGTCGTTTTTCGGGAGCAGTCATTTTAATGATGCATAAAGTGAAAAAAAAAAGTCAAATATTCCTTTAAATATCGTACCTGGGGGGTGTCTAAAGTATGCCTGTGAAGTGCCACGTGTTTCCCGTGTTTAGAACTGTCCCTGCACAAAATGACACTTCTAAAGGAAAAAAAAGCCATTTAAAACTTCTTGCGGCTTTAATGTAATGTCTGGTCCCGGTAATATGGATGAAAATCTTTAAGAAAAATGGCATAGCTACCCCATGACCCCCCCCCCCCCCTACCCCAGCCCATTACCAGCCCCTTTGGGTCTTGTATGGATATTAAGGGGAACCCCGCACATAAAATAAAAAAGGCCCTATATACTCTGAACAGCCGTATACAGGCGGTGCATACAAGACAGGGACTGTAGGTTTGTTCTTATGTAGAATGTGTTTGTAATTTTGAACAGGTACATTGTTGAACTGTAGCTCCAGCCCAAAAATCTATTTTTAAACTTTTTGGGAAACATAGGTAAGGGTTATCACCCCTGTAACATTTGTTTTGCTGTCTGTGCCCCTGTTCAGAACATTTCACCTCACTTTCCGTCCCAATGACAACTGTTTTTGAAATGTGGTGTTTTTCTTGAAACAAGGATTGCTGATAAAGCATCAGTACAGAGGAGACACCTTTCTCCCATATTTATTCTTACAGGAGAGAATTTTCCTTCCTAGGGGTAGATTTCCTCTCACTTCCTGTTGTCTTCTTTCGTTTGCAAGTAGGAGTCGTTTGTAAGTTGGATGTTTGAAAGTAGGGACCTGCCGTATATACTCTGCAGAAATAGGCCCCTTAGTTGTTGGTGTTGGCACAACACTGTAAGCACTCACAGTTACTCTTGGTTGGTGCTGGAACGCCCTGCTGTCAACTATTATATCAGGAATTTTAATTACATATAATTGTTGAACAGTGGTAGTAAAAATTGGGGCTTTGATGGTGGTGCTGGTGCCACAACACTGTAAGCCCTGACAGTTACTCTTGGTGGGTGCAGCAATGGGCCCTGCTGTGAATTATTAGATCAAGAATTGTAATTGCATGCCCCTGTTGAACAGGGGCTGAAAAATTGGGCTTTTCGTGGTGGTGGTGGTGGTGGTGTTGTTGCCACAACACTGTAAGCCCTCAGAGTTACTCTTGGTGGGTGCAGGAATGGGCCCTGCTGTGAATTATTAGATCAAGAATTGTAATTACATGCCCCTTTTGAACAGTGGCTGAAAAATTGGGCCTTTCGTGGTGGTGGTGGTGGTGGCGTTGCCACAACACTGTAAGCCCTCAGACTTACTCTTGGTGGGTGCAGGAATGGGCCCTGCTGTGAATTATTACATCAAGAATTGTAATTGCATGCCCCTGTTGAACAGGGGCTGAAAAATTGGGCCTTAGGCACTGGTGGCACAACACTACAACCCCTCACAGATACTGTACTTGGAGCACAGCAATGAGCCCTGTTGCAAAGTATTGCTTCAAAAATTGTAATGACACGCCCCTGTTAAACAGGGGCTGAAAAATTGGGCCTTAGGCACTGGTGGCACAACACTACAACCCCTCACAGATACTGTACTTGGAGCACAGCAATGAGCCCTATGGCAAATTATTGCTAAAAAAATTGTAAGTACACGCCCCTGTAAAACAGGGGCTGAAAAATTGGGCCTTAGCCACTGGTGGCGGCACCCATAAACAAAAATGATCTTCCAAGCTATCATCATCAATCGTATCATTGAGGACTCGGAGGAGGAGGATAGCCAGTCAACATAACAGCACAGGCACTCAGCATCAGCATCAGTCTTGAAGGGACGTGACATGTTAAAATCAATTAGTCTGTTATATCAGCATCAGGTGTGTGGTAGCTGGTGGTGATCCAAGACTGGTTCATCTTGATGAAAGTCAGTCGATCAACCGAGTCGGTGGACAGGCGCACCCTGTGATCCGTGACAAATCCTCCAGCAGCACTGAATGTGCGTTCCGAAAGAACGCTGGATGCAGGACAGGCCAGTAGCTCAATTGCATACTGTGCAAGCTCTGGCCAGTGATCCATCCTCAAGACCCAGTAAGCCAGAGGATTTTCGGTGGGGAAGGTGTCCAAGTCTGACCTTGCCCCTAGATATTCCTGCACCATGTTTATCAGACGCTGGCGATGGTTGCTGGAACCAATCATACTTTGGGGCTGCGGACTAAAGAATTGTCTGAACGCATCGGTCAGACGGCCACCTTCCCCACCGCTCCTTCTTTGACTGGCCGAAGCCTCAGCAACTCGTTGTCCTGGACCAGGAGTTTGTAACCTCCCAGTCTCTGGGAACGCGTTGCACAGACCTTTCTGCAAGGCCTCCCGGAGTTGTCTCATCCTCTGCTCCCTCTGCGACGGTAACATAAGGTCCGCAACCTTACCCTTGTACCGTGGATCAAGGAGAGTGGCCAGCCAGTAATGGTCCCTCTCCTTGATCCGAAGAATACGAGGATCCTTCCGCAGACTTTGCAGGATCAGGGAGGCCATGCAGCGTAGGTTTGCTGAGGCATTCGCTCCGGAGTCCTCTGGGTCACTAAGGACGACATGATCCGCAGTCACCTCCTCCCAGCCACGTACAAGTCCACTGGTTTCTTGGGACTGTAAATCATCCCTAAAAGACTGCTGCTGATGATGCTGAGTGCCAGCCTCCACCTCCATGCTGACACAATCCTCCTCCTCCTCCTCCTCCTCCTCCTCTTCCTCTTCCTGTGCGATGGGTGGGACAGAAGGAACACTGTCTGGGTAAAGGGGGCCTTGAGAGGCAAGGAAGTCCTCCTCTTCCTGCCTCTGTTCTGCCTCAAGTGCCCTGTCCATTATTCCATGCAGCGTGTGCTCCAACAGGTGGACAAGAGGTACAGTGTCACTGATGCATGCACTGTCACTGCTCACCATCCTCGTGGCCTCCTCAAATGGTGCCAGGACAGTGCATGCATCCCTGATCATGCCCCACTGGCGTGGAGAAAAAAAACCAAGCTCCCCTGACCCTGTCCTGGTGCCGTAGTCGCACAGGTACTCATTGATGGCCCTCTGCTGCGTGTGCAGCCGCTGCAGCATGGCCAACGTTGAGTTCCACCTGGTGGGCATGTCACATATAAGGCGGTTCTTGGGCAGGTTCAACTCCTTTTGCAGCTCAGCCAGGCGAGCACTGGCATTATAAGATCTGCGGAAATGCACACAGACTTTCCTGGCCTGCCTCAGGACATCCTGTAAGCCCGGGTACCTGCCCAAGAACCGCTGCACCACCAGGTTAAGGACGTGAGCCACACAGGGCACATGGGTCAGTTGTCCCTGTCGAAGGGCGGAGAGGAGGTTGGTGCCATTGTCGCAAACCACCATTCCTGGCTTAAGCTGGCGTGGCGTCAACCACCTCTCGGCCTGGCCCTGCAGAGCAGACAGGACCTCTGCCCCAGTGTGGCTTCTGTCCCCCAAACACACCAGCGCAAGCACGGCATGGCATCTTTTTGCCTGCGTACTTGCGTAGCCCCGTGAACGGCTACGGAGCACCGCTGGTTCATAGGACAAACCACAGGAAGAGGCCATGGAGGAAGAAGAAGAGGAGGGGGTGGAGGAGAGAGGTGTGTCACAACCAGTAGTAGCATTTTGGAGGCGTGGCGGTGGGACAACCTCCAACACTACTGCACCTTGTCCTGCATCCTTCCCAGCTGCCAAAAGAGTGACCCAATGGGCCGTGAAAGAAAGGTAACGTCCCTGTCCATGCCTGCTGGACCATGAGTCAGCGGTAATATGCACCTTACCGCTGACCGCCCTGTCCAGCGAGGCCAAGACATTGCCTTCCACATGCCGGTAGAGAGCCGGAATAGCCTTCCGTGAGAAAAAGTGGCGTTTGGGAACCTGCCACTGAGGAACCGCACATTGCACAAACTCACGGAAGGGGGCCGAGTCTACCAACTGAAAAGGCAGCAGTTGAAGCGCTAGCAATTTAGCCAAGCTAGCATTCAACCGCTGGGCATGTGGATGGCTGGGAGTGAACTTCTTTCGACGGTCCAGCAGCTGGGGCAGGGAAATTTGCTTGCTAGAATCGGACGTCGGTGTACTGCTAGCAGAGTGGCCGCAAATACTTGGCTGTGACACACCTAATTCTACACCTTCATTCCTCTCAGTGCATGTTTCAGAGAGGACTGAAGTTATAGTGGGGTTGGAGATCCCAGCTGATGCGGTGCAAGGAGAGGTCCGCTTTGTTCTTTGGTGTGGGTCTTTGAGGTAGGCTTGCCAACGAGCTGCATGGCAGGTCAACATATGTCTGGTCAGGCATGTGGTACCCAAGCGGCTGATGTTTTGGCCACGCGATATACGCTTGAGACATATGTTGCAAACAGCAGCTGTGCGATCTGATGCACTAGCCTCAAAAAAGGCCCACACCAAGGAACTTTTTGAATGACGGGCAGAGGCAGCGCCCTGCACAGGCGGAGCTCTGCGGTGTGATTCCGTCGGTGTACTGCCCTTACGCTGGCCACCAAAGGGCATCCTGTCTCGTTGGAGATGTGCCTCCTCCTCATCCTCCTCCTCCTCTCTCCTATTAGGCACCCACGTGGAGTCAGTGACCTCATCATCCCCTCCCTCCTCATCACTGGAGCCAATCTGGCAGTATGCTGCAGCTGCTGGAACATGACTGCCAGATTGGTGTCCTTCTTGAGCATCCCCTCTGTCTGCTCTCACCCTACTGCCTTCCTGTAGCTGGGTTTCATCATCAGACCCTTCGAAACGCTGGGCATCCTCCTGGAGCATGTACCCAACACTGTGCTCAAACAGTTCGGGGGACTCCTCAGGAGGAGGACATGGTGGGTCTAGGGAAGGAGTGACTGATGATGAGTCTGACATTGATACCAGGGAAGAGGACGCTTTGGCAGCTGCTTTGCCAGTACCCTGAGCCTGGGTGAGAGAGGATGAGGAGGAGGAGGAGGGCTTGGTCATCCACTCTACCAAGTCTTCGGCATGATGTGGCTCAACATGTCCAGCTGCGGAAAAGAAGGACAAGCGTGTCCCATGGCCATGTGCTGATGACAATGCACCGCGTCCACGACCAGCACTGTTGCCCCCAGACACAGAGCCTGCTTGCCCTCTTTTATTGCCTCCTGACTGTCTGCCTCTCCTTGTTTGCCTTCCAGACATTCTAATAGATGGCCTGCAGGGAGATGGGAAAAAAGCAATAAGGGCTACCTTCAGGTGTCCTTCTCTGTCCCTTGAAACAAGGACTTACACAGTGAAAGAAACTGACACTCTCCCTACCTACAGTTTTCTGTCCCTAGTTAAAATGTTTCTTTTAAGCACAATATAGCACAAGGAGAATTCACTCACTGTCCTTCCAGGTCCCTAGAAACAAGGACTTGCACAGTGAAAGAAACTGACACTCTCCCTACTGTGACAGCAGGAAGGTAAAGTCACCTGGTTGCATCCAGGGGGGTAGATATATTTTGCCCAGATTCAGGCTTTACGCCGACTTATACAACTAGGTGGAGAGTTGTATAAGCCCAGCTAAGGCTAGTGGGCTCATGGATGACTCATACCTCTAGGGAGAGTGTGGGGCGTCGTACAGACAGGGAGTTGAAGAGACCAGCTGAAGCTTGTCAGCTCATTTAGGCCTCTATAAGAACTCCCAGCTTCATTAGATGTTAGCTCATGCCTGGAACCAGACCTGTGTGGACTGTCTAGGGAGAGTGAACCCCTGTGCGGTGAGACAAAGCCTGTGTGGCTATTTGCTTGGACATTTAAAACCAGGGACTTAGGGACTAGGACAGCACTAGGCTGATCCCAGTTGTTAGTTAGGAAACCTGTATGTTTAGTCAGAGGTCAACTTGACCAGGATTTATTTTGTTTATGTTTCTTTTGCTTTGCTGTGTTTTTGTCACTGTAAATAGAAAATAAACCGCACCTTTTTGATTTTGAAAACCACAAGCTCCGTCTGCTGGGCCTGTTTTTGTGTGGGGAGCCCATCTCGGGGGTCACCCACACCCGCTGCCGAGCTAACCCCCTCACAGTTGGTGGAGAACCAGTGGCAGTTTTTTTTAAGCCAGCATGGAGGAGATACTGAAACAGCTGGCTCTAGCAAATGCCAATCAACAGCAGACAAATGCAGGTTTGCAAAGGAGCCTTGCAGCCCAGCAGCAAGCTCATCAACAGAGCCTTGCAGCCCAGCAGCAAGCTCACCAACAGAGTCTGGAAGCTCAGCAACAAGCCCTGCAGCAATCTGAGGCCCGCTTCATAGACCTGTTACAGAAGCAAGAGCAGAGACTACAACAAATGGAAGCAGTAGTGCAGCAACGTCCGCAGACCAGTGAGGGAAGCCGTCCCACTAATACCGCGTCCTTTGGGGTGAGTCGTTTATTGACAAAAATGACTGGAGAGGATGATCCAGAGGTATTTTTGACCACATTTGAAAGGACTGCTGAAAGAGAAAAGTGGCCTGAGGAGCAGTGGGCTGGACTGGTGGCTCCTCTGTTAACTGGTGAATCGCAGAAGGCTTACTATGACCTAGAGCATGACCAAGCAAAAGACTATGTGATGCTAAAAGCTGAAATATTGGCAAGGCTGGGTGTCACCCTGGCTGTCCGGGCTCAGCGTGTGCATAACTGGACTTTCCAGCTTGGAAAACCCCCCAGGTCTCAAATGTATGATCTCATTCACCTGAGCAGAAAGTGGCTACAGCCAGAGACTTTGTCCGCACCAAAGATTGTGGAACGTGTTGTAATGGATCGGTTTTTGAGAGCTCTTCCTACTGCCATCCAAAAGTGGGTAAGCCATGGAGACCCAGAGACGGCCGATGGTCTTGTGGATCGTGTGGAGAAATACTTGGCTACAGAGAACCTGACGGCCTCTTCCAGAGACACTCGGACTTTCCACCCTAAGACCAGACCATCCCCAGGGGCGGATAAGATGATTCCAAGGGGTAAGGGTGGAGAGAGTGAGAGGGTGGGAGCTCTACCCCAAGTTTGGCGAGAACAGCCTGGGAAATCAGCGGCTCAAGAGGCGGCAAGAAGGATCGTTTGCTACCGCTGCCGGCAAGCGGGACATATTGCAGCAAATTGCCCGGTTGTGGAGGAACCCATGCAGTGTGACTTTCTGACGGGCAGACGTCAGTCGGTGTGTGCGACAGTCGCATGCACTGCCATTCGGGGAACTGAGAAACATTTATGCAAAATGTGTATTAATGGTAGAAATGTTGTGGTATTGCTGGATTCAGGTAGCCTTGTGACCCTGATAAAGGCTGAATTAGTTAAAACAGAGGTCTCTGGGAATAGCAAGGTAGCTGTTATTTGTGTGCATGGGGACACCCGAGAGTATCCAGTGACTACAGTGTGTTTCGAGACCCCCAAAGGTACCCTCTCTCATCCAGTGGGCTTAGTATCTCAGTTACCGCATGACGCCATTGTGGGAAGGGATTTTCCGAAGTTCTGGGAACTGTGGGATGATCCTGAGCCCCCCACTGGTGCCCCTATGTACCAGGAATGTGATAGCCAGAATTCCCCTGAGAGTGGTGAGGACTCTCCGGAATTTCCCTTGTCAGTATTGGCAGGGGAGACTCAAGAAACTGGAGAGGAGCCCACCTCCTCAGACGAAAACCTACCGTCTGTGGAGTTTTCTGATCTTGAGGTTCACAGGGAAAACTTTGCCACAGAACAGTTGAAAGACCCCGCCCTAATAAAGGCACGGGAAAACGTAGTGAAAATAGATGGCGAGTTAGTGAACCCAGATAATACCTGCACTTACCCATACCTCAGCGTAGAGAAGGACCTACTGTATCGGGTGGCAAAAAGGGCAGAAGAAACCGTTGAGCAGCTTGTGGTGCCCAAACCTTACAGGAAGTTGGTGTTGGAGTTGGCCCATGGGCACATTCTTGGAGGTCATCTGGGGACAGAGAAAACCCGAGAGAGGGTATTACAGAGATTCTATTGGCCGGGGGTGATGAAGGACATAGAAAATTATTGTTCCTCCTGCCCTGTGTGTCAGAGGTCGGCCCCGATGCCACATTTCCGTAGCCCGCTGGTCCCTCTACCCATCATTGAGGTCCCGTTTGAGAGGATCGCCATGGATTTGGTAGGTCCTATAATCAAGTCCGCTAGGGGGCACCAGTACATATTAGTTATAATGGACTATGCCACCCGTTATCCAGAAGCGATCCCTCTCCGAAATACCTCGGCCAAAACCATAGCCAAAGAGCTATCTCTTGTGTTTAGCCGGGTGGGTATTTGTAAAGAACTGCTTACGGACCAAGGTACACCCTTTATGTCCCGGGTTATGAAGGAGCTATGTAAATTGTTCAAAGTGACGCAATTACGTACATCTGTGTATCACCCCCAAACCGATGGGCTGGTTGAAAGATTCAACAAAACCCTAAAACAAATGTTGAAGAAAGTGGTGGATAGAGATGGAAAGGATTGGGACTGTCTACTTCCTTATCTGATGTTTGCTATTAGGGAGGTGCCCCAATCCTCTACGGGATTCTCCCCCTTTGAGTTACTGTATGGGAGACACCCAAGAGGGCTGTTGGATATTGCCAAGGAAACTTGGGAAAGTGAGAGTTCTCCCCACAGGAGTGTGATTGAGCATGTCGCCCTGATGCAAGACCGAATTGCACAGGTAATGCCCATCGTGAAGGAACATTTGGCCCAAGCGCAGTTAGCACAGCAGAGAGTGTACAACCGTGGAGCCAAGACCCGTACCTTTTCCCCGGGGGATAGGATACTGGTACTTGTCCCTACGGTTGAAAGTAAATTCCTTGCCAAATGGCAAGGCCCCTACGAGATAATGGAAAAAGTGAGTGAAGTGAATTACAAGGTCAGACAACCAGGAAGGCGAAAGCCCGAACAGATCTATCACGTTAATCTGTTGAAAGCCTGGAGGGATAGAGAGTCCCTAGTCGCAGACACTTGGTCACCAGCTCAAACTGGTTGCGTGATTCCTGAGGTTGGAATAGCAGCCACCTTGTCACAACCCCAACAACAGGAGGTTAAGGAGTTTGTGCTTCGCAACAAGGAGGTATTCTCTGAGCTGCCGGGACAAACATCTGGGGTAGAGCATGACATCATTACCCCGCCCGGTGAAAGGGTGAAGTTAAAACCCTATCGGATCCCAGAGGCCCGACGGGAGGCAATACGGGAGGAAGTACAGAAAATGCTGAACTTAGGGGTGATAGAGGAGTCCCAAAGTGATTGGTCTAGTCCCATTGTGTTGGTGCCTAAACCGGATGGGAGCTGGCGATTTTGTAACGATTTTCGTCAGTTGAACAAAGTTACAAAATTTGACACCTACCCCATGCCACGTATAGATGAGTTGATCGACCGGCTGGGAACAGCCCGATACATGACGACTCTTGACCTCACAAAAGGGTATTGGCAAATCCCCCTGGCCAAGTCGGCCAAAGAGAAAACCGCATTTGTAACCCCAGACGGGGCGTTCCAATATAAAAGAATGCCGTTCGGGTTACAGAATGCGCCGGCCACATTCCAGCGGAAAATGGACCAGATGCTGAGGCCCCATCGGAAGTATGCTGCGGCTTACCTGGATGACGTAATTGTCCATAGCACAGATTGGGCCTCACATCTGCCAAAAGTGCAAGCAGTCCTGGACTCTGTTCGGGAAGCGGGGTTTACGGCTAACCCCAAGAAGTGTACCATTGGGCAGGAGGAGGCCAAATATCTTGGGTACACCATTGGGAGGGGAGTAATAAAACCCCAACTCAACAAAGTCGAGGCCATCCAGAGTTGGCCAC
This sequence comes from Rana muscosa, assembly GCA_029206835.1. Lineage (NCBI taxonomy): Eukaryota > Metazoa > Chordata > Amphibia > Anura > Ranidae > Rana > Rana muscosa. The sequence goes on from CM055117.1 coordinate 1,074,208,187, forward strand.
GTCCCAACAGCAAGAAGCAGGTACGAGCCTTTCTGGGAATCGCTGGGTATTATCGGCGATTCATTCCCCACTTTGCTTCTAAGGCTGTGCCCCTAACCAACCTGACGAAGGGGAAAGGGTCGGTCATGATTAAATGGACCCCCGAGGCTGAGGCAGCATTCCAATTCTTGAAACAAGCCTTATGTAGCCAGCCAGTGTTGTACTCACCTGACTTCTCTAAAGACTTTGTCGTACAAAGTGATGCGTCAGATGTGGGGTTAGGAGCAGTATTGTCCCAGGTCTGGAACGGGGAAGAGCACCCAGTCATTTACCTCAGCAGGAAGTTGAAGTCCCATGAGGTAAATTACGCCACCGTTGAAAAGGAGTGTTTAGCGGTGAAGTGGGCTCTAGATTCCCTTCGGTACTACCTGCTAGGTAGGCACTTTGACATGGTTACGGATCACGCTCCGTTAAAGTGGATGGCTCAAAACAAGGAAACAAATAGAAGAGTGAATAGGTGGTTCCTGGCCCTCCAGGAATTCAACTTCACAGTAAAGCATCGCCCTGGCGTTCAAATGGGGAATGTGGATGCTTTGTCTCGAGTACATGAATGCCTGATTGCTGGTGTTCCAACCCCGAGGTTAAAACAAGAGGGGGGGGGGTATGTGACAGCAGGAAGGTAAAGTCACCTGGTTGCATCCAGGGGGGTAGATATATTTCGCCCAGATTCAGGCTTTACGCCGACTTATACAACTAGGTGGAGAGTTGTATAAGCCCAGCTAAGGCTAGTGGGCTCATGGATGACTCATACCTCTAGGGAGAGTGTGGGGCGTCGTACAGACAGGGAGTTGAAGAGACCAGCTGAAGCTTGTCAGCTCATTTAGGCCTCTATAAGAACTCCCAGCTTCATTAGATGTTAGCTCATGCCTGGAACCAGACCTGTGTGGACTGTCTAGGGAGAGTGAACCCCTGTGCGGTGAGACAAAGCCTGTGTGGCTATTTGCTTGGACATTTAAAACCAGGGACTTAGGGACTAGGACAGCACTAGGCTGATCCCAGTTGTTAGTTAGGAAACCTGTATGTTTAGTCAGAGGTCAACTTGACCAGGATTTATTTTGTTTATGTTTCTTTTGCTTTGCTGTGTTTTTGTCACTGTAAATAGAAAATAAACCGCACCTTTTTGATTTTGAAAACCACAAGCTCCGTCTGCTGGGCCTGTTTTTGTGTGGGGAGCCCATCTCGGGGGTCACCCACACCCGCTGCCGAGCTAACCCCCTCACACTACCTACAGTTTTCTGTCCCTAGAAAAAATGTTTTTTTTAAGCACAATATAGCACAAGGAAAATTCACTCACTGTCCTTCCAGGTCCCTAGAAACAAGGACTTGCACAGTGAAAGAAACTGACACTCTCCCTACCTACAGTTTTCTGTCCCTAGAAAAAATGTTTTTTTTAAGCACACTATAGCACAAGCACAAAACACACTGACACTCTCCCTACCTATCCTTCTCTTTCCCTAAACTAAAGGAATCCAGGTTAAGCAAGAAAGAAATAAAAGTCACTGTCCCTGCCTATGCTGCTCTATCCCTGCTCCGGAACACACTACACTAGGCCGCCGTGCTGGCGGCCTTTTATAGTGTGGGGCGTGTACTAAACACCCTCAGCAATAATTGGCCACAGGCATCCTGCCTGTGGCCAATCATTGCTCTCCTCGCTGCCGGCGCTGTGATTGGCCAAGCATGCGGGGTCACAGTGCATGCTTGGCCAATCACAGCGCCTGGATGACACTGCGATGGCGTAGTGCATTGTGGGCCGTTCGCGTCACTCGAATTTGGCGCGAACGGCCCAAATCGTTCGATCTTCGTCGAACGATCGAACAGCCGATGTTCGAGTCGAACGTATGTTCGACTCGAACACGAAGCTCATCCCTACTGCTGACATTACATCCAAGATGGTGACTTTTCTTTTGGGCGTCTACACAAGGATTTTTTTTTACAGCTAAATAACATATATAAAATTTGGTAACTTTATTATAAAATTTTTATTACAGGTACTTATATAGCGCTGTCAATTTACACAGCACTTTACATATATATATATATATATATATATATATATATATATATATTGTACATCCACATTAGTCCCTGCCCTCATGGAGTTTACAATCTAAGGTCCGTAACTCAAATTCATACATACACATACTAGAGCCAATTTAGACAGGAGCCAATTGACCTACCAGCTTTAATTAACCGTTTGCGGGCCAGCCGTCGCAGTTATACTGCGGCAGATTGGATCCGCTGCGCGAACCGTCACAGCTGTACATCAGTCGCTTTAAGCGGGCTAGGAGGCGCGAGCGCCCACCGCATCGCAGGGGTGCCGATGCTCGTGACGGGCACGAGCAATGACCACCGGCCGCGAGAGGCAGAACAGGGACGTGTGTGTGGGACATCTCCCCTGCCAACCAGAGTTGTTGAGCGGGGGGGGTGCGGGACATTGGCAAAAAAATTTATTGCCACAGAAGTTGTTGAGCGGGGGGGGGGGGGTGACGGTTGCCGCCGGAACATTTAAAAAAAAAGAAGGACTTGCTGAAAAAAAAATCATTTTTAAGCGGGGGGGGGGGGGTTTGGGGCACGGCGGGGGGCCGCCGATCGGGGGGGCATTCTAGTGCGCCGATCGCAGGGGGGGGCTCTCACCTGCTGCTGCTGCTCCTCTTCTTCTCTTCATGTTTCCTGCTGTGCGGGAAACATGATAGTCTCGCGGGAGTGCGGGAAGGAGGAGCCTCTGCTGGTAAAACCCGCACAATCCGTGCCAGTTGGGAGGTATGGTTAAACCCTCAAGTAGCATGCATATCATACATGAATAATATAGACACGATTTCAGTACGACTTTGTAAGCACAAGCACAAGCTGTAAGCACAAGCAGCTTTTTGACCCTTGTCCCACCCAATCCTTTCAGCATAGTAGCCCCTCCCAAGCACATTTTTCTAGCACACATTCACTTCCTGGTTATTCCCTCAGCAACAATGTGCTCTTCTTCCTCATGCACTGCTACTGCTGCAGCAGCAACGACAACTGCTGTGGCAATATATTGAGTAGCAAACATTTTCTGTCACACCACACCACAACAACCAGGAATCAAACAGGAACTGGAAACAACTATGGCAGGAAAAGGAATTACCTCACACCATGTATGTTTTCATTGCTTAATGCCAAAGTTGTGGCAAAGTCGTACAAAGTAGTGCTGATCCAAAATCACGGTCGCAAAATCGCATGACTTTGAAGTAGTACAAGTTTGAAAGGGGCCTAAGCCCAGGTTCACACTGGGCTGCGAGAATGCAGGTTTCTGCACAGATGTCAATGTAAATCGCGGACCAAAATCGCAAAAAGTAGTACAGAAACTACTTTTTGAAATCGGTGCAGCGCTGCAGATGCGGCGTCGCACCGATTAGGACGGTGCCATTGCCGGCAATTTGCAGCAAATACCGCCGTTCTGACATGCCAAATCGCATGTCAAAACGCACCAGTATGAACCAGGGCTTAGCCCTGGTTCACACTGGTACGATTTGACATGTCAAATTGCATGTCAAATTGGCGATATTTGACGCAAATTGCGGGCAATGGCACCATCCTAATCGGTGCGACGCCGCATCTGCGGCGCTGCACCGATTTCAAAAAGTAGTTTCTGTACTACTTTTTGCGATTTCGGCCGTGATTTACATTGACATCTGTGTCAGATGTCTTTGTAATCGCGGCTGAAATCGGGACTGTCAGCGGGAGTGAAATCGTGCGAGTTCAGCTGAACTCGCACAGCTTCACTCCCGCAGCCCAGTGTGAACCTGGGCTAAATGACAATGGTCCCAAAAATGTGTCAAAAGTCTCCGATGTGTCCGCCATAATGTCGCAGTCCCGATAAAAATCGCAGATCGCTGCCATTACTAGTAAAAAATAGATAATAATAATAAAAATGCCATCAATCTATCCCCTATTTTGTAGACACTATAACTTTTGCGTCAATATACGCTTATTGTGATTTTTATTACCAAAAATATGTAGAAGAATACGTATCGGCCTAAACTGAGAAAAAAAAAAAATTGGGGATATTTATTATAGCAAAATGTACAAAATATTGTGTTTTTTTTTTTTTTTTTCAAAATTGACGCTCTTTTTTTGTTTATAGCACAAAAAATAAAAACCGCAGAGGTGATCAAATACCACCAAAATGAAACTCTATTTGTGGGAAAAAAAAGGACGTCAATTTTGTTTGGGTACAGCATCGCACGACCGCGCGATTGTCAGCTAAAGCGACGCAGTGTCGAAGCGCAAAAAATGGCCCGGTCATTGGGCAGCCAATTCTTCCGGGGCTGAAGTGGTTAAATGCACGTATAATCTTATATGAAGATTGTTGTTCAGATCAATGGACTGGTGACAGGGTCTCTTTAAGAAGAACCCATGGCTGTACTGGTCAGTTACTCAGGTGTAGCCCAGTCACATAGATTGTATCAGCTGGTGCCTACAAATGAACCTGTTAAGGCAGATGGAGGCATTCACACCAGCAGGATCCCAACAAGGATGCTTTCCCCAGAAATTGATATCGCAGAACCCGCTTCTTCCTGGAGTACCAAATCTTCTCAGGTTGCAAGTTGTGCTAACTCTACAGTACTTTCTAGATGTATTTTACACACTAAAATTAGACTTCTTTTTTTTTTAATTTCCAGGTGGATGAAGAGGCTACGGGAAAGATCAGATGCAGCAAACTGGGCCGAGAGCTGTCTGTATGTATTTCAATACCAGTTGTGTTTGGGTTTTGAGATTGGGTTGAACTTGAGAATGTAGAGAACTTCTGGGGAAAATATGACAGACTATGCTTCTGGATCCGATCAGATCATTTCAGGAGACTAGGTTGGGGTTACAAATCTCCTTGCTACTGAGTGATCGGCTACTTGTTGCCCCATTAGCAGAACATTGGTTTCAGTCTGCTATAAATGAGGATGCTGGGAAGAAATAATTAAAGTATTACTAAAGACAAAAATATTTTTGTGGTGTGTGTGTGTTTGGGTTTTAATTATTGATCACTTCCAGCCCAAGGCTGTCATATGACGTCCTTGACTTTCAGTGGGGATATCTGAATGGTGGGTGCAGCTACAGGCATCATTTAGATCTCTTCTTTTTCAGCCGGTGATTCTGTGCACCAGAAGAACAATTATATGGCAGTTCCGCCGCTTAATCATTCTTACAGGCAACAGGAGGGGATATCTGCCGCCATCCGGTGCTTCTCCGGGCTCTCCTGTGCCATCGGGGACCTGGAGACAGAATCTGCCGCCGCTGGATGACGACCATAGAGATGGCCAGTGACCAGATGGTCACCAGTCATCTCTATGACCCTTGGAGGCCTGGGTGCGACGTTATGACATCATGTCCGGGCCGCGATTGTAAACAAAGCCACGATCGCGGCTGGTAAGCCTGGGATCGCAAATTTTATTTTTTTTACCTCCATGCTTGCCAGCCTGGAGGAGAGATGTGGGATCTTATTGACCCCGCATCTCTCCATAAAGAGGACCTGTCACAAATAATTACTATTACAAGGGATGTTTACATTCCTTGTGATAGGAATAAAAGTGATCAAAAAAAAAATGTAAACAAAAGAAGAAATATTATTATTTATTATTATTATTAATGGGGGAAAAAAAATAAAATTAAACCGCTCCTGTCCCCGGTAGCTCGCGCACAGAAGCGAATGCACATGTAAGTCCTGCCCACATAAACGCTGTGAAAACTACACATGTGAGGTATCACCGCGTGCGTTAGACCGTGAGCAACAATTCTAGCTCTAGACCTCCTCTGTAACTCTAAACTTGTAACCTGTTTTGGAGATTTTAAGTACCGAAGTTGGGCGCCATTCCATGAGTGTGCACAATTTTAAAGCGTGACATGTTGGGTATCTATTTACTCGGCATAACATTATTTCACATTATACAAAAAAGTGGGCTAACTTTACTGTTTTTTTTTTTTTTTTTATTCATTAAACTGTTAGTTTTAGGACACACCATGCCACATGCCCAGTATCCTCCATGTTGTATAGAGGGTGAGCGGTGTTAACAGTTTTTTGGGTCCTGCAGTGAGTTACCTCCTTCCGCTGGTTCTCGTCCCTAGAGTGTAGGGAAAAGTCTATTTTCTCTCCTTAAGGAAGGCCAATGTCCAGACAGTGTTAAACTCCAACATACAAGTTTATTTTCTCTTGCTCGTAACTTAGTAGGAAAGTTGAAGATGGAGATAGAGTTGGGTAGGGAAGTAGGTTCAGGCACGCAGCACTTCTTTACCCTCGGCCCCACTCAAGCCTGAGTGGGCCTTGCTCACCCGGATAGATCCCTCTCACGGTTCTATCAGCCAGAGTGAAGCACGAACATTTTACTTTAGAATCCTTGTCCCCTCCAAGGACAGGTTCAGGAGATCCTCTGCCACAGGATCTTTTGGTCCTTGAATCCAGAACTCTTTAGCACCTGTAACTTTTAGAGACCATAGGTGCCAATGGGGCACGTTACAGGAGCTGTTTCAATGATCACAGAATCCTTGCCTCTGACAGGCAACCAGGTCTCTCCCGAGACAGTGACTTCCTCCCCTGGTTTCCTTTCCTTCAGAGCGGGTCGCCCTCCCACGGGCACCCTGGGACTTCTGTGATTCGGTTTAGTTGTAGGCCTCAGTTAAAGGTACTTAGCCCAGAAACAAACCCAAAAGTTTCTGCGCTGCTACTAAGTACAAAAAAGCGGCTGCAAAACCTGTGGACAAAAAGGTGCATAGAACAAAAAACAAAAAAATTGCAGCGCTAAATGGGTGTGTGTCAAACAAATAAATTAGTGAAAAAAAACCAAATGTGCAAGGAAGAACTAAATAATTCCCTATGTGAATAACAATACAGTTTTTGAAAGAGTCCTTGATGGGTGGTCCTCAAAAACACATTCAAACAATTGCCAAAATTAAAGTCCAATGGTGTTCCACAATAAACCCCAAAAAATCTGTGATGATTGGACTACAAACACTTCCAAATCGATAATAAAAGAGAAAAAGCCACAACCAATATAAAGGAGGCTTACCAGACTTAGTGGACCCTACTGAACATATGTCCAGAGGGTCAACATAGGGTTTTGATGTGTATTCCTGAAGGGTCAACAGTTGATAGTTGAACCAAAGAATGTCTCTCACAGCAGCTCACAGTGAAGAGGTTGATAGAAACTTGAGAGACGATGACTCAATGATGTTTAAACCGAATCAATAGCACAATGTGAAAGGAATAAAAAAAAAAGAAGGCACATAGCGTGATACTGCTAAAAACAGTATGTTTAATGTAGGTAATTACACTTACATTCAAGTAGTTAAAAAGCGCTTCATGAAAATCAATGGCAACAGTGGAAAATCCTGACGCGTTTCGCAAGAAATTTGCATCATCTTGGCCCACCTGGAACGATGCGGCCTCGGGCCAAAGGTGCCCGGGACCGAACACACACACACGTGCACCCCTGGCCTGGAGGGCCAAAGGGCGCGGACCCGACTCCCCAGGTCATGGCGTCTGCCCCTTATGTACCCGCTCCCGGCATGCACAGCAGGTAGACCACGCCCACCGCACAGCTGCCGGGAGAGGACACTCAATAACGCTGCAGTGCAACCTGTGGTTTGACCCGAGACCTGGGCAACAGTGCCACCCACAGGTCAAAGGGAACTGTACAACCAGGCAACACCACAGCAGAGCAAAGTCCAATTTACGTAAATCAAACAGCCTGAGCCAAGCTATTGCTCAGGCCATCCCCCTAAATTTCAAGCATAGCGACCCCAATATTGGGGGTTCTGAGTAATTTTCAAGCAAAAAAAGTGTGTGTGTGTGTGTGTGTGTGTGTGTGTGTCGCACCAACCCCAGACTTTACCTGCTTTTCTTAACTTGGCTCCTCCGCAGGAAAGACTGAGGTACACCGTACCACAAGCCCGTACCCTCCTGGATGGGGAGGCTGAGCGGTGTTAGTTTTCTCGGGCCTGCCTGCGGCTGGTGTTAGAATCCTCCCAAGCTGATCTCGCTTCTGCCTTGGCCAGAAACAAGTCCTTAATTCTCCCCAGTAAAGTAACTGTCCACACCAACTGAAAGTCCAACTTCTGTATTTATTTCACATGGATAATAAGTAGTCCCTTTAAGAGCAGACCGGTTGAGACGAGACACAGGTCAGATAAGGTGGGAGGGGGTCCAGGCACAAACTTAATTTTCGTTCTCTTATTGTTCTGATATGCACGAACCGGTTTGGCGTACGATCTCTGCCACAGACCTAGTGAATATTAAAGTCACTGCCACTGACCTGGTGAATAGGGCCTTGCCCTATTTGTTCACTGCCACTGACCTGGTGTGCGTAGAGTCACTGCCACTATGACCTACAGGACATGCACTGCCTTCTTGGAGAACTTGGCCCTTGTTAAAGAGAAAAACGTCCCTCTGGAGAGTTACCAGAGGCCCTCACTGTCACCACGACTCTGCGCTGGGTCTTCAGAAAGGGTCACCTCCCTGGCCTCCTAGATACGGGTCCCCTCGCAAGGCGGCACCCTGGGAGCTCTCGATCCTTAGCGGACCCCAGCCGAAGGTTGCTGGGCCCCAGGCCTCCTATTAAGTACCTCACCCCAGACTGAAGGTGTCTGGGTAGGAAAAGCAGCTCCGTCTCCGGGCCTAGGGCACCCAGAGGCAACACCACCACCCAGGCCTAAGGTGCCTGGGCGCTGTTAGATGGCCCCCGTCTTTTATATCCTCTCCCGACAGGCACAGCAGGTGCCCCGCCGTACTGCTCTGGACAGGGGACAAGAAAAGGCTCAACCCGGGCCTATGGCAACAGCGCCACCTATAGGCCCCCAGGGAACTGTACACCAATACTATCTCACAGGGACAGAAATGGTCCATGAACACTAACAATTAGTGTAGCTGAGCCTTATCGCTCAGTTGCTTCCCTTAAATATAGTTGTAGCCACTGTCAGCGAGGTGTATATATTGTTGTTGTTAATAGCAAAATAATAGAAAAAGGGTCGGGACTTTATATGAAGCATGCGGATTGAGAGCCAAACAGAGCTAGTAAATCAAATGTAAAATTTATTAAATATTATACAGTAAAATAAGACATCATATTCCATCATCCAACATGATTAATTAGTTCATTGGCATTTGTTCGTGAGTAAACAATAAAAACATGAGGTAAAACTGCATGATGGATATTATTTGGCATCTGAAGCTCGACGCGTTTCGTGGCTAACATGCCGCTCATCAGGAGCTGATTATTAATGGATGTCTACAATACAAGAACATAGTATCAATTGATAGGTTAAGCTTATATAAAGGGGGAGAGAAATATGCACTTGAATCTACAGCCCATACTCACAGGTCAGGTGATGGCACGGGCGTGGCAGGGGGCATGTAGGTGGCCAGGAACACAGTCTAGCATGGGAGCTGAGGCGGCATGACAGGTGGCGCAGCAAGGAGGAAGTCTCAGCCTCAGCTCCCATGCCAGACTGTGTTCCTGGCCACCTACATGCCCCCTGCCGCGCCCGTGCCATCACCTGACCTGTGAGTATGGGCTGTAGATTCAAGTGCATATTTCTCTCCCCCCTTTATATAAGCTTAACCTATCAATTGATACTATGTTCTTGTATTGTAGACATCCATTAATAATCAGCTCCTGATGAGCGGCATGTTAGCCGCGAAACGCGTCGAGCTTCAGATGCCAAATAATATCTATCATTCAGTTTTACCTCATGTTTTTATTGTTTACTCAATTTACTCACGAGCAAATGCCAATTAACTAATTAATCATGTTGGATGATGGAATATGTACTATGATGTCTTATTTTACTGTGTAATATTTAATAAATTTTACATTATTTGATTTACTAGCTCCGTTTGGCTCTCAATCCGCATGCTTCATATAAAGTCCCGACCCTTTTTCTGTCTTCGTACTGATAGGGATGGAGACCTAGTGACTTCATTGTCTCAGGCCTCATTTAAAGTCCCAAACTTTTTCTTTTTTCCATTGAATAGCAAAATAATAATTATTTTTCTATTATTATTTGTATCCCATTAGGGAAAATTCTCATCACTTCCTGTACCATAGCCAAAACAGGAAGTGAGAGGAAATCCAATTTCAGAGCTAGTGTCCCCATTGGAGGATTTCCCCCTCAATTCCTGTTCTGATGACAACCCAAATTTTTCAGATTCTCTTTTCACTTTCATCTTTGGAGATCCAGAACAAACAGACATTAATCTCCCTTCTGAATGGGGCTCCAATGTTCCTTGTTACCAGACATGCACCACAATGAATGTTTTTAAGGACCTGTTTACACTATTGCACTGCGGTGAACTCTACATTACCATAACACATGTTGCTTGCCTTAGTGCAATTTATTCTGAATGGAACTTCAACATGCTTTGCCAACAGACCTGCACAAGGCATGGAAACGCACTATGGGGTTTATTTGTCAAGGGCAAAAAAAAAATGTGCACTTTGCAAAGTCAGTTGAACTCTGCAAGTGCAGTTGCTCCAGAGCAGACGCTCTGCTAACTTCCATCATTCAATAATGTGCAAGCAAAAATGCAGGGGTGTTTTTTTTTTTTTGTTTTTTTTTTCTTCTTCTTTCTTCATCTCCTTGCACGTGATTGGGTATTCTTAGCAAAGTGAAGGAATAACTCATTTACTAAGCTCTGGAGCATCTGCACTTGCAGAGTGCACGGTCTAGTTGCCTTTAGTAATTCAAACCCCTATGTGTTGTAGTACCCTTCATACATGCATGTTTTTGGTGCATTATGCATCAGTGTGAATGGGTTCTAAAAAGCAGCATAGTCATGTTTAAAAAACAAAACAAAAACTGGGCTGGGTAAAAAACCTTTTTACTAGCCTTTCCTCTGGCTTCCTCAATGATATTATCCTCCCTTCTCACCATTCCCTTGGATCTGGTCAGCACTCCAGACCTTGTGAGAAAAAGCTCTGGGAGCATTTTTTTTCTACACACAGCTCCACACTCCACTGCTGCTTGACCCTTCAGGTGCATCTGATGTCCGGTTCCCCCACCGTGCTGTGTGGTTTGTTCTGCAGGCTTCTTTGGGACTACTGTGTCCTATAGTGACCTAGAGGTTAATGGGAGGAACTACAGTCCACAGTGGGGGATACTCCTTACAAACCCATTGTCAGGACCGGAATCTGAACTCACCACCTCTACTGTGCTGTGCCCAGCAGTGGCTCTTCTTGCTGAGCCACCTGAGATGCTGGATATTTCATTGTCTGTCTGATCCTTTTTTGATTTTCTTGCCTTGTCTCTTGTGAACTTTGAACCCTTTGCTCCTTCCATGAACTTCCTGATTCAAGCCATGCACAATAATCTGGTAAACAGGAAGTGTAATCTCCAGACAATATCTTGATCCTTTGCTTGCCTGCAGCTGTCCTTCTCTCCTACCACTCGTTTATCTACCTTTTTTGGATTGTTCCTCGACTACACTTCTGCCCGACCCCAACCTGCAATCACTTATAACTGACCATTGGCTTGTTTACTGACTACCCTTCTGTTTTGATCCCTACCTAGGGTGACCACATTTCCAAACTACCATTCAGGGACACCCCTCCCTTCCCAAAAATCAGCTTGTGCTGTAATGAATCACAGCACAATGATTGGACACAAGAGGCGGGATTTAAGATTTCTCCAATCACAAGCAGGGGATTGTGCTCCTCCAGGCATTCCCGGCCAGGACAAGTACTGTCAGTGAGTAAAGCAGTGATATGGCGGCCTTTTTTGGGGGCATCAGATTGGCCCGGGGGGTGGCTGTGTCAGTTTCATTCTGGGACACTGTATTGTCCTGCAACGAATGTGCCCGGGACAGATCTGCAAAATGCGGGACTGTCCCGGGCAATCCGGGACATGTGGTCACCCTATCCTTACCTGCTATGCATACCTCCCAACTTTTAAAAGTCCCCCACCATGGGACATTCAGTCCCTGGCAGTAAAGTTGTTGAGGGGGGGGGGGGACATTTTAAAAAAAATATTTCTTCCCGGGGGTTGCGGGACATTATTTTAGCTGCCTATCGTGGGGGGGGGGGGTCTTGACTGCTCGTTCCTCCACTTCCTGCTCTGCGGGAAAGAATGAAGCCTCGCGGGTCTGCAGGAAGGAGGGGCCTATGCGGGAAAAACCAGCAGAATCCGTGCCAGTTGGGAGGTATGGCTATGTGTGCTACTGGACCCTGGCTTGCTCACCTTGGTGGGGTGATTCTGAGGACTGCAACCTGGTACTAACACGCAGCAAAACCCATCTCCACAATCGGGGGCTCTGGTGAATACTAGTTATTGCTTAGACTCTGCACCTTGGGTGAGCCTGTGTCATTTGCCTGGGTGACCTGCTTGTTTACTTCTCCTGCAGGATGGTGGGAGCCTCTCTCCTGCTATAGCTACTGGTCTCCAAGCCTGGCCCCCTGACCATGACACCCAGAGCTCTTCAACAGAGCAACGTTTTAACTTCTGGTGTATTGGACCGTATAAAGTTCTTTCTTACACAAGCTTTATTTATTTTCCGTGAAAGCAGGGTCAGTATAAAGTAAACCTGTTTAACCACTTGACAACTGGGCACTTAAACCCCCTTAATAACCAGACCAATTTTCAGCTTTCAATGCGCTCACATTTTGAATGACCATTGCTCAGTCATACAATACTGTACCCATATGAATTTTTTTTTTTTTCAAACCGAGCTTTCTTTTGATGGTATTTAATCACTGTTGGTTTTTTGTTTTTTGCGCTATAAAAAAAAAAAAAAAATTAAAAAAAAATTCTTGGTTTCTGTTTTAAAATTTAGCAAATTAGTATTTTTTTCTTTTTTTTTTTTTTTTTCTTCAGAGATTATGGCCAAAATGTATACTGCTACATATCTTTGGTAAAAATAAGTACAAATTGGTGTATATTATTTGGTCTTTGTGAAAGTTAGTCGGCAAGCTATGGTGCCAATATCTGGAAATTGATTACACCTGAAGTACTGACAGCCTAACAGAAAAGTACAAATACCCCCCAAATGACCCCTTTTTGGAAAGAAGATATTCCAAGGTATTTAGAAATAGGCACGGTGAGGTGTTTGAACTAACTTTTCTTCCCACAATTCTTTGCAAAATCAAGATTTCTCTTTCGTCCATGGACGGACACAGCTCCTTCATTCTTGACCCTAGGGTTATATGCCGTCTATTAGGAGAGGGCTAGGCAGACATGTTAACAGTTTAAAAACGTGTAACCACAGCAAAGCTAAATGGTACCGCCCAGGGGGCGGTCCCTCTGGTCATAACCCCTCACCCTGCACTCAGCAGCTCTGTTTTTTTTTCTGCTTAGCATAGGAGAAGGACCTGGCTACCTATAGGGACCATTTGTCCTGGAGATTTAAAAAAAAAAAAAAAAAAAAAAATTCTACTTTTTTTTTGATCCTGAGATCTACTATCAAATGCCGGCTGGATAATATAGATCCTTGTAGTCTCCCCAGTCTGGCCATCGAGCGCGAGCAGACCTTTAGCTACGCGCTGGGTCGGCCACGACATACCCCGTTTTTATCCAGGGGTGACCTGTGAGCTATATGCTCCGGGGCACACATATGTCCGGTCTACTGCTGTCCGAGTCAGTGGGCCGTGGCCGACAGTCACTCCATACTGCTCGGGTAATGGGTCTGTCCGGAATGCGTCCAGCAGTCCTCGCGGACGGGTAAGTAGTGTTCCACCTGTTTCGGCAGGACGGAACAGCTGGGCATTCCTGGGGAGGTCGACTAGGGGGTCTCTCACTCTCTTCTCTTCCTGTCCTTTCCCTCCTCATGCATCTGGCTGGGCCTTCTGTGTACCTGACTGGGGGTCCTCCGTGGGGGGGGGGGCTACAGGTCCTGGCAGGGGGCTGCGCTGGGTGTCCTAGGTCTGCTCTCTCTGGTGGGGTGTTGTCTGTCTGCCATGTGTGGGGGGCCTCCGCTGCCTTTTCTTTACCTCCAGAAGTGATCCGGCAGCCATTTTGGGTGAGCCGGCGCGATTTTGTTTGTAGCCGCGCTGTAATACAGCTGGCGGCAATTTTCTTGTAGCTCAGGTGGAGGTGGTGTGCGGGCGAAATAGGGTAAAAAACGCCCCCCCCCACCATCTTCTGGGGAAAGCTCTGATTCAGACTCGGGCATGGCTGTGGCACACAGCCCCTGTTCTGACATGTTGGATGCGGAACAGGACCATTCGGACAGTGAGGAAGACTCCATGTCTGGGTCAGCGCAGGAGAAAGCACTTATCACCGCAGTGCGGGAGACCCTAAAATTGGAAGATGTGGCGGGGGCATCTACTGAGGTGTTGGTCCCTTTTGGGTCCCACAAGCCAGCCCGCACTGCTAAGGTGTTTACCTACCTAACTTATTTTGATACGTGTTGTTTTTTTTTTTTTTTTATATACAAAGAATGGGAACGACCGCAGAGGGCCTTTTAGGTCCCAAAATGCGTGGCGGTCCGTTACCCCTTTCAGGAGAGTCTCCTGAAAAAATGGACCTCTCCCCCGATTGTGGACCCCCCCCCCCCCCCGGTATCCAGGTTAAACAAGGTAACCACGATTCCGGTAGAGGGGACCCCTGCCTTTAAGGACCCTGCAGACAGGAGGGCCGAGGCGGTGGCCCGGTCCATGTTCACGGTGGTGGGGTCAGCATTACGGCCTGTCTTGGCCACGGCCCTGGTGTCACAGAAACTTACAGAATGGGCAAAATTGTTGCACCACGAGTTGGTAGAGCAACAGGCTTCCCCGGTCTGTGTGGAACTGGCCGACCAGTTGGTTCATGGCCTTGAGTGTCTGTGATGCGGCCTTAGATACAGCTCCCTTGTTTTCCAGAGCCTCAGTGTCTGCTGTGGTGCTCCGTCGCCTGATTTGGCTAAAATGCTGGTCCGCGGACCAGACTTCCAAGAAAGCTCTGGCGGATTTTCCCTTCCAGGGAGAGAGGCTATTTGGAGCCTCGCTGGATGACCTTATTAAAAATGTCACTGAGGGTAAGAGCACGCTGCTCCCACAATCAAAAGGTAAGGAGCCGCGCCGTAGGCCAGGGCCCTCTTTTTCCGCTCAAACCTTTTTATCTTCTTCCAGCTCTTCGGAACGCCCTGTTTGGGGCAGTGCAGGACCTGCTGATGTGTGGGGTAATAGTACCTGTGCTGCTGCCGGAAAGGTTTCAGGGATTCTACTCAAATCAGTTTGTAGTCCCAAAGGACAGGGTCTGTCCAATCCTGGACCTCAAGACCCTCAACTCCTTTGTAAAAGTACGAAGGTTCAGGATGGAATCAGTTCGCTCTATGGTCGCTGCACTCCATCCCGGGGATTTTCTGGAGTCCTTGACATCAAGGATGCATACTTGCATGTCCCCATTTATGTCAGGCATCAGAGATTTCTGCGCTTTGCAGTCGGACGCTCACTACCAGTTTGTAGTGCTCCCTTTTTGGCCTGGTGTCGGCACCAAGGGTTTTCACCAAGGTGCTCGTCCCGATTATAACTTTGCTGAGACAGCGAGGAATCTCCTATCGTGGGCTACCTGGACGACCTCCTTCTGAGAGCAGCTTCAGATTCAGAATCAGAGGAGGATGTGGCGATTGCCAGTCAGACCCTTCAAGAATTTGGTTGGGTACTGAACCTCCAGAAGTCGGTGTTGCTGCCGACTCAATGCCTAGAGTACCTGGGCTTGATTCTGGACTCGGAGGCGAGGGTTTTTCTCCCTTTGGAAAATGTGAAAACTCTTCGGACTGCGGTGAAGCTGTTGGCATCCCGCAGGAGGTCGTCGCTGCACTTTTGCATGCGAGTCCTGGGTCTCGTGGTAGCCACCTTTTTTTGAGGCGGTACCGTATGCTCAATTCCACACTCAAATTTTGCAGAAGGAGATCCTGTCCAAATGGGACAAATCTCGGTTGTCCCTGGATTGTCAAATCCGGGTGAGCCAGCTAGCCAGGGCTTCCCTGGTATGGTGGCTGAGATCTCCAGCCCTTCAGTCCGGGAAGTCGTTCCTTCCTTTTCACTGGACGGTGATCACGACGGACGCCAGCCTGACTGGTTGGGGGGGGGGAGTTTGGGGCGTACAGTCAACACAGGGTTGCTGAACGCAGGAAGAATCCCGCCTGCCGATCAATGTGCTGGAACTTCGGGCGATCAGGCAGTGCCTGTCCACATGGTCACTGAGGCTGCAGGGGCGTCCAGTCAGGATCCAGTCGGACAACGCCACGACGGTGGCGTATGTCAACCATCAAGGAGGAACAAGAAGCTCGGCTGCAGCGTTTGGAGGTCGCTCACATCCTATCGGACGTGTACATTCTGGGTGTAGAAAATTGGCAAGTCGCCAGATGCTGGACCAAGGAGAATGGTCGCTACACCCGGATGTTTCGACTCTTTTTCCTGAGATGGGGCACACCAGAAGTGGATCTCCTGGCTTTTCGACTCAATTGGAAGGTATTGAGGTTTGTGGCCAGGTCCAAAGATCCCTGGGCGGATGCATTGGTGGCTCCGTGGGGACAGTATCAGCTAAAACTTCTTCGTCTGCATGGCAGAGTGGAGACCGAGAGGATTCCGGTGATTCTAAATGCCCCAGATTGGCCTCTGCATCCTTGGTACGCCTGGTGGCGGATGTTCCTTGGCGACTGCTGATGCGAGAGGACCTTCTGTCGCAAGGTCCTATACTTCATACTGTTTTAGTCGCTGGCTTTAACGCCATGGCTGTTGAAAGTCAGGTACTAAGGGACAGAGGCCTGTCAGATTCAGTAATTTCCACCATGCTGAGAGCTCGAAAGATCTATCATCGCACGAGGAAGGCCTACATCTCTGTGTGAAGAGATGGAGTGGCGACCACGGACTTATTCAGTTTCCAGGATCCTGCTGGAGTGTATCAAAAACTTGCCTTAAGCACCATTAACCACTTAAGCCCCGGACCATTTCGGGCCATTAGGACCAGGCCTGTTTTTGGGATTCGGCACTGCGCTGCTTTAACTGTAAATTGTGCGGACATGCAATGTTGTACCCAAATGAAATTTGCGTCCTTTTCTTCCCACAAATAGAGCTTTCTTTTAATGGTATTTGATTGCCTCTGCGATTTTTTATTTTTTGCGATATAAACAGAAAAAGACCGAAAATTTTGCAAAAAAATTATATTTTCTACTTTTTGTTATAAGAAAAATCGAATAAACTCAATTTTAGTCATACATTTAGGCCAAAATGTATTCAGCCACATGTCTTTAGTAAAAAAAATGTCAATAAGCGTATATTTATTGGTTTGCGCAAAAGTTATAGCGTTTACAAACTAGGGTACATTTTCTGAAATTTACACAGCTTTAAATTTATGACTGCCTATCTCATTTCTTGAGGTGCTAAAATGGCAGGGCAGTACAAACCCCCCCCCCCCCAAATGACCCCTTTTTGGAAAGTAGACACCCCAAGGAAATTGCTGAGAGGCATGTTGAGCCCATTGAATATTTTTTTTTTTTTTTTTTTTTTTTTGTCCCAAGTGATTGAATAATGACAAAAAAAAAATAAAAAATTACAAAAACTTGTCATTAAATGATATATTGCTCACACATGCCATGGTTATATGTGGAATTGCACCCCAAAATACATTCTGCTGCTTCTCCTGAGTACGGGGATACCACATGTGTGGGACTTTTTAGGAGCCTAGCCACGTACGGGACCCCGGAAACCAAGCACCGCCTTCAGGATTTCTAAGGGCGCAAATTTTTGATTTCACTCCTCACTACCTATCACAGTTTCGAAGGCCATAAAATAGCACAAAACCCCCCCAAATGACCCCATTTTGGAAAGTAGACACCCCAAGCTATTTACTGAGAGGCATGTTCAGTCCATGGAATATTTTATATTTTGCCACAAGTTGCGGGAATATGACAAACTTTTTTTTTTTTTTTGCACAAAGTTGTCACTAAATGATATATTGCTCACACATGCCATGGACATATGTGAAATTACACCCCAAAATACATTCTGCTGCTTCTCCTGAGTACGGGGATACCACATGTGTGGGACTTTTTGGGAGCCTAGCCGCGTACGGGACCCCAAAAACCAAGCACCGCCTTCAAGGTTTCTAAGGGCATAAATTTTTGATTTCACTCCTCACTACCTATCACAGTTTTGAAGGCCATAAAATGTCAAAATAGCCCAAAACCCCCACAAATGACCCCATTTTGGAAAGTAGACACCCCAAGCTATTTGCTGAGAGGCATGGTGAGTATTTTACAGCTCTCATTTGTTTTTGAAAATTAAGAGACATTTTTTTTTCTTTTTTTACATTTTCAAAACTTTGTGACAAAAAGCGAGATCTGCAAAATACTCAACATACCTCTCAGCAAATAGCTTGGGGTGTCTACTATCCAAAATGGGGTCATTTGGGGGGGTTTTGTGCCATCTGGGCATTCCATGGCCTCCGAAACTGTGATAGGCAGTGAGGAGTGAAATCAAAAATTTACACCCATAGAAATCCTGAAGGCGGTGCTTGGTTTTTGGGGTCCCGTACGTGACTAGGCTCCCAAAAAGTCCCACACATGTGGTATCCCCGTACTCAGGAGAAGCAACAGAATGTATTTTGGGGTGTAATTCCACATATGCCCATGGCATGTTTGAGCAATATATAATTTAGTGACAACTTTTTGTACCTTTTTTTTTTTTTTTTTTTTTTTTGGTCATTATTCAATCACTTGGGACAAAAAAAAAAAAATATTCAATGGGCTCAACATGCCTCTCAGCAAATAGCTTGAGGTGTCTACTTTACAAAATGGGGTCATTTGGGGGGGGTTTGAACTGTCCTGGCATTTTATGCACAACATTAGGAAGCTTATGTCACACATCATCCACTCTTCTAACCACTTGAAGACAGCCCTTTCTGACACTTTTTGTTTACATGAGAAAAAAATTTTTTTTGCAAGAAAATTATGTTGAACCCCCAAACATTATATATTAAAGCAAAGGCCCTACAGATTAAAATAGTGGGTGTTGCATTTTTTTTTTCCACACAGTATTTGCGCAGCGATTTTTCAAACGCATTTTTTGGGGGAAAAACACACTTTTTATTTTTAATGCACTAAAAAAGACTATATTGCCCAAATGTTTGATGAAATAAAAAAGATGATCATAGGCCGAGTACATGGATACCAAACACGACATGCTTTAAAATTGCGCACAAACGCGCAGCGGCGACAAACTACATTCATTTTTAAAAGCCTTTACAGGTTACCACGTTAGATTTACAGAGGAGGTCTACTGCTAAAATGACTGCCCTCGATCTGACCTTCGCGGTGATACCTCACATGCATGATGCAATTGCTGTTTACATATGACGCTAGACCGACGCTTGCGTTCGCCTTTGCGCAAGAGCAGGGGGGGACAGCGGTGCTTTTTTTTTTTTTTTTATTTATTTGGCTTTTTTTTTTTTAAACTGTGCCTTCCATATTTTATTTTTTTATCGTTATCTCAGGGAATGTAAATATCCCCTATGATAGCAATAGGTAGTGACAGGTACTCTTTTTTTGAAAAAAATTGGGGGGTTAGACCCTAGATCTTTCCTCTGCCCTCAAAGCATCTGACCACACCAAGATCGGTGTGATAAAATGCTTTCCCAATTTCCCAATGGCGCTTTTTATATCCGGGGGGGGGGACATTCCCTCCCACTGCTTGTAAAAGCAGTCTAGAGGCTAATTATCTGCTAGAATTGCTTTTACATGAAAGCTGGCTGAAAAGAATGATACCAAGATGATACCTAAACCCGCAGGCATCATTCTGGTATAAACATTCAAAGTCCAGCAACATACCAGTACGTTGCTGGTCCTTGTTGGACATGTATTGTAATCTTTTTTTTCATACAGCCTATTGGCTGAACGAAAAAAAGAGATTGATTGGTGGGTATGCCCACCATTAGAATACCTCCCTTCATCCACCCACTTCTAATGATGGGCATATATGCCGAAGCATGGGGGCATCCTCCCGCAAAAAAGTTATGCCGCGTACACACGGTCAAGCCTTCGTCGGAATTTCGACCGTATGTACGCGGCATAAAAGGTTATGCCGCGTACACGCGGTCGGACTTTTCCACGGGCAAGCCTCCGTTGGAATTTCGACCGTATGTACGCGGCATTAGGAGCAAAATCGCTCCTCCGCCCCTGCTGCCCCCATGCTTTGGCATATATGCTCTTTTTTTTAACTGTGGTGGTGAAATCACCTCCTACAGCACTGGAGTCACGGCTTTATGTATCGTGGGAGCAAACGCTGTTGCTGTCAAGATAAATAATTCAGCGCTGCAGTTGAATGGCGCACCTGAAAACAAAAAATTACATACCTGAAAAGCAAGCATGATAAAACATTGCAGAATAGAATACAGTAAAAAAGAGCAGAACAATAGAGAGAAAATAGAGAGAGAGAGAACAATAAAACGACAACTATTTTTGTTTTTTTATTTTATATTTTTTTTGTTTTTTTACGTTTTTTTTTTTTTTTCTTTTTTTTTGTAACTTTACAACTGTAATGGTTCGGGTCTCTCAAAATGTAATGGCATCTTGGGAGACCCTGTGTAAGTGTGTCCTTGTCTGTGAAATGCTGTACCCTACGCTAAAACTTCACTTTTGAGTGGTAGCGTTCAAAACATTCACCTTGGCAAAGACCAGGCTTGTCAGGACAGAGTGGACAAAAACTATGGGTGTCACGCCTAAATCCGCGCTTGCTACAGACACGACATCTTTTTTGGGGGTGGCTTTGGGTAGGGGTACTCGGGAGGACATACGAATAATGCCTCTCATGCAGCCGGCTTACTGCATTTGGTAGGGGATGGTGAGGTGCAGAACCGCCTGGATACAGGAGTTCTGTGACTATCTCATTCTGGAATTTTAGAAGAGATAACGTCCCGCCTGAAGCTCTGTATAGCACATGAGCGTTCAGCAAAGCCAATTGGAATAATGATAGAGACACTTTTTTGTACCAGCGTCTCGCCTTACGGTCAATTAGATACGGCGCCATCAACTGGTCGTTGAGGTCCACCCCTCCCATATTTTGGTTATATTCGTGGACACAGAGGGGTTTCTCCACAACACCAGTCGCCGTACGAATTTGGACTGTCGTGTCTGCATGAAGGGAGGTAAGAAGGAAAAACATTCTTATTGTCCCTCCACTTCATAGCGAGCAAGTTATTACACTTCAAGCAGGCTCTCTCCCCCAGCCTAAGACGGGCATCTACAAGCCGCTGGGGAAAGCCCCGGCGATTAGGTCGCACGGTGCCACATGCTCCAATCTGATGATCAAACAAGTGACTAAACAGTGGCACGCTCGTGTAATAATTGTCCACATACAAGTGGTACCCCTTTCCGAATAAGGGTGACACCAAGTTCCACACTATCTTGCCAGCGCTCCCTATGTAATCCGGGCAGTTGACCGACTCAATCTGACTGTCTTTTCCCTCATAAACCGTAAAGTTCACTACATAGCCTGTTGCCCTGTCACAGAACTTGTAGAGCTTGACCCCGTATCTGGCACGCTTGCTGGGAAGGTACTGCTTGAAAGACAAGCGGCCAGAAAATTTAATCAGGGACTCATCAACGCAGACAACTTGATCGGGAGTAAACAAGGCTGCAAAACGTTCGTTGAAGTGGTTTATGAGGGGCCAAATTTTATAGAGCCGGTCGTATTCAGGGTCCCCACGTGGACGACAAAGTTCATTGTCGTTGAAGTGCATGAACCGCAAAATCTGCTCGTATCGTGCCCTGGACATGGAGGCAGAGAACACGGGCATGTGGTCAATTGGGTGCGTGGACCAATAAGCACGCAATGACGGAAATGCCCATGTTGAGGGAAAGGCCCAGAAAGGTCTTAAATTCGGAAACCGTAATTGGTTTCCAATTTCTGGCAATTTTAGGCAACTGGGGGTTAGCGGCGATAAATTGACCAGCATATAAATTACTCTGGTCCACAATAGATCTATAGAGATCTTCCGTGAAAAACAGCGAATAAAAATCAATTGGAATAAAATCAGCTGTTTCCACCTGAATACCGGGTTGGGCAGTGAATGGGGGAAGTACGGGTTCTGCAGAAGTGGTGGGGACCCAATCAGGATAGGCGAATTCTGCAGGAAGGGCAGTATGGGCACGACGGGCCTGCCTTTGTCTTCTTGGTGGCAGCGGGACACTACTTGTGCTTGCCACCTCGCCAGCTTGAACTGCACTTATGGGACTCGCCACGTCACCAAGTGTTACTGCAGTGCTGGATGTACGTCCAGGCTGTACTAGGCCGCTGGTGCTTGCCAGTTCACCAGAAGGAATAGCGGCGCTAGTACTACTCTGCTCCATGATACGAGAGACCTGCGGTTCTTGCTCCTCAACAACCTCAGAAGATCGGGATCGGGTACACCTGACCTTAGCAGGGACCTCAACTTCGTCGTCAGAGCTATCTGACGTGGGGCCGCTGACGTCACTGTCTTCTACGGGAAGATATTCTGAGCCTGAATCTGACAGATACGTGACCTCCTCTTCACTATCTGTCATGCTCAGAATCTCGTAGGCCTCTTTACTAGTGTACCTTCGTCTTGCCATTTTGGGCTCTAAATTTAGGGGTACACTAGTAAGATTCACAGGAAAAAAAGCACCTGACTGTCGTCAGCAAATATATCAAACGCTACAAAAAAACTGTTAGCGATCGCAGGGATCAGGCCTGTCTCTGCGAACGCTGCAGTTATGTGTGTTGTGTTTGGTAAGTGACAGTGATCGATCGATACTGCACTTGGGTGGGCTGGGCTGGGCTGGGCGGAGGGGCTAAACGCAGGCGCTAGCAGGTATCTGGGCTGATCCCGCTAACTCTGCGTTTTTGGGAACCCTAAACCGCTGGGGATGCTAGTATAGATCTGATCAGATACTATACCACTAAGGGGGGTGTATGCTTTGCGCGTGGGTGTTAGCGTTACTGGCACTAACCTAACACTGCCTGGGGCGACGCAGACCCTCTCTGGTGCTAAAACCTAATTGATCTCACCCGCCGGGCGATCAGGGGGGTTAAACCTTTATTGGGTTATATACGGCGGGTGCCCTGATGCTATAAAAAGCAAACTAATCAACCAGCGTCACCCGTAACCTTTATATGGTGATCTCTGGTGAAAGGGTTAACTAGGGGCAATCAGGGGGTTAAAACCTTTATTAGGTTAAATATGGGGGTACCTGACACTATATAAAAACCTGACGGGTAACCTAAATAACTTACTGGCTAACCAGTGACGCTTATACGGCGATCACTGGTGAAAGGGTTAACTCTAGGGGCAATCAGGGGGTAAAATAATATATGGGGGTACCTGACACTAATAAAAACCTGCGGCGAACCTAAAAAAAAATAACTGCCTATCTAAAACACCAGCGACACGAATACAGCGATCGGAAAAACAATCGCTTAGTGACGCTGAAGTTAGGGGGTGAAAGGGTTACCTGGGGGGTGATCAAGGGGTTAAACCTTTATTAGGGGGGGTTAGGGGGCTACCCTGGACCTAAAGGGGCCTAATCCTAACTGCCCTGCAACTTTTTACAATCACAGATGACACTAAATGCAGTGATCAGTAAAATAAATGATCACTGCAGTCAGTGACACTGATTGGGGGCTTTGGGGTGACCTGGGGGGTGATCTGGGGGTGACTGGGGGGTGATTTGTGTGCCTATGTGTACCTACGTGTCAGTGGACTGTTGGTGCACTAACCTGCTTCTTCTCTCCTCGGCGCCAGGAACGAAAAGACCGCGGCGAGGGAGATGACATCACTTCCTCCAGCCTGTGTTTACATTTCAGGCAGGAGGAAGCAATTTCATTCGCCGGCAGCGATCGTGAGGGGGGGGGGGCCGAATCGAGCTGCCGCCCCCTCATGCCTGATCGCTCCCGAACACTTAACGGCCGCTCACTGCAGTGAAGGGGGGTCCGGATGGATCCCCCAACTGCACAAAGGCGATCACGTAGATCTACGTGATTCTGCCTGTCGGTGCCATTCTGCCGACGTAAATCGGCGGTGGGCGGTCGTTAAGTGGTTAAGGGGCAGATTTCAGCCTTGGCTGGCTTTTTTTTTTTTTTTTTTTTTTTATGACCCTTGGCGGCTAATTCACTGGTGAGTATGTTTGCAAGTGGTTCAAAATGTGACCCCCTCCGATTTGACCACCACTGCGTCCATGGGATTTGAATCTGGTGCTCTCGGTACTTCAGAAACCTCTGTTTGAGAAGATCAGAGAGATTCCCCTATTGACACTCTCTCTCAGAAAGTTGCCTTTCTGGTGGCTATTACATCGGTCAGGAGGGTTTCTGAGTTGGCGGCCTTGTCTTGCAAGTGCCGGCTCTATCGGCACAGTGGTGTAGTGGGTAGCACTCTCGTCTAGCAGTAAAGAGGGTTACTGGTTAGAATCCCAACCACGACACCACCTGCCTGGAGTTTGCATGTTCTTGTGCCTGCGTGGGTTTCTTCCGGGTACTCCGGTTTCCTCCAACACTCCAAAGACATGCTGATAGGTTAATTGGCTTCTGTCCAAAATTGGCCCTAGTATGTGGGTGTGAGTTGGGGGGGCCTTGGATTGTGGGCTCCTTGAGGGTGTGTGTGGCGCTGCATAGGTTGCTGGCACTATATGGGTACTTTTTTTATTAAAAAAAAAATATATAATAATATATATTTATATTTATTTCATGAGACACTATGTACAGGGATAGGGAGAATTGTAGACGCGCACCCACTGTCACTCAGGTTGAACTGGATGGACTGGTGTCTTCAACCTTACTAACTCTAAGTCCCCCTACTTGATCCTCCACAAGGATAAGGCGGTGCTACGCTCACAGCCTTCGTTTCTTCCAAAAGTTGTTTCGGCTTTTCATCTAAATGAGGACATTGTGCTTCCATCCTTGTGACCTCGGCTGTCACATCTCAAAGAGGTTGCATTGCTTTGCTTTCCTTGGACGTGGTCTGAGCTCTGCGGGTGTATCTGTCTACTACAGCTCAGTTTTAGAGGTCAGACTCACTGTTTGTGTCAGTGACTGGTCCACAGAAAGGCCTGGCGGTCTCGTCGGCCACCATTTCTTGGTGAATCAGACAGATCGTGATTCCGGCTTATGCTCTAAAAGGGTGGACGCCTCCCTTTTCTGTCACAGCGCATTCAACAAGGGCAATGGGTGCCTCCTGGGCCTTCCGACATCAAGCGTCTGTCTCCCAGGTGTGTAAAGCGGTGACCTTGTCTGATCACACTTTAACAAGGTTGACGTGCATGCATCTGCGGCCGCAAAGTTTTGCAGGCAGCTGTTTAAGGTTGCAACTCCTCCGTTTGAGGAGCTCTGGTTGTTTTGGGGTGAAGTTTGATTGCTGTTCCCACCCCTTGTTTTTGACACTGCTTGGGGACTTCCCTACTGTCAAGAATGAAGGAGCTGTGTCCGTCCATGGATGAAAGTGAAAATAGGATTTTTGTACTCACTGTAAAATCCTTTTCTCTGAAGTCCATGGACGGACACAGCACCCACCCCTCTTTTTTGTTTGCACTGCTTTGTGACAAACTGAGCTGCAGGGTGAGGGGTTATGACCAGAGGGGCCCCTGGGCGGTACTGTTCAGCTTTGCTGTGGTTACGTATTTTTAAACTGTTAACATGTCTGCCTAGTCGTCTCCTAATAGACTGCATTTAACCCTACTGTCAAGAATGAAGGAGCTGTGTCCGCCCATGGCCTTTTTTGTTAAAAAAAAAAAAAAAAAAAAAAATTGTCATATTAGCAGGTTATTTCTCACACACATCAAATGCATACCCCAAAACACATTCTGCTATTACTCCCGAGTATGGCGATACCACATGTGTGAGACTTTTACACAGTGTAGCCACATACAGCGGCCCAACATGCAGGGAGCACCATCAGGCGTATTGGAGCACCCAGGCAAATTCTGCTTTCTCTCCTACATGTAAAAATCATCATTTTATTTGCTAGAAAATTACATGGAACCCCTAAACTTTTTCTTTTTCCTAGAGAATACAATGGTGGTTGCAACTTTTTTTATTTCGCTCAGTGTTTGCGCAGCAATTTCTAACGCGTTTTTGTGCTTTAAAAAAAAAACAACCGTAAAGTTAGCCCAATAAATGAAAAAAGGGTAATGGTGGCTGCGCTGTGATTATAACTAGTGAAGGATCTGGAAAGGGAAACTACCTAATACTAACCAAATAAATGAATCTAATGTAAACCAACCAGATGCAGTAGCGTGTTGACAACCAATGTGTAACATAAATAATATGTACATAAACTGAATCACACCTGTACACCTGAAAGGTGTGTAACCAACAGTGGACAATTAATAATGTATGCCAAAACGTGTATCACTCTGAGTGATCAACCTGTGCATATAATAACAAAGAAAAAATATCTAACAAATTGAAGGTGTATAGCACAAAACTGAAAATAGTGAAAATCTCAAATTCCTGAAAATGGTGGCAGTATATGGTAAAAGTGTATTGCACAGAACTGTGAACAAAGAAATCCTCCAAAAACTTCCTGTAAATAATATAAAAAAAATCCAATGTGTAGCAAGTCCCATCACCGGTAGAGTGCTTGAAAGAAGAAACTGTGGTGCAAATCCACCCAGTGCTCACTAGCGGCTTACCTCCCTGCTGGGAAGAGACAGCATGTGCTGGGGCTTCTAATGTGGACAGCGATGCAGCAATCTTGCATGGAAGTATGATCTCACTCACATGGATGCATAGAAATGCACAAACAAAAAATAAATTTATAGCGTAACTCTGTGGGTACAGCAAACAAGTGACCAAGCTAGTTATAATCACAGCGCAGCCACCATCGCCCTTTTTTCATTTATTCACTTTGTCTGTTTGGATCAGACTCCCTGGTGACTGCTGCAGTGTCCCTAGCCCTTTCTCTTACCCTCCCCCCCCCCCCCCATTCCCCTTCACTAGTTTAATACCCAGCTAGCGCGGGGGTGTCTTCTTTTTATATTTCAAAGTTAGCCCAATGTTTTTACATAATGTGAAAGATGAAGTTATGCCGAGTAAATAGATACCTAACATGTCACCCTTCAAAATTGCACACGCTCGTGGAATGGTGCCAAACTTTGCTACTTAAAAATCCCCATAGGCGACGCTTTAAATATTTTTACTGGTTACATGTTTTTAGTTACAGAGGAGGTCTAGGGCCAAAATTATTGCTCTCGCTCTAACGTTCGCAGTGATACCTCACATGTGTGGTTTGAATGCCGTTTTCATTTCATATGTGGGCGGGACTTGCGTATGCGTTCGCTTCTGTATGCGAGCACACGGGGACAGGGGCGCTTTAAAAAATATATATTGTTCATTTTACTTTTATTTTAGTTTTGACACGTTTTTCCCCCCAAAAAAAAATAATAAATATATATGTATATGTGTAATAGGAATATTGCATGACAGGTCCTCTTTACAGTGCGATATGGGGGTCAATAAGACCCCACATCTCACCTCCTAGGCTGGGAAGCCTGAAATAAGAAAATTAAATAAATAAAAAAATCCTGGCTTCGATCGTAGCGGTGAGTCGGTAGAAGCGGCGGGCGGGCGGGCAGCCAAGGACGTCATATGACGGCCGGCGGGCAGGAAGTGGTTAAAGCGCTTTTACACAAAGTTGTCCATTTATACAATATTTCTAACACGCAGCATGTACATACCAAAAATGACACCCCAAAATAGATTCTCCTACTCCTCCTCCCGAGTACGGCGATGCCACATGTGTGAGACTTCCACAGCCTGGCCACATACAGTGGCCGAGTACGGCCGGATATTGCAGAGCAGTGCCGATCCTGACCTCCCTTTGGGCCCTAAGCAAAATTCTGCTAAGGGGCCCTCTACCTGACCCGTGATGCCGTGAGCTATGCAGCCTAGTGCCCACCAAATGCAGCCTTGTGCCCACCATTCAGCCTACCTGTGCAGGAGAGGAACAGGAGAGCCGCCCAGATGATCCGCGCGCATCGATAACCGCTTTCATTTCAATTGCCGTGTTCCAGACGCTCAATGTCCTATACAGCCCCGCCCCCTGGCCCGGGGAACTTTGATTGCCCAATCACCCGTCACCAGGATTGGACGGGTGATTTGTCTATCAAAGTCCCGGGACCAGGAAGAGGGGCTGTATCTGACAGCGAGGAGCGGGGAACACGACAGTTGAAATGAAAACTGTTATCGCTGTGTTCCCTTCGTGCGCTGAGCTCCTAAACATCCGGGTCTCTCTCTCTTTTTGTGGTATTTGTGGATGAGGCTCTTTATCTTCTCAGATGGTAAAGTTGCCCATTCTTCTTGGCAAAAAGCCTCCCAGTTCCTGTAAATTCTTGGGCTGTCTTGCAAGAATGGCACATTTTGAGATCTCCCCAGAGTGGCTCAATGATATTGAGGTCAGGAGACTGAGATGGCCACTCCGGACCCTTTTACTATTCTGCTATAGCCAATGACAAGTCGACTTGGCCTTGTGTTTGGATCATTGTCATGTTGGAATGTCCAAGTACATCCCATGCGCAGCTTCCTGGCTGATGAATGCAAATGTTCCTCCATCCTTCTCCTTTTTTTTTTTTTTTGACATACTGCATCCATCTTGCCAACAATTTTGATCAAATTTCCTGTGACTTTTGTAGCTCACACATCTCCCCCGACTTTTGTAGCTCCACGTCCGTACCTTTCAACATGGGCGTTGTTGACTCCTCTCCAAATGTATTGTTTATGGTTGTGGGCAATCAATTTTGGTCTCGTCCCTCCAAATGACTTTGTGCCAAAAGGTTTGAGGCTTGTCTCTGTGCTGTTTGGCATATTGTAAGTGGGATACTTTGTGGCATTTTGCGTCGTAATGGCTTTCTTCTGGCGAGTATAATTTTTAGTTTTTGAAAGTGGACTGCCTGCTGAAGAGGATTATTTTTCTTTTCTTTCTTTTCTCTCCCCCTCCCTCCGGATGGGGCCCACCGATGGGCAAGCGGAGCCCGGGAAGCATTGCAGGGGGTGGCGCCGGTACCGGGGGTGTGTGCGAGCGATTGGGATGCCCATTTGACTTCAACTTCAGGGACAACTTTTCTTGTATACCATCTACATATACAGCTTCCCAGCACACGCTTGCAGAACCTTATTGGAACACTGAGAATACCTGACAGTCACTCGGTCAAATGAAGCAATGGCCCATTACAGGCAGGAACCCACGGTCCCTTAGATGTCTACAAGGGTGGCCCATCCAAACGGGGCGCAGGGGTGGCAACCCCCTAATTTTACATGCAGGGCACCAGATGCATGGATTCTAATGGGGGTGTGTTTTTGTTTTTTGAAGCACGTGATTAGAGCCAGAGGTTCCCTTAATCCCTCCCAGTTTTGCAAGAGGAGAAGCAATCCAATTGGACAGGGAGGAGGGAGGAGACACATGGGAAGCCACCAGCCATCACTGGTTGTGTAGTCGAAATTCAGTGTTCAGCTTGCATAACTCCTGCGGCTACTGATCCCAGCACCACCTCCTCAGGCACTGCAAACCCACCTGGCTGCAGCAGCCCCTTTCACTACCCCTCCAGGTAGAGCTGCACAATTCTGGATAAAATGAGAATCCAATTTTTTTATTTATTTTTTGGCTTAGAATAAAATCACAGTTCTGAACTTTTTATTTTTTATTTTAAAAATTTACAACCCCTGAACATTAGGTTATCAAACAAGATGGCAATAAAATAAGACATACCGTATTTTTCGCACCATAAGACGCACTCCCCCCCCCCCCCCCCCCCCCCAAAAAAAAGTGGGGAAAATGTCCCTGCGTCTTATGGAGCGAATACTGTCAAGGCACCGCCCCTCCCCGTCGCCGCATCAGAATATCAGCGTTAGGCTTCTCTGTGGAGGAGAGAGGACAGGATGTGAGGCAGATCCTTGCGGGGGGAGGCGGTCTGCTCCATGTGCCAAAACATGGGGGGGGGGGGTGTCAGTGGCATTGTTATTTGGGTGCGCTCCGCACCCAGGTCAGTTGACACCCACCAAATCTGACACTGCCCCAAAAGCAGCAAGAGTCCTTGATTTTTTTTTTTTTTTTTTTCTTTTCAGCCGTAACACCCCCGGCGCCGTGGTCTGGTCCAGTCTCACTTCCTGCTCTTTCCACTGTCAGCTGCTCCCCAGTCGTCCTTCCTAGCTGCTGCCCGGTTGCATCTGAGGCTGAGAGCCAGCTGGGGGGGGGGTTGTGCATTGTAATGGCAGTTTCCTCCACTGCCTGAGGCAAGCTGGTGATAAGGGGGTGGTAGGTGTGGGCAGGCATGGTATCCACTGCCCAGTCACCTGAGCTGTTGTGATAGAAGAGGCTGAAGGGGGGTTTGTGTCTGCCTGATCTGATCTGGGAAGGGGGGGAGGTTGCTGTGTCCACCACCACCCAGGTATAGTGTAGCTGATTTGATAGGGGGGTGGTATTGCTGTGTGTCCACCACCCACCTATAGTAGTACTATAATATTAAATATTTTAGTACGCCATTTGGTTCAGATTTAATTTTTTTTTTTTTTTTCCTCCTCTAAAACCTAGGTGCGTCTTAAGGCCCGTACACACGGTCGGACTTTTGCCCAACAAACTTAGTTTTAAGCAAGTTGGACCAACAATCCGACGGTGTGTGTACGCTCCATCGGACAAACTTTTTTGAGTTTGGTTTTGTTTTCATCGGACAAAAGTCCTGCCGTGTGTACAGAAAACCATAGGACTTTTGTCCGATGGACAAAAAAACCAATGTTAAAATCAACCAACAATAGCAGAAGTTGACCAAAGGGTGGCAGTAAAGATCAGAAAAGAGCAGAAAAAACAAGTGATGTAAGAAGTTTTAAGAAAGTTTGCAGAAAAGTCCTGTGGTGTGTATGCTATGGGTGTTCCCGACCAACTCCGTTCGGACAAAAAACCACAGAAAAGTCCGATGGAAGTCCGACCGTGTGTACATGGCTTTATGGAGCGAAAAATACGGTATACATTTGATTGAAGTGTAGCGGCCTCACCCCATCTCCTTTTGTCTAGGGGTATGTCACACGACAGGGTGAGATGCGCTACGGCCCATGTCCTCCCCATAGCTGTGGGTGAGGTGAAGGCCAGTATCAGATATTTCCTCGGGCCTATGTGCTTTTGTCTAGAATCAAGTCCCTCTGTATCAACACTTCCCTCTGCTCCCATTAACCAGAGTTCCACACACCGATCACAGTCCAACTCTTGTTTTATTGTACATCTCACAATAAACAGTGCTTCAGTAGCCAACTGGTTGCGACTTGATAACATTTTTGATACGGGGAATGAGCAGGTCGAGGCACTATCCGCGATCTCGCCAGCGGTTACTATAGCATTAGCTAGAAAGGACTTAGAACTTGAGAGTCTCTACCAGCGACTCAAGAGAACGTAGAAAGGAGTACCTTCACTGTCTTGTGGCCCCTGTCAGGGGAAGATGTCCCTCCCAAGGGAGTTACCAGAGGCCCATCTGTCACTGGGTTGATGCTGCTCCAGACTCTCCGAATGGGTAACCTCCTCACCTCAGACATGGGCCCCATCCACCTCAGGGACCCTCGGACTTCTCCACCCTCGCGGGATCCAGTCAAAGTCACTGGACCCCAGGCTTCCTAGTTTAGTACCTCACCCCAGGCTGAAGGTGCCTGGGATGGACTCCAACTCTATTCCGGTCAGGCCTAGGGCGCCTGGGCTGGAATCCGGAACCGCCCGCACCCAGGCCTAAGGTGCCTGGGCGCGTGAAGAAGATCCTCCTGAAGACCTCGTGGTAAGGGCGTCTCCCCCTTTTATCTCCTCCCATCGACACCACGGCAGGTTCCCCGCCCTCGCCGCACCATCTCCGGGAAGGGACAAAAAGGGTAGCACTGTAATGGCCAATCTACCTTGAGCCTCCAGGTACCCCGCCACCCAGAGGCCAAGGAGATTACACCATCCAATCCTCCACGAACACAAATGGTCCACTATTACCATACTTACACACTTGAGTGTCCCACCTAAATTTAGAGACCCCGCTACAGAAGCAAAGAATATTAAAGAAATTCAATGACCAATAATGCAATGTAAAGAAAAAAAATGACCATTGTTCTGTTCCTCCCCCCTTTTTTTTTTTTTTTTTTTTTTACGGCTGTGAGCAGGGAACTACTCTGCACTTGTTATGTGAATCCTGGAAACGCTGGATTAAGATCGGGGGGCGGTGAATCAAAATTGCGGTCTTTTAACGAATAATCATGCAGCTTTACCTCTCCCACTACCTTACCAGCCCACACGGCTGACTCTCAGATCTCCCAGTAGTGCTGACCTTCTCCTGCAGTCCTCTCTCCTTGCTCCCATGCCTCCCAGGATGGATTTTCTCTGTATTTTGGTAGGAATCTTCCAGCACCCAAACCAGAGGCAACCCTCTCTCAGGCACCCTCAAGGGCCACTGACAGCCTCCTCAGCACTCTATCTCCATCTTTCACCCAACTGCCCCTGCTGGCAGGACTCATGCCTATTTATAAGGTAGCCAGCCCTTTTACTGGGGATTGGCTGAGGTCCTCACAAATATGCATGGCAGCCCCTCCTTACTCCCACCCTCCAGTTCTGGAAGTTTCTACCAACTTCCAGACCAGGGGAAGTGCCAGAGAGAGCTGCCAGATGAGTCCTACAGCCCCTGAGTCACTAAACACTGACCCAGATTCACAGCCCAGACTTGGCCCAGAGCCAAGCTAAAATGTTACTTTTCTAGCACACTAGAGGGTGCTAAACATTGATAGTGGACATAAGCAAGTTTACTATTCTTCTTTCTAGGAGGAAGATGACAGGGAGCGAACACGGGGTTTCATTGTGGCCAGACAGCAAGTACTGATGGAGAACATGGTCATCTGTGATCAAATGCTGGTTCAGCTGCAAAGGCTCAGAATCCTCCTTGCTGTAAGTATCTTAAACTAACCTTCGGCCACTGATGGCTGATCAGAAGAGGTGAATCGGCCCCATTTTGCAAAGGGTCCTTGAAGTGAACCTATGAGACCGCCACCCCCAGTTCACCACCTATTTTTTTCCTTTGATGGAAATCTGTCATTATGAAGGCTGACAATACTGTACCTTTTTTATAAAATGCTAGTGGCCTAGCAACCATACTGACTGAAAAAAAAAATGCAATCAGCCATGTTGCTTGTGTCAAATGTGTACAATTTAATACCGCAATGGGGGGAAAAACATAAAGCCTACAAACAATTTGTCCCATATAACTCTTCAAGGAGCCCTCTAAAATCCAAGTACCAGTATACAATGATGTATCAACCATTTATACCCAAATAAGGTATTGAGGGCATGCATAGACTAGCTTCATATGTATCCTGTTACGTTGCCATTGTTAGGTCTTATTTAACCTGATATCCAAGGTGGTTGGTCGTTTTCAAGTCTGAAGGGATCGATCTTCTCTAGCCACAAAGCTGGCTTAAAACAATTATGCATGGGCACGAGGGGATTTGGTACCCACTGCTGGTGCTTGAATTAGAATTCTGATAATTTAAGCAGACCCTGTGGCAAATCATGAAAAGGAAGACCATTGTGAACAAACTATAACACCATATTTTTATTTAAGTCCAAATTCATGTTGCAACACAGGCCTGTTCTCCATATTTGACACCCCTGGACTTCCTGCTCTGTTAAATGATGCCCAGCACTAGGGATGAGCTTTGGGGGGGGGGGGGATGTATATAGTATGCAGAGCTTGTTTCCCGTACAGTCTGCGCAAAATGTAACTTCTGAAGGGGGGGGGGAAAGAGTAATTTAAAAGTACTCGTGGCTGAAATGAATTGCCGGTCCCGGCAGTATGGAGAAAAGTCATTGATAAAAAAAAAAAAAAATACGTGGGGGTCCCCCCAAATTGAATTACCAGGCCCTTCAGGTCTGGTATGGATATTAAGGGGAACCCTGCGCCAAATTAAAAAAAAATGGCGTGTGGTTCCCCCCAAATATCCATATCAGACCTGCAGGAAAAGAGGAGGGCGAGAGAGCGCCCCCCCCCCCTCCTGAACCATACCAGGCCATATGCCCTCCAACATGGAGAGGATGCTTTAGGGTCTGGATAGATCATCCATCGCAGGATACCGACATCACTGGAGTGGATTACCACCGCTGGTGTCTTTATTTAAAAAAGGGGTCTTCCAGATTCCGATAAGCCCCCCGCCCGCAGACCCCCACAACCACCGGTCAAGGGTTGTGGGGATGAGGCCCTTGTCCCCATCAACATGGGGACATGGTGCTTTGGGGTCCAGACCTGGGGGGCGCTCTCTCGTCCCCCCCCCCCCCTCTTTTTCCTGAGGCCTGCCAGGTTGTGTGCTCGGACAAGGGTCTGGTATGGATATTTGGGGGGGAACTGCACGCCATTTTTTTTATTTGGTGCGGAGTTCCCCTTAAAATCCATACCAGGCCTGGTAATTGAATTTGGGGGGACCCCCCACGCGCAGAACCCCCATGACTTTTCTCTGTTTTGCCGGGACCGGCAAGTCATTACAGCCTCAAGTACTTTTTTAAATTACTTTTTTTTTTTTTTTCCTTCAGAAATGACATTTTGTGCAGAGACTGTTCTAAGCACGGGAAACAAGCGCTGCTTTACAGGCATACTATATACACCCCCAGGTACGAAATTTAAAGGAATATTTCACTTTTATTGTTTCACTTTAAGCATTATTAAAATCACTGCTCCCGAGGGGGAAAAAAAAAACAAAAAAAAACAATTCTTGCATTGGGGCAGGACCCGGGTCCCCAAACACTTTTTTTTTTATGACAATAGCTTGCATATAAGCCTTTAAAATGATCACCTTTTGATTTTTTCATGTTCGTGTCCCATAGACTTTAACGGGGTTCATAGTTACATAGTAAGGTTGAAAAAAGACAAAGTCCATCCAGTTCAACCATAATTTTTTTTTTTTTTATCGTACAATCCCATATACCCAATTCTATACCCACAGTTGGAAGGCAAAAAACCTCAGCAGAGCATGATCCAATTTGCTACAGCAGGGGAAAAAATTCCTTCCTGATTTCCCCCCCCCCCCCCCCCCGAGAAACCAATCTACTGAGCTGGCCAGAACTACCTCTGGAGGGAGTCTGTTCCACATTTTCACAGCTTTTACTGTGAAGAAACCTTTCCATATTTGGAGATGAAATCTTTTTTCCTCTAGACGTAAAGAGTGCCCCCTTGTCTTTTGTGTTGACCGTAAAGTGAATAACTCAACACCAAGTTCACTATATGGACCCCTTATATATTTGTACATGTTAATCATATCCCCCCTTATTCTCCTTCTCAATAGTGAATAAATTCAGTTCCTCTAATCTGTCCTCATAGCTGAGCTCCTCCATGCCACTTATCAGTTTGGTTGCCCTTCGCTGCACTTTCTTCAGTTCCCCGATTATCCTTTTTGAGAACTGGTGCCCAAAACTGAACTGCATATTCCAGATGAGGTCTTACTAATGATTTGAATAGGGGCAAAATGATATCTCTCTGGAGTCCATGCCTCTCTTAATACAAGAAAGGACTTTGCTCGCTTTGGAAACCGCAGCTTGGCATTGCATGCCATTATTGAGCTTATGATCTACCAAAACCCCCAGATCCTTCTCCACTACGGATCCCCCCAGTTGTACTCCCCCCTAGTATGTATGATGTATTCATATTCTTAGCCCCCAAATGCATAACTTTACATTTATCAACATTAAACCTCATCTGCCACATAGTCGTCCAATTAGACAGAGCATTGAGATTGGCTTGTAAATTGGCCACATCCTGTAAGGACGTTATTCCACTGCATAGCTTGGTGTCATCTGCAAAGACAGAAATGCTACTTTTGATCCCAGACCCAATATCATTTATAAAGATATTAAAAAGTAAGGGTCCCAGCACTGAACCTTGGGGTACACCACTGAGAAACTTGGACCATTCAGAGTAAGATTCATTAACCACGACTCTCTGAATTCTGTCTTTTAGCCAGTTTTCTATCCATTCATAAACTATTTCCAATCCTGTAGACTTTACCTTACTCATGAGCCGGTTCGAATGTTCGAACAAATTTATTGCCTGTTCGCATGTTCTGGTGCGAACCAAACTGGGGGGTGTTCGGCTCATCCCTAGCCAGCACCATCCAACCCACTTTTGGAAACCCGACCACCATAGACCCACCTTCTGGGGTGAGTCAATATGCCTGCCCAGGGCTTACAGCTATTCTAGACAGAGCTGTGCTTGGGTGTCCTTACATAGTTGCTCTGTCCAGGAGAAAGGACCTGCAGAGGAAAGGCCTATAACCTCACAGGACCGGAATTAAGAAATCCACGCATTTTAAACAAACAGTAGTGGTGGTGGGGGCACAAAGTTGGAAATGACCTCACTGGGAGCGCTGGGCTGTGGAGGGGGTGGGAGCGGCCAACTCAGGCTCTCAGCAGCTCACTATACTGCATGCCAGTCAAGGCATGTGAGCGGATCATGACCATGTGGTTGAAATCTTTCCTGAGCCTCGATCGGCTCTGTGAGGTAAGCCAGCTTTAGCCCAATGTCTGCTGAAAACGGGTGATAGGAGTGCAGAACAAACTTTACCCTCTGTGATCCACAGGAGAAGTACAGCCAAATGAGCTTTGGCTGTATTCT
Organism: Rana muscosa; assembly: GCA_029206835.1. Taxonomy (NCBI): domain Eukaryota; kingdom Metazoa; phylum Chordata; class Amphibia; order Anura; family Ranidae; genus Rana; species Rana muscosa. The sequence goes on from CM055117.1 coordinate 1,074,244,761, forward strand.
GCTTTTTCTAAGGCGCACCTAAATATGAAAACGAAATCTTGCTAAAACCAAGCTCATAATATTCGCCTGTGCCCACCTCCATGACTTTTCCATCAAGATCAATAATGCGACTATCGGTCCCTCCCCCTTATGCTAGGGCTCTAGGTGTAATCCTAGACCAGTGATGGTAGTTCCAAAACATCTGGGGTGCCAAGGTTTGCCATCACTGTCCTAGACTCAGACCTGTCCTTTCAGCCCCAAATCCAATCACTGGCCAGAGCTTTTAGACTTCACTGCTAAATCTCTAAATCATTGCTAAAATTTTCCTCTTTAACCAATGAAACCACCAAGCAACTTATTCACTCCCTTGTTATCTCTCACCTTGATTATTGTAACTCCCTTCTCATAGTCCAAAAACAGGTAGGGAAGCTATGACTAATCACTAGATATTAGTGTGAAACGTGTCGTGTGTGTGTGTGTGTGTGTGTGTGTGTGTGTGTGTGTGTGTGTGTGTGTGTGTTGTTTTTTTCTCATCTTATCCTATTTTACCAATAAAGGCAACAAAGATTTTTCCAGAGTGCAGCTGTCCAAGATATTTCTTAAATTTTTGCTTTGCATTGTCAGCACCCGCGGTTTCTAAGAGGAGGCTAATCGCCAAGCGGACCCACCTGGAGCGGTAACTCCCCTTCCCTCCCTTCTCATAGTCTTATCGCTACACAGGCTATTCTCTCTCCCCCCCCCCCCGTCTATCATGAATGCTGCTGCCAGACTCCTCTACCTTACCAACTGCTCAGTTTCTGCCGCCAATCCCTACACTGGCTTCTGATTGCTGTTGAGGATGCGGCTGACCTGAGGTGTCGCAATTCTTGCCTAGGAAGTTGAAGGAGCAAAAAAGCTTCATTTATAGGCTGGTGGGAGGAAAACCTATAGAAAAAGAGTCAGCAGCTACTACTCTAGCCGCTGACTTTTACCTGTCCAGGGATCCTGCAATGTCCTCACCCGGGTGGCCGCCGGTCAGGCATCTACCCAATCTAGGGCTGGCAGGCTGTGGTGTCCTCCCCTCCTCTTCCAGGGTGTGGGCAGAACTCTGGTGTCTGCTCCTCCTGCGACTTCCTCCGCCGTGTGTCTCCTCTCTGTTCCTCCTAAACGCTAGGTATCCAATAGGATCGCCTGACGCTTTGGCCAATTGGGAAGCATGTCTCACGACCTGCCTCCTGATTTGCGGGGAAGAACTTTTTAGTGTGAAAATAGAAAATTTTGTGCAAAAATCGCACAACTGGGTGGGATCGGGGAGCAAGGCTCTGTGCCCTGAGCCCACCCCTCCTCCTTTTTTTTTTTTTTTTGCCGATTGGAGCCTCTGTCCCCAAAATACTCAAACCATCCTCCCTGCTCCCCCCCCCCCCCCCAAGACCTCCTTCTCTCTAGCTCCCTTGGGCCATAGGCAAACTTTGACATGCATTTCCATGCAAATTATAGTGGCGTTGGGCCACTGCCTCTCTAATAAAATGTAATTTTGTTTCTGATGTACTCAGCAGAGTAAGGCAAACACAGACACTGAAAATAAAATGATGGCGCAAGAAGAGGGCGAAGAAATATCAGAAACTCCAGACTACAAAAGTCAAACTGGGATGCAAGATGGGGAAAACTCTGCAGCGAGGCTCATAGAAAAGAAACTTGAAACAGAAGATGAAGCCAAAGAAGAACTAGCTGATGAGCTTGACACCTTGCAGCACACAGAAAATATTGCTGCCTGAAACGTGACTTTTTGTTGATCAGCTCGGCATGCGTTTTGATCCCCAGAAGTCATACCTTGCTCCATAAAGCTATCTAAAAAGAATCCATTGTGCTGGCTTTTGTGTGTAATTTGAATTTCAAATCATTCTGCTACTGGTCCAATCTTATATTTTAAATTGTTGTCGTAATATTTATAACAAATAAACATTAACTTGAAGTAATTTGGTGTGCTGTATAGCTTTAACTGACGACTGTGCGACGTGGCTCCCAACTTTTTTTTTTTTTTTTGCGCTATAAACAGAGTAACGATTTTGGAAAAAAAAATTTTTTTTACTTTTTGGTATAATGAATATCCCCCAAAAATATATATTAAAAAAACCTAGTGCTAGGCTTTCTGGTATTAAAATTCTTCTTTCCCCCTGCTGCTTGCATGATTATGGTCCCTATTCGCACTGCTTTGCGTATTTTGAATTAAAGTAGATGCAAATAATTTTTGTTAAAATCTAATGTACAGTATAAACCTACTTTTGACATTTTAACCACTTCATTACCCAGCCATAGTCATATGACGTCCACAGATGGGATCTCCCATCCTGGGTGGACGTCCTTGACTTTGTGGGGGGGGGGGATATCTGAATGATGCCTGCAGCTAGAGGTATCATTCTTTCATGCCGGTGATTCTGTGCACGATAAGAATGATCATAGCGGCAGTTCTGCCGCTTGATCGTTCTTATAGGCGACGGGAGGGGACATCCCCTCCTGGTGTTTCTGCGGGCTCTCCCGTGCCATCGAGGGCCCGGAGAAAGAATCGTCCGGCACCGGATGACGAGCAGAGATTTCCGGTGACCAGATGGTCACCAGTCATCTCTATGACCACCGGAGGCCCGGGCGCGACGTTGTGACATCACGCACGGATTCCCAGAAGTAAACAAAGCCGCGATTGTGGCAAGTAAGCATGAAATCGTGATTTATTTTTCCCGATCTCTTGCTTTCCAGCCTGGAGGAGAGATGTGGGGTCTTATTGACCCCACATCTCTCCATAAAGAGGACCTGTTGCACACCATTCCTATTACAAGGGATGTTTACATTCCTTGTAATAGGAATAAAAGTGATCAAAAAAAAAAGTCTAAAAAATTTAATCAAAACACCCCGGTAGCTCGCGATCAGAAGCGAATGCACACGTAAGTCCTGCCCCATATGTAAACGTTGCGTGCGTTAGAGCATGTGCAACAATTCTAGCACTAGACCTCCTCTGTAACTCTAAACTGGTAACCTGTAAAAAAAATCTAAGCGTCGCCTATGGAGATTTTTAAGTACTGAAGTTTGGTGCCATTCCATGCGTGTGCGGAATTTTAAAGCGTGACATGTTGGGTATCTATTTACTCGGCGTAACATCTCTCGCAAAAAAATTGGGCTAACTTTACTGTTTTTTTTGTTTTTTTAATTTATGAAACTTTATTTTTTTTTTCTCCCCCCAAAAAAAAGACGTTGGAAAAATTATTGCGCAAATACCGTGCAAGATAAGTTGCAATGACCGTCATTTTATTCCCTAGGGTGTCTGCTAAAAAAAATATATAATATTTGGGGGGTTCTGAGTAATTTTCTAGCAAAAGAATGATGATTTGTACATGTAGGAGAGAAGTGCCAGAATAGGCCCGGTATTGAGGTGGTATAAAAGCCCTGTATTGAAGTGGTTAATCAACTGCATCTCTTGGTGCTTGCAACCCGCATGCAGAATTGCCCAGATCAAACCAACCACCCAGCTAAGGCCACAACTAATGAATGCATGCTCAGCTCTTTACTTCATACACCTTAGCCACAGACAATTGAGACCACTGTGCACCCCCCAAATCCCTACAATTTCCATACTATGAGGACACCAACCCTTCTACACACATACTCTCCTTCCTTGTGTAAATGAATTCAAACCTCATTAGGACACATGGTATAAAAGCAGGGCCAGATTAACATAGGGGCTATTGGAGCTGCAGCTCCAGGCCCCTTTATCAAGATGGGCCCATTTGCCAAAAAAAGTAAAAAATTGACTTTGAGGGTTGTAGCTCAACAATCAGGAGTCAGACCCCACATTTAGGAGGTAGGTAGCTAAAGACGTACCCCACAACTGGTCAAAATGTGGGGCTCCTATCATTTATGCTTGTGCAGCCTGTCAGAAGCTACATACAGAGCGGCCAGCATAAATACAAGCTGGCACACTCTGCAGCAGACTGAGAGGATGAGCTCACAGTGCTTATAATAATAATTTGTGTAGCGCCCCTTTACTTTTAGGGGTGCTATGTGCCTAAATTTAGGGGTTGGTCTGGGTTAGTACCCAGACCGCTTCAATTGTTAGGTTTTGTTCTTCTGCTTTTGCCAAGTCGTGTTGCTGGTGTACAGTGGCCTGTAGGTGGCGCTGCCATAACAGGTCAGGGTTGAACCGCTAGTGACGTTGCTGTTCCTTTTGGGTGTCCTCTCCAGGCAGCTGTACGGGGGGGGCGTGGTCAACCTGCTGTGCATGCTGCGAGAGGATACATAAGGGGCAGACGCCATCTTAGGAGGAGAGAATGAGGGGTGCTGAGGAGCAGTACCGAGGAGCAGTCCGCCTGCGTCCCATGGCCCTCCAGGCCATGAGAGTGCGCATGGGTGTATTAGTCTCAGGCACCTTTAGCCTGGGGCTGCAACTCTTCATGTAGGCCCAGCACCTTTAGCTGGCCTACCATCCAAGAGGAATTCCAGGGCACTTGAGGGTGACCCATTCTGGAGAGGGAGCCAGGGTTACCATTGAAAGGAAGTCACCGCCTCAGATGAAGCCTGGTCACCTACAGAGGGATTCCACAAGTCCGCCACAGGCATTGTAGCGTGCTTCAACTTGCACCTAGGTCCTTATGCTACAAGTGTCGGGAAGCTTGGAACTAGGCAAATGGGTTCCGATCGTATCCCTAGGAAAGTAAAGTAAAGTTTGTGCATCACTCTGGCTGCTAGGATCGTGAGAGGGAACTATCCGGGTAAGCAGAGTCCACTTAGGATTGAGTGGTGATATTAAGTGCCGCGTGCCTGAACCTGCCTCCCTGTTATCCTATTCTTCATCTTCAACTTTCCTGTCCGGTTTCAAGCATAGAGAAAATAAACCTTCCTTCATTGGGGTTTAACCTTGTCTGGACATTGGCCTTATTGATACACAACAACAGACTTTTCCCAACACTCTAGGGAAAGGAACCAGCCAAGAAGAGGTAACTCGCTGCGGAACCCAACAATTTGTGAACACCGCTTAACCTCCTGGTGTGCCTTGACTTACAAGTGAGCCAGGTGAGAAAAGGGTTTGTGTGCTACATGTGGGGGCTCGAGTCCGGGATTCTGCATTTATTGAAGAAAATGGAGGTACAGGACTGTGTTTGATTTTTTGTTTTCTAAGTGCGTAGTTCGTGGGCGTATCCAAAGTTAGGAAAAGCCTGCGAGCTGAGTGCAGAAGGAGAAAAAGGGGGAGGAGCCCCCTCCAAGTGTGTGTGTTACACGTGGTGTCTTTGGCGCCAAAGGGACAGTACGAGCCAAACCAGTGAAGAAGAAGCAACATGTCCGCTACTCCATAGATTCCTCTTCCACCGGGACCCCGGATGTTCCCGACTACCTCAACCATGGATATCGCTTCTCTCACTGCCCCCTGACGGATACAGAAATCCGGCTCAAGCCCCGGGCCGCTTCACGCTCTATGCCTGCAGGGATGCGGAGGCCCTGGGCGTGCTCTGTCCCAAATGCCAAGGGCTAGCCGTGCAGATACGGCCATTCGGGAGATGTCTGACCTGCGGAGAGTTCCTATTCAAAGTGGAACAACCCACCGAATCACCCCGAGTTTTCCAGGTCAGCTTCGTTATGGGGATGGTTACTTCTGAGGAAGGGAAATACGCCCCCTCACTACGGCTGCAGCGGATGTGGAAAATTAAGTTCCAGCCACCGCAGAGCCAGCGACGGATGTAGCAGCGGATGCTGTCTCCGCCACTACCGAGACGTCTATCCCGCCTGCTAAAAGAAAGGTGGGTTATGTGAAGGCCTCCCGCTGTCGAGGTCCACCCCAGCGCCTAACCGAACCGGAGCTCCAACCCGGAGGGACCTCCAGGAAGCCCGTGAGAGGGGACGGTAAGGAGGCTGGGGGAACTGTTACAAGTTTGCCGGGGAAGGGAGAGACACTCGTACCCCATAATAGGGATGGATGGACAGCCAGCCCACGGGAACTTTTGTCCTCAGAAGGCAGTATGTCAGCGCCCACTAGGAACTATCTGCCGGCGGAGGAGTATAACACTTGTGACCTGGACTCGTCCTCCGACGTGGGGGGCGATTTTGAGGTGGATGAGCGGTTTGTCAAGAAGGGTTGGGACAGAATTCCATTACCTTCACCCCAAAGCATTAGAGAGGGATCACCCATGGGCTCTGGGGAAACTACACCCCGGGTGGAGGCCCCTGCATATGAGGAAGGAATTGTTCCCACATCTACACTGCCCATTCCCGCATCACCAGCGCCTGCCACTACCGCTGGACGTGTACCTCTGCGGGCACCTTTGCCGAAGCTTGAGGCAGTGAAAGTGCCTAGATCTCCGGATGCAATTGTCCTGCCTGGTAGAGGAGACCGTGCAACCCTTCCGCCTATTTCTAGGTTGCAGCGTCTTCTTAACCAGAAAGTGGCCACCGCATACGGCTGGGAATATCCCTATGTTCCTAGGGAGCTTCTTTTTGAAATTGAGGCTTACCATGAAAGGTGGTATGCTGACTTTGTGTGGGATTATTTGAAAGTACTGGCAACCCGCAGATACTTTGTGTGTTCAGCTGCTAAGGCGGAACGTTTCGAAGGATGTCGGCAAGAATGGACTTATGGTCGGCACATACATGCAGACCGAGTGGTAATTTGCAACAAAGAGCGACAGGACGCTGTGTACTCGATTGAAACTTTCAATGCAAAGTGGAAACTTCTTGTCTTGCCGTATCCTCACTACTACCACTAGAGTGGGAACTTGTTTTTTTTTTTTTGTTGTTGTTGCCTACTCTGGAGATTGCTCTGGAACTTAATAACTTTTCCCTTCACTATTTGGGCTAATCTACTCGGCTGAGGATAAGGAGAGCTGTTGTTTTTTGTTTTCTCTCCATCCGCAGCGCCACAAAGAACTGAACTTTGGGGTAGATAAGTTAGGGCCAAAGCTGAAGACCGGCTGCCGTGTTCAAGAGGAGAGATGCCTGATTCCTGGCAGGCATTTATATCAGAACAAGAGTTGGTTGTAGGGACTTTGCACTGCCACCAGATGGCAGTGATCTGCACAACATTTCATAGCCTTCAATTTAGAGTAAAAGTCTTATAGCATATACTAGGCTTAGTATGTGTAGTTCTTAATGAAGGAAGTTATCTTCCTCAGGGGAGATAGCTCACTTCTTGTACATAGAGTATAGGTAGGATGTTTTATTGTGTGTATGTTTTTCTTTCTCCCTCTGCAGGTGAATATGACCAGCAACTCTACCGGAGGATGGGTGGAGTAGTTAGTCAGAAGGGGGTGGAATTAATAATGTGTATTTTTGTAAATGTGACATTGAGAATGGGATGTCTTAAAATGTTGTACTCTTTGTTCGTTTTACTCTTTTCTTCTTGTCCCTTCCCAACATTTGGTTCAGGCACAAATTTCAAATTTGTACATAGGTTCAGGAATAAATTCTCACCTGCTCAGGCTTGAGGGGGTTCGAGTTTATTTCAGATACTGGGGACAGTGTCTATTTCAGAAGGGGGTGTATGTCACGCCCCTTTACTTTTAGGGGTGCTATGTGCCTAAATTTAGGGGGTGGTCTGGGTTAGTAGCCAGACCCAGACCGCTTCAATTGTTAGGTTTTGTTGTTCTGCTTTTGCCAAGTGGTGTTGCTGGTGTACAGTTTCCTGTGGCCTGTAGGTGGCGCAGCCATAACAGGTCAGGGTTGAACCGCTAGTGACATTGCTGTACCTTTTTGGGTGTCCTCTCCAGGCAGCTGTATGGGGGCGTGGTCAACCCGCTGTGCATGCTGGAAGAGGATACATAAGGGGCAGATGCCATCTTAGGAGGAGAGAAGGAGGGGTGCTGAGGAGCAGTACCTAGGAGCAGTCCGCCTGCATCTCATGACCCTCCAGGCCATGGGAGTGCGCATGGGTGTATTAGTCTCAGGCACCTTTAGCCTGGGGCTGCAACTCTTCATGTAGGCCCAGCACCTTTAGCTGGCCTACCATCCAAGAGGAATTCCAGGGCACTCGAAGGTGACCCGTTCTGGAGAGGGAGCCAGGGTTACCGGTGAAGGAAGTCACCGCCTCAGATGAGGCCTGGTCACCTACAGAGGGATTCCACAAGTCCGCCACAGGCATTGTAGCGTGCTTCAACTTGCACCTAGGTCCATATGCTACAAGTGCTGGGAAGTTTGGAACTAGGCAAATGGGTTCCGATCGTATCCCTAGGAAAGTAAAGTAAAGTTTGTGCATCACTCCGGCTGCTAGGACCGTGAGAGGGAACTATCCGGGTGAGCAGAGTCCACTTAGGATGGAATGGTGATAATAAGTGCCGCGTGCCTGAACCTGCCTCCCTGTTATTCTATTCTTCATCTTCAACTTTCCTGTCCAGTTTCAAGCATAGAGAAAATAAACCTTCCTTCATTGGGGTTTAAGCTTGTCTGGACATTGACCTTATTGATACACAACAACAGACTTTTCCCTACACTCTAGGGAAAGGAACCAGCCAAGAAGAGGTAACTTGCTGCGGAACCCAACAATTTGTGAACACCGCTTAACCTCCTGAAACAGGAGGGTATGGGCATATAGCACGGTGTGCCTTGACTTACAAGTGAGCCAGGTGAGAAAAGGGTTTGTGTGCTACATTTGTATATTACTTATGGTAATTAACCCCTTGCCACCCAGGCCAATTCTGACACTTCTCTCCTACATGTAAAAATCATCATTTTTTTGCTAGAAAATTACTCGGAACCCTCAAACATTATTTATATATATATATATATGTGTGTAGCGGGGTCTCCTTTAAGGCCCCTGGACTACGTTACCCAGAACCCCGTTCGGCACCCTGGGTGCATTTGGCCACCGCAGAGACTCATGGGTGGGGCCATAAAAGAAGAGGGCGAGGCTAAGCTCGGCCTCTTTGGACACAGCGCTGCAAGCAATAGGACTCCCTGTGCGGATCCGCAGCTGTGAAAGGCCTGAAGCCGGGGCCTTGCGTACCTTCCAAAGAGCCTTCCACCCCACCGCGGAGTCTGGGTGGCACCTGTTCCTGTTCAAGTTGCTGACATCAGTTGGACCGGAGACCCGGCTGTTGGAGAACACCGTGTGCGGATACACAGAAGGTGGAAGCCCGGACTGGGATCGCGTCCGGAGGGCTGAGCGAGCACTTGCTCACTACATTAGCTGTACTCTGTTGGGTCTAGTGACTGCCCTGGCCCTTTTCCTTTTACATTTACTATCCCACCGGAGACTAGCGGGGGAACTGAGTTGCATAGTCTCCGGTGAAGTGTTCTCATTTGTGAATTACCCTGGGATTACAAATAATGTTTCCTGAAAGTGCACCACCGTTCAAGTTGCATGCAAAGAAATCGTTTCATAAGGGACTGAGGTTTATCTGAGTCAGGCCTGACCAAGGGTGGTTAAAACTTTATTGGGTGCGCCATATTGCGCATAAGAAAATAAGGATAGTTGCACGTGGCGGGTGATCACTCTGCACTATCACTTATGAATATGTTTATTGCTGCAGGGCTCTGCATGTATGTTATGTGATGTGTTTAATCCTGACCTTTATACTAAAGTAAACCTAGTTATACTTTAACCCCTTGTATCAGTGTTATTCTTGCAGATAGTAGTTACCTATCAATACTGCCAGATTGTGTATAATCAGGTATAGATCGTTACAAGGTAATATTCCCTAGACTAACTGTGCCAGCAGGGGTTGAGTAGATTGTCGGGGGTTGGTGGTGCTGTATACAGGGCCCGAAGAAAAAATCCAGCGGCTCTCCTAACTGGGGGTAGCGCTACATATAACATATATATATATATATATATATATATATATGTTTTAGCATACACCCTATGGAATAAAATGGTGGTGATCTTTGCAACTTTTTATGTTACACGATATTTGTGCAGCAATTTTTCAAACGTGTTTTTTTTGGAAAGAAACTGTTTCATTCATAAAAAAAAAAAAAAACACTAAAGCTAGCATTATTTTTTTTGTTTTAATAAGCGATGCTTTAGATTTTTTTACAGGTTACGTGTTTAGAGTTACAGGTCTAGTGATAGAATTATTGCTCTCGTTCTAACGATCGTGGCGTATGTAACCTGTGTGTATCTGGCTCTGATACTAGCCAGTGCTCACCCAGTCACTGACTAGTATCTCTCCCCAGCCTGCCCCAACACACCCTCTCACCTGCTGACCTGTGGATGGGGGAATCAATCCTCCAATGTTATTGTGTTCTGCCAGTGAATACAACGATTAGTGTTGCTAACTATAGCTGGCAGCACTGATTGTTTTGGGAAAAACCTGACAGGCTGGGTATACTCAAGTCGATTAATAGATTGACTTGTGTAAAACCAGCTAGCTCATACATAGATCGACTATGGCTGGTCTCTGCTTAATTGGCTTAATTTCAATCCATGTATGGCCCGCTTAACCACTACGCAGTCCCTAAACATCCTTCCACAAACCTTTACATTTTTCCTTCCCAGATTCCTTCATCCTCCTCACCTGTACATAATACCCACTGTTATACTCTCCACACTTTTCGCCTGTACATTCTGCTCACTGTCCTACCCTCCACACTTCTCTCCTATACATAGTGCCCGCTGTCATACCCTACACACTCCTCTCCTGTACATAGTTCCCCCCGGTCATACACTTCTCTTCTGTACATAGTGCCCACTGTCGTACCCTCCACACTCCTCTCCTTTACATACTGCTCACTGTCTTACCCTCCACACTCATCTCATGTACATATTGCTTAGTATCATACCGTCCACACTCCTCTCCTGTACATACTGCCCACTTTCATAAACTGGCTGTCATACCCTCCACACTCCTCTCCTGTACATACTGCTCGCTGTCATACCCTCCACACTCCTCTTCTGTACATACTGGCCACTGTTATACCCTCCACACTCTTCTCCTGTACACACTGTACATACTGCTCACTGTCTTACCCTCCACACTCATCTCATGTACATACTGCTCAGTATCATATCGTCCACACTCCTCTACTGTACATACTGCCCACATTCATAAACTCCTCTATTTTACATAGTGCCAGATGTCATACCCTCCACACTCCTCTCCTGTACATACCGCCCACTGTGATACCCTCCACACTCCTCTCCTGTACATACTGCCCACTGTCATACCCTCCACACTCCTCTCTTGTACATACTGCAACCCCACCTTTCCCTCCACACTCCTCTCCTGTACATACTGCCAACTATCTTTCTCTCCACATTCCTCTCCTGTACTTACTGTAACCCAACCTTTCCCTCCTCACCTGTACATACTGCCCACTGTCATACCCTCCACACTCATCTCATGTACATACTGCCAACTATCTTTCTCTCCACATTCCTCTCCTGTACATACTGTAACCCAACCTTACCTTCCACACTCCTCTCCGGTGCATACTGCCCACTCATACCCTTTACACTCTTCTCCTGTACATAGTGTCTTCTGCCATACCCTCCACACTCCTCTCCTGTACATAATGCTCGCTGTCATAGCCTCCACACTCCTCTCCTGTACATACTGCCCACTGTCATACAAAAAAGTACTGACACTTTTGATAAAACTTTTTATTTTTACATATCCCCAAAAAAAAAAAAAATTAATTCATCAGTTTAGGCCAATCTGTATTCTTCCACATAAGCATATATTGATGGGTTTGCGCAAAAGTTATAGTGTCTACAACAGTGTTTCTCAACTCCAGTCCTCGAGGTGCCCCAACGGGTCATGTTTTCAGGCTTTCCATTCTTTTGCACAGGTGATTTGATAAGTTTCACTGCCTTGGTAATTACCACAGCCGCTTCATCTGAGGGAAAACCTGACCTCTTGGGGCGCCTTGCGGACTGGAGTTGAGAAACATTGGTCTACAAAATAGGGGAAAGATTTGGGGAATTTTGAACTTTTATTGTTTTTTCTAGTAATGGCAGGGATCAGCCTTTTTTTTGTTTGTTTTTGCGGGACTGTGACATTGCGGTGGACAAATCCGACCCCCAAGTGACACTTTTTGGTAATCAGAGCTATAAAAAAAATACCTGTCAGGGGACGGACTGACTGGGAGTAGAGAGAGATCGCTGTTCCTGATCACTAGAAACAGCAGATCTCTCTATACTCCCCTATCAGAACAGGGACCTGCCTTGTTTACATAGGCAGATCCCCATTCTGCCTCCCCTTCATTGGGGGTGGCCGGCGGACATAGAGTCTTCCGGACCCACGGGCGAGCTCCCGCCTGCAGTACCACATGCACAGACTGATGTACAGGTACGTTGGCTTTGCGCAGCCTTGCTGCAGTATATATATGTATAAGGCGGTCAGCATGTGGTTAAGCGTGTACATTTCATTTAAAAAAATCTGAATCTGCAGCTTTCATTAAAATTATCTGTTGATCCTGCCATGAAGGTTGTGTTTTTTTTTTTTAATACAGTGACAACACCCTATCTCTGTCTCCCAGTTCTGCTCCACTGTTGTCACATGGGATTCCAATGGAGACTACAAATGGCTGTTTCAACAAACATTACATAGACATTAAACACTGTAGACTGTAAGTGGCTGATGAAGAGATCAGCAACACTGAATGAAAAAAAAAGGATGACACAAGTCTTTAATTTTTTTTTATAAATGCCATTTTTTGTGATATACAGACATAAATGACACTTGGTGCTCCTAAATGAGAGTGTTTAATCCTGACCTTTATACTATATAATAGTGCATACTATAGAAGGATATGCTTTGTTCAAATTTTATGTCTGAGGTTTACAACCATTTTGTTTGTCTTCTAGGTCCCTCTTTGCAACTGTTCCAAGCATTTGCAGCTCTAATCTAGCACTGCAAACACACACAAGTCCCCTACAGTCCCTTTCTCTGAAGTGAGTCCTCATCTGTACCTTGAGAGGTCCTTGTCACTGACAGCTGTTAGGATGGTTTCAGGAGAAAATGTGTGCATATGCCAATATGCAGAGCAAGGATCGTTGCCAACAGGTTGCATGGGCACACTTGTTTGTGCAAGAGTGCACACTGGAATGCTGTGCCATCTTCCCATTCAGGTGCTTAAGAGTCCTAATTCCAGGCTTGGTGCCAAACTACCTATTTAAACAAGAGTTAAATCAGGAGGTTGCTGAATGATCTTTGGGTTTACACCTGGTTTTCCATTGCTGACCTGACTTGTCTTTGAATTCTTCTCTGCTCTTTTTTCCCGTTGTGACCTCACTTGATTATTTTTGAAGAAATTGCTAGAGCAGCCATTCTCAACCAGGGTTCCGTGGAACCCTAGGGTTCCTCCAGAGGTGGCTAGGGCTTCCTTGAGCTGTGGCTGATTTACCTCCTGTTTGATGGTGCCGACATAATTCTGAGCCAATGCCACTTGGAGGAGCCAGTGGTATGGCACCAATAATCTTTCTAGCTCTCTGTAAGGGGGGCATTCTTACCACCACTGTAAAAAAGGGCATTCTTCTCACTGACTGAATGTGTTTTATTAGGGGTTCCCCCGAGACCTGAAAATTATTTTAAGGGTTCCCCTGGGGTAAAAAGGTTGAGAAAGGCTGTGCTAGAGCGTGCATTCTCACAGGGTGACAGCTGTGGATGCACATGTATAAATGTGCCAACGTCCCGATATGACAGAGGAAATATATGTCAACTAAGAAAATGGACTTTAGGCGGCACATGGGTATATATTGTTATAAACTAAGGGTTTTATTTTAAACAACATGGTAAGAAAAAATATAAACATTCAAACAGTAACAGTTTGTTTGTATTCAGATACAGGGCTAGGGCTAGTGCTTTAACAATGCTTCAAAATTGTATAACGTAGAAACATTCCATCTTAATGAGAATGCCAAACCAGCAGACCAAGGCTGATATAACGGTGAGCATATAGAAGCAAGTGGCAAGAGCTAAAGATCCGGTGTATCAGGTATAGTCTTGAGTTGCTCTACTAGTTTCGCGAATTAACGCTTCTTCAGGAGCATAATAATCTGTTGGACCATATATCTATCCCTCTTTTTCCAGATCTATATCCTGGCTGGTTAATCGTTACTGATCAACAGCCAATTAAAACGGGAGGGGCAAGAGAAAAGGGGAAAAGGGGGGGAAAAAAGAAAAAGTTGTAGAAAGAAAGAAGGGTGAGTAAGAGGAGTGAAGTATAGATGCTATAAAGGAAAACCAGGTGTAACGGGATCCCAGAAAAGAAAATTGGTGAACAAAAGAGGGTGCATGGGAAATCAGCTTACTGTGGCACTAGTTGGAGAATAAGTATAACTGTAGCAATGTACTCACCGATCGGGTGTGCTGCAAAATGCAGCATACACCTGGGAAGAGTTTTAATTGGCTGTTGATCAGTAACGATTAACCAGCCAGGATATAGATCTGGAAAAAGAGGGATAGATATATGGTCCAACAGATTATTATGCTCCTGAAGAAGCGTTAATTCGCAAAACTAGTAGAGCAACTCAAGACTATACCTGATACACCGGATCTTTGGCTCTTGCCACTTGCTTCTATATGCTCACCGTTATATCAGCCTTGGTCTGCTGGTTTGGCATTCTCATTAAGATGGAATGTTTCTACGTTATACAATTTTGAAGCATTGTTAAAGCACTAGCCCTAACCCTGTATCTGAATACAAACAAACTGTTACTGTTTGAATGTTTATATTTTTTCTTACCATGTTGTTTAAAATAAAACCCTTAGTTTATAACAATATATACCCATGTGCCACCTAAAGTCCATTTTCTTAGTTTACATATATTTTCTCACTTGATTATTACCTTGGCTTATCTGTCTACTCATTGCTGACCTCACCCTTCTTACTGACTACTCATTGCTGACCTCACCCTTCTTACTGACTACTCATTGCTGACCTTGGCTAGGGTGATGTGGTGGTTGTCACGTCCTTCATGTTTCCCTACTTGTTTGGCACCAAGCAAGGGTCACATGAAAGGCAGTACACTTAACTCTTCTTTCTTCGTATCTGTGTACAGGCTGGGGATCTCTGTGGTTCTGATCTGCTCCCACTCCTTTGGGAGACAGAGACTTGCTTACGACAGGCTGCTAGAAGGACCTTTGTTACCCAAGGGAACCACTCTATCTTCACGCCGTATTAACTCTTGTACTGTTACCTTCATACCCCAATGTGTTTCGCTGACCCAAGCTGTAGACCAGGGGTAGGCAACCTGGGGCCCTCCAGCTGTTGCAGAACTATAAGTCTCATCATGCCTCTGGGAGTAATTGTAACTGCCAGCCTTGCAATGCCTCATGGGAAATGTAGTTCCACAACAGCTGGAGAGCTACTGGATGCCTACCCCTGCTCTAGACTATACGCGCCAATTACTCACAGTACCCCACTTCAGACCAGGCAAAGGCAAGGTTTCAAATGTTTTACTTGAAAAATTGGTCGTTACAATTAACATTAGAAACAGTCTTTTCCTAACTCAGAGTTATGACTGCCCAGGCATACCTGCACAGGAAAGAGTCAATTTTTGGCTAAGTCCATGATGGTAGTATCCAGGATTGGCATCTTTTGAACGGACTGCAAGTCCCAACAGTTCTTCCAGGCTGTAGCAAGATCCTGAGGGCAGATGTGCATTAATGGCCACTCCAGTCTCTTCATTTTCAGGACAGGGTCCAGCAACGGTAACTTTCAGCAACCTTCTTGCATGCTCACATTCACGCTCCCTGGAATTGGACCCCTGTCCCATTTTTATGCAGAACAGAACCAGTGGGTTAGACCCAAGAAAGCCTGCCAAGAAAGAACAGGCAAACCTACTGTAATTAACACTAACCCTTCCACCTGGGGCAGCATATACTGTAACTCTACCTGCCTACACTCTTGTTCTTCAGCCTCTAACAGCCAAGAGAAAGTGTCCACGTCACAAAGGCAGTGACATGGTAGACACCTGAAGAAGGACCCATTTGGAAGGCAACAAAGGAGGAGAGAAGACTTGGGATCTGAGCGTTATATGATTGCATTGCTCTGAAATAGACGGTCCATCCATGGAAACCCATTAGTTTGCTAGTCTGAGTGATGCCTAGGTCCTGATGATACGTCCTAAACCTGACCACTCTGATACTTTGGGTCCTTTGTACATCGCTTTGTTCCCTTTTGCACTTTGTGAGTATGCAATTGGCATAATTTTATATTTAATGAAAATGTACACTCGCTAATCAGCCAATCACATGACAGCAACTCAATGCATTTAGACATCTTTACGTGGGGAAGGTGACTTTGAACATGGTATGGTTGTTGGTGCCAGACGGGCTGGTCTGAGTATTTCAAAAACTGCTGATCTACTGGGATTTTCACACACAACCATCTCTCGGCTTTACAGAGAATGGTCCAAAAAAGAGAAAATATCCAGTGAGCGGCAGTTGTGTGGACGAAAATGCCTTGTTGATGTCAGAGGGGAATAGGCAGACTGGTTCAAGATGATCGAAAGGCAACAGTAACTAAAGTAACCACTCATTACAACCAAGGTATGCAGAATACCATCTCTGAACACACAACACATCGAACCTTGAAGCAGATGGACTATAGCAGCAGAAGACCACATTGTGTGCCACTCATGTCCGCTAAGAACAGAAAACTGAAGCAACAATTTGCACAGGCTCACCAAAATTGTACTATAGAAGATTGGAAAAAAGTTACCTGGTCTGATGAGTCTTGATTTCAGCTGCGACATTCAGATGGTCGGGTCAGAATTTGGCGTAAACAACATAAAATCATGGATCCATCCTGCCTTGTATCACCGGTTCAGGCGTTCAGGTGTAATGGTGTGGGTAATGTTGAACATAACACGATTGAACAAGACAATGAGGTCCAGTGGCGGCTGGTGCTGGTTGTTTTGGGGAGCGCAAACAAACTGAAAGATTATGAAAAATATTTATTTGATTTTCTAACACACCTGGGTGAGCTCCGAGCGCAATGCTCTGCGCTCCAAGTCCACCTTTCTGTGTGGACATTGGCCTTTCTAGAGACTTTCTGTACCCTGACAACGGAAGCCTTGGAGGTAGTTTGCATGACCCAAAACAAAACCAGCAGCCCGATCTCAGAGAGGGGGGTGAGTGCTACATCAATATGGACCAAAATTTCTGAGGAATGTTTCCAACACCTTGTTGAATCTATGCCATGAAGAATTAAGGCAGTTCTGAAGGCAAAAGGGGTCCAACCCGGTACGAGCAAGGTGTACCTAATAAAGTGGCCGGTGAGTGTATATTGGTGTATATTAGGTAAGGCTCCAGGCCTCTGCACTTCTTTGTTTGTATTTTGTCATTTATCTGTAAGATCCTCTTATCTCAAGAGGGTTGTATTGGTGGAGCATACCAGCATATGAATCCTGGAATATCCCTGCACTGATGCTGTTCTTGTTCTCCTAATACCTTAGCGCTATGGTGCCATGACTCTGTATACCTGTTAGCAGCTTCATTTACTTTTTCTTTTTAATGACATAGTCACTGCCTATCCTTTATAGATAAATTTATGATTGACTTTAAGGACAGGAAAGGTCACTCACTGCATGGATCGGGGAGATTTTTGACTGTGACAGACATCCATAATAAAAACGAATAAATAATCTTACTTGTGTTTACCTAAGCTGAAATATTGATATTGAGGACCACTCTGAATGCAGATTTCGGCATTAATCATTTTTCCACTTGAATATTCAACCGCTAGCAGTTCAGGGCTTGATGGACTAATACATCATTGTTATGTCAACACTGGAATGTTTAGCTATGACGGAAGGCAAATATATGTCTTGGCAATATGCTTATCATTTGTAGATTAAGAATAACAACAGTTAAATGTCGGCAAGCAGACCAAAAATGCTTTGTGCAAATTATTAACATGCAGCTAAGTAATCAGGGGGAGCTGAGACTGGGCCAAGATGCCCCTTTGTGATGTAAATACTATAACTCTGTATAGCGCTACTCCCCTAAGAGCTGCATGATTATGCCCAGGTCTTCCCAAATTTCAACTCTGCAGCCTGGCACACAGTATTTCCCGCAGACAGGTGCATACACACTTCTGCTTGTTTCTTCAATGGCCAATCCAGGGGACGTTGTTTTTATTTTTGGAGAACTTGGATAGGGTATGGGTAGAGGTGGAATACCCCAAGAATAAGAACTATATATACTGAGGCCTTGGTTTATTTCCTGAACAAGCTTAAACTGAAGTCCAGGCTTGTAGCAAATGATAGACTTCAGCTGTTTGCAGAACAAGAGAAGTCTTAAGTAGTAGCTATTGTTTTGTTCTTAAGGACCACCAGCCGGTGTGTGTGTACCCTTTAACCACTTGTCAACTGTGCCATTTCTGATAGTTTTTTTGCTAGAAAATTACTTAGAACTAGGGATGAGCTTCGTGTTCGAGTCGAACATCGGCTGTTCGATCATTCGACGAAGATGGAACATTATGGGCCGTTCGCGCCAAATTGGAGTAGCGCGTCACGGCCCATAATTCACTGCGGCATCGCAGTGCATTGCTGGCTGATGATTGGCCAAGCATGCACTATGACCCACATGCTTTGGCCAATCACAGCGCGGTAATAACGGAGAGCCGTAATTGGCCAAAGCCAGGGTGGCTTTGGCCAATCATGGCTCAGAGGAGTAGGTACACGCCCCACACTATATAAGGCCGCCTGGAAGTCGGCCTTGTGTAGTGTGTTTGGCGTTTGTGAAACCATGTCCTCCTGAGGAGTCCCCCGAACTATTTGACCACAGTGTTGGGTACATGC
The DNA here is from genome assembly GCA_029206835.1 of Rana muscosa. NCBI lineage: Eukaryota > Metazoa > Chordata > Amphibia > Anura > Ranidae > Rana > Rana muscosa. Next base: position 1,074,263,440 of record CM055117.1, read on the forward strand.
TCCAGGAGGATGCCCAGCATTTTGAAGGGTCCGATGATGGAACCCAGCTAGAGGAAGGCAGTAATGTGAGCCCAGAGAGAGGGGGTAGTAACGTGAGCCCAGAGAGAGGGGGTGCCCAACAAGGACAGCTATCTGGCAGTCATGTTCCCCCAGCTGCAGCATACTGCCAAATTTGCACCAGTGATGAGGAGGGAGGGGATGATGAGGTCACTGACTCCACGTGGGTGCCTGATAGGAGAGAGGAGGAGGCACATCTCCAACGAGGCAGGATTCCCCCCAGGGGCCAGATTAAGGGCAGCACACCGCAGAGCTCCACATGTGCAGGGCGCTGCTGTCTCTGCGCGTTATTCCAAAAGTTATTTGGTGTGGGCCTTTTTTCAGACATGTGCAGCTGATCGCACCGTTGCCATTTGCAACATATGGCTAAAGCGTATCTCGCGTGGCCAAAGCATTAGCCGCTTGGGCACCACGTGCTTTACCTGCCATGCAGTTCGTTGGCAAGCCTACCTAAAAGACCCACACCAAAGATCAAAGCGGACCTCTCCTTGCTCCTCATCAGCTGGGATCTCCAAGCCCACTATACCTTTAGTCCTCTCTGAAACCTGCACTGAGAGGAATGAAGGTGTAGAATTAGGTGTGTCACAGTCACAGCCAAGTACTTGCGGGCAATCTGCTATTGGTACACCGACGTCCGATTGTACCAGGCAAATTTTCCTGCCCCAGCTGCTGCACCGCCGAAAGAAGTTTGTTCCCAGCCATCCACATGCCCACGATTGAATGCTACCTTGGCTAAATTGCTAGCACTTCAAGTGTTGCCTTTTCAGTTGGTAGACTCTGCCCCCTTCCGTGAGTTTGTTGAATGTGCGGTTCCTCAGTGGCAGGTTCCCAAACGCCACTTTTTCTCACGGAAGGCGTTTCCGACTCTCTACCGGCATGTGGAAGGCAATTTCTTGGAGTCGCTGGACAGGGCGGTCAGCGGTAAGGTGCATATTACCGCTGACTCATGGTCCAGCAGGCATGGACAGGGATGTTACCTATCTTTCACGGTGCATTGGGTGACTCTGCTGGCAGCTGGGAAGGATGCAGGACAAGGTGCAGTAGTGTTGGAGGTTGTTCCGCCACCACGCCTCCAAAATGTTACTACTGGTGATTCTGACACACCTCTCTCCTTCACCCCCTCCTCTTCTTCTTCCTCCATGGCCTCTACCTGTGCTTTGTCCTCGGAAGCAGCGGTGCTCCGTAGGCGTTCAAGGGGCTACGCAAGTACGCAGGCAAAAAGATGCCATGCGGTGCTTGAGCTGGTGTGTTTGGGGGTACAGGAGCCACACTGGGGCATTGATTCTGTCAGCTCTGCAGGGACAGGCTCAGTGGTGGTTGATGCCACGCCAGCTTAAGCCAGGAAAGGTGGTTTCCGACAATGGCACCAATCTCCTCTCCACTCACCGACAGGGACAACTGACCCATGTGCCCTGTTTGGCTCACGTCCTTAACTTGGTGGTGCAGCGGTTCTTGGGCAGGTACCCGGGCTTACAGGAGGTCCTGAAGCAGGCCAGGAAACTCTGTAATCTGTGATATGCCCACCAGGTGGAACTCTACGTTGGCCATGCTGCAGCGGTTGCACACGCAGCAGAGGGCCATCAATGAGTATCTGTTGCAATATGGCACCAGGACAGGGTCAGGGGAGCTTGGATTTTTTTCCCCACGCCAGTGGGCCATGATCAGGGATGCATGCACTGTCCTGGCACCATTTGAGGAGGCCACGAGGATGGTGAGCAGTGACAGTGCATGCATCAGTGACACTGTCCTTCTTGTCCACCTGTTGGAGCACACGCTGCATGGAATAATGGACAGGGCACTTGAGGCAGAACCTCTCAAGGCCCCCTTTGTCCTGACAGTGTTCCTGCTGGCCCGGCTATCACACCGGAAGAGGACGAGGAGGAGGATTATTGTGTAAGCATGGAGGTGGAGCCTAGCACTCAGCATCAGCAGTAGTCTTCAAGGGATCAATTACAGTCCCAAGACACCCATGGACTTGTACGTGGCTGGGAGGAGGTGGCTGCAGGTCATGTTGTCCTCAGTGACCCAGAGGACTCTGCACCGAATGCCTCAGCAAACCTACGCTGCATGGCCTCCCTGATCCTGAAAAGCCTGCACAAGGATCTTCGTATTCGTGCGATCAAGGAGAGGGATCATTACTGGCTGGCAACCCTCCTTGATCCACGTTACAAGGGTAAGGTTGCGGACCTTATCTTGCCGTCGCAGAGGATGAAGCATCTTCGGGAGGCCTTGCAGAAAGGTCTGTGCAACGCGTTCCCAGAGACTAGGAGGTTACAAATTCCTGGTCCTGGACAATGTGTTGCTGAGGCTCCGGTCAGTGAAAGAAGGTGCAGTGGAGAAGGTGGCCTTCTGACTGATGCGTTCGGACAATTTTTTAGTACGCAGCCCTAAGGTATGATCGCTTCCAGCAACCATCGCCAGCATCTGGTTTACATGGTGCAGGAATACCTAGGGGCAAGATCAGACTTGGACACCTTTCCCACCGAAAATCCTCTAGGTTACTGGGTCTTGAGGATGGATCACTTACCAGAGCTTGCACAGTATGCAATTGAGGTACTGGCCTGTCCTGCATCCAGCGTTCTTTCGGAACGCACATTCAATGCTGCTGGAGGCTTTGTAACTGATCACAGGGTGCGCCTGTCCACCGACTCGGTCGATCGACTGACCTTCATAAAAATGAATCAGTCTTGGATCACCACCAGCTACCAAGCACCTGATGCTGATGTAACCGAATAATTTTTTTGGAAATGTCAGATCCCTTCAAGACTGCCTATGCTGATGCTGAGTGACTATCCTGTTATGCTGAGTGACTATCCTCTTCCTCCTCAATAATCATGCTGATAGCTTGAAAGAACATTTTTGGTTCTGGGCACCGCCACCAGTGGCTAAGGCCCAATTTTTCAGCCCCTGTTTAACAGGGGCGTGTATTTACAATTTTTGATGCAATGCTTTGCAACAGGGCTCATTGCTGCGCTCCAAGTACAGTATCTGTGAGGGGTTGCAGTGTTGTGGCACCAGTGCCTAAGGCCCAATTTTTCTGCAATTGTTCAACAGGGGCATGTGATTACAATTCTTGATCTAATATTTCGCAGCTGGGCCCATTCCTACGCCCACCAAGAGTAACTGTGAGGGCTTACAGTGTTGTGGCAACACCAACACCTAAGGGCCAAATTTCAGCTGAGTATATACGGCAGGCCCCTACTTTCAAACATCCAACTTACAAATGACTCCTACTTGCAAACGGAAGGAGACAACAGGAAGTGAGAAGAAATCTACCCCTAGGAAGGGAAATTCTCTCCTGTAAGAGTTAATATGGGAAAAGGGTGTCTCCTCTCCACTGATGCTTTATCACCAATCCTTGTTTCAATAAAAAAAAAACACATTTTCAAAAAACATTCGTCATTGGGATGGAAAGTGAGGTGAAATGTTCTGAACAGGTGCACAGACCGCAAAACAAATTTTACAGGGGTGATAACCCCTATATATATATATATATATATATATATATATATATATATATCAATCATACCTTCCAACCATCTCTGATTCGCCGGGACCGTCCTGGAAATTGATGTATGTCCCGGAGTCCCAGCGAATCAGGGCTGAGTCCCATAATTCAGCCCAGTGCCGTAACAAGTTCGGCACTGGGCTCCAGGGACTCGCCGAGCAGAGGAGCACTAGCGCAGGGACTAGTCACAATCGGCCCGTGGGGTGTCCAGGTCCCGCATCTCTCTCCGCCCGCTGCATCTGACACTGGGCTGAGTGCACTGAACCCACCCCCTCCTCTTGTGATATTTTCCAGAGGAGGCACACCGCTCTGACTAGCGCTGATCTGGAGTTTGCATACGTACATAAGGGTCAAGGATTAGGGAGGTCCAAACAACCCCCCCGAGCATCCTGCCCAAGGTTGCCAGGCTTTGCTCCTGTCTCTAATTGCCCGGACCGGAGCAAGCACCAGTGCAAATATCCCCCTTCCAATTAGATCACACTGCGCATGTGATGCCCCCAAGCCAGCCGATTTTAGATTGGCTGAACTCGGGCACCTGTGATGTCAGAGCAGGCATGGAGTTTGCACAGAGCGAGTGGATTATTTAAAGTCCCCTTTTGCCGGCTGTGACACTGCTGCTGATGATATGTAGCCTGTCATGGAGGAGCTGCTGCTCAGTGCATCTTCTGGAACTGGGAGACATGCAGGGAAGACCGAGCTGCACAGGTGCATTCTATTTTTTTAGCCAGGCACAGCACTGTTTTTGTTGGATGGGGAATTGTACATTAAAGGAGAAGTACAGCCAAAGCTTGGTTGGCTGTACTTCTCCTATGGATCACAGGAGTGCAATTCATTCTGCACTCCTGTGACCTGTTTACAGCGCACAGTTTTCCGCTGTTGGGTGACGTCACAGAGCCGGTCCAGGGATCCACCAAGGAGCCTGGACCGTTAGCTGGTCCAGCCTCTCAGCAAGTCACTGAGTGCCTGAGCCAGCACCTCCCGTCCCCTCCACAGCCCACACTCCAGTGAGCATGGTGGGGGTCAGAGCAGAGAGCCGATGACTGACAGTCGCCAGCTCACGCAGCTCTGAGAAAAGAGCGATCAACAGTCTTTCAGTGTTAGAGTCGGTGGGGGACCAATGCTGCATCCACCTAGGTAAGTATGGTTCCAAAAATAAAAAAAAATACTTTGAAAGAGTGCGGACACTGAAAGTAAAGCATTTGCACATTAATTCACAGACCTGGTCCAGACTAAGGCAAGATGGCAACAGTTAAGTCTGGATCCAGTGACATACCTAGACCGGCACCCAGGTCAGCCACTCAGCGAGCCTCTGAGAGCCTTAGCCGGCTGCTCCCACACCCTCCCCAGCCCAGCACTCCAATGGGCGTGCAGAACAGACAGCGGTGACTGACTATTGCAAGCTCAGGAAGCCCTGAGAACCGAACGATCAGCGGTGTTTGATCACTTGGTTCTCAGTCTTAGAGCCGGCGGGGGACAGATGTAGCATTGGACCAATGCTGCATCCACCTAGTTAATTATGATTCTAAAAAAATAAATAAAAACAACTCCATACTTCTCTATTAAACTGCCTGTGGATGGTGCAAAGTCAGCCGGTGATCATACTGTCCAGACAGAGGGGGTCCAAGGAGGTATGTCAATGCACAAGGTGCCATTTGAAACATAACAGTGCTAAGCAAACACACTATATGGTCAAAAGTATTGGGATGCCTGCCTTTACATGCACATGAACTTTAATGGCATACTCGTCTCAGTCCATAGGGTTCAATATTGCGTTGGCCCACCCTTTGCAGCTATAACAGCTTCAACTCTTCTGGGAAGGCTGTCCACAAGGTTTAGGAGTGTGTCTATGGGAATGTTTGACCCTTCTTCCAGAACCGCATTTGGGAGGTCAGGCACTGATGTTGGACGAGAGGTCCTGGTTCGCAGTCTCCTCTCTAATTCATACCAAATGTGTTCTATAAGGGTTGAGGTCAGGACTCTGTGCAGGCTAGTCAAGTTCCTCCACCCCAAACTCGCTCATCCATGTCTTTATGGACCTTGCTTTGTGCACTGGTCCGCAGTCATGTTGGGACAGGAAGGGGCCATCCCCAAACTGTTCCCACAAAGTTAGGAGCATGAAATTGTCCAAAATGCCTTGGTATGCTGACACCTTAAGAGTTCCCTTCACTGGACCTAAGGGGCCAAACCCAACCCCTGAAAAACAATCTCACACCATAATTCCCCCTCCACCAAATGATTTGGACCAGTGCACAAAACAATGTCCATAAAGACCTGGATGAGCGAGTTTGGGGTGGAGGAACTTGACTGGCCTGCACAAAGTCCTGACCTCAACCCAATAGAACACCTTTGGGATGAATTAGAGGGAAGACTGCGAGCCAGGCCTTCTCGTCCAACAAATGCGCTTCTGGAAGAATGGTCCAACATTCCCATAGACACACTCCTAAACCTTGTGGACAGCCTTCCCAGAAGAGTTGAAGCTGTTATAGCTGCAAAGGGTGGGCCAACGCAATATTGGACCCTATGAACTAAGACAGGGATTCCATTAAAGTTCATGTGCATGTAAAGGCAGGTGTCCCAATACTTTTGACAATATAGTGTACCTGTGAAAAGTAAAGCTTGATTAAATTTACTGTTACACCAACTACAGAACAATCAGTTAGGCAAGTTCAGGTTTTAGCAGGTTCTGAATTTTGCATACATTATTTTAGCGACCGTGAATAAGGTTTGAAAAATGGGTAATTTATCAGCAGATTAGAGCTGTACGTGTTTTGTCTGCAATATTGTAGAGGCGGTCCAAGTCACGGGTTATATTCAATGTCCCAATGGAACGCAACTGAATACTCATAACAGGGATACAAATCACGTACTCGACCCTGGATGTCAATTGAAAGAAATTCTATTCTGTCAGCTCTTTATATAATGTATCTGGCCTACTGGTGCGTGTAAGCGACACTCGCAGACACAAAACAACACTTTACATGTTACATTGATATGGAAATGCTAACATTCAAGAACCAGATCTCATTGTAACAAAGTTTGAATGGAAGCTTTCAACTCCCACTTTTAATAAGTGAGCAAATTAAAAAGACATCATTCCTCAATTCAGTTTAATGTTTTCCCTTACTTGTTCTGAAAGCTGCATCATAAATACTTCTGGATCATTAAAGCCTTGATCATCATTATCGCGCTTCGCTGACCAAGATAAAACGGGAAAATAAAAGTTCTTCCTCCACCTGTGTTCTTTATTATGTAAATAAGATTTTTGGATTGACCAAGGTCGCGGAACAAGCTGGGTCCCCGATATGCAAATTCTTCCTTTCCAGGTGGCCATTAAAATGAATCCCAGTTTGCAATTAATATGCAATAAAATGCAGATCACAAACAAATTAGATGCAAATTTACCTAAATGTATTATGAATATTCAGCAAAGAATTGTGATTTGTGTTTAATATCTGCTGTTGTCTCTCAATGTGTATGCTAGAGATAAACCATTTAGATATATGTATACTTTGAGTTGGTAACTTTGTTTTGCCGTTAACCACTTTAACCACTTAAGCCCCGGACCATTTCGGGCCATTAGGACCAGGCCTGTTTTTGGGATTCGGCACTGCGCTGCTTTAACTGTAAATTGTGCGGACATGCAATGTTGTACCCAAATGAAATTTGCGTCCTTTTCTTCCCACAAATAGAGCTTTCTTTTAATGGTATTTGATTGCCTCTGCGATTTTTTATTTTTTGCGATATAAACAGAAAAAGACCGAAAATTTAGAAAAAAAATTATATTTTCTACTTTTTGTTATAAGAAAAATCGAATAAACTCAATTTTAGTCATACATTTAGGCCAAAATGTATTCAGCCACATGTCTTTAGTAAAAAAAATGTCAATAAGCGTATATTTATTGGTTTGCGCAAAAGTTATAGCGTTTACAAACTAGGGTACATTTTCTGAAATTTACACAGCTTTAAATTTATGACTGCCTATCTCATTTCTTGAGGTGCTAAAATGGCAGGGCAGTACAAAACCCCCCCAAATGACCCCATTTTGGAAAGTAGACACCCCAAGGAAATTGCTGAGAGGCATGTTGAGCCCATTGAATATTTTTTTTTTTGTCCCAAGTGATTGAATAATGACAAAAAAAAAAAAAAAATTACAAAAAGTTGTCACTAAATGATATATTGCTCACACATGCCATGGTTATATGTGGAATTGCATCCCAAAATACATTCTGCTGCTTCTCCTGAGTACGGGGATACCACATGTGTGGGACTTTTTAGGAGCCTAGCCACGTACGGGACCCCGGAAACCAAGCACCGCCTTCAGGATTTCTAAGGGCGCAAATTTTTGATTTCACTCCTCACTACCTATCACAGTTTCGAAGGCCATAAAATGCCAAAATAGCACAAAACCCCCCCAATTGACCCCATTTTGGAAAGTAGACACCCCAAGCTATTTACTGAGAGGCATGTTCAGTCCATGGAATATTTTATATTTTGCCACAAGTTGCGGGAATATGACAAACTTTTTTTTTTTTGCACAAAGTTGTCACTAAATGATATATTGCTCACACATGCCATGGGCATATGTGAAATTACACCCCAAAATACATTCTGCTGCTTCTCCTGAGTACGGGGATACCACATGTGTGGGACTTTTTGGGAGCCTAGCCGCGTACGGGACCCCAAAAACCAAGCACCGCCTTCAAGGTTTCTAAGGGCATAAATTTTTGATTTCACTCCTCACTACCTATCACAGTTTTGAAGGCCATAAAATGCCAAGATGGCACAAACCCCCCCCAAATGACCCCATTTTGGAAAGTAGACACCCCAAGCTATTTGCTGAGAGGCATGTTGACCCCATTGAATATTTTTTTTTTTTTGTCCCAAATGATTGAATAATGACAAAAAGAAAAAAAAAATGTACAAAAAGTTGTCACTAAATGATATATTGCTCACACATGCCATGGTTATATGTGGAATTGCACCCCAAAATACATTCTGCTGCTTTTCCTGAGTACGGGGATACCACATGTGTGGGACTTTTTGGGAGCCTAGCCGCGTACAGGGCCCCAAAAACCAAGCACCGCCTTCAGGATTTCTAAGGGCGTAAATTTTTGATTTCACTCCTCACTACCTATCACAGTTTCGAAGGCCATAAAATGCCAAAATAGCACAAAACCCCCCTAAATTACCCCATTTTGGAAAGTAGACACCCCAAGCTATTTGCTGAGAGGCATGTTGAGTCCATGGAATATTTTATATTTTGCCACAGGTTGCGGGAATATGACAAACTTTTTTTTTTTTTTGCACAAAGTTGTCACTAAATGATATATTGCTCACACATGCCATGGGCATATGTGAAATTACACCCCAGAATACATTCTGCTGCTTCTCCTGAGTACGGGGATACCACATGTGTGGGACTTTTTGGGAGCCTAGCCGCGTACGGGACCCCAAAAACCAAGCACCGCCTTCAAGGTTTCTAAGGGCATAAATTTTTGATTTCACTCCTCACTACCTATCACAGTTTTGAAGGCCATAAAATGCCAAGATGGCACAAAACCCCCCCAAATGACCCCATTTTGGAAAGTAGACACCCCAAGCTATTTGCTGAGAGACATGTTGACCCCATTGAATATTTTTTTTTTTTGTCCCAAATGATTGAATAATGACAAAAAGAAAAAAAAATGTACAAAAAGTTGTCACTAAATGATATATTGCTCACACATGCCATGGTTATATGTGGAATTGCACCCCAAAATACATTCTGCTGCTTTTCCTGAGTACGGGGATACCACATGTGTGGGACTTTTTGGGAGCCTAGCCGCGTACAGGGCCCCAAAAACCAAGCACCGCCTTCAGGATTTCTAAGGGCGTAAATTTTTGATTTCACTCCTCACTACCTATCACAGTTTCGAAGGCCATAAAATGCCAAAATAGCACAAAACCCCCCCCAAATTACCCCATTTTGGAAAGTAGACACCCCAAGCTATTTGCTGAGAGGCATGTTGAGTCCATGGAATATTTTATATTTTGCCACAGGTTGCGGGAATATGACAAACTTTTTTTTTTTGCACAAAGTTGTCACTAAATGATATATTGCTCACACATGCCATGGTTATATGTGAAATTACACCCCAAAATACATTCTGCTGCTTCTCCTGAGTACGGGGATACCACATGTGTGGGACTTTTTGGGAGCCTAGCCGCGTACGGGACCCCAAAAACCAAGCACCGCCTTCAAGGTTTCTAAGGGCATACATTTTTGATTTCACTCCTCACTACCTATCACAGTTTTGAAGGCCATAAAATATCAAAATAGCCCAAAACCCCACAAATGACCCCATTTTGGAAAGTAGACACCCCAAGCTATTTGCTGAGAGGCATGGTGAGTATTTTACAGCTCTCATTTGTTTTTGAAAATTAAGAAAGAATTTTTTTTTTCTTTTTTTTTTTCTTTTTTTACATTTTCAAAACTTTGTGACAAAAAGCGAGATCTGCAAAATACTCAACATACCTCTCAGCAAATAGCTTGGGGTGTCTACTTTCCAAAATGGGGTCATTTGGGGGGGTTTTGTGCCATCTGGGCATTCCATGGCCTCCGAAACTGTGATAGGCAGTGAGGAGTGAAATCAAAAATTTACACCCATAGAAATCCTGAAGGCGGTGCTTGGATTTTGGGGTCCCGTACGCGACTAGGCTCCCAAAAAGTCCCACACATGTGGTATCCCCGTACTCAGGAGAAGCAACAGAATGTATTTTGGGGTGCAATTCCACATATGCCCATGGCATGTTTGAGCAATATATAATTTAGTGACAACTTTTTGTACATTTTTTTTTTGGTCATTATTCAATCACTTGGGACAAAAAAAATATATTCAATGGGCTCAACATGCCTCTCAGCAAATAGCTTGAGGTGTCTACTTTACAAAATGGGGTCATTTGGGGGGGTTTTGAACTGTCCTGGCATTTTATGCACAACATTAGGAAGCTTATGTCACACATCATCCACTCTTCTAACCACTTGAAGACAAAGCCCTTTCTGACACTTTTTGTTTACATGAAAAAAAAAAATTTTTTGCAAGAAAATTATGTTGAACCCCCAAACATTATATATTTTTTTAAAGCAAAGGCCCTACAGATTAAAATAGTGGGTGTTGCATTTTTTTTTCCACACAGTATTTGCGCAGCGATTTTTCAAATGCATTTTTTGGGGGAAAAACACACTTTTTTTATTTTTAATGCACTAAAAAACACTATATTGCCCAAATGTTTGATGAAATAAAAAAGTTGATCATAGGCCGAGTACATGGATACCAAACACGACATGCTTTAAAATTGCGCACAAACGCGCAGCGGCGACAAACTACATTAATTTTTAAAAGCATTTAAAAGCCTTTACAGGTTACCACGTTAGATTTACAGAGGAGGTCTACTGCTAAAATGACTGCCCTCGATCTGACCTTCGCGGTGATACCTCACATGCATGATGCAATTGCTGTTTACATATGACGCTAGACCGACGCTTGCGTTCGCCTTTGCGCAAGAGCAGGGGGGGGACAGCGGTGCTTTTTTTTTTTTATTATTTATTTGGCTTTTTTATTTTATTTTTAAACTGTGCCTTCCATATTTTATTTTTTTACCATTTTTATCGTTATCTCAGGGAATGTAAATATCCCCTATGATAGCAATAGGTAGTGACAGGTACTCTTTTTTTTGAAAAAAATTGGGGGGTTAGACCCTAGATCTTTCCTCTGCCCTCAAAGCATCTGACCACACCAAGATCGGTGTGATAAAATGCTTTCCCAATTTCCCAATGGCGCTTTTTATATCCGGGGGGGGGGACATTCCCTCCCACTGCTTGTAAAAGCAGTCTAGAGGCTAATTATCTGCTAGAATTGCTTTTACATGAAAGCCGGCCGCTGGCTGAAAAGAATGATACCAAGATGATACCTAAACCCGCAGGCATCATTCTGGTATAAACATTCAAAGTCCAGCAACATACCAGTACGTTGCTGGTCCTTGTTGGACATGTATTGTAATCTTTTTTTTCATACAGCCTATTGGCTGAACGAAAAAAAGAGATTGATTGGTGGGTATGCCCACCATTAGAATACCTCCCTTCATCCACCCACTTCTAATGATGGGCATATATGCCGAAGCATGGGGGCATCCTCCCGCAAAAAAGTTATGCCGCGTACACACGGTCAAGCCTTCGTCGGAATTTCGACCGTATGTACACGGCATAAAAGGTTATGCCGCGTACACACGGTCGGACTTTTCCACGGGCAAGCCTCCGTTGGAATTTCGACCGTATATACGCGGCATTAGGGGCAAAATCGCTCCTCCGCCCCTGCTGCCCCCATGCTTCGGCATATATGCTCTTTTTTTTAACTGTGGTGGTGAAATCACCTCCTACAGCGTTGGAGTCACGGCTTTATGTATCGTGGGAGCAAACGCTGTTGCTGTCAAGATAAATAGATCCGCGCTGCAACTGAATGGCGTACCTGCTAAGCAAATGGTGGTTAACATTAAAACAAAGTAACATTACAGTACAACAGTAAGACCTTACCATGCCATACCTGCAAAGCAAATACCAAAACAAAACCTAGTAAAAAATAAAAAAATGTTTTAACGCAACCTGTGCCTAAAATATATATATGCCGAAGCATGGGGGCATCCTCCCGCAAAAAAGTTATGCCGCGTACACACGGTCGGAATTTTCCACGGGCAGGCCTCCGTCGGAATTTCGACCGTATGTACGCGGCATTAGGAGCAAAATCGCTCCTCCGCCCCTGCTGCCCCCATGCTTCGGCATATATGCTCTTTTTTTTAACTGTGGTGGTGAAATCACCTCCTACAGCGTTGGAGTCACGGCTTTATGTATCGTGGGAGCAAACGCTGTTGCTGTCAAGATAAATAGATCCGCGCTGCAACTGAATGGCGTACCTGCTAAGCAAATGGTGGTTAACATTAAAACAAAGTAACATTACAGTACAACAGTAAGACCTTACCATGCCATACCTGCAAAGCAAATACCAAAACAAAACCTAGTAAAAAATAAAAAAATGTTTTAACGCAACCTGTGCCTAAAATATATATATGCCGAAGCATGGGGGCATCCTCCCGCAAAAAAGTTATGCCGCGTACACACGGTCGGAATTTTCCACGGGCAGGCCTCCGTCGGAATTTCGACCGTATGTACGCGGCATTAGGGGCAAAATCGCTCCTCCGCCCCTGCTGCCCCCATGCTTCGGCATATATGCTCTTTTTTTTAACTGTGGTGGTGAAATCACCTCCTACAGCGTTGGAGTCACGGCTTTATGTATCGTGGGAGCAAACGCTGTTGCTGTCAAGATAAATAGATCCGCGCTGCAACTGAATGGCGTACCTGCTAAGCAAATGGTGGTTAACATTAAAACAAAGTAACATTACAGTACAACAGTAAGACCTTACCATGCCATACCTGCAAAGCAAATACCAAAACAAAACCTAGTAAAAAATAAAAAAATGTTTTAACGCAACCTGTGCCTAAAATATATATATGCCGAAGCATGGGGGCATCCTCCCGCAAAAAAGTTATGCCGCGTACACACGGTCGGAATTTTCCACGGGCAGGCCTCCGTCGGAATTTCGACCGTATGTACGCGGCATTAGGAGCAAAATCGCTCCTCCGCCCCTGCTGCCCCCATGCTTCGGCATATATGCTCTTTTTTTTAACTGTGGTGGTGAAATCACCTCCTACAGCGTTGGAGTCACGGCTTTATGTATCGTGGGAGCAAACGCTGTTGCTGTCAAGATAAATAGATCCGCGCTGCAACTGAATGGCGTACCTGCTAAGCAAATGGTGGTTAACATTAAAACAAAGTAACATTACAGTACAACAGTAAGACCTTACCATGCCATACCTGCAAAGCAAATACCAAAACAAAACCTAGTAAAAAATAAAAAAATGTTTTAACGCAACCTGTGCCTAAAATATATATATGCCGAAGCATGGGGGCATCCTCCCGCAAAAAAGTTATGCCGCGTACACACGGTCGGAATTTTCCACGGGCAGGCCTCCGTCGGAATTTCGACCGTATGTACGCGGCATTAGGAGCAAAATCGCTCCTCCGCCCCTGCTGCCCCCATGCTTCGGCATATATGCTCTTTTTTTTAACTGTGGTGGTGAAATCACCTCCTACAGCACTGGAGTCATGGCTTTATGTATCGTGGGAGCAAACGCTGTTGCTGTCAAGATAAATAGATCCGCGCTGCAACTGAATGGCGTACCTGCTAAGCAAATGGTGGTTAACATTAAAACAAAGTAACATTACAGTACAACAGTAAGACCTTACCATGCCATACCTGCAAAGCAAATACCAAAACAAAACCTAGTAAAAAATAAAAAAATGTTTTAACGCAACCTGTGCCTAAAATATATATATGCCGAAGCATGGGGGCATCCTCCCGCAAAAAAGTTATGCCGCGTACACACGGTCGGAATTTTCCACGGGCAGGCCTCCGTCGGAATTTCGACCGTATGTACGCGGCATTAGGAGCAAAATCACTCCTCCGCCCCTGCTGCCCCCATGCTTCGGCATATATGCTCTTTTTTTTAACTGTGGTGGTGAAATCACCTCCTACAGCACTGGAGTCACGGCTTTATGTATCGTGGGAGCAAACGCTGTTGCTGTCAAGATAAATAATTCCGCGCTGCAGTTGAATGGCGCACCTGAAAACAAAAAATTACATACCTGAAAAGCAAGCATGATAAAACATTGCAGAATAGAATACAGTAAAAAAGAGCAGAACAATAGAGAGAAAATAGAGAGAGAGAGAACAATAAAACGACAACTATTTTTGGTTTTTTTATTTTATATTTTTTTGTGTTTTGTTTTTTACGTTTTTTTTTTTCTTTTTTACACTTTTTTTTGTAACTTTACAACTGTAATGGTTCGGGTCTCTCAAAATGTAATGGCATCTTGGGAGACCCTGTGTAAGTGTGTCCTTGTCTGTGAAATGCTGTACCCTACGCTAAAACTTCACTTTTGAGTGGTAGCGTTCAAAACATTCACCTTGGCAAAGACCAGGCTTGTCAGGACAGCGTGGACAAAAACTACGGGTGTCACGCCTAAATCCGCGCTTGCTACAGACACGACATCTTTTTTGGGGGTGGCTTTGGGTAGGGGTACTCGGGAGGACATACGAATAATGCCTCTCATGCAGCCGGCTTACTGCATTTGGTTGGGGATGGTGAGGTGCAGAACCGCCTGGATACAGGAGTTCTGTGACTATCTCATTCTGGAATTTTAGAAGAGATAACGTCCCGCCTGAAGCTCTGTATAGCACATGAGCGTTCAGCAAAGCCAATTGGAATAATGATAGAGACACTTTTTTGTACCAGCGTCTCGCCTTACGGTCAATTAGATACGGCGCCATCAACTGGTCGTTGAGGTCCACCCCTCCCATATTTTGGTTATATTCGTGGACACAGAGGGGTTTCTCCACAACACCAGTCGCCGTACGAATTTGGACTGTCGTGTCTGCATGAAGGGAGGTAAGAAGGAAAACATTCTTATTGTCCCTCCACTTCATAGCGAGCAAGTTATTACACTTCAAGCAGGCTCTCTCCCCCAGCCTAAGACGGGCATCTACAAGCCGCTGGGGAAAGCCCCGGCGATTAGGTCGCACGGTGCCACATGCTCCAATCTGATGATCAAACAAGTGACTAAACAGTGGCACGCTCGTGTAATAATTGTCCACATACAAGTGGTACCCCTTTCCGAATAAGGGTGACACCAAGTTCCACACTATCTTGCCAGCGCTCCCTATGTAATCCGGGCAGTTGACCGACTCAATCTGACTGTCTTTTCCCTCATAAACCGTAAAGTTCACTACATAGCCTGTTGCCCTGTCACAGAACTTGTAGAGCTTGACCCCGTATCTGGCACGCTTGCTGGGAAGGTACTGCTTGAAAGACAAGCGGCCAGAAAATTTAATCAGGGACTCATCAACGCAGACAACTTGATCGGGAGTAAACAAGGCTGCAAAACGTTCGTTGAAGTGGTTTATGAGGGGCCAAATTTTATAGAGCCGGTCGTATTCAGGGTCCCCACGTGGACGACAAAGTTCATTGTCGTTGAAGTGCATGAACCGCAAAATCTGCTCGTATCGTGCCCTGGACATGGAGGCAGAGAACACGGGCATGTGGTCAATTGGGTGCGTGGACCAATAAGCACGCAATGACGGAAATGCCCATGTTGAGGGAAAGGCCCAGAAAGGTCTTAAATTCGGAAACCGTAATTGGTTTCCAATTTCTGGCAATTTTAGGCAACTGGGGGTTAGCGGCGATAAATTGACCAGCATATAAATTACTCTGGTCCACAATAGATCTATAGAGATCTTCCGTGAAAAACAGCGAATAAAAATCAATTGGAATAAAATCAGCTGTTTCCACCTGAATACCGGGTTGGGCAGTGAATGGGGGAAGTACGGGTTCTGCAGAAGTGGTGGGGACCCAATCAGGATAGGCGAATTCTGCAGGAAGGGCAGTATGGGCACGACGGGCCTGCCTTTGTCTTCTTGGTGGCAGCGGGACACTACTTGTGCTTGCCACCTCGCCAGCTTGAACTGCACTTATGGGACTCGCCACGTCACCAAGTGTTACTGCAGTGCTGGATGTACGTCCAGGCTGTACTAGGCCGCTGGTGCTTGCCAGTTCACCAGAAGGAATAGCGGCGCTAGTACTACTCTGCTCCATGATACGAGAGACCTGCGGTTCTTGCTCCTCAACAACCTCAGAAGATCGGGATCGGGTACACCTGACCTTAGCAGGGACCTCAACTTCGTCGTCAGAGCTATCTGACGTGGGGCCGCTGACGTCACTGTCTTCTACGGGAAGATATTCTGAGCCTGAATCTGACAGATACGTGACCTCCTCTTCACTATCTGTCATGCTCAGAATCTCGTAGGCCTCTTTACTAGTGTACCTTCGTCTTGCCATTTTGGGCTCTAAATTTAGGGGTACACTAGTAAGATTCACAGGAAAAAAAGCACCTGACTGTCGTCAGCAAATATATCAAACGCTACAAAAAAACTGTTAGCGATCGCAGGGATCAGGCCTGTCTCTGCGAACGCTGCAGTTATGTGTGTTGTGTTTGGTAAGTGACAGTGATCGATCGATACTGCACTTGGGTGGGCTGGGCTGGGCTGGGCTGGGCGGAGGGGCTAAACGCAGGCGCTAGCAGGTATCTGGGCTGATCCCGCTAACACTGCGTTTTTGGGAACCCTAACCCGCTGGGGATGTTAGTATAGATCTGATCAGATACTATACCACTAAGGGGGGTGTATGCTTTGCGCGTGGGTGTTAGCGTTACTGGCACTAACCTAACACTGCCTGGGGCGACGCAGACCCTCTCTGGCGCTAAAACCTAATTGATCTCACCCGCCGGGCGATCAGGGGGGTTAAACCTTTATTGGGTTATATACGGCGGGTGCCCTGATGCTATAAAAAGCAAACTAATCAACCAGCGTCACCTGTAACCTTTATATGGTGATCACTGGTGAAAGGGTTAACTAGGGGCAATCAGGGGGTTAAAACCTTTATTAGGTTAAATATGGGGGTACCCGACGCTATATAAAAACCTGACGGGTAACCTAAATAACTTACTGGCTAACCAGTGACACCAGTGACGCTTATACGGCGATCACTGGTGAAAGGGTTAACTCTAGGGGCAATCAGGGGGTTAAAATAATATATGGGGGTACCTGACACTAATAAAAACCTGCGGCGAACCTAAAAAAAAATAACTGCCTATCTAAAACACCAGCGACACGAATACAGCGATCGGAAAAACAATCGCTTAGTGACACTGAAGTTAGGGGGTGAAAGGGTTACCTGGGGGGTGATCAAGGGGTTAAACCTTTATTAGGGGGGGTTAGGGGGCTACCCTGGACCTAAAGGGGCCTAATCCTAACTGCCCTGCAACTTTTTACAATCACAGATGACACTAAATGCAGTGATCAGTAAAATAAATGATCACTGCAATCAGTGACACTGTGATTGGGGGCTTTGGGGTGACCTGGGGGGTGATCTGGGGGTGACTGGGGGGTGATTTGTGTGCCTATGTGTACCTACGTGTCAGTGGACTGTTGGAGCACTAACCTCTGTCTTCTCTCCTCGGCGCCGGGAGCGAAAAGACCGCGGCGAGGGAGATGACATCACTTCCTCCAGCCTGTGTTTACATCACATGGCGGAGGAAGCATTTTCATTGGCCGGGAGCGATCGCGAGGGGGGGGCGGAATCGAGCGGCCGCCCCCTCATGCCTGATCGCTCCCGAACACTTAACGGCCGCTCACTGCAGTGAAGGGGGGTCCGGATGGACCCCCCAACTGCACAAAGGCGATCACGTAGATCTACGTGATTCTGCCTGTCCGTGCCATTCTGCTGACGTAAATCGGCGGTGGGCGGTCGTTAAGTGGTTAACCACTTCAGCCCTGGAAATTTCGGATTTAACTGACAATTGCGCGGTCGTGCGACAATTGCGCGGTCGTGCGACGCTGTACCCAAACAACATTGCTGTCCTTTTTTCCCCACAAATAGAGCTTTCGTTTGGTGGTATTTGAGCACCTCTGCATTTTTTATTATTTGCGCTATAAACAAAAAAAGAGCGTCAATTTTGAAAAAAACACAATATTTTTAACTTTTTGCTATAATATATATCCCACATTTATTTCTTTTTAAATAAATTTCTTCATCAGTTTAGGCCGATATGTATTCTTCCATATATTTTTGTTAAAAAAAAAATTCGCAATAAGCGTATATTGATTGGTTTGCGCAAAATTTATAGCATCTACAAAATAGGGAATAGATTTATAGCATTTTTTTTATTATTATTTTTTTTACTAGTAATGGTCAGTGATCTGCGATTTTTATCCAGACTGCGACATTGCGGTGGACAGACCAGACATTTTTGACACTTTTTTGTGACCAGTGACATTTATACAGCGATCAGAGCTAAAAATAGCCACTGATTACTGTAGAAATGTCACTGGCAGGGAAGGGGTTAACACTAGGGGGCGATCAAGGGGTTAACTGTGTTCCCTATGAGTGTTTCCAACTGTAGGGGGGGTGGGCTTACTGGGACATGACAGAGATCACTGTTCCCGACCACTGGAAACAGTAGATCCCTGTCATGTCACCTGTCAGAACGAGGAAATGCCTTGTTTACATAGGCATTTCCTCTATCTGCCTGTGTACAAGGCAATCGCGGGCCGCCGGAGGACATCGAGTCCTCCCGCCCCGCGGGCACGCTGCGCCTGCAACTGAGCCCGTGCGAGCTGCCGTACAGCTACGGCGATTCACGCAGGAGAGACGGCGGCCGGTCTTATGCGGCGTACACACGATCGTTTTTCATGCCGTTAAAAATGCAATTTTTTTAAAATGGCCATTAAAACTGATCGTGTGTATGCTCCAGAGCATTTTTAACGGCGTGAAAAACGGCCATTAAAAATTTCGAACATGCTCTATTTTTTCACGTAGTTTTTCAGGTCGTTTTTTTTAACGACGTGAAAAACGATAGTGTGTATGCTTTTACGAGGGGAAAAAAAACGCGCATGCTCAGAATCAAGTATGAGATGGGAGCGCTCGTTCTGGTAAAACTAGCGTTCGTAATGGAGATAGCACATTCGTCACGCTGTAACGGACTGAAAAGCACAAGGCTGAAAAGCGCGAATCGCCGATCAACAAAGTTTACTAACATGAAGGGTGGCGCCATTCGAATGGAACTTCCCCTTTATAGTGCCATCGTACGTGTTGTACGTCACTGCGCTTTGCTCGAGCGTTTTTTTTAATGATCGTGTGGATGCAAGACAGGCTTGAGAGGAAACATGGAAAAAAACGATGAGAAAAACGTCGGTTAAAAAAATGGCATGAAAAACGATCGTGTGTCTACGCCGCATTAAAGTGGTTAAGACCAGGCTTTTTTCTGACTTGATTTGTTGTTTACAAGTAAAAAATCTGTATTTTTTGCTAGAAAATTGCTTAGAACACCCAAACATTTATTTTTATATATATATATATTTATGGTCGTAGCCCACTGTCTGAAGAGATATGGATCACATAAACACGTCACAAGACTAAAGCCTCGTACACACGACCGAGTTTCTCGTCGTAACAATCTCGTCGTTTTTTTTGACGAGATTCTTGTTAACCTTGACGAGTTTCTCGTCAAGCTTTCTATGCGTACACACTGACAATTCCAAATCTCGTCGTTGTTCTGCGCGGTCACGTCCAGCACGTACGACGGCAGTATAAAGGGGAAGATCGATTTCCTTGGCGCCACCCCTTGGGCTGCTTTTGCTGATCTCGTGTTACTGCGTGTGAAGTAAAAGTTTGGGAAGAGACGATTTGCGCTTTTCAGTCTTTGTGCTTTTCAGTTCGTTTTCTGAGGTTCAGTTTGTGCTTGTGGGTTCGTATCTTGACTTTCAGGGCGTCTAGGCAGGTCGTATCTGTTTTACAGTGCGTTCTTGCCCGTTCGTTTCTGATTTTCAGTTCGTTATTCATAGGCCTTGCTGTTCTAAAGTGCGTTCTGTTCTGTACGTTCTGATAAGACGACCGTTTCCTAGCCATGTCGCCTGGACGTTCTCGTTGTCGAGTTCGTGCTGTGCGTGCACTTGGTGTTGGTCTGCTTGTTTTGGACCAAGACCAGTCCATGAACGGTGTGAGGAGGAGTTCATGGACCAAGAATTGGTTGCTCCAGCGGGACCAATTCTGCCATATGCCTCTGCTGCGGGAGATCGTTGAGAATAATCCTGAGGACTACAGGAATTTTCTGCGGATGTCTGACCCCGTTTTTCAGGAACTGTTGGCTTTGGTGTCCCCCTATATTACCAGGAAGGACACCGTTATGCGGGAAGCCATCAGTGCTGAGCAGAGGCTCATCGCCACGTTACGTTATCTGGCGACAGGGAGAAGTCTTCAGGACCTGAAGTTCACGACAGGCATCTCGCCCCAGGCTCTGGGCCTCATAATCCCAGACACCTGTTCTGCTATTATACAAGTCCTGCAGGAGGACTATATTAGGGTAAGTTTTCTCCATTAACATCACATTTTATGTATTCCATGTATGCTAATGTATTGTATTTCTTTCATCCTTCCCTAATTACCATGATTGCAATATGCTGAGAATGTCCCCTTTGTCCCCATGCATGCTGGAAGTTTATAAATGCCCCTTTTTTCTCCTCCATGCATATTTCCCTTCACTAAGCTTTCCAGCAGGGCGGTCTGTTGCTCCAAATGATTGGGGGTCCAACCCCAATTTAGGAAATAAACTTCCTCCTTTTTTGCGACTGTGCCTATTAAACGCCCCCAGTTGCCCCCTCCAATGCAGCCATTTTGTTCCCTCCAATGCAGCCATTTTGTTCCCTCCAATGCAGCCATTTTGTTCCCTCCAATGCAGCCATTTTGTTCCCCCCAGCCCTGCACTTACCTTCTTGTGGTCAGCGCCATCCTTCTTCTGTCCTTGATGTCTTCTCCTGCCCTTGATGTTGCATCAGCCAATCATGTTACCATTAAACAGACTTAGTGAACATGATTGGCAGAGCAGCCTGTCAGTGTTTACCCAAGGAATGTCCCCCCCCCCCCCTGCGTCACCTTTTTAACTTTTATGAAGCCAATTACATCCCTCAGGCTGTAATGTGCAAGGCTATTTGCCTCCCTGTTTCTGATATGCAATTTTCACCCCATAAATGCTGCAGTTATTCATATGTTGGTCGCTTAACAGGGGGCCACCCACCTGAATAGTGGGCGGCATTGACAATACATAGGTTAATGCAAGGCATGAACCGATGTATTGTTTGGAGTGACAGGCACAGGAGAGAGGGGGCAGTGTTCCAGCGCCCACTCTGGACGCACCGCCACTGCAATGCTATCCTGTGGCCAAACACATCTACCCCCCCCCCAAAATATTTTTTTAATGGACCATCAGAGGGGGTGATGAATATGAAACATGAGCCTTCCATTATACTTCTTAAAAACAGATTAATAAACGGAGAATTTGATTGATGTTGGCCTCTAATGTTTTTTATTATAATCTCCTTGTAATGTAATATTTTTAAATTCTAATTTTTTTTCATCTTGTTTGACTCCCCAGCTTCCTTCCACGCCACAGGAATGGCAGACTGTGGCATCGGAGTTTGCCACGCGGTGCGACTTCCCCAACTGCGGTGGTGCCATAGACGGGAAGCACGTCCGCATCGTGCCGCCACCCCGTTCTGGGTCCTACTACTTCAACTACAAGGGGTTTCATAGCATTGTGCTGATGGTGGTGGTGTCAGCATGGTATGAATTCCTCTATGTTGATGTAGGGAAGAATGGCCGGATGTCCGATGGGGGATCCTTCATCCAGACGGAGTTTGCCCTCCGTCTCCAGAGTGACGACCTTGCATTGCCACCGGATGCAGGGAATATTGAAGGACTCCCCTTTGTTTTCTTGGCTGATGAAGCCTTTGGACTCGGACCGCATCTTATGAGGCCATTTCCTCACAGGACCCTGACCCCAGAGAAGAGGGTGTTCAATTACCGGCTGGCCAGGGGCCGAAGAGTCGTTGAAAATGCCTTTGGCATAATGGCCAGCCGGTTCCGCATTTTTATGACTTCCATCCACTTGGCGGACTACAAAATAAACTATGTAGTTTTATGCTGCTGTGTGCTACACAACTTTCTCAGCAGAAAATCCACTTCTTATATGGCCACAGTATTGCCTGAGGCTGGACTTTCATCTGCAAATCCCCTGCTGGGCCTTGAATCTGCCCGTCCTGGCTTGCCCCCCCAAAATGCCCGTGAGGTTCGGGAGAAATATATGCAATATTTCACGGGTAGGGGGGCAATTTCTATGCCAGGCTATGCCTAAAGATTCATGGAGAATGAGCTAAATAAAATTCTGATTTCAACTTTTAACTTTTGTTTGTTTCCTGTCTCCTAGTTTGTCTTAGTGCATTTGTAGTGCCAAGTGTATTTTCCTTTAGTAAATAACAACCATTTCACTATGTAACCTTAAAAAAAACACAAATAAGGTTAGAGCGTATTGAAAAAAGAAGCTACACGTTGTTTGTGTTCAAACATTTTACTCTGTGCACATTCACACACATGTTTACTTTTTTAATTAATTTTTTTGTCCTGGCCACAAACCGCCAATTCTTTTCTTAGGAAAATACAAAAACAACAGTTGCATTCCAAAAAGTACAACTTTGGATATCTCTGAGCAATCTGAGACATTCACTTACACAAACTATGTCTCTATGTGCCCGTCATAATATGGGGTCTTGCCACCCCTTGCCCAGCCAAAAATTGAATATGCACACATTTTAAAGTTATTTCCAATAGGGATTTTAGACTCCTGATCCCTATTGTCAACATGTGCTATCTGCCATCAGGGGTGATCAATGGACGTGTTTTGGGGGTGCAACCCCTTCCTCAGTTCACCTACTTTAGATACGAGGAAGGGGTTGCACCCCCAAAAGACGTACATGGATATCCCCTGATGGCAGATAGCACATGTTGACACACTGTATGCATATTCAATTTTTGGCTGGTTTGATTGTCAAAAAGAGTTTAAAAGGTTGAAGAACAGTCATTCCTGAAACAAAAATGGGGGTTTGGTTGACTTATTCGATTCTCCCCAATACATCTAGAATGTCTTTAAATGTTTGATCCATCACATGAATTATTTGTTTTATTCTGTCCAGTTCCGTGCTACATTCCATCACTTGCTGTATTATTCGGAGGGCACTGTCAGCAGAGAAACGTGTACTATCCTTCACCACAACATTTACATCCCCTAAAAACAAAATAAAAAGGTATTATAACTCTGCAGGCCTACATCTCTTACCTGAAGCTGTGGTGACAGATACTGACCTGTTGTGGTGACCAGTTCCACAACGTCATCCACCTCTCCTTCCAGCACTTCTCCTTCCTCCACCTCAACTTCCTCAACATCCTTCGGTTGTGGGTCTTTGGGAGTTTGGGGTTGTTGTGAAGCTGTGGGGTTCCTGTGCTCCCTGGAGTTTTCTCCTCCCAGTCTTCTCTCCCCTATGAGAATCAAACAAAAGGTCTATTTATCACACTGAAATTCTCTATGAAAAATAAAAACAGGCTAAATTGTTTGGAAGTGGGGTACAAGTGTGTGTTTGTGCGGATTTTAAAGATGAATGCATTATTTTGAAAGAAAAATATGTTTAGTATTCATCTTTTGGATGTACATTTTTAGACATGGAGGCACCACAAAAATTCACTGATGCACCTGTGTGGGACACCCAAAAAAGGCGGTTCTGTTGGCCCACACTATAGTGCGCCAAAGTACAGATGTGGTACCAGCTGCTGAGTGTCCTCTCCTTTACACTGATTAAAGTTTGCATTTCATTCTCTTTACAAACACATCATCTAGGCGAAAATTTAGGAACAACAATTTGTAAAAAACAGGCAGATGTCTATTTTCTTTTGTGGCTGTAAAATAAGCCAAAACAGCGGATAGTGGCCGAACGAAGTGTCTGTAACGTAACGAACGATTACTGTGCTAAACCAAGTTCGAAATTAGGAAATTTTGGAAGGGAGTCCAATATGAAAATAAACAAAAAGGAGCAACATGTAATTTGAGAAAAACCTTAATAGCAGAAAAGTGTACATTTTACTTACTTTTTGCTAGCATTCTCTTAATGCTCCTTAACTGCTCTGGCTCCCTCAGTTTGAGGTCTGACCACCTCTTTCAGAGCTGCTCATTTGAGCGTTTCACCCCGAAATTCGTCTTCAGACTCTTCACGACTTTCTTCAGGATTTTGGCCTTCCTTCTATTAGGTTTGTTATACGGCCCATGCTTTGCGTCATAATCAGACTTGAGCAATATGTCCACCATCTCCGCCATCTCCGCAAAAGACATATTAGATGCCTTGAATCTCCTCCTTGATCGTGACGTTTCCTCGGTCTCCGGGCTTGTCTCCTCCTCGTTTTTGGAGGAATTATCAGACACCTGCTGTAAATCCGCCATATCTGTCTGCGCGCCGAAAGAGAAGGGGCGGGGAAAAGATGTTAGTTAGAACGTCATGGGCGGGCGACGTGTGCGGAGCGACGTGTGCGTAGTTTGACGCATGCGTGGTGTATATATAGCAAACACACATGTGACTATACTACGTTCGTTGTGCGGAGAGAGGAGTTCAAGTGACGGATGTGCAAACGAAGGTATGTGATTTTGTGACTTTGACTAATTGTTGGCCTATACTGTCTGGAGAATGTTGTATGATATATATGGTGACTACGATTTTAAGGAGGTTAGACTGTGTGCCTCACATTAGTTATATATTATTTATTTTACTTGCAGATACAATATGAATGTCTTTATTAGCGACAAAGAATTCCTGGCGGAATTTATAGACCGGGTAAGGGAGCTGCCCGCTCTGTGGGAGATCAAAAACCCCATACACAAAAAAAAGGGGTGAGAAAAGCAGCGCTGGAGACCCTGCTCCCATTTGTGCATACCAAGGTGCCCACAGCCACAGCAAAACAGGTGGACACTAAAATTGGGAGCTTGAGAGGCACATACAGGAATGAACACTCTAAGGTCCTGGCTTCTCAGAGGTCAGGAGCAGCAGCAGATGATGTGTATGTCCCCAATTTGTGGTACTACAGCAGGATGTCCTTTCTGGATGACCACATTGAGACAAGGCCATCACTTTCCACTCTTCCCCCCAGACTTCCCTGCAGCCAACCTGAGCCTTCTCTGGAGCAAGAGGAGGCAGCCATCCTGGATGAACCTGATTTGGCAATCTGGAGCCAGGTATAGTATTTATAGAAAATGTATTGGGATAAAATTAATGTTTGAAAAATATGTCAAGATGACAAACATAAACTATTTTGGGTTCCACAAGTGAAATCAAGATCTCGAGACATTAGTCTGGCCTAAATTGGGTGCTAAATAGTCAATCTGATGTAGTTGTAAATTGGTCAAAATGATTTCTGGATTTACATTCGAATTGCTTCAATCATGATCTGAATTTTGGATGCAAAGATTAAACCAACATATTAAACTATGTCCCTTTTTCATACACAGGATGAAATCAGCCAGGAGGAGGGTCTGGAAACTGTCAGGCAGGAGGAGGCAGGGCCCAATGGCAGGCAGGAGGTGGCAGGGCCCAGTGGCAGCCAGGAGGTGGCAGGGCCCAGTGGCAGCCAGGAGGTGGCAGGGCAAAGGAGAAGCACCAGATCACAGGTGCCTCCCATCCGACTTCCCAAAAGAAGCAGGAGGGACAGGACCACCAGTGAGGCAGCAATGGCCCTTATTCGAGAGGCCCATGCCACCCTCAAGGAGCCCACATCCCCTGAAGAGGCCATTGCCAGCCTAGTGGAGGCAAAGTTCAAGGTGATGAGCATGGAGCAACGCCTCCTATGCGAGCCCCTGCTCATCACCTTGCTGAACAAGGGGGTGATGGAAAAAATTACCCCCAATACCGCTATTTGTGAGGTGGCACAACTGTCCCAAACTCAACCTCCTCCTCCACCTTCTTCTTCTGTCCCACCCCCTTCTCCTCAACCTCCACCTTCTTCTTCTGCCCCACCCCCTTCTCCTCAACCTCCACCTTGTTCTTCTGCGCCACCCCCTTCTCCTCAACCTCCACCTTGTTCTTCTGCGCCACCCCCTTCTCCTCCACCTCCACCTTGTTCTTCTGCCCCACCCCCTTCTCCTCCACCTCCACCTTGTTCTTCTGCCCCACCCCTTCTCCTCCACCTCCACCTTGTTCTTCTGCCCCACCCCCTTCTCCTCAACCTCCACCTTCTTCTTCTGCGCCACCCCCTTCTCCTCCACCTCCTCCTCCTCCTGACAGGAGTACCCCTCCAGTGGCCCAGCCTCCAGCCAAACGAAGAAGGAAGGCTGCAGGGAAGGCTTCAGGGAAGGTTGCCAGGAAGACAAGGAAGTGATGGCCTTGCTTCATTGTGGTCAGACAGAAGGCAGCCTGTTGTAGTACCACACACTTGGGACATATATCTCACCTGCTGCTGTTCCTGACCTCTGGGAGGCCAGCATCAGATTGTGCTCAGAAATGTTGGCCTTCTCTCAAGCTCCCAATTTTAGTGTCCACACAGGGTTGATGTGTGGTCTGGGGTCCCTGGGATGCACAAATGGCAGCAGGTTCTCCAGCTCATACTTGACTATGTGTATTTTTAAAAAAAATTAAATTTAGCTTTGGAGTAAGCAGAGACATTTGACAGCCAAAAAAAGGGACAGATACCAAACCCAAAAAAAGAATAACAATCTTATTTAATAAAAATAGGGTGTCAAATTTAACAAATATATATTAAAATATTCAATGGGAGATCACTATCAAAACATTGCCAAATTACAATTAACATCAGTTTGAAAAATTTAAAAATGTAAAATATTCAGAAGATCTTGCACGATATAATACACCTAAATCTTCTTAAGAGCAGCATGAAAAAGGATAAAAAAAGATAGTCATAACTCTGTGTGAATATCAGCAGCAAAAGAAGTTCATTCGTTTGGATTAATGTAACATTCTAAAGAAGATTTCAATGCACAACATTTAAACGATGCAATAATTTGGAGCGTGACGAATGTGCTATCTCCAATACGAAGGCTTGTTTTACCAGAAGATGTGCTCCCGTCTCATAGTTGCTTGTGAGCATGCGCGCTTTTGGAAGAGTCGTAAAAGCATACACACGAACCATTTTCTCGTCACAAAACAGGCCGACGAGAAACACGACGAGGAAATCTGGAATCCTGACGAGAAAATAGAGAGCAGGTTCTCTATTTTCTCGTCGAGATTCACGGCAATTTTCTCGTCGTAAAACCATACACACGAACGGTTTTCTCGAGGAAAAAGCTCTCGCGGCACTTTTCTTGCCGGTTTTGGACGAGAAAATCGGTCGTGTGTACGAGGCTTAACAACACAAATAAGACCTGAAGTGTGGCCTGGCCTGCTGTACGGTATGCCAAAAGAAGGGGCCATACCTAAGATAGAAGTAATGGATAATTCTGTTGAGAATTGTTTGTAGAGAAGTGCCCTAAAAAGGGGATATGGGTGGGTGGGTACCGCGCACTAGAGCCGATACTGACCATCGTGGACAGTCTTGTTTATGTACCCCTCGAACTCCTCCCATAATTTCAGGCCAGCATACTGGCCTTCCTATATATATATATGTGTAGCGCACCAACCCCAGACTTTACCTGCTTTTCTACTGCTTGGCTCCTCCGCAGGAAAAGAATGAGGCACACCGCACCACAAGCCTGTACCCTCCTGAATAGGGATGTTGAGCGATGTTAGTTTCTCAGGCCTGCTTGCGACTGGTGTAAAAAGGCCTCCAGTGCTGACCTTGTTTCTGCAGTAATCAGAACAAGTCTTTAACTTTCCCCAGTAAGCAACTGTCCACACCAACTGAAAGGTCCAACACTTGTTTATTCCTTCTTGCACAATAAACAGTCTCTTTTAGAGCAGACGGGTTGAGACAAACACGGGACAGATAAGGTGCGAGGAGGTCCAGGCACAAACTTAAATTTGGGTTTCTCCTGTTCTGAATAGCACTAACAGGTTTGGCGCACGGTCGCTACCACCGACCATGAGGGGTCCCTGCCACAGACCAGGTGAATAGGTCCTCTGCCACAGGCCCGGTTGTTGGGTCTCTGCCACCGACCAGATTCACGATGGGTCTCTGCCACAGACCATGAGAACGTGGATTACCTTCCAAAAGTATTGACCCCTGTCAGGGAAAGGACATCCATCCGGACAGTTACCAGAGGCCCCACCATCACCAGCGATACCGCGCCGGGTCTTCAGGAAGGGTCACCTCCCTGGCCTCCTCATCCTAGATTCGGGCACCCACTTCCAGGGGGCACCCTAGGAGCCCTCGATCCCTTGTGGGACCCAGTCGAAGGTACTGGGCCCTGGGCCTCTCTCGAAGTACCTCACCCCAGACTGAAGGTGTCTGAGATGGAACAGCAGCTCCGTCTCTGGGCCTAGAGCACCCAGAGACCACCCGACAGGCCTCCGGGCCTAGGACACCCGGAGGCGACACACCCGCACCCAGGCTTAAGGTGCCTGAGCGCGGAACCGACGACCCCTCTGGAAGATGGCCGCCCCCTTTTATATCCTCTCCCGACAGGCACAGTAGGTTCCCCGCCCCGCCGTACCGCTGCCGAGAGGGGACAAAAAGGACACAACCTCGTACTGCAGTTCAACCCGGGACCCACGGCAACAGCGCCACCTATAGGCCCCAGTGAACTTCACCACCAGTACCATCTCCCAGGGATAGAAATGGTCAATGAGACCTAACAATTGGTACATCTGAGCCTGACTACCACTCAGATACTTCCCCCTAAATGTAACCACCCGCTACATATATATTTAGCAGAGACCCTAGAAAATAAAATGGCAGTTGTTAAAATATATCACACTGTATTTGCACAGCGTTTTTTGCAAGCGCAATTTTTGGGGAAAAAATACACTTTCACAAAAACAAAACAAAAAAAACAGTAAAGTTAGCCTAATTTTTTGTACAATGTGAAAGATGATGTTATGCAGAGTAAATATATACCTAACATGTCATGCTTTAAAATTGCGCACACTCGTGGAATGACAAACGACAGTACTTAAAAAAACTGCATAAGAAACGCTTTAATTATTTATTTATTTTACAGGTTACCTGTTTAGAGTTACAGAGAAGGTCTAGGGCTAGAATTATTGTTCTAATTCTAATGATCGTGGCGATACCTCAAATGTGTGGTTGGAACACCGTTTACATTAGACAATTCATAAATTAGAAAATTTGTAAATTCAAAAGATTCGTAAATTCTTAATTTTATAACTTAATTTAATAAATTTGATAATTCAAAAATATGAAAATCCGAACATTAGAAAGAAAAAACAAAAATAATTGCACATGTCTAGTTCACATATGCAGAGGCGGCTTACGTATGTGTTCGCTTCTGTGCACGAGCACAGTATGATGGGGCACTTTAAAAAAATAAAAAATATTTCTTATTTATTTAACTTTTTATTTTTACAATGTCCCTTTTTATTTTATTTGTTTATTTTTTAACACTTTTTTTTTTTCTATTACAAGGAATATAAACATCCGTTGTAATAGAAGTAAGCACGACAGGTCCTCTTTATTGAGAGATCTGGGGTCAAAAAGACCCCTGATCTCTCATTTACCTTTAAAAGCAAAAAGTAAATGCGTTTGAAAGCCTCAATAAATATCCACTCTTCTTCAAGTGAATATATAATGAAAAAAAAAGCAAAAAGTAAACCGGCCGAGAACCGGAAGTGACGTCGGAAGTCGCTACGGTTCTCCAAGGTCATAGAGCCAAATGAGGGTCATCTTACCCTCACTTGGCTTCCTGCCGAGCCATCGGCCAGACCGGATCGCTTCCGGGTTTATGGACGGCTCCGATAAACTCGGAAACAACCAAGAAGCGGTGGGTGGGGGCACCTTTCCAGCCGCCTATAAAAGTGATTCCATGGTGAATCCGCTAATGAGATCACTTTTATCGAAAAGCTGGGGGGGGGGGGGGGGATTGGGTTATATGGCAGCTAGCTGCTGCCATACCCCTGGTATTTAACGTAAAAAAAATTATGAACATTTACAGCTAGGCGGTCAGAAAGTGGTTGGTACTGATTTGAATGTGCAATAAAGTGGAACCTCGGATTGTGAGTAACACGGTTAACGAGCGTTTCGCAATATGAGCACTGTATTTTTAAAAATCGTAACTTGGTTTGCGAGTGTTGTCTCGCAAAACGAGCACGATTCAGGCCAAAGCCAGGGAAGGCAAGGAGATAGACAGGCGGCTGGCCGGGACTTGAGCTAAGGCAGAAGAACATGTGAGCGGAGCATGCGCCCAAAACTGAAGAAATCGTCCCTCTGCTCTGACCAGCACATGATCATCAGAAAGGGGCACAGATAATGGAAAAAATACACCCCCCTAAGCTAGTAGGTGCAGTGGAACAGGGGTGTGTAATTCAGATTTCTTTTTTTTATTCTGCACAGTCTGTCTTTGAAATTGCCCCAGCCCCTGTTCAAATTCAAACCAGGGACAAAACTGGGGACAGACTTGGTCCGGGGACAGTGTCCTCAATTCGGGGACTGTCCCTGGAAACCGGGGATGTCTGGTCACCCTAATATAGAAGGGTGAAGGGAAAGGGTAGGTTCAGGCACACGGTACAGATCACTGGGGAGAACTCCTCAAAAACACAGTCACTCACCACTCTCCCTGGAGTGGGTATTGCTCACCCGGATAGGCCCCTCTCACCTGGCCTAGCAGCCGGTATGATGCGCGAACGATAAGTCAGGACCAGTCTCTGCCACAGACTGGCGGTGCACAGAATTTGGATAATCCGGGATCCTCTGCCACAGGACTTAACCCCCGAACTTCCAGCCAAGCAGTCAAGAGCCTTTTAGCCGACCCAGCAGACTGCAAGGTAACTTTGGTTGTGGTGTATCCTCCAATAGAATCACCAGGCCCTCCTCAAGACACCAGCGTTCCGCTTGGTCTTTTCCAGGACAGGTCCTCTCCTGGTTTCCTCCATTGAGTGACTTCCTCCCTCAGGACGGACAGCACAGGATCACCTTCAAAGTGTAGACCCAGTCAGCATGACTGGGCCTGCCTGTCGGAGCTGCGGCCTCGGACCAGCATGGTTCCCAGGCCAAGAATCACACAATACACCCCTCACGCCAGGAGGGCCGTGAGGGGATGAAGAACCCCAAAAGATGGCGTCTGCCTCTTAAGTACCCTTCCCCAGCATGTTCAGCGGGTAGACCACGCCCACTGAACTGTTCCCGGGGGAAGGTACCCAATACACTCTGGCTTGTCAATCTTCCACATTGGCCTGAGGTGGTATCGTCACCTACAGGCAACAATGGGAAATTTTCCCAGCACAGCCATAGCCGGAACAGAGGCTAATTTAACATCAATTATTTACATCTGAGCCTAGCTATTGGCTCAGATACCCTCTAAATTGAAACATAGCGCCCAGTCATTGGGAGCAGGGCGCTACATAAATACCTGTAGTTAATAAATAAATGAGTGTAAAGAAATATGATAAGACAGAAATATGTAGAGTAGATTCCCCCCGCTGACTTTGTTTTCTGAAAATGGTAGCTGGCTTGTTATCACGTTGATCCTCTAGATTAGTGATGGCGAACCTGTGGCACGCATGCCACTTCTGGCACGCAAACCAGATATTCTGGGAAGCCACCACCGCCGCCACTGCCTGGGCTCTCTAATCCTCCCCTCCCCCGCCCGGTGTACTGGAATGTCAACAGGCTGTAACCAGGGCAGCTGTTAGAAATTATGGGGCCCCGTACAGCCTACCTGACGGGGCCCCCTTCGACCACACCCATGTCCCCACCCCTAACCCTGGATCAAAACAAAAGGCAGGTTTCTTGCCGTTTACACATGCGTGCGGGGCCAAAATGTGCGTTCGCAATTGCGCATAAGCATTTTGTTAAAAAAATTACATTGTATCTTTAATTTATTTATTTTTTGCTTTCACAAGGAATGAATAACATCCTTCGTGATGGCAGGGCCATGACAGGTCCTCTTTTACTTTGTGCAGAATCACTGGGGCTAAAAAATTATATCCGATCATTGCTGCAGTGATGACTGAGATATCACCCTTCCAATCCAGTGACGTGATGGTGTGTCGCTGGACAGAAAGTGATTTTTTTTTTTTGGGGGGGGGTAAAATGCAGCTCCACTGCACATGTTTACTGCTCCCCCAACTGAAGTGTAAAGTAGCACCTCATTAGCATTACAATCATCATCACAGGCAGCACAGTAAGCAGGGGCTCTATCATGGCTGTATGTGACATGGCTGTTTGCTGACTTTGTTAACTTATGGCTGTACTGTATATAACAAACTAACACCCCACAGCCATAACAAAGTCAGCAGCCATGAGACACAGAGCCCTACTTACTGTGCTGCCTGTGAAGACTGTTGTAATGCTAATGGTAACCTGCTGTGTTGTGAGTTCTATTCTAAGGACACAGTGAGGATTCTTTGCTTTATTCTATCTTTACTCACTGTGTCCATTGCAGCCAGGCTCTCCTTCCTGTTCCCTGTTAGCCTCCTCGCACCTCAGCATCACTCAGTATCACTCCGCCGGCCGGGACTAATTGAGTTGCGGTTGGGCTGGATATACAACCGCACCCGAAAATTAAGAAATAGTCCCTCCTCTGTGCGCACCTGGGCCCCTCTGTTGACTTGATGGGGCCCAGGAAAATGGTATAACCCCGCTCCATAAAACAAGTAGGAGCGGGGGAGAAGTTTACCAAGCTCGTTTTTTTATTTTTTTATTTAATGCAGCAATGAGCTGTAATGCTGGCCGGGCCCCTCTATGCATCTGATAGGGCCGGGCCCCGTACAACAGGGCTGGTTGTACTGCCCTATCAGCGGCCCTGGCTGTAACCAAGAGAGAGAGAGTGAAAGACCTACTCAGTAAGGCTTGATTCACACTAATGTGTTTTTTGATGCATTTTGCATTTTGCAGAAATGCAGGGAAATATTTTAACACGGGTTCCTATGGAACATGTTCATATCAATGCTTTTTTGTGCCTCAGCATTTTTGGAAAGGGTTGGGGACTTTTTTTTACCGCAAAAAGCAGCTTTTTGCATGTAATAGAATTCAATGGACCCGCATCCAAAACGCAAGTACTGCGATTTTGCGGCGATTTGCGTTTTTTTTTATTTACACTGTATATAGCTGGTTGCTAAGGAGGGGGTCAGGAAGCCGGCCGCCACGTCCTTAACAATCGATGAGTCATCAGTTGTCAGCGGGCTTCCTGCTGAATGTAAAAAAAAAAAGAATTGCCGGCTAAAAAAATCGAGAACCCTTGGGTCTAGTATGGATTCGGAGGGGACCCCCCGACACCAAAATTTAAAAAAATGTTTTTAGTGAATGAGTAGGGGTACAATGTACCCCAAACTCATTCACATAAGGGGGGGCGGGACCTGGGGGCCCCCTTATTAAAGGGGGCTTCCAGATTCCGATAAGCCCCCTGCCCGCAGACCCTGACAACCACCGGGCAAGGGTTGTCGGGAAGAGGCCCTTGTCCCCATCAACATGGGGGCAAGGTGCTTTGGGGTGGGGGGCACAGAGCCCCCCTGCCCCAAAGCACCCATCCCCCCATGTTGAGGGCATGCGGCCTGTTATGGCTCAGGAGGGGGGTGCTCGCTCGTCCCCTCCCTTTCCTGACCTGCCGGGCTGCATGCTTGGATAAGGGTCTGGTATGGAGACCCCCACGCCATTTTTTTAAATTTTGGTGTGGGGGGTCCCCTTTTGAATCCATACTAGACTCAAGGGCCTGGTATGGACCTGGGGGGGACCCCACACTGTTTTTTTTTCTCAATTTTTTTTGCAATTATTATTTTTTTACATTCAGCGGGAAGCCCGCTAATAACTGATGACTCATCGGTTGTTAAGGATGCGGCAGCCGGCTTCCCAGCCCCCTCCTTAGCAACCAGCTATATACAATGTAAAAAAAAAAAAACACGAAACGGAAATCACTGCAAAATCACTGTAAAATCATGTGTCGAAAAACGCAGAAAGCACCGCAAAAAGCACTTCAGAAACGCTCAAAAGCAACATGCATAGGTGTGAATCGAGCCTAAGGCCTGATTCATACCTATGCAGGTTGCAGTTTGCATATTGCAGGTGCATTTTGCGTTTTTCAATACACGTTTTTGATCCATTGAAGTCTATGGAACCAAAAACCAGAAAAAGATCCCTGGCCCTTTCCATAAAATGCACAGATGTGATCTACATCCATAGGAAATCATGCTAAATGGACTGTAGTGTGTTTCTGAAAAACTAAAAAACGCACTAAAAAATGCATAGGTGTGAACCAGGCTTTAAGGGATATGTAAACTTTGCTAAATGTATGAATTGGAATTTAACTTGCCAATGTTTTTGTTTTTTTTTTGGTTGCATTAGCCTCTCAATGAATGATTTTATTGTCATCTGGAATTGTAATTGGAATCATAAAGTTATAAACCAAGTTATAAAGTTGGCAGATTGTAATGAAAAGCAGCCCTATCGAAGAGGACTCTTGAATTGTTCAGTTTATGGAGAAGACAATTAAAATATTTTCTGCTACATTACACCGTTTTTTCAACAAACAGACTGCATTATAACCAATAAAAAATGACATGTCTCTTTTAGAAGAAAACTGTAAAGTGTACATTGCAGTGGGCATCAAGCAAAAAAGTGAGACACACAGTGAATTTAAAATAAACTTTTCACTATGAATTTCAAAATTACTAGTTAACACATTTTGAACCAGCAAAATCTAAAATCCACCAAACTTATACATACATTTTACTTAGCCTCTTAATAAATAGGCCTCTACTTGTGGAATGGTGTTGAGTTTACTCATAAAATTATACTGTGCCAATGTTAGAGTTTTTCAACAGTTTTTTTTTTAGGGGACGGGCACATTTTGGCCAAGTCATGTTTCTGTATCATGTATTCTGTATGCAATATTTTCTAAATCAGTGGTCTCCAAACTGGGGGGGGGGCAGAAAGTGGCCCTTTGACGTCCAGTGTGGATAACAGAACCACTTCCCGGACGTCAATTTGCTATTGACTGGGCGGGAAGTGGTTAAGGTTACTTTGCAGTATAAGCCAAGGAAGCAATTTAAATTCTGTAGTGTAATAATTATTTTACTAAACAGAAAAGCTGCACATACAACTGCAGGATACACAATTCATAGCATACAAAGCATTACAAAATATGCCTACAACGTGCACAAGTTAACTATCCTTTCTAGCAAATAAGCACGTATAATGTATGTGATAGGCATCCTAAACATCGAATTAACTTGGGTCTTTCTTCCTGGTGATGGAGTCGTCTTCGAGGCTCCAGGATCTTCCAAACTGCTTTTTGCTTCTCCAAAGTCCTCAGAGCAACTTTCCTAGTGCTCCTTTTTCTTGAGCACATGGTTGCAAATCCTATTTCCCTCCCCCCTATTTCCTGCTACATCATATCCTGTAGCCTCACATCCTGTGCTGAACTCATAAACCAGTCCAACATTTGCATATCAATGAGGGAGGCCTAGCTTCCAGAAACCACACATGTAAGCAAAATGTTACTCCATATTAGTGCTATAAAAAAAAAAAAAAACTACAAATAGCCATAGCAACACATAAGGTTGCTATATTCTTCACTTTGAGGTGGAAAGTAAAACTAAAAGTAACTCTTTAATGTACCAATCAACAACGGAAAGCGATTCTCATATACACTATATTGTCAAGAGTATTGGGACATCTGCCTTTACACGCACATGAACTTTAAAGACATCCTAGTCTTAGTCCGTAGGGTTTAATATTGGACCCTACGGACTAAGACTGGGATGCTATTAAAGTTCATGTGCGTGTAAAGGCAGGTGCCCCAATACTTTTCACAATAAAGTGTATTTTTTTATGGGCGGAACCAAAAGTACATTGTACATTGTGCAAAAAATCATAAAAAAATAAAATAAAGCACAACTGGCAAGTAAAACAATTCAAGTATAATGGTGATGTTGAAAAATGAATTGCACTTCACAAGCAGAATTTGTTATAAAGGTGAACTAAGGTTGTGCTTGACATGGTCACTTTATCTCATTTGCTTTCCTAATGTAAAGAGATGAACTGAATAAAAAGAAAATAGCAATGTATTCTATATAAAACTGGCAGCTGCATTTCCATAACCACATTTAAAGTTGGACGGCGTATAGAGCAAGTAGGAAATTCATTTAAAAACATCATCATTTTTACTGGCCGTGGCAAGGTTATGTAACAGCATGCCTGAAAACATTTATTTGGACGCAGTTAAAATCACTGAATTACAGCAATGGGATTGTATTTTCTCTTAAATGAATAGCCAATCTGTTCAGTAGAAGAGTCCAAGTATCGAATGATCTATTGAGGTGCACTACTGTGAAGCAAGAGGACAATTTTCAGGAAAAGTCACAAATAAATCATCGATAAAGCTGTCGTTTAGAGTGTTCCGATTACTCAACAATTGTTTCATGAGCCAAGAGGCGCAGTGTGTTAACCAGTTAAAAAATGTCCTGTATTTGGGAATAACTCGTTTGAAGACAAAAAAAAAGAAGAAAATTAAAGGCTGCGTTCACCAAAAATTATGTTTGAGCTTACCCAGTAGTAAGTTGAGTTACTCACTGATTGTGATTTTCTCTGACTCTAGATCTGTACCCCTGGGTTTCCAACTTCACCAACCTGCCAAAACCACCAAAAGTGACTTTGTCAAGATAGACTACTAAATTGCATTTCATTACATCATGGCCAAATCATTACATAGCAAATCCCATAAGCTGTGGACTGTGTAGGAAACTGTAAATGTTGTAATTAACTGATATAAAAATATCCTACTGGGTCCCAATCTGCATTGGCCTTTGGATCCTACATCCCCTTTGTTCCAGCACTACAGCATCCATCAGTATCTTCAACACTTATACTGTTAGGAGTGTTGGATTCCTGTGTTCCCCTCAACATGTTGTGGTTCCATTCTCTGATCTCTAAAGCCCTCTGCACACGATCGGATTTCCTATGGATTCTAATCCGATGGATTCTTCCATCGGAAATCCGATGAAGCTGACTTCCATCAGTCTTGCCTACACACCATCAGTCAAAAAAAAACGATCGTCCCAAACGCTGTGACGTACGATGGCACTATAAAGGGGAAGTTCAAATCCAATGGCGCCACCCTTTGGGCTGCTTTTGCTGATTTAGTGTTACCGCGTGTTAGTAAAAGTTTGGTGAGAGACGATTTGTGCTTTTCAGTCTCCGTGCTTTTCAGTCTGTTACAGCGTGACGAATGTGCTATCTCCATTACGAACGCTAGTTTTACCAGAACGAGCGCTCCCGTCTCATAATTCAGTCTGAGCATGCGTGGGTTTTTTATCCGATGGAGTTCAACACAGACGATCGGATTTTGCTATCGTTTTTTTTCCCATTGGAAAAATTTAAAAGATGTTCTATTTTTTCACACCGATGGAAAAATGACCGATGGGGCCCATACACGAACGGTTTGTCCGATGAAAACAGTCCATCGGACTGTTTTCATCTGTGAAAACGATTGTGTGTACACGGCTTAAGTCACTTCTGAGTCTTGAAGTTACAAATGGGCCAGAGCAGTGTTTCTCAAGTCCAGTCCTCAAGGCGCCCCAACAGGTCACGTTTTCAGGATTTCCTTCAGATGAACCGGCTGTGGTAATTACTAAGGCAGTGAAACTGATCAAATCCCCTGTGCAAAATAATGGCAAGCCTGAAAACATAACCTGTTGGAGCGCCTTGAGGACTGGAGTTGAGAAACACTGGGTCAGAGAAAAGAACCACAGTGTTTCTTCACAGTGTTATAGGAAATACGGAGTGAAACATGTTCTGTAGCCCTAACACACTTCCTGTCACAGGATGACAATGTGCTCTTCCATCCTCGATAGATACAGTATGTAGCTGTCTCCCCGACTTCCAAGGGCCTGATGGTGACCCACAGAGCCAGGGAGAACTGACATTCCTCCTCAGGGTGCAGGTCACTGGGCATGGTGGGCTTAATGCAAGTTGGAAATATGGGTGCCAGTCACTTTTTGAATGTAACAAAAGAGATTTTATTGTCTCTTAACAAGAACTGGGGGAGAGAGGGTTTAGGGCCAGGACACCCTTAGGCAAATGCAATAGCGATTGGCAGACTCCTCAGACAAAAAACAATATTAGGCAGGCAGCTATGCAAGTAGAGGGCCTTTAAGCTGAATGTAGTGCACTGTATTTTGCAGAACTGCTGTCTCCTATAGCAACTGAACTTTCAACAATCAATAAACTGTAGATATGCACACGTAACTCACAATATCACGTTGTAGATTTTCTCTCATATCTCTGTATATTTCACTTCAGGCTTCACTCATGCTACCCGATGGGTCCCTGACTTGACTCTGCTGAAGCCTTTCCACTTCTTCACCATCCCCAGCTTGTGAAAAAGGCTTCTCTGGTACTTCTTCAGACTTCATGCACTGGCGTCTGATAACAGGAGTGGTTGTCCCTTGGTGGCAACTGCTTCCCCTTTACCTCTGACCTTGATCCTCATTTGCCCTTGGTAACAGGAGTGGTCGTCCCTTATGGCAACTGCTTCTCCTTCACCTCTGACAACATTCGGTTCCCCTTCCGGCTGGACCTCTGCAGCTTGGTTAGGCTCCCGACCTGAACCCCAACCCGCTGCTTCTCACAGTCCTGGATAGGCCTCAGACAGCCTAGCAGCCAGGTTCTCCCAGATAGGTCACAGGCTTCTGGCCTAGCAACCGGGAGCAATACAACACACGTCCACCCAGACAGCCATCCAGGTGGCACAGAATTCCCGATCACCTGACTCCTCCCAAATAAATAGGCTCTCCCAGCAGTCCATGGGGCCAAAGAGACTCCTACAAATTCGCTGGGACAACCTATCCGCTCCTAACCCTATCCATTCCGAATGCCCTTGCCATTCTAAAGCCACAGGCAGCAATCCCACCTAGTGACAAAAGAGAGAGGTGCACCAAATTATTTTCTTTTGCTTTTAACCACTTAACGACCGCCCACTGTAAATATACGTCGGCAGAATGGCACCGACAGGCAGAATCACGTATATCTACGTGACTGCCTTTCTATAGTTGGGGGGTCCGATCGGACCCCCCTTCTTTACAGTGAGCGGTGGTTAACTGATCGGGAGCGATCAGGCATGAGGGGACGGCCGTTCGAATCCGGCCACCCCA